>OY997274.1:70785672-71531262 GCA_963921465.1 Triticum timopheevii
ACTGTATTCCAACTTTTCTATGGTTCATACCCTCCGATACTACAAATAGATTCATCAAAATAAGCAAACAACACACGAAAAACAGAATCTGTCAAAAACAGAACAGTCTGTAGTAATCTGTATCAAACGTATACTTATGGAACTCCAAAAATCCTACCAAATTAGGAAGTCCTAAGAAATTCGTGTAACAATCCATAGCAAAAAGAATCAGATCAGAATCACGTTTCTGTGAATTAACACAACTAATTTACTGGGTGCAAAAGTTTCTGATTTTCAGCAGGATCAACACAACTATCACCGTAAGCTATCCTAAAGGTCTTACTTGGCACTTTTTTGAAACAAAAGCTATAAAACATGATTAATACAGTAGCATAATCATGTGGGCACACAAAAACATTAAGGAAAAATATTTGGTTGTCTCCCACCAAGCGCTTTTCTTTAATGCCTTTCTAGCTAGGCATGATGATGACAATGATGCTCACATAAAAGATAAGAATTGAAAGATAACGGGAGCATCATGAAGCATATGACTAGCACTTTTAAGTCTAACCCACTTCCTATGCATAGGGATTTTGTGAGCAAACAACTTATGGGAACAATAATCAACAAGCATAGGAAGGTAACACAAGAATAGCTTCAAGAATTTAAGCACATAGAGAGGAAACTTGATATTATTGCAATCCCTACAAGCATATGTTCCTCTCTCATAATAATTTTCAGTAGCATCATGAATGAATTCAACAATATAACCAGCACCTAAAGCATTATTTTCATGATCTACAAGCATAGAAAATTTACTACTCTCCACATAAGCAAAATTCTTCTCATGAATAGTAGTGGGAGCAAACTCAACAAAATAACTATCATATGATTGAAAGTTAAGATCAAGATGACAAGTTTCATGGTTATAATTATTCTTTAAAGCATACGTGTCATCGCAATAATCGTCATATATAGGAGGCATGCTTTCATCATAGTAAATTTACTCATCAAAGCTTGGGGGACAAAAAATATCATCTTCATCAAACATAGCTTCCTCAAGCTTGTGGCTTTGCATATCATTAGCATCATGGATATTCAAGGAATTCATACTAACAACATTGCAATCATGCTCATCATTCACATATTTAGTGCCAAACATTTTAAAGATTTCTTCTTCTAGCACTTGAGCACAATTATCCTTTCCATCATACTCACGAAAGATATTAAAAAGATGAAGCGTATGAGACAAACTCAATTCCATTTTTTTGTAGTTTTCTTTTATAAACTAAACTAGTGCTAAAACAAGAAACAAAAAGATTCGATTGCAAGATCTAAAGATATACCTTCAAGCACTCACCTCCCCGGCAACGGCGCCAGAAAAGAGCTTGATGTCTACTACACAACCTTCTTCTTGTAGACGTTGTTGGGCCTGCAAGTGCATAGGTTTGTAGGACAGTAGCAAATTTCCCTCAAGTGGATGACCTAAGGTTTATCAATCCGTGGGAGGCGTAGGATGAAGATGGTCTCTCTCAAGCAACCCTGCAACCAAATAACAAAGAGTCTCTTGTGTCCCCAACACACCCAATACAATGGTAAATTGTATAGGTGCACTAGTTCGGCGAAGAGATGGTGATACAAGTGCAAAATAGATAGTAGATAAAGGTTTTTGTAATCTGAAATAATAAAAACAGCAAGGTAACTAATGAGAAAAGTGAGCGTAAACGGTATTGCAATGATAGGAAACAAGGCCTAGGGTTCATACTTTCAGTAGTGCAAGTTCTCTCAAAAATAATAACATAGATAGATCATATAACAAGCCCTCAACATGCAACAAAGAGTCACTCCAAAGCCACTAATAGCGGAGAACAAACCTGGAGATTATGGTAGGGTACGAAACCACCTCAAAGTTATTCTTTCGGATCGATCTATAAAAGAGTTCGTACTAGAATAACACCTTAAGATACAAATCAACCAAAACCCTAATGTCACCTAGATACTACATTGTCACCTCAAGTATCCGTGGGCATGATTATACGATATGCATCACACAATCTCAGATTCATCCAACCAACACAAAGTACTTCAAGGAGTGCCCCAAAGTTTCTATCGGAGAGTCAAGAACGTGTGCCAACCCCTATGCATAGGTTCCCAATGTCACGAAACCCACAAGTTGATCACCAAAACATACATCAAGTGGCACATGATATCCCATTGTCACCACAGATAATCACGGCAAGACATACATCAAGTGTTCTCATAAAAGACTCAATCCGATAATATAATTTCAAAGGGGAAACTCAATTCATCACAAGAGAGTAGAGGGGGAGAAACATCATAAGATCGAACTACAATAGCAAAGCTCGGGATACATCAAGATCGTGCCATAGAGGGAACACGAGAGAGAACATGAGAGAGATAGATCAAACACATAGCTACTGGTACATACCCTCAGCCCCGAGGGTGAACTACTCCCTCCTCGTCATGGATAGCGCCGGGATGATGAAGATGGCCACCGGTGATGGGATCCTCCTCCGGCAGGGCGCCGGAAAGGGCTCCCGAGAGGTTTTTGGTGGCTACAGAGGCTTGCGGCAGCGGGACTCCCGATCTATCTTCTGTTCTGGAAGTTTTAGGGTACGTAGGTATATATGGGTGAAAGGAGTACGTCGGTGGAGCTACGGGGGCCCCACGAGGCAGGGGGCGCGCCCTCCACCCTCATGAGCACCTCCCGTATCTTCTGTCATGGGGTCCAAGTCCATCAGGTGGGTTTCCTTCTAAAAATAACTTCTCCAGTTGATTTCGTTCCGTTTTGACTCCGTCTGATATTCCTTTTCCTCGAAACACTGAAATAGGCATAAAACAGCAAATCTGGGCTGGGCCTCCGGTTAATAGGTTAGTCCCAAAAATAATATAAAAGTGGATAATAAAGCCCAATATTGCCTAAAACAGTAGATAAAGTAGCGTGGAGCAATCAAAAATTATAGATACGTTGGAGACGTATCACTCCGTTTCACACACATTGCATATGTTACTTTTCTGATTGAGATATCATCAACACATTGCCTCTGTTTCGCACAAACCATCTCTCTCACACCCACCCACGTACGTACCTGCACCTAAAGAAGAAGTGCACGCAGGACGCACGTACTCACGTCTCGTTCCCGGCCACATCCACGCGGGCACACGGTGGAGTTCGTTTCTGTACGAAAAGGCAGCCCACGTGATAATTTGACGCGTGTAGCGGTTGTTTACTCGAAGGAGGGTCGGGTACCACGCCTAGAATATAAAACGATTGCCGTGGGGAAAATGGAAAAATGGGTTTGTCTCTCGTCACACCATCTCACACAAGGCCGCCGTGGCCTCTCTCTCTCAGCATTGGTCAGTGATCCGGAGGCATCCCGTCCGCCGGTGGAAAGGGAGGATGTGCATCGTCTCTCCGTTCGACGGTGTTGAGGCAGCTCGTCCCGATCTGCGGTACCCGCCGTCCTCTCTGACCAAGCTCCGGCGCGGTAGGGCCATCACCACTTGCTCGCTGCTGCAATATGGGCAGATTCCGGCCGCCGGCGCCCTCCTAGTAACATCCCGACGACCCTCAGGTACAGCTTCCTCCGGCCTTGCTCCACTGCCCATCTTCCCACGTTGCTGCATGTGGATCTTCTTTAGTTGTTTGCTTAAATCGTATCTCGGCCGGCGTACTTTCCATCTTGCAATCTCGTCCTCAAACCATTTTTGATAAACCACCATGTGCTATCTTTCCCTTTTTACATGGAACATGCTTCTTTTTTGGCGGCGTATGTGTCTTCAACTCATGTTATTGGGCAGTAATTGTTTCCTTTCTACCTCCTTTTGCAACCAAGGCTATCCATTTTCACCTCGTTGCTATTGCGACCTTTTGGTGAACTGCACAAGTCACTTTTTTTAAGAGTGTTTTGTGCAGTTCCGCCAAAATGTCACACGGGCAATGTTTTTACATTTCTGTGGGACTGCGGAAAGGTAGATTGGTTTTGCTATCCTCCTCATCCAACTCTGTGCCTAATCTTCTCCAACAAGAAGTTAGTCCTAAAGAGAGATCGTAGAGGTGATCAGCTTCTATTTATGTGTGTTATGTTTCATCATCTAGTTCCATTATTATTGTAATCACACTGATTGGATATCTTTGCAAACATGGATGGTCCGCTCGATTTTAGTGGAGCTACACAAAATGATCGGATTGTGGTGTCCTTCATACACCTCTTTTTTGGCTACAGAGCTGGGTGAAACTAGCTGCCAAGCAATGAACACTGTGCCAAGGAAATGGAGCCATGCCTACGAACAGCATCGATCAATTATATATTTTTTCTTTATTTGTACACCTTCTCTCAACTTTGTCTTCAGTTGTGATGTGAATATTGGCGCTGATCTGCGAACCATTGAGATGCATTAGGCATGGTAGTTTCATTTGTATTTGATGGAATGTTGTAACGATATAATCTCGAGGCAAGACACATGAATCCTAAGTTGAAACCTTTTTTTCCCTGCGGGAACCAAAGTTGAAACTTTCATAGCATCACAGTACAATTTCATCAAAATTATGCGTACATATAAACAAATCCTAAAGGATTGATAGCAATGCCAGAAACAATTCAACTTCGTTTAGCCGACATGTTGGACATCCTTCATCCGGCTCCACCTGCCATGCAGCAATATTGAGTGCACAACACAACTTCAGGGAAAGATTCACCCCAGTCGTTGTGCCGCAGTAGTAATGACTAGTGAGCAGTCAAATCATAGAGCCCCACCTTCGCCACAGTAAGTTGCTCGGACGAAGCAACCATCATTTCTCTGTTCCTTGAATCCGTTGGTACTCCCATATTCCCAGAGTAATAAGTTGCTCGGGTGAATCAACCATCACTATATCCGCTCACGTGTGATGACCACAGGAGCTATCCATTCAGATTGCATGTTAAAAAAAATAATGGTCGATAACTAATGTGGCAAACTTTCAAAAAAAAACTAATGCGGCACCTCGGGCCAACGCGGCCAGATCGCATTTTGCACGAGAAATTACACACCATGTTTCTTGACATGTGGTCCTGTTCCAACATATCAGTGAGACGACGGCGAGTAGTAGGAGTATTTCTGAACGGACGTGTAGGCCGGGGCGCCTCTTCGTGAACCGTGGCAAACTGGCAACCGTCCACCGACTCTTTGCCTTTCCCTCTCGATTTGGAACTGCTGTCGCACGCTCTTCCTCTCCCTCCTCCATTTTCCTTTAGCCCTTCACCCTTTCTTCTGCCATTGTTCGATCGTCTTCTCCATGGAGGGAACAGGCCGGAAACGACCCCGTTATTCTTGCCCCGATCTGAAAGATGACGTGGTGGAGGAACTCATTGATCGGTGCAACGTCATCACCTCGGTAGCATGGCAGGTTCGTTCAAGCCCATTCTCGACTCAACTAATAACATCATTACAAGGAACCCAAGAGTCAAGGAGCGGTTTGATCTCCCCTATCTTCTTCGCCCTGACCCTGATGACTACTGGCGTGGGGACGACGGAGGCCTCGCCTTGTGCAAGTTAATGCCGCTTGATAATGATACGTATGATGTTAAGATGCCATCGCTTGAGGGCAAGTCTTGGGCAGGCGCAAATGAAGATTGGGTTGTTTACATTGGGTCCAACTGTGAGTGGGAACTTGTGAATGTGTACACTCGTGACCGGGTTCCACTTCCAAAAATCTCAGCAGACTGCCCAGAGGTTGGGAACACCGGTATTGTACGCCCGTTCAAATACAATCATGGTGATTGTCTTCTATGGAAGATAGCAATTTGTCGAGTTCCCAACCGCTCTTGGAATTACAACAACTATGAAGTTGTTGCTATCTTCGACAAGCTTGTTGCCGTCCTTGGTGGTTTGACTCGATGGATATTGCTCAAAAATCAGTTTCTGTACACGGATGAGTACTGTGATGCAATTCAATACGAGGGACTTGTGTTTGCTTCCACCGCTCATGGCACTGTTTTTGCATGGGATCCTCGTAGTTTCGGTACATTTGTCTTCCACCGTAATTATAATTGTTTCATCCACATGCATGCGGGTTAGCAAGTTTCCCTTTACTAATTAACCTTCTTCTTGTGTTTCCAAGGTCCTGTGAACATTCCACCACCTATACTTGAAAAAATTTATAACCAAGGGGGAGATGGCGATGGTAATGATCACGAGCATGAGGACGAGCAGAATGTATATACTCAGTGGCGCCTGGCAACTAATTCCGATGGATCACCTCTTCTTGTGTGTATACAGCCCACTGATGATGTTACTGCTGAGGGAGCACATGTTGTCTCCCATGGTCGCACTCTCCAGACCTATTCCAACACCCGTTGTATGGTATTCGGGATGGATACTAGTGTGCTAGCGCCAACACCTTCTCCCTGGTACAGAATTGATAGTCTTGGAGAAAACTCACTCTTTCTTGGACAAAACTATCCGATGATGGTGAAAGGCGATCCAACTGTTGTTGACACAACGTTACTAGTACCATTTATGAAGCAACTGTGTCTATACCTCGTACATTAGGGTGGTTCCCTACCCTGGTACTAATATAGTAGGCCGCTTCAGCCTGGATGATCAGTCCTGCGTTGGTCTCGAGATCGACAATAGATGGCCCGTCCCAAAGAATCACTTGTGATTCAAAGCAAGCGTTTCCAACACCGAGGAATGGTTGAGTTGAAGTTCATTTCATTGCTTATTATTTGTTGTGTGGTGAAAACTTTAGTATTTATAATGTATCCTCGTTGTCGATGTGGGTTGATGACCTGTTGTATGTAATAAAATGATATGCTTGTGATAAACTTACTAAATTTATGAATGGCTTTCGAGTCGCTTCTCTGAGTGAGTGGTGCGACAAGGCAAAAAAATATTTTCCGAATACATAATTGTACGTGCATTGCAACAGGTTATAGGATGAGGCCAATCAACAATAGTAGTACACTATTTGTACTAGCTTCACATGCTTCGTGCGTCGTGCGGGTGTTTTTACTGTAGCCATATTGTACTACTACGTAACCAGCACCTCGAATCCTCGATACTAGTACTATATAGTAAGTAGTAGGAGTAGTAGGGTGGCATGGGCCAGAACAAGCATTCACGTCCAGGAGTACGGCACACGCCACCAACGCGACTTCCATCTGACACCATATTTCTTGGAGTCCGTGCTAGAGCAATCTCTTCAACCTCATAGTTTCTCTAACTCGGCCATCACGCAGTGGGCGAGGTGGGGGTTTGCCGATAGTCGGTTTCCTCAACTGCGGTCCCACTTGTAAGGCCCCTGCATGTGGGGAACGGTTGCCAACGCGTCGCGCGTTCATGGTTGGCCGATCAAGGTGGCAGGGGAGCCTGGGGAGGGAGACAGGGGTGTCTCCTAGCATCGCCGTCACCATGCGCTGATGGTGACCGCGACCCTGGTCCCTGCTTTGCGTGGTGGGTTGGCTGCAGTGTGGCTTGCACCTGCCCGCGGCCTTTACCCTACCCAGTTCCAGCCAATTGGGCCTCGTTCTAGCCAAATGGCTCATTTTGGGTGTAATGAGGGGCCTTCTTCCCCTTAACCGGTCGGCGGCGTTTGTTGTCCATGGCATGGCTGGGGGGGTGGTCAAGGATCGATACCGGGGCGGCGGCCCTGGTGGTGGGAGCCGTGATGCTCGTGGGCAGGGTGCGTGGCTCGGGTGCTGGCTACCTACCATGGCCGTAAGGGCGCCATGGTGGCTAGCATTCGATGAGTGGTGGTGTTGGTGCGGCAATCTATCCATACCACATTTCGGGAGGGGTAAGGGCTAGCTGGGGTGAAAACTTTGTCGTGCTTCGGCTAGGCCGATGGTAGGCGGCGCCCGGGGGCGTCATCTCCTTTTTCAAGGCACCATCGTGGTTGCTCCATGCCCTCTGAGACGCTCTGGGTGAAAACCATGATCCTGTGGCACTTCATTGAGAGCGGCGTGGCCTCTTAAAGCGCCAAGTACTGAACAAGAAAGTTCAGGCTCACCACGGCCATGGCGGCCACTGCCTCCTCGCTTGTACACTCGCAGTAGATTTGGCCCTCCACCAGCCGGTGCTGCTCTAGGAGGAGCAGGTAGAACCTCTGCTCCTCCTATGCCTGCTAGAACACTGACATAGGAGCTGGCACATGCTGCTCATCACTTGCCATGGCGGCGCCATAGTGCTCCTGCAGCACTAAGCACATAGGTAAGTCCTTCACATCCAACCTGGCCAAAACATAAGAACATGCTTGCATGGGAGACCTTTACAATTCATATATACTATCACAACTGCACTTCACTATTTCTTCTAAGTTAGTAGGTTTATAGTCCACTTTGAATCTCAGTTGTCTGTTATTTTTCCATGCCACTATGAATCTCCGATTGACGGCTCCATTGATTCTATCTATGATATCAAGATCCGCTGCCTTCTTCATTTCTTGCTACAAGAGGTAAAAGTTCACCGCAGTGAAGTCAACGGCAGCGGCTTTCTCAATGTATTTCAACTCGTCGAGTACTGCTACCGGGAGTGTCTGTGTGGCCATGCAGTCGTCGTACGACTCGTTTTCACGGAGCCGAACAATGTAGTTCTCATAATGCACAACCATATCAGCAATTGGCATGCCAGAGTCAAGATGCATATGAAGGCAAGAGTTCAGACTCTCGCTCCTCTGGTTACTCCGCATACCAAGGAAGAACCCATCGGTGATATATGACGCAGCCCAAAGCCTTTTCTTCCTATACATCCTTGATATGTCTCCAATGTATCTACTTTTCCAAACACTTCTGCCCTTGTTTTGGACTCTAACTTGCATGTTTTGAATGGAACTAACCCGGACTGACGCTGTTTTCAGCAGAATTGCCATGGTTTATTTTTGTGCAGAAATAAAAGTTCTTGGAATGATCTGAAACTTCACGGAGTCACGTTTTGGAATTAATAAAAAATATTGGTGAAAGAATCAACAGAAGGGGGGACACACCCTGTCCACGAGGGTGGAGGGCGCCCCCCTAGGGCGCGCCCCCTGCCTCGTGGCCCCCCTGGACCTCCACCGACCTCAACTCCAACTCCATATATTCAAGTTTGGGGAGAAAAAATCAGAGAGAAGGATTCATCGCGTTTTACAATATGAAGCTGCCACCAAGCCCTGTTTCTTACTCGGGAGGGCTGATCTGGAGTCCGTTCAGGGCTCCGGAGAGGGGAACCCGCCGCCATCATCATCATCAACCATCCTCCATCACCAATTTCATAATGCCCACCGCCGTGCATGAGTAATCCCATGGTAGGCTTGCTGGACGGTGATGGGTTGGATGAGATTTACCATGTAATCGAGTTAGTTTTGTTAGGGTTTGATTCCTAGTATCCATTATGTTCTAAGATTGATGTTGCTATGACTTTGCCATGCGACATGCTTGTCACTAGGGCACGAGTGCCATGATTTCAGATATGAACCTATTATGTTTTCATGAATATAAGTGAGTTCTTGATCCTGTCTTGCAAGTTATAGTCACCTACTACGTGTTATGATCCAGCAAATCCCGGAGTGACAATAGTCGGGACACTTCCCGGTGATGACTATAGTTTGAGGAGTTCATGTATTCACTAAGTGCTAATGCTTTGGTCCGGTACTCTATTAAAAGGAGGCCTTAATATCCCTTAGTTTCCATTAGGACCCCGCTGCCATGGGAGGGTAGGAAAAAAGATCTCATGCAAGTTTTTTTCCATAAGCACATATGACTATATCCTGAATACATGCCTACATTACATTGATGAACTGGAGCTAGTTCTGTGTCACCCTATGTTATAAATGTTTCATGATGAATTAAATCCAGCATAATTATCCATCACTGATCCATTGCCTACGAGCTCGTTTCATATTTATCTTTGCTAAGTTAGTTTTCCGTTACCACTGTTACGATTGCTGCAAAACTGCTACTGTTACTTTTGCCACCGTTACTGTTACTTCCATACTACTTTGCTACTGAATACTTTGCTGCAGATATTAAGTCTTTCAGGTGTGGTTGAATTGACAACTCAGCTGCTAATACTTGAGAATATTCGTTGGCTCCCCTTGTGTCAAATCAATAAATTTGGGTTGAATACTTTACCCTCGAAAACTGTTGTGATCCCCTATACTTGTGGGTTATCAAGACCTTTTTCTGGCGCCATTGCTGGGGAGCATAGCTCTATTCTTTGAGTCACTTGGGATTTATATCTGTTGATCACTATGAGGAATTTAAAAGATCAAAGAACCAAGATTTTCCCCTCAACTACGAGGGGAGGTAAGGAACTGCCATCTAGCTCCGCACTTGATTCACCTTCTGTTTTGAGTAAACTTGCGACACCTACACCTGCTATTGATTCTGTTATGTGGCATGTTATTGATGATGCCACTTTTGCTATGCATGATGCTTATGATGATAATACTTCTCTGCTTGATAATAATGTGCCATTGTGTGAATTTCTGGATGAACAACTTGCTAGGGTTAGAGAGAATGAAATTACTGAAACTAATGATATTAATGAAAGTGATGATGAAGATTCTCTCCCAAGATATGTATTGCTTATTGTACCCGAGGGTTATGTTATGGATGAAGAAACAGCTAGAGACTTTCTTGCTTGCAATGATAGATATGATCTTAAACTGTTAGCTAAGTGGAAATAAAAGTCTTTGAATGCTAGAATGCAATATGACCCTGCTTTTGCTACTTCACCTATCTGTGTTACTGATAAGGATTATGAATTCTCTGTCGATCCTGAGTTAATTACTTTGGTTGAATCTAATCCTTTCTATGGCTATGAATCTGAAACTATAGTGGCACATCTTACTAAATTGAATGATATAGCCTACCTATTCACTCATGAGGAAAAAAATTCGCTATTACTATATTCTTAAGTTGTTTCCTTTCTCATTAAAGGGTGATGCTAAAATATGGTTTAATTCTCTTGCTCCTGGTTGTGTGCGTAGTCCCCAGGATATGATTTATTACTTCTCTGCAAAATATTTCCCCGCTCGTAAGAAACAAGCTGCCTTAAGGGAAATATTTAATTTTTTGAAAATTGAAGAAGAGAGTCTCCCACAAGCTTGGGGGAGGCTTCTTCGATTACTTAATGCTTTGCCTGATCATCCTCTCAAGAAAAATGAAATACTTGATATCTTCTATAATGGACTAACCGATGCTTCCAGAGACCACCTGGTTAGTTGTATTGGTTGTATTTTCAGGGAAAGAACTATTGAGCAAGCTGAATTGCTATTGAATAATATATTGAGCAATGATAATGATTGGACACTTCCTAAACCAACTCCTAAGCCAACTCCGAAGAAAAGGGGTATTCTATTTCTCAGCCCTGAAGATATGCAAGAGGCAAAGAAATTTATGAAAGGAAAAGGTATTAAAACTGAAGATGTTAAGAATTTACCACCTATTGATGAAATACATGGTCTTGATAACTCGACACAGGTAGTAAAGGTAAATTCTCTTTATAGATTTGATGAAGGTGATATTCCTCGTAATAAGTTTGCTAGTCAATGCTTGGATGAGTTTGATAATTTCATTGTTAAACAAGAAAACTTCAATTCTTATGTTGGTAGACAATTGAAATGTAATGCATATATGGTTGAACACTTTAGTGATTATATGTCTAGAGTTAAAGGTGACCTTAAGCTTATTAGTAAACATGCATCCATGGTTACCACTCAAGTAGAACAAGTACTTAAGGCACAAGATGATCTCCTCAATGAATTAAATAATAAGAACAATGATAATGCTGTTAGAGTTATGACTAGAGGTGGTAAATGACCCAGGAACCTTTGTATCCTGAGGGCCATCCTAAGAGAGTTGAGCAAGATTCTCAGAGAACTAATGTTGATGCACCTAGTCCTTCTAAGAAAAACAAAAAGAATAAGGATAGGACTTTGCATGCTTCTAGTGAACCTGTTATAGACACACCTGAGAATCCCAATGATATTTCTATTTTTGATGCTGAAACACAATCTGGTAATGAACACGAACCTAGTGATAATTTTAATGATGGTGTTCATATTGATGCTCAACCTAGTAATAACAATGATGTAGAGATTGAACCCGCTGTTGATCTTGATAACCCAGAATCAAAGAATCAACGTTATGATAAGAAAGACTTCGTTGTTAGGAAACACGGTAAGTAAAGAGAACCATGGGTTAATAAACCCATGCCTTTTCCTCCTAAGCCATCCAAGAAAAAGGATGGTGAGGATTTTGAGCGCTTTGTTGAAATGATTAGACCTATCTTTTTGCGTATGCGTTTGACTGACATGCTTAAAATGAATCTCTATGCTAAGTATCTGAAAGATATTGTTACAAATAAAAGAAAGATACCGGAAGCTGAAATTTCCACCATGCTTGCTAATTATACTTTTAAGGGTGGAATACCAAAGGAACTAGGAGATCCAGGAGTATCAACTACACCATGGTCCATTAAAAGGAACTATGTTAAAACTGCTTTATGTGATCTTGGAGCCGGTGTTAGTGTTATGCCTCTCTCTTTGTATCATAGACTTGATTTCAATAAGTTGACACCCACTAAAATCTCTGCAAATGGCCGATAAATCAACTGCTATACCCATTGATATTTGTGAGGATGTGCCTGTTCTGGTTGCAAAAGTTACTATTTTAACGGACTTTGTTATTCTTGATATTCCCGAGGACGACAGTATGTCGATCATCCTTGGTAGACCCTTTTTGAATACTGCAGGGGTTGTTATTGTTTGCAACAAAGGCAATGCCACTTTTCATGTTAATGGTAATGAGCATACGGTACACTTTCCGAAGAAACAACCTCAAGTTCATAGTATCAATTCTATTGGAAAATTTTCAACTATTACTATTGGAGGTTTTGAATTCCCTCTTCCTACTGTCAAAAGAAATATGATATTCTTATTGTTGGGGACATGCATATCCCCATTGAGGTAACATAGTGTTATTCGAAAGTTCTCCGGTTTCATGTTATTCGGAAGAAGTTTGTTAACAAGACTTGATCAACCTTGTTAGTGGATTCCTTTTGATGAGAATGAGATGGATGAAGTTAGAAAGCACAACTCTTTGTACCAACCTTTCTGTTATTTATATTTAATAAAGCAAAAATAGTATTTTCTGTCTGTTTTCTGAATTTTCCGTGCAATAATCAAAACTTATAAACTCATAATAAAACTGTCATCGTAACGTTAAGCGTGTGGACCCTACGGGTTCGAGAACTATGTAGACATGACCTAGAACTGTTTCCGGTCAATAGCCAATAGCGGAACCTGGATGCTCATATTGGCTCCTACATATTCTACGAAGATCTTTTATCGGTCAAACAGCACAACAACATATGTTGTTCCCTTTGTCATCGGTATGTTACTTGCCCGAGATTCGATCGTCGGTATCCAATACCTAGTTCAATCTCGTTACCGGCAAGTCTCTTTACTCGTTACATAATGCATCATTCCGTAACCAACTCATTAGCCACATTGCTTGCAAGGCTTATAGTGATGTGCATTACCGAGAGGGCCCAGAGATACCTCTCCGACAATCGGAGTGACAAAACCTAATCTCGAAATACGCCAACTCAACATGTACCATTGGAGACACCTGTAGAGCTCCTTTATAATCACTCAGTTACGTTGTGACGTTTGGTAGCACACAAAGTGTTCCTCCGGTAAACGGGAGTTGCATAATCTCATAGTTGTAGGAATTTTGTATAAGTCATGAAGAAAGCAATAGCAACATACTAAATGATCAAATGCTAAGCTAACGGAATGGGTCAGGTCAATCACATCATTCTCATAATGATGTAATCCCGTTAATCAAATGGCAACACATGTCTATGGTTAGGAAACATAACCATCTTTGATTAATGAGTTAGTCAAGTAGAGACACACTGGTGACATTAAGTTTGTCTATGTATTCACACATGTATCATGTTTCCGGTTAATACAATTCTAGCATGAATAATAAACATTTATCATGATATGAGGAAATAAATAATAACTTTATTATTGTCTCTAGGGCATATTTCCTTCAGCGGAGTGGTGCGATTCTTGCTCGGCGTCTGGCCTCGTTTAAATAGAGGACGGATTAGAGGAGCCTGCCCGGCGCTGCATTTAAATAGAGGCCAGGGTAGGTTTGTCGGTTTTCACGCGGATTTAATGGAAGCATTTGAATGAGGCAAGGTGGCATGTTCAACCGGATGGGCAACGGGTGGCACCCTCGGCCAGCGCACCGCTTCAATGGCGAAGGCGCTGAGAGGTCGCGTCCGCCGTGTGCCGCCTTTAATGTGGAGTGGCACGCTCTACAGCGGTATGACGAGGGCATCTAGCAATAGGCGGGAAGCACACACAAGAGGGTGGAGGGGTTTTTGGTGGGTCACGCAGTGAGAAGCGGGCATGACAGCAGTCCGGACTCCCGCGAACCTCCCCTACGTTTGTCTTCGGTTTGCAGGAGAAAAAGCGTCAAGACCACATCGTTGTCCGATACAAGGCTGCATTTTGCGGGAAGTTTGCGGATCGGCACTAAAGATGCCCTAATACTCCAGCCATGGCCAGATGGCCCTGCGATAGTGGAAATAAGACCTGCGATAAAGTGGAAATTCTCTAAAGAAGAAAGGCTTCAGCGTGTGCTCGACGAAAGTACAAGAACGAGCTTTCAGCCAACATCAGCAACCACAAACAAGGAATTAAAACAGGATACCGCATTCACAAACAAGCAAAGCCTTATGGAAGAATACACTGGCAAGCCTTTTGCGCCACGATCATTAACGCTACATGTATGGAATGGTAACACACAATTACAGTGATTGGCTATAGAAAATTTTCATCTCCTACAAGGTTGTTATGGCTATTGTAATATGACATATACTACACATCTGTATAACGATTTATTGAAAAGCCCTCCATCGACAACCAACTCTGCACCCAACCCATTGATTTTAGTACATGAAAAATTGGGTACGAAAATGTGCCGTACACGACCAAAGAATTGCCTATGTTGCTGCAAACAAGCCTGCCAAGATTGATCCCATTAGAGTATCATCCTTCCCCTGGAGTTTGGACTTCATTTGTGGGATTTGGCCGAGAAGCAATAGGTGGCTCATTGGTTACTATAAGCATCAACCCATTAAGAAGTTCCATGATAAAATTGGTGTTGCAATTGTTTACCATCGGAAAAACGACAGGTTTAACCATTGAGCTGTGGTTCCCTTGACGCCTACTCATCATGTTGGGTTAGCACTGCAAGACAGAAACATGAGAGTAAATTCGGGTAAATGTATGGGAACAGATAAGAAATCGTGTGAAGCAAATAAGAAGGGTAAAAACATAAATGGTCAGGCTGGAGCATATATGTGTTAAATCTCCTAAAAAATAGCAATGGTGTATACTGAGGCAACTGGATTTGCTTTAAAAGTAAGCAGCTCTAGAAGGGTTCGGCTATCCTAGAATTTGCGGGCAAAGCCAGTGAATCACCATAGACAAAATTTGGATTTTTACATTTGCCAAACAATTCTTTTAGGCTGGCGAGGTTCCTTCATTGTTCGTACCCCACTGTTCCTCACCCTCATTCCCATTTACAAGAACGGTTTCTTCTGGTTGATCGGTATCAACTTGGACAACTTCATCCACGTTCTCCTCCGTTTGCATTACCTAAGAGGAAATTTATTTTGTTATTTCAGAAATTAATAAAATAGCATTGCAATAATAATAATCAAATAGAACAATGCCAATGTGATCAAGTCATATAATAAGTTTCCTAAAAGCACCACAGGATATAAGTTGAAGGAGAACAAGAGGCATACTACAAATGCAATACCTCTTCATCAGGCTCTCCATTTTCATCCAGTGCTTCCACTGGTTCCTCTTCTTCAATGACCCGCATCCTTTTGAAAGCTTCCACAAGAGTAGTGTCTGACTTCTCAGCATGGTTCAAGTACTCATCTGCAGAAGGATAGTGCCCCCTGCACATACAAGACATGTTATTGCAAAAGATTTGTCTACTTCAAAATCATGATGGACACGATTTTTTAAATAGGAAAATTATGAGATGCCCAATGCAATAGAAGCTAACATTTGATATTATTACACTACCAAGGAAAAAAAAACAATATGCAGCACTTTTTACCTCTGGGAAGCAATATTCTGCTCTACAGTAAGTGCAACCTGCCAGTCTTCAAATAAATTTGGATACTCAGCAGGATCTGCCAGAGAATCTGCAGCTTTTGGATTAACCTGCAAAGAAGGAACAAATGAACAGAAGCCGAGGCCGACAATACTTGAATACACTTTCGTACTTTAAACAGACTTCTCAACAAGAGAGCATAAGATCAAAATTTTACTTTGCTGAGGTCTTTTCTCCAAATTGCTACAATCTCTGAAACTTTGCTGGGGAGATAAGAACGCGCCATTAATGCAGCTTCAGGTATACGGTTGCTGCGGAGTACATAAGATGTAGTTTAGCTTTAAAGTGAAGTGCATGGAATTTAGTTCATCACAGCAGAAAAGGCTCACCTGTCTACAAGCAATTGTATGCAATCTTCCAATTTACCAAGCATAAAGAGACAGAGGAAAGCAACATTGTTTTTTCCGTGCTCTTTTGCTAGAGAAGCAAGCTTTTCGACTCCTTCAGCATCTCCGAGAGATGAGTATAGTAGCAACAAGCCACTCAAGTCCTTCGCTTGCAGAAGACACTCTTCCGATGCCTCGAGCTGCAATGTGTAATTTGTGAAATACTGAAAACACTAAGCTAGCACAGTTAATACAGATACAAATTTATAAAATTAGTCAATTATATATGACGATTTAAATTAATGGCAACCATATGACTGCAACACTGATGAATGACCGATAACCATTTCCTCGGAGACATTTTCGCAAGGGAAAATCTTGGAAGGGTATTTTTTTTTCCAAAAAGAATGTTTGATTGGATTTTTTTCTGAATTTTAACCAGATAAAATGATTCAATTCAGAACAAATTGTTAGAAAATAGAATTTCAGACTTACAATAAGATACTAGACCCAACTGAAAACTTAACTACTTGTAAACAATAATTCATTAATTTTAGAAGTCACATATCAACAACCTTTCATAAGATTTAATCATTTAAGAACCAACCTTCCCGGTGGACATGGCAAGCTCACCAAGCTGCTTCCACTTTGATTCGCTTTGTGCTTCTACGGCAATAGCCTGCACGCAAATGATGACCAGAAAGTAGTAACCCATTTAGCCAAACTTAGCAGCATAGAATACCTTACATCACATGCTCTCTATGATGTGAACTTGTGAAGGAAAAAAACACATGACAATGTGCTGTGTACCTTTGCGACTTCTAGTTTTCCAAGCTGCACAGCCAAATCAAACTTATAATCAGCATCAGTGGCTATCTCAAGAGCCTCCTCCAACATTCCTCTGGACTCCAAGAAATGAGCGACACTGCCATATGAAAAGGGAGACCAGAGCTAAGTTAGAACATAACGGATTAAGCCGTCATACACTTCTGATCCTACAAGCTGAATATATTTCAGATTTGATATTGAGATAAATGGCATCACAGTTACAAGATATGACAGACACCATAAACACGGTCAAAATGGGAGCAAAACTGAGAGCAAATTTCAAGAACCCATCTTGATTTGTTACTGCTTTAATCAAAAATGGTTTTGTTTATTCAGAAGCCGGAGTAAACCCCCCCCCCCCCCCCCCCCCCCCCCAAAAAAAAAATTAACAGAACCTATCCCTGTGTGTCAAAGACAGACACTAACCTATTATATTGCGTCTTTGGTATGGACGGTAAGATCTCATTTGCACTTTCCAAATCCCCGCGCATCACAAGCGTCTTGTATTCAATCAAACTGAGAAGTAATGTATACCCAATGACACTGCAAGGAGCCAATGTATTAGTTACAGGAAGCAAGAAAGCAACAACAGGTGATACATAAGAACTGAGGCATATTCAAGCAAACGCACTTAAACTCCTTGTCAATAAGATAAACTCGACTTTGATTCGCAAGATATCCCATCAAATACATAGGGCGATCCAAGTGATACATTGTGGTGACCTGTAAATAGAGTGTATAACTATGTAAGGAAATAAAGTTGTATCACACAAAATATCCAAATAGAGAACGTGAAAACAAAAAAAAAATTTGTTCAGAGCAAACAATCTTTACCTCACCACCAACACAATAATTTAGGCGCCACGATGAGTTGTTGTAAATAAAACAGTCTCCAACCCAAATCCCAGTTCGCACTCGCTCATTGACCTCATGAAGCAACTCAAAAGCATCTTCAGCGCCTTCCTCATCAGCAGGCTTTCCACCTTCCAAGTAGGCAGCAACAACATCTCTCTGCAGGGACAAAAATCATAAACAAAATTTCATGCATGTTCTAGAAAAAGATGTTACGTAGGAACACATTTAAAACCCATGGACCAAGGAAAAATTATAGATGAACATTTAGTAAATGCAATAGCATACATTGTACTTCAGGATGTAGAATGATGTATCACTTGCGATCGCAACTAGGTCACCACTATCAGCCCAGTAGACGTTCTACAAGCACAGTCGAAAACAGGTTATTGAAATGTGGACTCCACATATTCATAATTACAATAAAATATACTGAACTCACCTTGACAGTCACATCAATTCTGCGAATTAGTCTACAATCAGCCCAGTCATAAAAGCAAATAAAGTCACTGGAACACATTGCCAAAAGTACCCCACCAAAGATACGCTCTGCAGAGAATGTAGGACGGATAGTTTTCTTCTCCTGTAAATCAGATCATTTAAGTCAGTTTCTACAATTTATACAAACGTGATAGATAAAAGATGCCAGATCACATATTAGTTCAACATACAGTTGTATGATTTCTAGATCAATGAATATGGTTAAGCACTTGAACATAAGTAAAGCATTCCCTTTAGCTGAAGAACTGCAATATGATACAATACACCGCAACACTAAACTACACTGAACTGCAAACCTACAACGGTCTGTAATTCCTTTCACCAAATATGACAAACTATGACCACAAGTATTAGCATAAAACAAAGTACATGATATAAAACTCTAAACTGAATTAATATAAGTGTTTGACAGAAATATTCACTGATTAAAGCAGTATATAAACATCACACACTAAAAACACAAACAGCCCCAAAGTGATCTTAGAAGAAATGGGACAAGCAACATCGATCTTGCACAAGTTGCTGGTAAAAAGGCCAAAAATAATAGTATACCACCCACCTGGAATGATTTATTGAAAATCTTTATTCTGGATGTACTTTCTCTGATTGCGTACTCTCCTTCTGATGACCAAGCGAACTCTAACGCGGATCCAAATGATCTGTTCCTCCAAGCCAGTGCAGTATAGATTATGTATTCACCATCTCCGCATACAACAACAAACCGGCCATTGGGGTTATGCTTCAAGTTCTAAGCAAACAAAAAATTAAACCATATTTAGATACAATAATCAAGATATATGAAACAGCAAATGTTAACTAAAAACAGAAAATAAAAACTTGTAACTTAGTATCATATCAAGGAACAAAACTCAAGGTGCTGATTTGCTACAAATGTATCCATGAATATAGAAAATGCATAAATGGTAATGATGTTCATAGAAAACCAAAGCTTGTAGTATTCTTCAGTGCACCAATAACAACTCTATATGATTATTTTTATGTGTGCAAAGTTGGTAGTTATGTATAAGAAAATGAACATACTCAAGTTATAACCCCTATTACAGTAAGCAATTCATATGTTCTTTTTGAAGCTTATCCATTTAATTGTCAACAGTAATTACAAAATACAGAAATGGACAGCTGCTGTTATGCATATCAAGACATGGATGAGTAGTTTATGCAGGAGTTCAGATACTTAGGTATGCTGTAACAATACTAACAAGAGCTAAATATGAAGAGCATTGTACCATCCAAAAGTACCTGCGGGTAAAGATCACAGCTGCCTAATTCCTTCACAGCTAGGGGCAATCTTTCCCCATCTGTAGCCTGGTATCAAACATAATAAGCGATCAGCCAAACTTCTCAATTTGATTAGTTTTGTTTACAGAACAGGCAAACTAACCTCAAAGTTTGCACCAACAGTCTTTATATTCACAGTCTGTATCTCATTATGCTTTGCCCAGATGATTTTTCCACTGGCATCCATACTTGCTACTGGTACTTCGCGACCCATTTTAATCATAATAGTTCCCTCATCATAACCAATCACCATTCTACATAATAAGCAAATGGTATTATTAGTTTCACAGGGAGTAGCATAACCAGGCCCAAAAAGTGTGGGCACAAGAAACAAGAGGAACTAGTTGCGGAAATAAGAATGTGAAAACTTAACATCTAGAAACATAGTGGGCATATTGCAAGAAACATACGAGTGAAAGGCATAGAAACATTACTAAATAACCATCAGTTGACAATGCTAGGTTTTGTAAGTGTGAAATGGCATGCTTAACCAACAATTTTATGCATGTGAAGGTCTATCAAAAGCAAACATAAATAACTTTTAACAAGAACTTCACATTAATTAATTTATAAAGCACAACATCAGTACACATCCACTAAATAGAAGAAAGATACCACAATGTAATACTCCTAATTAATGGCAAATTATTATTTTGATAGCTAGCGCCCATTGGATAGGTGGTGGCAACAATAAAACAAAGCAGAAATCAGATCATCATCCATTACCTTCTTGATCCCTTCATGTATCCAACAGCCCAGACTCGCTCAAGGCCATAGTTTAGTGTGTTCTCAAGCCTACAAAATAAGTGAATAAATAAATAAAATTAAGAACTTTTCACCTTTGTGTAATTTCTAGGACTAAACAAAAGTAATGTGCTATCTCAAAGGCTGACATATTTTCCGGATTATTACAGAAAATATCATATAAGCAAACTGATTAGTATGTTTAATTATTTATTACCCTGACGATGACAGTTATCTTTTTTTCATACAAATAAGCAAATTGATACAAATTTATCAACCTTACAATTATCTACAGAAATGGCTCATAGTAGGAGTACTTGGAGAACTATTGGGTCCGACTATAAACTCTAGAGGCTTGAGAACAAATGCCACGAACAAAACTTGATGCTCCATAACATTGGGGGCTGTATGATGAGAATGTTGAAGATGGCAAAACAGTTGAACCCTTTAAGTTTAGCACATCATGCAAACTAATAAGATTCCATGGGGTTGAACATAGAAGAGTACAAACAAACACTAAAAGTCACTAATGCCATGCTCAAGGGCCGTAAGAGTTTATTGTGCCTGCATAGGGGAGTCAAGCCTGTTGTTTAGCAACATTTTGGTTGTTGAGAAACAGTCAAGAGATCTCTAAACCGAACTTTAAAGAGTTGCTTCAGTAACCAATTTTTCTCTTGGGTAAGAAGTAAAGTGACCAACATGAGAACTAGGAAAGATAGATCCAGAGTTTGCACTAACACATTGATACAGAAAAAGGAAGCAACCTGTAAGTTGTTGAATGCCATATACGAACTGTCCCATCCTCTGATCCAGTAATGATTATAGGAAGCTCAGGATGGAAACAAACAGCAGAAATGTTGTGTGTATGTCCTTCAAGTGTCTGAACACAGCTCTTGGTTTGGTAATCCCAGACCTGGTTTGTCATAATTATCCATCTTAGGATTGAACCGACACCTTATAAGGTTCAAAATACAGCAGGTACAAAAGACATACCTTTGCAGTGGAGTCATCAGAACCAGTAATCAAATAGGGTCTGTCACCACCAGTGAAGTAATCAACACAGTTCACACCCTTTTGATGTCCATCTAGCGTAAAATTTGGATCTGGAGAACCCAAACTCCATATCTGCCATTTCAGATTAAGAAGCATTAATATACATGACAACATCATGAGTCATGGCTCATACAAACATGTCTCTGCAGATGAGGGGGTGTGAAACAGACCTTTGTAGTGCGGTCGAGAGATGCACTTGCAAAAGTGTTAGTATCCTTTGGATTGAAAGTGACCTGCATGACATAGTGTGAATGCCCCTCAAAGATTTGAGTGCACATCCACCCTTTGTCCCAGTCCCAAAGCTTTATCAACATGTCATCAGATGATGACAGCACATATGGAAGAGTTGGATGGACTGCTACACATCTGATGTAATCAGTATGGGCCTCAAAAACTTTAATTTTGTCCATGGTATTGTAGTTGTATACACGAATGAACATATCATCTGCACCGGCAACAACCCATTGTTTCCTTGACACAAATTTTGCCGACCGCACTGAAATTATGTTCAAATATACATCGTACAGTTAAGTCGGTTCCAGATTCCACTTCCAGCACAAACTCTATTTACATGCAAAGATATGTATGTTGCATACCTGGCAGCTCTGAAACTTCGAACGATTTCACCATGGTCTGCAAGATATACAAAAACAAACATATTATAAATTCTGTGGAGCCAGCTTTTAAACTTTTATACAGCAGTACTCCATAGATATACTTGTCAAGAATAAGATTAGTAAATAATATTGAGCAACAAAACAATGAGAGGAGCCAGGGAAAGCTTTTGACATACTACACAGTATGTGCATAATTCATCTTGTTAAAACCTAATTAGCATAGATTCTAAGGCACCACACATGATTTTGAGAAGCTCGGTTTGGCTTATTGTGTCCTAAATAGATCAATTAAATCTAGATAATGAAATAGTAAAGGATGTACTTATGTCACCATTTCATATTTTCACAAGAGGGTATCAATACTATCTAACAAGAGTGATACTTGGGTGGTGAAGTTCTTGCTCCTTACAGCGCTTTCTACTTGTCGCAAGCTTACAGCATATAATCAGAATTGCGGCATGGGAAATTCTCCACAACTGAGCAATAAGCAAGGACACAAATCACGAACAACAGAAAATACATCAGAAATCAAGCTCTAGCGTCAGGGGTTGAAACAATTAAGCCTTAATCATGTCCTGTTCATGTGGTAGTACTTTGTCATTTGTTGCGGGAGTGTTAGCACTTTGATCGGTTGTTACGAGTACGAACGGAAGTACCTAACAGTTACTTCAAGAGATTCAACATTACACAACAGGAACAAAACTAAACATAAAAACAGCTCAAGTGCCTTGCCTGCGTCTGGTAGTCCCAGATGCAGAGAGTCCCCGAGTACAAGCTCGCCAGGATCCTGCACCATTGCAAAAACCATAAAACCAAGTTATCAACCGTAGCACACCAAAGGACAAGCAGCACCGACGCCGCAAATGCGACCGAAATGTACTGAGCGGCAGGAAACCGCGAGCACTTGCCATGGCTCCGTGGGGTGCAGATCCACCGACTTGACCCTCTCGGACCGCTGCGCGAACTTCCTCTGATCACACCAACAACAAAAACGAACACGAAATCAGCTCTCGGCCACCCCCAACTAACCCAACAACAACAGCAACACCAGCAACCGAAACGGGACAGCGGGACCGAGATCCAGCGGGGTGTCGGGCGGGGGGCGCACCTTGATCTCCAACCTGAGCGGCTGCGGAAACAACAAGCAGAGGGCAACAGCACTGGTCAGATCCCGGCGCGCACGGCACGAATTGTGCCAAAACGGACTGGATATGGATTCGGGAGGAGCGGGGGCGAGAGCTCAGATCCGCGTACCATGGTGGCGGCGGCGAGGACGGCGGGGCGATCGAGCGGCGAGGACGGGCCGAGTCCTGGAGATCCGCGGCGGCGATCCGGTGGCTCCTCGCGGCGCTGCGCGGCGGCGCGGCGAGGGAGGGTGCGAGCCGGATCGCGCGAGCTCGGTGGAGGAGCGAAGCGGGGTGGGAGGAGAGAAGAGATGGAGAGGGGGAGGGAGGAGGGGGTTTTGTGCGTTTTTTTTTTTATTTTGGAACGTTTCAAACAAGTACCTGGTGGTTTAATACTTTCGCAGAAAGCAACCGCACGATTGCAAAAAAAAAAAAAAAAAAAAAATCTACCAACTTTATTTTTAGGCTAAAAGAAGGCTCAACCCCCCCCCCCCTCCCCCGCCCCCTCCATTCTCATTGAAAACATGAAACCAGACGTTCAAACACAAAACACATGTCGGGAGGGCTTTCCACATGGACCATGTGATCATGTCCAAGGGGGGTTGTGAAGCAGCAAAAGAAAAACATAGTATCGAGAATAGCTATAGCGGTTCAAAGCTACTCTACTTTTACTACTACAAACAGCAAAAAAATACCAGCTGAAAACTGGAGCTAAAACTAACACTGCTCCTTAATAGAAGCGACTTTGCATAAGAAACTCCCTCGTCTCTTTTTCAGTTATGCATTGTCACCTCTCTGTCACTTGTGGCCAACTCCAGTCTCACAGCTTGTTGGTGAACCAAGAGTTCACTCTTCATCTTCTTCATCAGTTGTGTAGGAGAGGGGAAGTTCCAGCACAGTGACAGGACTCAGAGCTTCAGCTTGCTTGAGCACCATCTCAGGGCTCCCTAGGGGAGAAAGCTGGGTGTGGTCTTCTCCATCTGAGATCATTTGACCCTTCCTCAACACCCTGAAGGTAGGTGAGTCATGATCATTGACACCTTTAATGTCTAAGTCTGTGACTTTTACCCCCACAATCAGCAGGAAGGGCGACCTGGGGATAATAGAGATCTTCAAAGAGACAGTTCCTTCGGAGCTTTCCCTTTGAAGAGAACCATCCATTTTTTTGATTGTCCAATGGATCAACCACCAGATATGTTTCAAATCAGACCATGCAACATTGTCAAAAACCAAAGAGTATCTATATTTCCAAATGCAACACAACACACAAGCACAAACCGAGTTCATGACTACATGTTTCTTATGGGCAGGCCAGAAATCTAGCAATTGAAAAAAAAATAGTTCCTAAATCACAAGAGAAGTAGTTTGAAATATCATTCTAGATTTGCCTAGCTACAACACAACCAAACACGTGGTCTATACATTCATTTTCTAGGCAATAAACACATTCTGTGGGTTTTTCAGTATCTCTCTTAAACAAATTGTCCTTGGTCATAAGTTTTTTATGAGACAAAAGCCAGAGAAACACATGTATCCTAGGAGGGGCAACCGTGGACAAGACATAGAACATGTACACATGTTGCACATCTTTAAAATTGATATAACTAGATAATACCCCACGCGTTGCTGCGGGAATTTGTAGCACTGTATGGGAGGAGGATTATGGAGTAAAAGATAGTAAACAGTGAAAAAAAGTATGTTTATTTGAACCTTTGATGGTATGATATGAAAAGTCAGAAAATTAACACATTGTAGATTATGTTCATACTTGCATAATTAGTAGTCACATTTTTCATCTCAAAAACATAGGCGTCGCCTTTTATGCGGGGAAATTTAAATACATTGTTAACATGAAAAAATGCAACATATAGTTTGAAGATAATTTCGCTTAAAATGTACCAAGCCCGATCGAAGCCCAATATTTCATTAAAATAAAAGCCCAAGCAAGTCCCAACACAAAAGGTTGGGAAGCCTAAAACCTAGTTTGAGGCATGATAACACCACTAACGTGAATGATTGTTGAGTTATTTGTCCTTCAAAACTATCTTAAAATAACCTTTCCTTCAAAAGCGAAATCACAAAAATATATGCAAATCCATCATAAACGCATCCATACATGCTAGAGTTTCTACATGACCACGAGCCTCATACCAATAGCTAAAAAAGAGAAAAAAGAATGTGCATGCAATAATAATATATATGAGGCACGCACAACATAGACAACCCAATAATAAATAAATAAAATGAATGCATGATGGGCAGCGATGAAAAGGTAAGAAGCATATTGTCCGGATGGAGAAATGAAGAAAACAATTTGCAAGGGCACTCTTCAGGATGGAATTTACTTCCATGCTGCAAGCACATAGATCCAAAGGTTTGTCAAAAAACAGTATGTGAATGCTACCTGAAAAGACATTGAAGCATGAGAAAACAGAGGCCTTGCTCGTCGCTCGACCGATGTCCTCTAGGTTTTGAATTTACTTTGTTCGCATGCGATTCGATCTTCTCAACTCACACATGACACACAGTTGGACACTTTGTCAGCCGGACGACCGTCTGCTCGCACCGCCTCCATAGAAACAACTGCTCTCCGGCCTCTACATCGCTTCATGGCATGGGCGACCCACAACGCGGTCTGATGTTCTTGGTGCAACTCGGGCCTACACTGTGGCTTATGTTCTTCCTCTGTGACACGACGCCACTGTTCCAGTGCATCTCATGAGTGTAAAAGAGAACGCAGAAGGGAAAGTCACATGCTCTTCAGTACAAATTGTGAATGGGCAAGGGGAAAAGGCAACAACCACTGAGATCCATGACGTTTGGTCTGCGGAGGGGAAGAGCACTTTCTCATGTGGGATCTACCAGATTACAATCAGCAGTGGATCGTGTCTGGTAAAAACCATAATTGAAGGCTAAATGTGGAGAGGAATAGTTGCAGGATGTGGGGTTAGAAAGCGATGCAGGCATTCTTTGGAAGAAGAGGAGCTCGACTGGTGGTTTACCGCTGGAAACTAAATGCAAGAGGGGGCGGCCAGCTTGGATCAGTTGCGTACGATGAAACCCGACATATTATGTGGGACGTCTGCATATCATACAACTGCTGATATGGCAAGATGCTCCTTTTGTTGGCATGATAGCTGAGTTGACATGTATGCATTACTTAAATGCATTGCTTAATGGGACGTTGAGATGGACAAATTTGCATCTTGAGAGAATTGAGACCAATTTCTTAACGGAAATGTTAACGCCCACACGTGTGGGCATTAGCCAACTCACCCACACGTCTCCATCACCGTCCAGTAACTTTTGCACGAATCTTGGCATGAATTAGCTGATTTTGTATGCCACGTAGGACAACTCGCGTGTGTGGTGTGTGAGAGAGGTCGCCCTCACATCCGTTTTACCACACGGAGGGGCCGGTGTGTGGGCGTTCAGCAGTTCACGCCACACGCCACTTTTGCACGCACACATAAGGGCTAGTGTGGGCATTTGCCATCTCGCCCACACGCCCGTCTCCTCTCCCACACCCAAGCGGCTAGTTGCCATGTGTTTTCGCAACGCACATGGCAAATGCCCCTAGTGTGCTTTATAAGCAGATGACAAGTCTCTTTTTTTACCCGAGTTGCCATGTGTATTTTGCAGGGTACACGGCAACTGCCTAGTGTGCACGTAAGCAGATGGCAACTCTCTTTTTACCGAGTTGCCATGTGTTTTTGCATGGTACATGACAACTGCCCCAACGTGCACGTACATGGCAAACTGCCCTAACATGCACGTAAGCAGATGGCAACTCTTCCTTTTTACATGGCAACTGTCCTAGCATGCTTGTGAGCACATGGCAACTCTCTCAACTGCCTAGTGTTAGTATGTGGCAACTCCTAAAGTTATGAAATCATGGCAACTACATTAGATTAGACCATACATGGCAACTGCAGTTGAGCAACCATGGCAACTGCAGTTGTCTGACATGGCAACCGTAGTTCAGCGACATGGCAAATGCAGTTAAATGAACATGGACGAGGGTCTGGACCATGGCAACTGCGGGCGCACGGTGGGCGTCACGTGTGGCGTGCGGGACTAGGAGGGTACGAGGCCTGACATACGGGCGTGTGGACGTTATCAACTTCGCCCACACGCACGCGTGTGAGAGGGTTCGGGAGGAAAAAAAAGTGTGGGGGCACTAGTTGTTTTGCCCACACGTAGGTGTGTGGGCTGGTTGCTGTCCATGCCACACGAGACGTGTGGCAGAACTACCCGATACACCACACGTGTGGCAGTTATCGGGACCCTTTCTTAAGAATATAAGACGTTGTATAAAGGGAGAACTACCAACCTTTTTTTTGAGGGGGTCGGGGGAACTACCAACTTTATGGCCGAGTTCTTCTGGCCCAAAACTACCCTGGGCCAGATGGGTCACGGAACTCGGCCCGTATTCTCTGTTTTTTTTGTTCTTGTCCCTTCGAAGCCCTTCTTCGTCTTGGCTAGTCAAATCGAAACTCGCAGGCAACTCTCCACGGTGGACGGCGAGCGTAGCCGAAATCAGTAGCCGAAATCCCAGGTATCCACCTCCTGAAACCTCGATTTGAATCTGCTGATTCGGCCCGGAATCCATTGATCCAGCCTTTCTGAGCTGGGTGGTTCTGGGACAGGTTCCGAATCCCCGCCATGCCGGAATCGAGCTCGGATCCGGGCAATGGCAAGGGCAAGAGGAGCCTCCCTTCCTGGATGGGCTCCGGCTCCGGCGGCGGCGGCGGCGGCGGCGGCGGGGGAAGTCCAGGCAAGAAGAAGCACGCGGAGGCGGCCCGCGAGAGGGCCTCAACAGGGCCGGATTTCTCCAAACTCTTGGTACTTGTATCTGGAGCCCTCTCTGACTGTTTTTTTACTGTGTGTTCTGTGAATGCGGCCATGATTCCGTGTGCTTGGTTGGGCAGGACGGGGTGGTCTTTGTGCTGTCAGGGTTCGTGAACCCTGAGAGGGGCAGGCTGCGCTCCCAGGCGCTGGATATGGGGGCGGTGTACCGGCCCGATTGGTCCGATGATTGCACGCTTCTTGTTTGCGCGTTTGCCAACACCCCCAAGTTCCGGCAGGTGCAGTCGGAGAACGGGACCATCGTCGCCAAGGTTGTTTTTCTCCCTCTTTGTTGTGATCATTGTACTTAGTTTTGCTTCAAGCATTCTTTATCATAAAGGGAGAGATACATATTTGTTTGCCTATACTTAAGCCTAATCTGCATAGTGCTCTGTTCATAGTCAGCTTGATATGGCCATATGAGTAAACAAACCTTAGCTGGTCTCACTTGTCATGCATCTTCACATTAGATAGGTTGGATTTGTTGTTGCTGGAAGCAGCACATTAGTTACTTATCGTCTTTACGTGTTTTAGGAATGGGTCTCAGAATCTCACAGCCAAAGAAAACTCGTTGACATTGAGCCTTACCTTATGCATGCTGGAAATCCATGGCGCAAAAATAAAGAGCCAGCTGAATCCAGTCAAGGTGGTAAACTCTTTCATCCAACATAAAGTTTTATCAACTTAGGCTCCTTTTTATTTCAGCTTATTTATTTAATTTAGGTGCTCTTAAGACCTTTTTTTTTTCTCTTACCAATGTAGTAGCATATTTGGGTTCTGCCCTGTAACTTCTTTGTGATTTAGACAATATGCATATTAACTTGAAAACGTTCCTGTCGACCATGTCAGTGTGATACCAGTTTATCACTTATCAGATAGCTCAAGAAGATGCTCCTTAAGACTTAATTTTTGTAGTTCTCCTGGTTATGGGCTTAGAGGGCTGCCCTCCCCATGGAAAGAAGGAGCAACTACGCTTTGTCCCACAGTCCCGCCGATTGGGAGTAATTCAGTGATCCTTTGTTAGTAATACATGCCAAACATAGCTGTAGACTTGTAATGGTGATGGACGAACTAGGACTGAGTTTCGGTAAGCTTAATAAAGAACCATTTGATGCCCATTAAATAATTTGTGAAATTTGAATGATATTTGCAGCTCTGCTGTACCTTACTACTTTTTCTTTGTGTACTTTGAATTTGAAGTAGTTGGTTAAATTTATAGGTCTACTTGTTTAATTTTGTGTATCATCCTGTTGTAGATCAGAAGAAGCCACGTAAAGAGCATGAAAAGCAACTTGAGAAGACTCATGCTAAGACACCGCCCTCTGCTGCCACTAAGGTCTGTTCAAAATAAATTAGTGAACATTCCAGAACCATGCTTTGCCAGAAGCCTGCTTAATTTGACATAAAACCAATTTCTTCTCAGTAGTAACTATTAGCTGGCTAATAGAGACTGGACAATTGGTAGGTTTATCTCACATGAACTTGGATATTTCCACAAGGAAACAAGAAACAAAGCAAAAGCAATGAGGTCTGGCAATAGATAAGAGTGTGTAAACACGTGTTTTAATTGGATTTCCCGGCATTCAGATTAGTTAAAAAGAATGTGTGTTTCAGCAACCCTCCAATCTTCTATATCTGGTGGAAGATTATTACTCCACATGCACGAGGCAGGACATCAGAATAAACTGATCATAGTTGATTGTAACTTCCAACCTGCATGTGCTATGATGATGCATTTTTGATAAAATATACTATTGTATTGTGGGTGCATATTGATGTTCCTTGAAAACAAATGACTTCCCAGCGGTATTAAATAGGTAGTGACATATAAATTATAACACAGTCTATGTTTAAATTTTCATGAATGGAAAAACACGTAGGCAACACCTGTCCCGGAAGCATCCCAGTATGCTTTCTTTCTACAGGACCTCATAATAGTCTATTTTCTACAGGGTGGACATTCAGGAGCTATAAATAAACAATTTTCGCCTTCAAAAATTAAACAATGGGCAATGGATGATTTTGCGAAGACAATATCGTGGTTGGAGAGCCAAGAAGAGAAGGTGAGAAATTGGGGATAATAAAATGGTCAGGTGATGGTGATGAAATTACATTTCAATTTCAAGCCTCCTTACGGTCTTAGTCTTTTTGTCCGCCTCAGGTTTGGTATGTAATAAAGTACTTTTACGATCAATCTATGGCTATCGTAGAGATGATCTGCACAGCAACTAATTGTCCAATGGTACCTTTTTTCGGATTTCCAAGGGGCAGAAACAACCCGACCCAACTAAATCAGACTTTTCCTAATGTAAATGAGATAAGTGTTTTCTTAGGCTAATATAACAAATTGCTTTGCATATTATCTGTCATGATGAAACAAACAACTAAACACTGGAGATGTCTCAGCATGGCTAGCAAATCAGAGTGTGGCTGATAGTTTTCTTCAGTATTCGGTTGACTTGTCCTCGGTCTGTTAACACATGGGAATAATGCTTCATGTTACCTGACTTCTCTGGCTTTTTGTCTGATAGCCAGAGCCAAACGAATTGAAGGCAATAGCTGCTGAAGGGGTTATCACTTGTCTGCAGGATGCCATCGAATCCCTCGAGCAAGGCAATGTAAGTAACGCAACAGCCCTCTTTATTTAGATAACATATGCAGGTCTTTTGAGTTTCTTGTCAATTATTTTCAATTATCAACAATAGATCAGCACATGCAGACGAGGTGCAAGTCTTGAGTAACCTAAAACATCGAAATGCTACTCGCCTAGATGCCAATTGTTGGTGTCTGTGTCAAATTGCCATTGACTTATCCTAATTATGTTTGCAATGGTGAACACCAAATGTACCAAACACGTTTTCTAAATCCTGTTGTGCATCTTACTAGAAATGTGGTATATCTTAGTAAACATGTTTTCTAAATCTTGTGTCTTCGAACTTCTCTTGTAGGATACCAGTGGGGTGGCAGAGCAGTGGAGCTTTGTCCCCCACGTTGTGGACGAGCTAGTGCGGCTTGACGGAGAGGGATCGTCGCTGTCTAAAAAACAGCTCGCCGAACTAGCAACCAAATGCAAGAAAATCTACCAGGCTGAGTTCGCCCAGATGGACAGTGGTGGCAAGAAGGGCAAGGAGCGTCCTGGAAAGACCGGAGCGGACGACGCTCAGTACGATAGTGATGCTACGATCGAGATGACGGAAGAAGAGATTGATCTCGCTTGCAGACAGTTCTCGGGGATTAGTAGCTAGGTCAGGAAAAGGTCTTTAGGAGAGGAGAACAGAGGACTATGTATCACTGAGCATGGTATGGCTGACAGTGATCGAAACACTGTTGTTATCGCTCGGAAACCTTGATAGTTTCAGTGGAGTTTATGCTCTGTTCTTGATCAACCCTCCTTCTTTCTTTCTTTTTTTGGTTCTTTTTGCTGGTTTGGTCAGTTTTTTTGGTTTGGCGATTTTGATCGACTTTCGAGGTATAGTAGCATGCTCCTAACAACCCGACTGCATGCTGACTATACCATCTGCAGGCATCTGACCATGTCCACGTGAAACTCCTTGTGATATTCATTTGTGTTGAACCTTTTGCACTTCTCAACTACTCCCTTCGTCTCATAATGTAAGACACACTGTCAAAAAACGTCTTCACTATGGGACAGAGGGAGTAGCTGAAAGCTAGTTTGGTTCGAGTCCTGGGCTTCATGCCTGGACGAAAACCGCATCTGGCACTTGCCTGGTGAGTTCGAAATAAACGCTCCAGGCTTGAGCCAGGCGACCCGTTCTCCATGCCTGGTCCAGGCTAATGATTTTGCCTAGTGTTCCAGCCAGGCTAATGGCCATGTTACGTACTCTAGGCCAGGCAAGAATTCGACTGCATAGGACACCAACCAAACAAATTTCAGGCATGTCTCAGGCACTCCCCAGGCCAGGCAAAAGTTTGCCAGGTCACAAACCAAACTAGCCCTGAGTCTCTCTCTGAGAACGAGACGAGTATCTACTCAAATCAAAGTTTGTGCCTCTCTTAAGTTTGATTTGAGTAGTTCACATCTCTCTTAAGTTTGTGCCTCTGTGAGAACGAGACGAGTATCTACTCAATTTGATTTGAGTAGTTCACACCTCTCTTAAGTTTGTGCCGGTCGAATACAGCCTATTTACTATAGTAAACTACTCAAATCAAATGATTGTGATGTAGAACTGTGTGGATGAAGGAGTGGTGATAGAGTCTGCATGCTGCTAATTCAAGTGAAGATGGTGTAGTATATATAGAGGAAGGGAAAGGATTGTCTCTACACATCTTGAAGGTGGGTGGGACATCTATTAGCCTTGTTTCCACTTTACCAAATTCTAGCAAAACATTTATCCTTGGTCAGGTGATGGTGATGAAATTACATTTCAACTTTCAAGCCTCCTTACGGTCTTAGTCTTTTCGTCCACCTCCGGTTTGGTATGTAATAAAGTGCTTTCACAATCAAAGTGTTGAACCTTCTGCACTTATCAACTACTCCCTCCGTTCCTAAATATTTGTCTTTTTAGAGATTTCAAATGGTTACCACATACGGATGTATATAGACATATTTTAGAGTGTAGATTCACTCATTTTGCTCCGTATGTAGTCACTTGTTGAAATCTCTAGAATGACAAATATTTAGGAACAGAGGGAGCAGTACCCAAGTCTCTCTCTCCTTCTAAACGAGACGAGTATCTACAGGTAGGTATGAACAGCCTCATCCGAGTCATTCGCACGAGTATACATATGCCCTGAATACATGGCCTGCTCAATCGATCAGTGTGACATGACGGTGTTGAAGCTGCTGCTGCCGCTTCTTGCCGTGCGCCTTGTCCCTAGACTCTGCTAGGACTCCGTCATATCGCTCCATTGCTCGGCCTTGCAACGCCGCCAGAAAATCTCTCTGTCGCCATGGATCGATAATGCAGACCTATCCGGAGGCAGGAGTATCGATTTGGCATCAAACAACTATAAAACAAAAAAGTTCGGCGAAAAATAGCAGCTACGAATATTGTCAACGTCAAGACTGCGAGTCAAAGTTTTCTTTGTCACTGGGAACGTGCGTTGCACTAAAAGAGTTACTATACAAGGTTGAAGCCGAGACACGAATTACGAGAGGAAACGAAATAGAGGGCTCCAAGTTATGTCGTAGATTGTTGAGCCGGGGACTTAAGCAAAATGACGCAGTCGACATCCTCGTGCTTAGTTGCATTGTTGCACGCCTAAGACAGATTGCCAGCCATGGATGATGGCTCCGATAAGTTTATCTCCATGCATGACAAACATTTGCTTCATTCCCGCTGTCTCCTATTCATATGTGTTCTCAACTTCGTTTCGATTTCCTGGCAATCCATCCTCTCTTAAGTTTGTGCCGATCGAATACAGCCTATTTACTACATAAACTACTCAAATCACATAATTGTGATGTACTAGAACCGTGTGGATGAAGGAGTGGTGGTAGAGTTTGCGTCCTGCTAATTCAAGTGAAGATGGTGTAGTATATATAGAGGAAGGGAAAGGATTGTCTCTACACATCTGGAAGGTGGGTGGGACATCTATTAGCCTTGTTTCCACCTTACTAAATTCTAACAACACATTTATCCTTGGTCAGGTGATGATGATGAAATTACATTTCAACTTTCAAGCCTCCTTATGGTCTTAGTCTTTTCGTGCACCTCAGGTTTGGTATGTAATAAAGTAGTTTTACAATCAATGTATGGCTATCGTAGAGGTGAGATGATCTGCACGCCAAGTAGTTGTCCAATGATCTATTTTTTATTTCCAAGGGGCAAAAACACCCCAACCCATTGATATCAAACTTTTCCTAATGTAAATGAGATATGCATTTTTATAGGCTAATATAACAAAATGTAATGCATATTGTGTGTCATGATGAAACAAACAACTAAACATTGGTGATGCATCACCATGGCTAGCAGTTCGTAGATCAACTAGTAGTTTTATTCACTATTTGGTCAACTTGACCTAGATATATTAATACAATGGGAATGATGATTGATGTTATGTCTGATTTGCCTACCTTCTTGTCTGATAGCCAGAGCCAAACAAACTGAGGGCAATAGCTGCTGAGGGGGTTTATCACTTGTCTGCATGATGCCATTGAATCCCTTGAGCAAGACAATGTTAGGAATGCAACACCACTCTTTATTTAGATATGCATGTCTTTAGAGTTACTTCTCTATTACTTTCAAGTATCAACAAAGAATGTACTACATCTTAGTGATTTAGTTTAGTACACATGCGGACATAGGTACCCGTTTTAAGTAACATGAAAACATTGAAATGCTGCTTGTCTCGCCTAGATCCCAATCATTGATATCCGTTTCAATTGCCATTGCCTTATTGTGAGTATGTTTGCAATGATGAACACCAATGTGCGAAACATGTATTCCAAATCCTTTTGTGGGTCCTACTAGAAATGCGTATACTCTCAGTTGACCATGCTCGGTCTTCTCTTGTAGGATATCAGTGGAGTGGCGGAGTAGTGGAGCTTTGTCCCCCACATTGTGGACGAGCTAGTTTGGCTGGACGGAAAGGGATCGCCATTGTCCAAAGAACAACTCGCCAACTAGCAAAATAGAGGGCTCCAAGTTTTGCCATATCTTGTTGAGACGATGACTTAAACAAAATGGAGTGATCGACCACCATGCACATAGTTGCTATGAAGAACGCCTAAGATAGATTTCGAACAATCGATGAGGGCTCCAGGAAGTTTATCTCTATGCAGGACAAACATTTGCTTGATTCCCGGTGTCTCCTATTCATATGTGTTGTCAACTTCATTTTGATTTTCTAGCAATCCATCCTCTCTTAAGTTTCCGCCGATCGAATAAAGCCTATTTATTATAGTAAACTACTCAACTTAAATGATTTTATATAGAACTGTGCGGGTGAAGGAGTGGTGAAAGAGTTTGCACGCTGCTAATTCAAGTTAAGATGGTGTAGTATATATAGAGGAAGGAAAATGATTGTCTCTACACATCTTCAAGGTGGGTGGGACAACAATTAGCCTTGTTTCCACCTTACTAAATTCTAACAACACATTTATCCCTGGTCAAGTGATGGTGGTAAAATTGTATTTCAACATTCAAGCCTCCTTATGATCTTAGTCTTTTTGTCCACCACAGGTTTGGTATGTAATAAAGTACTTTTACATTCGATGTATGGCTAGAGGTGATGTGCATGCCAAGTAGTTGCCCAATTACTTTTTTTTCATTTTCCAAGGGGCAGAAACACCCCAACGCAATGATATTAGACTTTTCCTAATGTAAATGAGATCAACATTTTCATAGGATAATATAAAAAAAAATTCAATGTATAATATCGTTCATGATGAAACAAACAACTAAATAGTGGTGATGCATCGCCATGGCTAACAGATCGTAGAGCAGCTGATAGTTTTGTTTGTAATTTGCTCGACTTGTCCTAGATATGCTAATACAATGGGAATGATCGATGATTGATGTTATGTCTGACTTGCCTGCCTTCTTGTTTGATAGCGAGAACCAAACGAACTGAAGGCAATAGCTACTGAAGGGGTTATCACTTGTCCGCAGGATGCCATTTAATCCCTTGATCAAGGAATGTAAGGAATACAACACCACTCTATATTTAGATATATGCAGGTCATTCAAGTTACTTGTCTATTACTTTCATGTATCAACAAAGATACTACATCTTAGTGATTTAGATTAGCACACATGTGGACCGAGGTACCGGTTTTAAGTAACCTAAAAACATCGAAATGCTGCTTGCCTCACCTAGATGCCAATCATTGATACCTATGTCGAATTTCCATTGAGTTATTGTGAGCATGTTTACAATGGCGAACACCAATGTGCCAAACATGTATTCTAAATCCTTTTTGTATCACACTAGAAATATGTATACTCTCAGCTGACCATGCCTGGTCTTCTCTTGTAGAATATCAGTGCAGTGGCGGAGTAGTGTAGCTTTGTCCCCCACGTTGTGGACAAGCTAGTTCGGCCGGACGGAAAGGGATCGTTGTTGTCTAAAGAACAACTTTCCCAACTAGCAAAACAGAGGGCTCCAAGTATTGCCATAGCTTGTTGAGACGACGTCTTAAGCAAAATGGATCGATCGACCACTAGGCGCATAGTTGCTATGAAGCACGCCTAAGACAGATTTCGAAACAATGGATGAGGGCTCCAGGAAGTTTATCTTTATGCAGGACAAACATTTGCTTGATTCCCAGTGTCTCCTATTAATATGTGTTCTCAACTTCATTTTGATTTTCTGGCAATCCATCCTCTGTTAAGTTTGTGGCGATCGAATAAAGCCTATTTACTATAGTAAACTACTCAAATCAAATGATTGTGATATATAACTGTGTGGATGAAGGAGTGGTGATAGATTTGCAAGATGCTAATTCAAGTTAAGATGGTGCAGTATATATAGAGGAAGGGAAATGATTGTCTCTACACATCTTGAAGGTGGGTGGGACATCTATTAGCCTTGTTTCCACCTTACTAACAACACATTTATCCTTGGTCAAGTGTTGGTGGTAAAATTATACTTCAACATTCAAGCCTCCATGGTCTTAGTCTTTTTCTCCACCACAGGTTTGGTGTGTAATAAAGTACTTTTACATTCAATATATGGCTAGAGGTGATCTGCACGCCAAGTAGTTGCCCAATGCCTTTTTTTCATTTTCCAAGGGGACAGAAACACCCCAGCCCAATGATATCAGACTTTTCCTAATGTAAATGAGATCAGCATTTTCATAGGTCAACTAAAGAATGGTGATGCATCGCCATGGCTAACATATCTTAGAGCAGCTGATAGTTTTGTTCACTATTTGGTCGACTTGTCCTAGATATGCTAATACAATGGGAATGGTGATTGATGTTATGTCTGACTTGCCTGCCTTCTTGTCTGATAGCGAGAACCAAACGAACTGAAGGCAATAGCTACTGAAGGGGTTATCACTTGTCAGTAGGATGCCATTTAATCCCTTGATCAAGGAATGTAAGGAATGCAACACCACTCTTTATTTAGATATATGCAGGTCGTTCAAGTTACTTGTCTATTACTTTCAAGTATCAACCAAGAATGTACTACATCTTAGTGATTTAGATTAGCACACATGTGGACCGAGGTACTAGTTTTAAGTAACCTAAAAACATTGAAATGCTGCTCGCCTCGCCTAGATGCCAATCATTGATACCTTTGTCGTATTGCCATTGACTTATTGTGAGCATGTTTACAATGGTGAACACCAATGTGCCAAACATGTATTCTAAATCCTTTTTTGTATCGTACTAGAAATATGTATACTCTCAGCTGATCATGCTCAGACTTGTCTTGTAGGATATCAGTGGAGTGACGGAGTAGTGGAGCTTGCCCCCCATGTTGTGGACGAGCTAGTACGGCTCGAAGGAGAGGGATCGTCGTTATCTAAAGAACAACTTGCTCAACTAGCAACCAAATGCAAGAAAATCTACCACGCGGAGTTCAACCAGATGGACAGTGGTGACAAGAAGGGTAAGGTGCACCCTGGGAAGACCCGAGCGGACAACGCTCAGTATGACAGTGATGCTACGATCGAGATGATGGAGGAAGAGATCGATCTCGCTTGCAGACAGTCTCGGGGATTAGTACCTAGGTTAGGAAATGTCTTTAGGAGAGGAGAACAGAGGACTATGTATCACTGAGAATGGTATGGCTAGTGCTACGTCTTGAGCTTGCGTTGGTTTTCCTTGAAGAGGAAAGGGTGATGCAGCAAAGTAGCGTAATTATCTCCCTCAGTTTTTGAGAACCAAGGTATCAATCCAGTAGGAGGCTCCTCAGAAGTCCCACGCACCTACACAAACAAACAAGAACCTCGCAACCAACACAATAAAGGGGTTGTCAATCCCTTCACGGCCACTTGCGAAAGTGAGATCTGATAGAGATAATATAAGATAAATATTTTTGGTATTTTTATGATATAGATAGGAAAAGTAAAGATGCAAATAAAAGTAGATTGAAAACTTATATGATAAAAGATAGACCCCGGGGCCATAGGTTTCACTAGTGGCTTCTCTCAAGATAGCATAAGTATTACTGTGGGTGAACAAATCACTGTCGAGCAATTGATAGAAAAGCGCATAGTTATGAGATTATCTAGGCATGATCATGTATATAGGCATCACGTCCGTGACAAGTAGAACGACTCCTGCCTGCATCTACTACTATTACTCCACACATCGATCGCTATCCAGCATGAATCTAGAGTATTAAGTTCATAAAGAACAGAGTAACGCATTAAGAAAGATGACATGATGTAGAGGGATAAACTCATGCAATATGATATAAACCCCATCTTTTTATCCTCGATGGCAACAATACAATACATGCCTTGCTGCCCCTGCTGTCACTAGGAAAGGACACCGCAAGATTGAACCCAAAGCTAAGCACTTCTCCCATTGCAAGAAAGATCAATCTAGTAGGCCAAACCAAACTGATAATTCGAAGAGACTTGCAAAGATAACCAATCATACATAAAAGAATTCAGAGGAGATTCAAATATTTCTCATAGATAAACTTGATCATAAACCCACAATTCATCGGATCTCGACAAACACACCGCAAAAAGAGTTACATCGAATAGATCTCCAAGAAGATCGAGGAGAACTTTGTATTGAGATTCAAAGAGAGAGAAGAAGCCATCTAGCTAATAACTATGGACCCGAAGGTCTATGGTAAACTACTCACAACTCATCGAAAGGGCCTTGGAGATGATGTAGCGGCCCTCCATGGTCGATTTCCCCTCCGGCGGAGCACCGACGAAGACTCCAAGATGGGATCTCACAGATACAAAAGGTTGCGTCGGTGGAATTAGGTTTTCGTGGTCTGTTCTGATGTTCTCGGGGTATGTGGGTATATATAGGAGGAAGAAGTAGGTCGGTGGATGCTCAAGGGGCCCACGAGGGTGGGGGGCGCGCGGGGCACCCTCGTGGCCACCTCGGTCGTTGCTTGACGTCCACTCCAAGTCTCCAGGTTTGCATTTGTTCCAAAAAGATCGCTCCCGAAGGTTTCATCGCGTTTAGACTCCGTTTGATATTCCTTTTCTTCAAAACACTGAAATAGGCAAAAAAACCCAGCAATTTGGGCTGGGCCTCCGGTAGGTTTGTCCCAAAAATGATATAAAAGTGTAAAGTAAAGCCCATAAACATCCAAAACGGGTAATATAATAGCATGGAACAATAAAAAATTATAGATACGTTGGAGACGTATCAAGCATCCCCAAGCTTAATTCCTGCTCGTCCTCGAGTAGGTAAATGATAAAAACAGAATTTTTGATGTGGAATGCTACCTAGCATAATTCTCAATGTAATTTTCTTTATTGTGGCATGAATGTTCAGATCCAAATGATTCAAAATAAAAGTTTATATTGACATAAGAAATAGTAATACTTCAAGCATACTAATCAAAGCAATCATGTCTTCTCAAAATAACATGGCTAAAGAAAGTTATCCCTACAAAATCATATAGTCTGGCTGTTGCTCTATCTTCATCACAAAAAGTATTTAATCATGCACAACCCCGATGACAAGCCAAGAAATTGTTTCATACTTTAGTAATCTCAAACTTTTTCAACTTTCACGCAATACATGAGCGTGAGCCATGGACATAGCACTATATGTGGAGTAGAATGGTGGTTGTGGAGAAGACAAAAAAAAGGAGAAGATAGTCTCACATCAACTAGGTGTGGGGAACGTAGTAATTTTAAAAAATTTCCTACGCACACGCAAGATCATGGTGATGCATAGCAACGAGAGGGGAGAGTGTTGTCCACGTACCCTCGTAGACCGTAAGCGGAAGCGTTATGAATGCGGTTGATGTAGTCGTACGTCTCACAATCCGACCGATCCAAGCACCGAACGTACGGCACCTCCGAGTTCAGCACACGTTCAGCTCGATGATGATCCCCGGACTCCGATCCAGCAAAGTGTCGGGGATGAGTTCCGTCAGCACGACGGCGTGGTGATGATGATGATGTTCTACCAACGCAGGGCTTCGCCTAAGCACCGCAACAATATGACTGAGGTGGAATATGGTGGAGGGGGCACCGCACATGGCTAAGGAACGATCACGAAGATCAACTTGTGTGTCTATGGGGTGCCCCCTGCCCCCATATATAAAGGAGTGGAGGAGGGAGAGGGTCGGCCCTCTCTATGGCGCGCCCTAAGGGAGTCCTACTCCCACCGGGAGTAGGATTCCCCCTTTCCTAGTAGAACTAGGAGTCCTTCCATGTAGTAGGAGTAGGAGAGAAGGAAAGGGAAGAGAGAAGGGAAGGAAGGAGGGGGCGCAGCCCCTCCCCCTAGTCCAATTCAGACTAGGCCTTGGGGGGGCGCGTGGCCTGCCCTAGGCAGCCCCTCTCTCTTTCCCGTATGGCCCAATAAGGCCCAATACTTCTCCCGGCGAATTCCCGTAACTCTCCGGTACTCCAAAAATTACCCGAATCACTCGGAACCTTTCCAAAGTCCGAATATAGTCGTCCAATATATCGATCTTTATGTCTCGACCATTTCGAGACTCCTCGTCATGTCCCCAATCTCATCCGGGACTCCGAACTCCTTCGGTACATCAAAACTCATAAACTCATAATAAAACTGTCATCGAAACCTTAAGCGTGCGGACCCTACAGGTTCGAGAACTATGTAGACATGACCTAGAACTATTCTTGGTCAATAACCAATAGCGGAACCTGGATGCTCATATTGGCTCCTACATATTCTATGAAGATCTTTATTGGTCAAACCGCATAACAACATACGTTGTTCCCTTTGTCATCGGTATGTTACTTGCCCGAGATTCGATCGTCGGTATCCAATACCTAGTTCCATCTCGTTACTGGCAAGTCTCTTTACTCGTTACGTAATGCATCATTCCGTAACTAACTCATTAGCTACATTGCTTGCAAGGCTTATAGTGATGTGCATTACCGAGAGGGCCCAGAGATACCTCTCCGACAATCGGAGTGACAAAACCTAATCTCAAAATACGCCAACCCAACATGTACCTTTGGAGACACCTGTAGTACTCCTTTATAATCACCCAGTTACGTTGTGACGTTTGGTAGCACCCAAAGTGTCCTCCGGTAAATGGGAGTTGCATAATCTCATAGTTACAGGAACATGTATAAGTCATGAAGAAAGCAATAGCAACATACTAAACGATCAAGTGCTAGGCTAACGGAATGGGTCATGTCGATCACATCATTCTCCTAATGATGTGATCCCATTAATCAAATGACAACTCATGCTTATGGTTAGGAAACATAACCATCTTTGATTAATGAGCTAGTCAAGTAGAGGCATACTAGTGACTATATGTTTGTCTATGTATTCACACATGTATCATGTTTCCGGTTAATACAATTCTAGCATGAATAATAAACATTTATCATGATATGAGGAAATAAATAATAACTTTATTATTGCCTCTAGGGCATATTTCCTTCAGTCTCTCACTTGCACTAGAGTCAATAATCTAGTTCACATCGCCATGTGATTTAACACCAATATTCATATCTGTATATGATTAGCACCCATAGTTCACATCATCATGTGACCAACACCCAAAGGGTTTACTAGAGTCAATAATCTAGTTCACATCGCTATGTGATTAACACCCAAAGAGTACTAAGGTGTGATCATGTTTTGCGCGTGAGAGAAGCTTAGTCAACGGGTCTGTCATATTCAGAGCCGTATGTATTTTGCAAATATTCTATGTCTACAATGTTCTGCACGGAGCTACTCTAGCTAATTGCTCCCACTTTCAATATGTATCCAGATTGAGACTTAGAGTCATCTGGATCGGTGTAAAAGCTTGCACCGATGTAACTCTTTATGACGGGCTCTTTTATCACCTCCATAATCGAGAAATATTTCCTTAGTCCTCACTAAGGATATTCTTGACCAATGTCCAGTGATCTACTCCTAGATCACTATTGTACTCCCTTGCTCAATTCAGTGCAAGGTACACAATAGGTCTGATATATAGCATAGCATACTTTATAGAACCTATGACTGAGGCATAGGGAATGAATTTCATTCTCTTTTCTATTTTCTGCCGTGGTCAGGATTTGAGTCTTACTCAATTTCACACCTTTGCAACACAGGCAAGAACTCTTTCTTTGACTGTTCCATTTTGAACTACTTCAAAATTTTTATCAAGGTATGTACTCATTGAAAATCCTATCAAGCATCTTGTTCTATCTCAATAGATCTTGATGCTCAATATGTAAGTAGCTTTGTCAAGGTTTTTCTTTGAAAAAACTCTTTTCAAACACTCCTTTATGCTTTGCAGAATAATTCTACATTATTTCCGATCAACAATGTGTCATTCACATATACTTATCAGAAATGTTGTAGTGCTCCCACTCACTTTCTTGTAAATACAGGCTTCACCGCAAGTCTGTATAAAACTATATGCTTTGATCAACTTATCAAAGCGTATATTCCAACTCTGAGATGCTTGCACCAGTCCATAGATGGATCGCTGGAGCTTGCACATTTTGTTAGCACCTTTAGGATTGACAAAACCTTCTGGTTGTATCATATACAACTCTTCTTTAATAAATCCATTAAGGAATGTAGTTTTGACATCCATTTGCCAAATTTCATAAAATGTGGCAATTGCTAACATAATTTGGACAGACTTTTAAGCATCGATACGAGTGAGAAAATCTCATTGTATTCAACACCTTGAACTTTGTCAAAAATCTTTTTCGACAAGTCTAGCTTTGTAGATAGTAACACTACTATCAGCGTCCGTCTTCCTCTTGAAGATCCATTTATTTTCTATGGCTTGCCGATCATCGGGCAAGTCCATCAAAGTCTACACTTTGTTCTCATACATGGATCCTATCTCAGATTTCATGGCCTCCAGCCATTTTACGGAATCTGGGCTCATCATCGCTTCCTCATAGTTCGTAGGTTTATCATGGTCTAGTGATGTTGGGGATATTACCACTAGCCATGAACCGGCCTATTTGGGCCGGGTTAACCTCATTAGTAATGTGCACAGATGAAGGCCCATGGCCTGTAGTCGGTTTAGAACCTGTAGGCGTAAACCGGCCTGATGTACAGCTTGTATTGTAAGTTATGGAATAGAGAGATACCAACCGGGATACGAGTATGAACCGGTTGGGACTCTATGGACCGACGGGCATCATCCGGGTATATAAGGGGACGACCCGGCGGCGGTTCAAGACAGACAACGACAACTCGAGCCTAGGCGAAGCTTGTTTGCTCCCTAGCCATCGACCACATCAATTCCATCACAACTAGACGTAGGCTTTTACCTTCATCGAAGGGGCCGAACTAGTATAAACCCTCATGTCTTTGTGTCCGCTTTAACCCCTTCGAGTTAACCCGTTGCGATGGCTCCACGACTAAGTCCTTTCACTAGGACATCCGCCGTGACAAATCCACGACAGTTGGCGCCCACTGTGGGGCTATCGCACGATGGTTTGACGATCTTGGAGGGCAAGCTCAAAGGACTCGAAGGCTATGTTGTGGGCCGGATAACCAAGAGTCGTCGTGGCAAGATCTATATCGACGACGCAGGATGGGGTCCCGAGGCCGATTCAATCGAGTACAGGTACCAGGTCCCCTTTGGTGGCATACATGTTTTCATCGGCAAGATCGGTGAGCCTGGGCCTGAGCCGGACATCTGCACCGACCTCGTCGAGATGGCTCAGCGTGCGAGATCTACCCAGGCTAAACCGGCCGTGAAACGCGTTTTCGTTGGAGTCATCCACGGAGAAGAGCGTGAGGACGAGTCAGAACACGGTAGCGAGACCGTCGTCTATTCCGGTGACGAGTCCTCGACCGGAGAGACCGAATCGCTATACCAGTTGCAAGACGACCAGGTGAGGGGCTGTTCCGATGGCGACAGTATTCCGGACCCCCCAGGTCAGATCAACCGGGTTGGAATATTCATGGCCGGCACACAGGCAGCGAATCATTCTTCGACCGCCGCAACAATGCTTTCCGGATCAGCGGCGGCAGCAGCAGCAGGGGCAGGAGGCCTTGTGCGCCCACCGGTTCAAGTTCTATCTGATCTGTTTGATGCACTAGCCGCGCTTATGACAGAGGCCAATCCAGCGGATCAGGAAGCCCATGATGCAGAGATTCCAAAGGTGAAAGAGCAGATCGTTCAAGCCAAAGCGGATCTGGCAGCAGAAAAGGAAACGATGGCCGCAGAGCGGGCCGCTTTGGACGCCCAGGCCTATAAACTTATGCTTGACCAGAACGCATCACAGGAGGTCTTGAAGCGGAAGCACAGATCACGCCTGCCGTTAGGGTTTGACCCTGGAAATCTCTTTCACACTCCAGGAGCTGGACCCAGTAATCCGCCGCAGTACCTGGAGGCAAACCGGATCGAGGCACCAGGGCCAGGGGCGACGGTCCAACCCCGCCTGATGGAACCTCCTCAACAGAACGTTGTGGTTCCTCCGCCGGTTCAGACGCCCCCGGGTCATTATTCTAATCCTATGGACAATCTTGTTGCAGCTGCCACGCGATTAGAGGCTATCCCGGTCGAAGGGGACTCTCCGCAAGCGATAGAGACGCGCCGGGTTAAGGAACTTCTCCGGACCGCGCTGATTCAACAGGAGGCATATTCGTACAGTCGTGATCGGATTCACTCCACGCCCCGTCCAAGCCGGAGCTATAGCAGGTGCATGGATGAACCGGCCATATCGAGCAATGCGCGAGGCCGTGAAGCGGCCCGTGGCAATAACCCGGCAGGTGGTGTTCGCGATGCTCAGGATGTGGTGGACCGGGCCCGAGCACGAAGGGAGGCCGAGTTAGCAGCACAGAATGATGCGGGTCAGCTTACACCGGTTCGTCCTACCACCTCCGTCGGGCCGGGGGTCGCATCCGCTTTGGGAGTGCCTTGTTTAGTTCCCGCTTTACGCAATGTGCGCCTGCCCAAAGATTTCAAGGGTCCGCGCAAGGTGCCGAATTACACCGCTGATTTATCTCCCGAAGCGTGGGTAGAGAGTTATGAGATGGCCATGGAGATGCTAGATGTGGATGAGACCGCGTGTGCAAAATACTTTACCATGATGCTTGAAGGCACGACCCGTACTTGGTTGAAGAGCCTGCCGCCCAATTCTATCAGCTCATGGGCCCAGTTGCGGGCCCGGTTTATCCAGAATTTCAAAGATACATGTAAGCAGCCCAAGTCCATAGTAGACCTAGCGGCTTGTGTCCAGGAGGACGGAGAATCAACGACCCATTGGGTACACCGTGTTTCGGAAGTTTTGCACTCGTCTGACAGGATCAATGCTAACTCTGCGATCTTAACCCTGGAGGGCAACTGCCGCTTTAAGCCTTTAAAATTGAAATTAGGGCGTATGAAGCGGTTCTGTAATGACATGGGAACTCTCATGGCCGCTTTAGTGAAGTATGCTGATTCGAATAGTACCAAGGATCCTGAGACTGATGATGATGAAGCAGGGAAGGGAAAGAAGAATAGAAACTCCAAGGGGCAACAGTACAAACCGGCAGGTCATGGAAACGGGGGCAAGCGCAAGGCGGATGGCAGCATGGACTTTGTGGCCAACACTAACGCACAGGACAGGGGGCATCGGCGCAGAGGTAAAGCGGCAAATCGTAATGGGGCTCCCAATCCTAACGCGGACCGTTTGAATTATTTGTTGAATCAGCCTTGCCCAAAGCACGGGACGAAAGAGGTGCCGGCTAACCACCTTTGGAAGGATTATTATATTATGCAGGAGTTTAAAAACTCTAATGCCTTCCGGTATGACCGCGGGTCAGGTGGCGGTTCAGGATCCGGTTTCCATGGGCCGGGTCACGATGGAGCTTCCGGTTCAGGTCTTAATCAAGGTGGTCACAACAACCAGAATAATCAGAACGGTCAACAGCAGCAACAGCAGCAGTCGGGTTATCAGAGCCAGCCAAAACAGTTGAACAATGGGCAATATCATGTTTTCACAACTAGCTTGGATAAACGTGACCAAAAACTCCACAAGCGAGCAGTGAACTCTGTTGAACCGGCCGTGCCACGTTACTTACGCTGGTCGGAGCAGCCTATCGTGTGGAGCAGGGAGGACCACCCACCCCGGGTTGATAATCCGGGCCAGCTAGCTTTAGTGGTAGACCCTCAGGTGGGGGGTTATAAATTCACCGAGGTACTCATGGATGGAGGGAGCAGTATTAACATCCTATACTATGAGACATTCCGCCGCATGGGGCTAACAGACAAAGATCTCAGACCGTCTAATACGGTATTCCATGGTGTGGTGCCTGGCAAATCAGCATATCCCATTGGTAAGATAGCTCTGGACGTGGCTTTCGGGGATGAGCATGATTCCCGGTCTGAAAAACTAACCTTTGAGGTGGTGAAGATCCGGAGCCCGTATCACGCTTTGTTTGGGCGGCCGGCTTATGCCAAGTTCATGGCGCGGCCTTGTTATATCTACTTGCAGCTCAAGATGCCGGGTTACAAGGGAACGATAACGGTTCATGGGAGCCGTAAGGTCGCTTTGGAATGTGAGGAAGGTGATGCGGCTTATGCAGAGTTGGTCTGTGCCACGGAGGAGTTGAAATACTATAAGACAATGTTGATCCGGCGGACATGACCCCTTTGAAGAAGCCAACTACGGAGCATGATTCGGATCTGAAGTTCAAATCGGCAGCTGAGACCAAGCTTGTTGACTTCGTGCCAGGTGATTCGTCCAAGCAGTTCACTGTCAGTACCAACTTGGACCCTAAATAGGAAAGCGCGCTCATCGAGTTCATCCGTGAGAATCGGGACATTTTTGCATGGAAACCATCTGACATGCCAGGTGTACCGAGGGAACTCGCTGAGCACACTCTTAATGTGGATCCTAAGTATAAACCGGTAAAGCAATTTCTCCGCCGGTTTAACGAAGAAAGGCGCAAAGCCAGTGGAGAGGAAGTGGCCAGGCTTTTAGCAGCTGGCTTTATCATAGAGGTGTTCCATCCAGAGTGGCTTGCTAATCCGGTGCTGGTTCTTAAGAAAAACGGCACTTGGCGTATGTGTGTGGATTACACGGATCTTAACAGGGCTTGTCCAGCAGATCCTTTTGCCCTCCCCCGCATTGATCAGATCATTGATGCCACGGCAGGTTGTGAGCGTTTGAGTTTTTTGGATGCATATTCTGGATATCATCAGATCAAAATGGCGGTTAAGGACCAGGAGAAGACGACGTTTATTACTCCTTTTGGAGCCTTCTGCTATGTATCTATGCCCTTTGGGCTCAAGAGTGCCCAAGCCACCTATCAACGGTGTGTACAGAATTGCCTGCATAAACAGATCGGCCGCAATGTACACGCCTATGTGGATGCTATTGTAGTCAAGTCAAGGCAGAAGGAGACGCTAGTGGATGATTTGAAGGAAACCTTTGACAACTTGCGAGTTTACAAGATGATGCTTAACCCGGCCAAGTGTGTCTTTGGTGTTCCGGCAGGCAAGTTACTGGGTTTTCTTGTGTCCAACAGAGGAATTGAGGCTAATCCGGAGATGTTGGGGAACGTAGCAATAATTCAAAATTTTCCTACGTGTCACCAAGATCTATCTATGGAGAAACCAGCAATGAGGGGAAGGAGAGTGCATCTACATACCCTTGTAGATCGCTAAGCGGAAGCGTTCAAGTGAACAGGGTTGATGGAGTCGTACTCGTCGTGATTCAAATCACCGATGATCCTAGTGCCGAACGGACGGCACCTCCGCGTTCAACACACGTACGGAATGGAGACGTCTCCCACGCCTTGATCCAGCAAGGAGGAGGGAGAGGTTGATGGAGATCCAGCAGCACGACGGCGTGGTGGAAGTAGCGGGATTCCAACAGGGCTTCGCTAAGCGCTGGGGGAGGAGGGAGATGTGTCACGGGAGGGAGAGGGAGGCGCCAGGCCTTAGGTATGGTTGCTCCTCCTTTTCCCCACTATATATAGGGCCAAGGGAGAGGGGGGAGGCGCAGCCCTTGCCCCTTCCTCCAAGGAAAGGGTGCAGCCAAGGGGGGAGGAGTCCATCCTCCCCAAGGCACCTCGGAGGTGCCTTCCCCCTTTATGACTCTCCCCTTTTTCTCTTCTCTTGGCGCATGGGCCTCTTGGGGCTGGTGCCCTTGGCCCATGTAGGCCAAGGAGCACCCCCTACAGCCCATGTGCCCCCCCGGGGCAGGTGGCCCCACCCGGTGGACCCCCGGGACCCTTCCGGTGGTCCCAGTACAATACCGATGACCCCGAAACTTGTCCCGATGGCCGAAATAGCACTTCCTATATATAATTCTTTACCTCCGGACCATTCCGGAACTCCTCGTGACGTCCGGGATCTCATCCGGGACTCCGAACAACTTTAGGGTTACCGCATACTAATATCTCTATAACCCTAGCGTCACCAAACCTTAAGTGTGTAGACCCTACGGGTTCGGGAGACATGCAGACATGACCGAGATGACTCTCCGGTCAATAACCAACAGCGGGATCTGGATACCCATGTTGGCTCCCACATGTTCCACGATGATCTCATCGGATGAACCACGATGTCAAGGACTTAATCAATCCCGTATATAATTCCCTTTGTCTATCGGTACGATACTTGCCCGAGATTCGATCGTCGGTATCCCGATACCTTGTTCAATCTCGTTACCGGCAAGTCTCTTTACTCATTCCGTAACACATCATCCCGTGATCAACTCCTTGATCACATTGTGCACATTATGATGATGTCCTACCGAGTGGGCCCAGAGATACCTCTCCGTTTACACGGAGTGACAAATCCCAGTCTCGATTCGTGCCAACCCAACAGACACTTTCGGAGATACCTGTAATGCACCTTTATAGCCACCCAGTTACGTTGTGACGTTTGGTACACCCAAAGCATTCCTACGGTATCCGGGAGTTGCACAATCTCATGGTCTAAGGAAAAGATACTTGACATTAGAAAAGCTTTAGCATACGAACTACACGATCTTTGTGCTAGGCTTACGATTGGGTCTTGTCCATCACATCATTCTCCTAATGATGTGATCCCGTTATCATTGACATCCAATGTCCATGGTCAGGAAACCGTAACCATCTATTGATCAACGAGCTAGTCAACTAGAGGCTTACTAGGGACATATTGTGGTCTATGTATTCACATGTGTATTACAATTTTCGGATAATACAGTTATAGCATGAATAAAAGACTATTATCATGAACAAAGAAATATAATAATAACCAATTTATTATTGCCTCTAGGGCATATTTCCAACAGTCTCCCACTTGCACTAGAGTCAATAATCCAGTTCACATCGCTATGTGACTAACACTCAAGGTCACATCCCCATGTGACTAACACCCAAAGAGTTTACTAGAGTCAATAATCTAGTTCACATTACCATGTGATTAACACTCGATGAGTTCTGGGTTTGATCATGTTATGCTTGTGAGAGATGTTATAGTCAACGGGTCTGAATCTTTCAGATCTGTGTGTGCTTTACAAATCTCTATGTCATCTCCTAGATGCAGCTACCACGTTCTATTTGGAGCTATTCCAAATAACTGTTCTACTTGGAGCTATTCTAAATTGTTGCTCCATTATACGTATCCGGTATCTCTACTCAGAGCTATCCGGATAGGTGTTAAGCTTGCATCGACGTAACCCTTTACGACGAACCCCTTTACCACCTCCATAATCGAGAAAATTCCTTAGTCCACTAGTTACTAAGGATAACTTTGACCGCTGTCCCTGATCCATTCTTGGATCACTCTTGTACCCCTTGACTGACTCATGGCAAGGCACACTTCAGGTGCGGTACACAGCATAGCATACTGTAGAGCCTACGTCTTATGCATAGGGGACGACATTAGTCCTTTCTCTCTATTCTGCCATGGTCGAGCTTTAAGTCTTAACTTCATACCTTACAACTCAGGCAAGAACTCCTTCTTTGACTGATCCATCTTGAACACCTTCAAGATCATGTCAAGGTATGTGCTCATTTGAAAGTACCATTAAGCGTTTTGATCTATCCTTATAGATCTTGATGCTCAACGTTCAAGTAGCTTAATCCAGGCTTTCCATTGAAAAATACTTTCCAAATAACCCTATATGCTTTCTAGAAATTCTACATCATTTCTGATCATTAATATGTCAACAACATATACTCATCAGAAATTCTATAGTGCTCCCACTCACTTCTTTGGAAATACAAGTTTCTCATAAACTTTGTATAAACCCAAAATCTTTGATCATCATCAAAGCATACATTCCAACTCCGAGATGCTTACTCCAGTCCTTAGAAGGATTGCTAGAGCTTTGCATACTTATTAGCATCTTTCAGGATTGACAAAACCTTCCGGTTGTATCATATACAACCTTTCCTCAAGAAAAATCGTCGAGGAAACAATGTTTTGACATCCTATCTGCAAGATTTCATAAATAATGTAGTAATCGCTAATATAATTCCAACAGACTCTTAGCATCGCTACGAGTGAGAGAGTCTCATCGTAGTCAACTCCTTGAACTTGTCGGGAAACTTCTTTACGACAAGTCAAGCTTTCTTAATGGTGACATTTACCATCATTGTCCGTCTTCCTTTTAAAATCCATATGTACCTAACAGCCTTACGACCATCAAGTAGTTCTTCCAAAGTCTACACTTTGTTTTCATACATGGATCCTATCTCGGATTTTATGGCCTCGAGCCATTTATCGGAATCCGGGCCCACCATCGCTTCTCCATAGCTCGTAGGTTCATTGTTGTCTAGCAACATGACTTCCAAGACAGGATCACGTACCACTTTGAAGTAGTATGCATCCTTGTCATCCCACGAGGTTTGGTAGTGACTTGATCCGAAGTCTCATGATCAATATCATAAGCTTCCACTTCAATTGGTGTAGGTGCCACAGGAACAACTCCCTGTGCCCTTCCATACACTAGTTGAAGAGACGGTTCAATAACCTCATCAAGCCTCCACCATCCTCCCACTCAATTCTTTCGAGAGAAACTTTTCCTCGAGAAAGGACCCGATTCTAGAAACAATCCCTTATTGCTTTCGAATCTGAGACAGGAGGTATACCCAACTATTTTAGGTGTCCTATGAAGATGCATTTATCCGCTTTGGATTCGAGCTTATCAGCCTGAAACTTTTTTCACATAAGCGTCGCAGCCCCAAACTTTCAAGAAATGATAGCTTAGGTTTCTCTAAACCATAGTTCATACGGTGTCATCTCATCGGAATCACGTGGTGCCCTATTTAAAGTGAATGCGGTTGTCTCTAATGCCTAACCCATAAACTATCATGGTAATTCGATAAGAGACATCATGGTATGCATCATATCCAATAGGGTGCAATTATGATGTTCGGACACACCATCACACTATGGTGTTCCAGGCTGTATCAGTTGTGAAACAATTTCCACAATGTCTTAATTCTGTGCCAAACTCGTAATTCAGATATTCATCTCTATGATCATATCATAGATATTTTATCCTCTTGTCACGACGATCTTTCAACTTCACCCTGAAATTACTTGAACCTTTCAATAATTCAGACTCGTGATTCATCAAGTAAATATACTCAACATCTACTCAAATCATCTGTGAAGTAAGAACATAATGATATCCACTACATGCCTCAGCACTCATTGGACTGCACACATCAAAATGTATTACTTCCAACAAGTTGCTTTCTGGTTCCATTTTACTGAAAACGAGGCTTTCAGTCATCTTGCCCATGTGGTATGATTTGCATGTCTCAAGTGATTCAAAACCAAGTGAGTCCAAACGATCCATCTGTATAGAGTTTCTTCATGCATATCTACCAACAAACATGGTTCGCATGTCTCAATCCTTTCAAAAATGAGTGAGTCCAAAGATCCATCAACATGGAGCTTCTTCATGCGTTTTATACCGTTATGACTTAAGTGGCAGTGCCACAAGTAGGTGGTACTATCATTACTATCTTTTGGCATGAACATGTGTATCACTACGATCGAGATTCAATAAACCATTCAATTTAGGTGCAAGACCATTGAAGGTATTATTCAAATAAATAGAGTAACCGTTATTCTCCTTAAATGAATAACCGTATTGCGATAGACATAATCCAATCATGTCTATGTTCAACGCAAACACCAAATAACAATTATTTAGGTTTAACACCAATCTCTTTGGTAGAGGGAGCGTGCGATGCTTGATCATATCAAGCTTGGAAAAACTTCCAACACATATCGTCAGCTCACCTTTAGCTAGTCTCCGTTTATTCCGTAGCCTTTTGTTTCGAGTTACTAACACTTAGCAACCGAACCGGTATCTAATACCCTGGTGCTACTAGGAGTACTAGTAAAGTACACATTGACACAATGTATATCCAATATACTTCTATCGACCTTGCCAGCCTTCTCATCTACCAAGTATCTAGGGTAATTCTGCTCCAGTGGTTGTTCCCCTTATTACAGAAGCACTTAGTCTCGGGTTTGGGTTCAACCTTGGGTTTCTTCACTAGAGCAGCAGCTGATTTGCCGTTTCATGAAGTATCCCTTCTTGCCCTTGCCCTTCTTGAAACTAGTGGTTTCACCAACCATCAACAATTGATGCTCCTTCTCGATTTCTACTTTTGTGGTGTCAAACATCGCGAATATCTCAAGGATCATCATATATGTCCCCGATACATTATAGTTCATCACGAAGCTCTAGCAGCTTGGTGGTAATGACTTCGGAGAACCATCACTATTTCATCTGGAAGATCAACTCCCACTCGATTCAAGCGATTGTTGTACTCAGACAATCTGAGCACAAGTTCAACAATTGAGCTTTTCTCCCTTAGTTTGCAGGCTAAGAAAATCGTCGGAGGTCTTATACCTCTTGACGTGGGCACGAGCCTGAAATCCCAATTTCAGCCCTCGAAACATCTCATATGTTTCGCGACGTTTCAAAATCGTCTTCGGTGCCTCAACTCTAAACTGTTTAACTGAACTATCACGTAGTTATCAAAAATGTGTATGTCAGATGTTCGCAACATCCACATACAACGTTCGAGGTTCAGCACACTGAGCGGTGCATTAAGGACATAAGCCTTCTATGAAGCAATGAGGACAATCCTCAGTTTACGGACCTAGTCCGCATAATTGCTACTATTAACTTTCAACTAAATTTTCTCTAGGAACATATCTAAACAGTAGAACTATAGCGTGAGCTACGACATAATTTGCAAAATCCTTTTGACTATGTTCAGGATAATTAAGTTCATCTTATGAACTCCCACTCAGATAGACATCCCTCTGGTCATCTAAGTTATCACATGATCCGAGTCAAACTAGGCCGTGTCCGATCATCACGTGAGACGGACTAGTCATCATCGGTGAACATCATCATGTTGATCGTATCTACTATACGACTCATGCTCGACCTTTCGGTCTCCGTGTTCCGAGGCCATGTCTGTACATGCTAGGCTCGTCAAGTTAACCCTAAGTGTATTGCATGTGTAAATCTGTCTTACACCCGTTGTATGTGAACGTAAGGATCTATCACACCCGATCATCACGTGGTGCTTCGAAACGACGAACTGTAGCAACGGTGCACAGTTAGGGGAGAACACTTCTTGAAATTGTTGTAAGGGATCATCTTATTTACTACCGTCGTTCTAAGTAAACAAGATGCATAAACAAGATAAACATCACATGCAATCAAATAGTGACATGATATGGCCAATATCATTTTGCTCCTTTTGATCTTCATCTTCAGGGCTCCATGATCATCATCGTCACCAGCATGACACCATGATCTCCATCATCATGATCTCCATCATCGTGTCTCCATGAAGTTGTCACGTCATCTATTACTTCTACTACTATAGCTAACGGTTAGCAATAAAGTAAAGTAATTACATGACGTTTATGTTGACACGCAGGTCATAAATAAATTAAGACAACTCCTATGGCTCCTGCCGGTTGTCATACTCATCGACATGCAAGTCGTGATTCCTATTACAAGAACATGATCAATCTCATACATCACATATATCACTCATCACATCCTTTTTGGCCATATCACATCACATAGCATACCCTGCAAAAACAAGTTAGACGTCCTCTAATTGTTGTTTGCATGTTTTACGTGGCTGCTATGGGTTTCTAGCAAGAACGTTTCTTACCTATGCAAAGACCACAACGTGATATGCCAATTGCTATTTACCCTTCATAAGGACCCTTTTCATCGAATCCGATCCGACTAAAGTAGGAGAGACAGACACCCGCTAGCCACCTTATGCAACTAGTGCATGTTTGTCGGTGGAACCGGTCTCACGTAAGCGTACGTGTAAGGTTGGTCCGGGCCGCTTCATCCCACGATGCCGCCGAATCAAGATAAGACTAGTAACGGAGGGCATATTGAACAATATCGACGCCCACAACTACTTTGTGTTCTACTCGTGCATAGTAACTACGCATAAACCTAGCTCATGATGCCACTGTTGGGGAATGTAGCAATAATTCAAAATTTTCCTACGTGTCACCAAGATCTATCTATGGAGAAACCAGCAACGAGGGGAAGGAGAGTGCATCTACATACCCTTGTAGATCACTAAGCGGAAGCGTTCAAGTGAACGGGGTTGATGGAGTCGTACTCGTCGTGATTCAAATCACCGATGATCCTAGTGCCGAACGGACGGCACCTTCGCGTTCAACACACGTACGGAACGGAGACGTCTCCCACGCCTTGATCCAGCAAGGAGGAGGGAGAGGCTGATGGAGATCCAGCAGCACGACGGCATGGTGGAAGTAGCGGGATTCCAACAGGGCTTCGCTAAGCGCTGCGGGAGGAGGGACATGTGTCACGGGAGGGAGAGGGAGGCGCCAGGCCTTAGGTATGGTTGCTCCTCCTTTTCCCCACTATATATAGGGCCAAGGGAGAGGGGGGAGGCGCAGCCCTTGCCCCTTCCTCCAAGGAAAGGGTGCGGTCAAGGGGGGAGGAGTCCATCCTCCCCAAGGCACCTCGGAGGTGCCTTCCCCCTTTATGACTCTCCCCTTTTTCTCTTCTCTTGGCGCATGGGCCTCTTGGGGCTGGTGCCCTTGGCCCATGTAGGCCAAGGCGCACCCCCTACAGCCCATGTGCCCCCCCGGGGCAGGTGGCCCCACCCGGTGGACCCCCGGGACCCTTCCGGTGGTCCCGGTACAATACCGATGACCCCGAAACTTGTCCCGATGGCCGAAATAGCACTTCCTATATATAATTCTTTACCTCCGGACCATTCCGGAACTCCTCGTGACGTCCGGGATCTCATCCGGGACTCCGAACAACTTTCGGGTTACCGCATACTAATATCTCTATAACCCTAGCATCACCGAACCTTAAGTGTGTAGACCCTACGGGTTCGGGAGACATGCAGACATGACCGAGATGACTCTCCGGTCAATAAACAACAGCGGGATCTGGATACCCATGTTGGATCCCACATGTTCCACGATGACTCATCGGACGAACCACGATGTCAAGGACTTAATCAATCCCGTATACAATTCCCTTTGTCTATCGGTACGATACTTGCCCGAGATTCGATCGTCGGTATCCCGATACCTTGTTCAATCTCGTTACCGGCAAGTCTCTTTACTCGTTCCATAACACATCATCCAGTGATCAACTCCTTGATCACATTGTGCACATTATGATGATGTCCTACCGAGTGGGCCCAGAGATACCTCTCCGTTTACACGGAGTGACAAATCCCAGTATCGATTCGTGCCAACCCAACAGACACTTTCGGAGATACCTGTAATGCACCTTTATAGCCACCCAGTTACATTGTGACGTTTGGTACACCCAAAGCATTCCTACGGTATCCGGGAGTTGCACAATCTCATGGTCTAAGGAAAAGATACTTGACATTAGAAAAGCTTTAGCATACGAACTACACGATCTTTGTGCTAGGCTTAGGATTGGGTCTTGTCCATCACATCATTCTCCTAATGATGTGATCCCGTTATCAATGACATCCAATGTCCATGGTCAGGAAACCGTAACCATCTATTGATCAACGAGCTAGTCAACTATAGGCTTACTAGGGACATATTGTGGTCTATGTATTCACACATGTATTACGATTTCCGGATAATACAGTTATAGCATGAATAAAAGACTATTATCATGAACAAAGAAATATAATAATAACCAATTTATTATTGCCTCTAGGGCATATTTCCAACAGGAGAAGATTACGGCTATTACCTCCCTGGCTAAACCGAAGTGTATCAACGATGTTCAGCGTTTGGCAGGCTGGATCGCCGCGCTGAGCCGGTTTATTAGCCGCCTCGGAGAGAAGGCTATCCCTTTGTACCAGATGCTGAGAAAGACAAATCAGTTCATTTGGAGTCCGGCTGCTGATGAAGCATTGGAGGACTTGAAGCGGCAATTAGCCAATCCGCCCGTTCTTGCAGCTCCGGTTGACAAGGAGCCGTTATTATTATACGTAGCGGCCAATGCTCGGGCAGTTAGTGTGGCTATTGTGGTGGAGCGCAAGGAGGAAGGCAAGGAATATCCGGTTCAGCGGCCGGTTTATTATATCAGCGAAGTGCTTATTGAATCCAAGCAAAGGTATCCGCATTGGCAGAAGCTGGTATATGGAGTTTTTATGGCAAGCCGGAAGTTGAAGCAGTATTTTCAAGGGCACCCCATCACAGTGGTCAGTTCAGCTCCCTTGGGCGATATCATACAGAACCGGGAGGCGACTGGCCGGATTGCCAAGTGGGCTATCGAGCTTGGGCCACACGGATTGAAATACGTGCCTCGGACGGCGGTGAAATCTCAAGCACTTGTGGATTTCATCAATGATTGGATGGAGTTACAAGCACCAGAGGAGAAGCCGGATCACACATATTGGACTATCCATTTTGATGGATCCAGACAATTGGAAGGCTTAGGGGCTGGAGTTGTATTGACTTCCCCACGAGGTGATAAGTTTTGTTATGTTCTCCGCTTAATGTTCCCTTGTACTAATAATGCAGCTGAGTACGAAGCCTTGCTCCATGGTCTCCGGATGGCTAAAGAGATGAACTTAAGCCGGGTTAAGTGCTTCGGTGACTCGGACCTCGTGTCTCAGCAGGTGTCTGGCACTTGGGATTCTAAGGACCCGCTCATGGCCGCGTATCGTCGTGAGGTGGATAATATTGCGGGTCACTTCAAGGGTTATCAGGTAGATCACGTGGACCATCGAAAGAATGAAGCGGCCGACGCTTTAAGCCGGTTGGGCTCTCAGCGCAAACCGGTCCCGCCTAATGTCTTTCTCGATGTGTTGCACAACCCGTCAGTCAAGTTCCCAGGTGAAGCAGATTTGGCTATTCCTGATCCAGAGGCTCAATTGGTGGCAGCCCTGCATGTCATTCCGGATTGGAAAATTCCTTATCTTGCATACATGAACCGGGGGGAGTTGCCAGAGGATGAGGTTTTAGCCAGGCAGATAGTCCGGCGATCCAAGTCTATGACGATTGTCAATGGCGAATTGCATCATTGCAGTGTGTCAGGAGCGTTTCAACGTTGTGTTTCTCCTGAAGAAGGTTGTGAAATCTTACGAGAAATCCATGAAGGAGATTGTGGACACCACGCTGGTTCAAAGTCTCTGGTGGCAAAGGCGTTTCGTCACAGGTTCTACTGGTTGACAGCGCATGCTGATGCGGAGGACTTGGTTAAACGGTGTGATGGCTGTCAGAAATTCTCACGGCGTGCTCATGTGCCGGCTCAAGAATTGAGGATGATTCCCATCACTTGGCCGTTTGCAACTTGGGGGCTGGATATGGTCGGACCTTTTAAAAGATCCAAGGATAAGAAAACTCACCGTTCGGTGGCAGTTGATAAATTTACCAAATGGGTTGAAGCGGAGCCTGTCAGCAAGTGTGATGCAACAACAACGGTGCAGTTCATCAAAAAGGTGATTTTTCGGTTTGGCTTTCCACACAGTATCATTACTGACAATGGTACCAATCTATCCAAGGGCGCAATGAAGGAGTTCTGTGAACATGAGCACATCCGACTTGACGTATCTTCAGTGGCTCACCCCCAGTCCAATGGGCAGGCAAAACGGGCTAATCAAGAGATCTTGCGAGGCATCAAACCCCGGCTTATGGTTCCATTGCAAAGAACACCAGGATGTTGGGTTGAGGAACTACCATCTGTGCTATGGAGTATCAATACTACGCCCAACCGATCCACAGGATACACGCCGTTTTTAGGGTTTATGGAGCGGAGGCAGTTCTCCCTAGTGATATCCGGCACGATTCACCTCATGTGGCAGCTTATGTTGAAGCAGACAATGAGACAGCACGGCAAGACGCTTTGGATCTATTGGACGAGGAGCGTGATATAGCGGCTGCCCGTTCGGTGATTTATCAACAAGATCTTCGTTGCTATCACAGTCGCCGGGTTAGAACCAGAACTTTTCAAGAAGGAGATTTGGTGCTTCGACTCATCCAAGACCAGATAGATATGCACAAGTTATCCCCACCTTGGGAGGGACCTTTCATGGTCAGCAAGAATCTGCACAACGGGTCGTACTATCTGATTGATATTCGAGAGCATAAAGACTCACGCACATCAGAGGAGGAGACCAACAGGCCGTGGAACATAGCTCATCTTCGGCCTTACTACACTTGAGCCATCGGCTCTATCAATGTACATATCATGACAGTGTATATATTATCTTTGATATAATAAAACCGGAGCCTCAGCTAAAGCGGGGTCTCTGTCTTTTCTTATCATGCGTGGTTACATGGAGTGGTTCTGTTTTTAAAGCGGCCTCCGGTTTACCCCTTGACATTTGCTTTTTTATATATCACTTGGGGCTTTGGTCGTGTCCGAACCAACGCGACACCTTTTGATAGGCGACAGCCACCAGATCACTTGGGGACATGGTCAAGTCTGAACTAGTCACGCCTCTTGATCGGCCTAAGGCCACAAAATCACTTGGGGGCTTGGTCGAACCCGAACCATTGCCACGCCTCTTGATTGGCATATATGCCACGGTTTCATTTGGGGACCTGGCTGACTTGAATCATTGTCACTCCTATTGGGGGTTTGGTCCTGTCCGACCATGGTAACACCATCTGATCAGCTCAGTATAGCATATTTTTTGCAAACGGTCTTTATCATTGCCTTTGCTTCCATGTTATTTTCATGGCCTGTTTTTCTTTGTTTTTGTTGTATTTCCTTTATGTCAACAACACCTTTTTCCGGTTTAGCCGATGGATTTGATTCCCCTTTAATCCGGAGAAGTATGCCCGGTTTTACCTTTCCTGTTAACATCATGGAGTAACAAGGGGGCTCGTATTGACTCAGTACGGTTTATACGGGAGCTGTTTTCTCCCCCCTTTGACAGTAATGGTTTATAAAACCTCCGCTTCAAGCCTGTCTAAGCCAGCTTCATGCCCAGATATGGCAGGTACTTTGTATCACCTATTTGTTACATTGCTGATACATATATCAAGATCATAAACCGGCTGGCGGTATAACCGCCACCGAAGTTCAAATTTTTCTGATTGCAGGAATTATAAATTGAGGTTTTTCCAACAAAAGCTTCAGTACTTATGCACGAAGGCATATTCAAGGTAGAAGTATTAACTATCCTATTACAAGGCGACACGGTGCCCAAATAAGATCATTGTTATTTTGGAAGGATGCCAAAGACAACTATCTAAACCGGCTTCCGGTTCAAGCCTGTTCCTCGTCATCCGCCGCTTCAGCTTCCTCGCCTCTATCCATTGGCTGGAAATCAACAGTGGTCCAGTCGATTCCCATTAAAGCTTGGAAAACAACCTCTTCATGGATCAGGGAAGATGGTTCAATATCAGGAGCGTAAGTATGCTTACGGATTGGAGGAATCAGATTCTCCGCTTCAAGAGTTGGGGGAGGCACTCGCTTGTTCTAATTGTTGTATTGCGCTTGATAATGCGTCAAGTCTGCCTCTTCAGCTAATTGACAAGCCAGAGGGCGCACTGCATGGTTTATTGCCCTCAAATCATCTTCATTGAACTCAAAGCCATCTTCCTTCAGGCTGGGGTAGCCTTGAGCTGCCTCCACAGGATCGAAATCTGGCACCCATGCCTTTGCCCGGATCAAGGCGTTAATAGCTCCGGTTCGAGCTGTAGATTTTTTCAGCTCCTCAATCCGGGCCGGAAGCATTGACAACCTGTTAAGAGTGTCCTGGATTAAAGAGGGTGCCAGGTTGTTATGAGAGGCTGTGGTGATGATCCGCTGGGCTCCGGTATACAATTGTTCCACTAAGGTGTAGGCAGCTTTCAGCTTCTTCCACACATCTGACCCTAAGTGCCCGATGCGTGTACCTGCAACAATACAGGGATGATCTCAAACCGGATTTATTATAAGCAGGCTCAAGTTGTCACAAAAATTAAAAGGAGCTTACCAAAGATCGCGGCGGTCATGGAGTGTATTTGCCATTTTACGGCAGTAAGCTCATCTACCACCGGTTTAAGGGCAGCTTCAGCATTTTCAGCTCTTTTGGTTAAAGCGGCCTTCTCAGTGGCCCAATCAGCCCGCTCTTTCTTGAAGCCTTCCTTCAGCTGTTCAGCGATGCTCAAGGCGCTGGTTAGTTCTTCCCGAGCCTTGTCTGTTTCAGCCTGTTGGGTTTTTAAGGTTTCCTGCAAATCAGCAATCCGGTCCTCTTTGATTCTCACCTCAGCCTGCATACAGACAACATTTAGCTTTAAACAAGCGGTTCAAGAATTTGAAGTACCAACCACACAACAAGTTATATGCTTGATACTTGGGGGCTAATGCACCTTCAATTTTCATTTACTACTAGATTGCAAAGTCCCAAGCTCAATACAGGTATTCAACTTGGCACTTGGGGGCTAATGGCTATTTGATCAGTTATGTTCTGATTGGTGTGCCGGTTTAACTATGCTAAGTTGAAACGGCCCTTGGGGGCTATATTGATGGATTTCAAAGTGTTGAGGGTTATATTCAAGACCCGGCTTGACGAAGGTTACAAACCGGCCCTTGGGGGCTAGGAGGAGGGATGCAGTGGCAATAGCTAAAAAAGGGAGAAGTGCAAGGAAGTTACCTCAAATTTATCCCTCATCATCTTTACCAGACCAGCTTCACAGTCACGGCTAGTATAAAGCCGGTTCAGATAACCGGAATGAAGATCTTGGGCACTCAGAGCGGCATATGTTTCTAGTTCAACATCCCATTTGCCTTTATTCAGAGCAGAAAAATCTTCTTTTACGGTATGCTTGGTTAAGGTGACAAGATTCCCGGGTTCAAAGCGACCTACACCGGTAATCACAACGTCATCATCTTTGGGTTCGCCGGTTTGTGTTGGTGCAGTCGGTTTATCAGCAGGACTGTGGGATTTTTCAATCCGGACGGAGCTGGCAGGCGGATCAGCAGAGACTGAAGTATTAATGGGCCTTTCCTCAGGAATAGCATCGTCTTGCAAAGGAGGATCATTAGGAATATCCTCAGGAGCAAATGCTTCAAGATCTCGCGCTGTATCATGTTCTGGGGCAACATCTTCCTCCGCCGCTTTATCCAGGCGGGCCTTCTTGCTCGGTTTAGGTTTAGCCCTGAAAGAAAAACAAAGAGTCATGGAGCAGCATAAATCATTACATAGTATATTGAAAGCATATGTTCAGCCTAGCTTACCCAAGAACCATTTTCAGTGGTGGCAGCTGAGTGGCCGACGATTCACCAGAGGATGAATGAGAAGTAACCTGATAATCGGAGTCGGATGGATTAAGAGGTTGACGGAAGAAACCCGCTTTAGGATTTAAATCAATAAAAAGGTCGGAGACCTCGGAGCGGCGTTTTCGAACTGGACTGTTTGGTAAACCGGCGGAGCTCCAAGGCTGGCGACGTGAGGAAGACGAAGAAGAAGAGACGAAGGGAAAGGAAAGGAAATGACCCTTCGGTCTTATTTATAAGGCAACAGAGTTAGGTCAAGCGCGCGAATCCAGGAGCTATTGATAAAGGAGGGCGTCATAAATATTAACTTCATGATGACGTCATGCCGGTTTACAGCAACCAGAAATGATGACAACATGGCGGTTTACCAATTACCAGAAGATGTCCAAGACAAAAGTTTTGTGAAGGATTGACATGAACCAGTTCAAATCAATCTGGGGCCTAATGTTGGGGATATTACCACTAGCCGTGAACCGGCCTATTTGGGCCGGGTTAACCTCATTAGTAATGTGCACAGATGAAGGCCCATGGCCTGTAGTCGGTTTAGAACCTGTAGCCGTAAACCGGCCTGATGTACAGCTTGTATTGTAAGTTATGGAATAGAGAGATACCAACCGGGATACGAGTATGAACCGGTTGGGACTCTATGGACCGACGGGCGTCACCCGGATATATAAGGGGACGACCCGGCGGCGGTTCAAGACAGACAACGACAACTCGAGCCTAGGCGAAGCTTGTTTTCTCCCTAGCCATCGAGACCACATCAATTCCATCACAACTAGACGTAGGCTTTTACCTTCATCGAAGGGGACGAACTAGTATAAACCCTCGTGTCTTTGTGTCCGCTTTAACCCCTTCGAGTTAACCCGTTGCGATGGCTCCATGACTAAGTCCTTTCACTAGGACATCTGCCGTGACAAATCCACGACAAGTAACATGACTTTCAGAACAGGATTACCGTACCACTCTGGTGCGGACCATACTCTGGAAGACCTACGAGGTTCTGTAGTAACTTGATCTGAAGTTTCATGATCATCATCATTAGCTTCCTCACTAATTGGTGTAGGAATCACTGGAACTAATTTCAGTGATGAACTATTTTCCAATTCGGGAGAAGGTACATTTACCTCATCAAGTTCTACTTTTCTCCCACTCACTTCTTTCGAGAGAAACTCCTTCTCTAGAAAGGATCCATTTTTAGCAACGAATATCTTGCCTTCGGATCTGTGATAGAAGGTGTACCCAACAATTTCCTTTGGGTATTCTATGAAGACGCACTTCTCCGATTTGGGTTTGAACTTATCAAGATGAAACTTTTTCACATAAGCATCGCAGCCCCAAACTTTTAAGAAACGACAACTTGGGTTTCTTGCTAAACCACAGTTCATATGGTGTCGTCTCAACGGATTTAGATGGTGCCCTTTTAACATGAATGCAACTGTCTCTAATGCATAACCCCAAAACGATAATGGTAAATCAATAAGGGACATCATAAATCGCACCATATCCAATAAAGTGCGGTTACGACGTTCGGACACACCATAATGTTGTGGTGTTCCAGGTGGCGTGAGCTGTGAAACTATTGCACATTGTTTTAATTGAAGACCAAACTCGTAACTCAAATATTCGTCTCCGAGATCAGATCGCAGAAACTTTATTTTCTTGTTACGGTAATTTTTCCACTTCACTCTGAAATTCTTTGAACCTTTCAATTATTTCATACTTATGTTTCATCAAGTAGATATACCCATATCTGCTCAAATCATCTTGTGAAGGTCAGAAAATAATGATACTTGCCACAAACATCAACACTCATTGGACCGCATACATCGGTATGTATTATTTCCAACAAGTCGTTCCATTGTTCCGAAGAACGGAGTTTTAGTCATCTTGCCCAAAAGGCACGGTTCGCAAGCATCAAATGATTCATAACCAAGTGATTCTGAAAATCCATCTTTATGGAGTTTCTTCATGTGCTTTACACCGATATGACCCAAACGGCAGTGCCACAAATAAGTTGCACTATCATTATTAACTTTGCATCTTTTGGCATCAATATTACGAATATGTGTATCACTACGATCGAGATCCAACAAACTATTTTCATTGGGTGTATGACCATTGAAGGTTTTATTCATGTAAACAGAACAACAATTATTATCTGATTTTAAATAAATAACCGTATTGCAATAAACATGATCAAATCATATTCATGCTCAACGCAAACGCCAAATAACATTTATTTAGGTTCTACACAAATCTCGAAAGTGTAGGGAGAGTGTGATGATGATCATATCAATCTTGGAACTATTTCCAACACACATCATCACTTCACCCTCAACTAGTCTCTGTTTATTCCGTAACTCCTGTTTTGAGTTACTAATATTTAGCAACCGAACAAGTATCAAATACTCAGGGGCTACTATAAACACTAGTAAGGTACACATCAATAACCTGTATATGAAATATACCCTTGTTCACTTTGCCATCCTTCTTATCCACCAAATATTCAGGGTATTTCCGTTTCCAGTGACCATTTCCTTTGTAGTGTAAGCACTCAGTTTCAGGCTTTGGTTCAGCTTTGGGCTTCTTCGTGGGAGTGACAACTTGCTTGTCAATCTACTTGAAGTTCCCCTTTCTTTCCCTATGCCCTTTTCTTGAAACTAGTGATCTTGTCAACCATCAACACTTGATGCTCTTTCTTGATTTCTACCATCGTCGATTTCAACATCACAAAGAGCTCGGGAATCATTTTCGTCATCCCTTGCATACTATAGTTCATCACAAAGTTCTACTAACTTGGTGATGGTGACTAGAGAACTCTATCAATCACTATCTTATCTGGAAGATTAACTCCCACTTGATTCAAGCGATTGTAGTACCCAGACAATCTGAGCACACGCTCACTAGTTGAGCGATTCTCCTCCATCTTTTAGCTATAGAACTTGTTGGAGACTTCATATCTCTCAACTCGGGTATTTGCTTGAAATATCAACTTCAATTTCTGGAACATCTCATATGGTCTATGACGTTCAAAACGTCCTTGAAGTCCTGATTCTAAGCCGTTAAGCATGGTGCACTAAACTATCAAGTAGTCATCATATTGAGCTAGCCAAACGTTCATAACGTCTGCATCTTCTCCTGCAATAGGTCTGTCACCTAGCGGTGCATTAAGGACATAATTCTTCTGTGCAGCAATGAGGATAAACCTCAGATCACGGATCCAATCCGCATCATTGCTACTAACATCATTCAACACAGTTTTCTCTAGGAACATATCAAAATAAACATATGAAAGCAACAATGCAAGCTATTGATCTACAACATAATTTGCAAAATACTACCAGGACTAAGTTCATGATAAATTTAAGTTCAATTAATCATATTGCTAAAGAACTCCCACTTAGATAGACATCCCTCTAATCCTCTAAGTGATTACGTGATCCATATCAACTACACCATGTCCGATCGTCACGTGAGATGGAGTAGTTTCAATGGTGAACATCAATATGTTGATCATATCTACTATATGATTCACGCTCGACCTTTCGGTCTTTGTGTTCCGAGGCCATATCTGTTATATGCTAGGCTCGTCAAGTTTAACCTGAGTACTCCGCGTGTGCAACTATTTTGCACCCGTTGTATTTGAACGTAGAGCCTATCACACCCGATCATCACGTGGTGTCTCAGCACGAAGAACTTTCGCAACGGTGCATACTCAGGGAGAACACTTCTTGATCATTTTAGTGAGAGATCATCTTAAAATGCTATCGTCAATCAAAGCAAGATAAGATGCATAAAGGATAAACATCACATGCAATCAATATAAGTGATATGATATGGCCATCATCATCTTGTGCTTGTGATCTCCATCTCCGAAGCACCGTCATGATCACCATTGTCACCGGCGCGACACCTTGATCTCCATCGTAGCATCGTTGTCGTTACACCATCTATTGCTTCTACGACTATTGCTACCGCTTAGTGATAAAGTAAAGCAATTACAGGGCGCTTTGCATTTCATACAATAAAGCGACAACCATATGGCTCCTGCCAGTTGCCGATAACTTCGGTTACAAAACATGATCATCTCATACAATAAAATATAGCATCACGTCTTACCATATCACATCACAACATGCCCTGCAAAAACAAGTTAGACGTCCTCTACTTTGTTGTTGCAAATTTTACGTGGCTGCTACGGGCTGAGCAAGAACCGTTCTTACCTACGCATCAAAAACCACAACGATAGTTCGTCAAGTTAGTGCTGTTTTAACCTTCGCAAGGACCGGGTGTAGCCACACTCGATTCAGCTAAAGTGAGAGAGACAGACACCCGCCAGCCACCTTTAAGCACGAGTGCTCGTAACGGTGAAACGAGTCTCGCGTAAGCATACGCGTAATGTCGGTCCGGGCCGCTTCATCTCACAATACCGCTGAACCAAAGTATGACATGCTGGTAAGCAGTATGACTTATATCGCCCACAACTCACTTGTGTTCTACTCGTGCTTATGACATCTACGCATAAAACCTGGCTCGGATGCCACTGTTGGGGAACGTAGTAATTTCAAAAATTTTCCTACACACACGCAAGATCATGGTGATGCATAGCAACAAGAGGGGAGAGTGTTGTCCACGTACCCTCGTAGACCGTAAGCGAAAGCGTTATGACAATGTGGTTGATGTAGTCGTACGTCTTCACGATCCGACCGATCCAAGCACCGAACGTACGGCACCTCCGAGTTCAGCACACGTTCAGCTCGATGACGATCCCCGGACTCCGATCCAGCAAAGTGTCGGGGATGAGTTCCGTCAGCACCACGGCGTGGTGACGATGATGATGTTCTACCGATGCAGGGCTTCGCCTAAGCACCGCAACGATATGACCGAGGTGGAATATGGTGGAGGGGGCACCGCACATGGCTAAGGAACGATCACGAAGATCAACTTGTGTGTCTATGGGGTGCCCCCTGCCCCCGTATATAAAGGAGTGGAGGAGGGAGAGGGTCGGCCCTCTCTATGGCGCGCCCTAGGGGAGTCCTACTCCCACCGGGAGTAGGATTCCCCCTTTCCTAGTAGAACTAGGAGTCCTTCCATGTAGTAGGAGTAGGAGAGAAGGAAAGGGAAGAGAGAAGGGAAGGAAGGAGGGGGCGCAGCCCCTCCCCCTAGTCCAATTCAGACCAGGCCTTGGGGGGCGCGTGGCCTGCCCTAGGCAGCCCCTCTCTCTTTCCCGTATGGCCCAATAAGGCCCAATACTTCTCCCGGCGAATTCCCGTAACTCTCCGGTACTCCGAAAAATACCCGAATCACTCGGAACCTTTCCGAAGTCCGAATATAGTCGCCCAATATATCGATCTTTATGTATCGACCATTTCAAGACTCCTCGTCATGTCCCCGATCTCATCCGGGACTCCGAACTCCTTTGGTACATCAAAACTCATAAACTCATAATAAAACTATCATCGAAACCTTAAGCGTGCGGACCCTATGGGTTCAAGAACTATGTAGACATGACCTAGAACTATTCTTGGTCAATAACCAATAGCGGAACCTGGATGCTCATATTGGCTCCTACATATTCTACGAAGATCTTTATCGGTCAAACCGCATAACAACATACGTTGTTCCCTTTGTCATCGGTATGTTACTTGCCCGAGATTCGATCGTCGGTATCCAATACCTAGTTCAATCTCGTTACTGGCAAGTCTCTTTACTCGTTATGTAATGCATCATTCCATAACTAACTCATTAGCTACATTGCTTGCAAGGCTTATAGTGATGTGCATTACCGAGAGGGCCCAGAGATACCTCTCCGACAATCGGAGTGACAAAACCTAATCTCGAAATACGCCAACCCAACATGTACCTTTGGAGACACCTGTAGTACTCCTTTATAATCACCCAGTTACGTTGTAACGTTTGGTAGCACCCAAAGTGTTCCTCCGGTAAACGGGAGTTGCATAATCTCATAGTTACAGGAACATGTATAAGTCATGAAGAAAGCAATAGCAACATACTAAACGATCAAGTGCGAGGCTAACGGAATGGGTCATGTCAATCACATCATTCTCCTAATGATGTGATCCCATTAATCAAATGACAACTCATGTTTATGGTTAGGAAACATAACCATCTTTGATTAATGAGCTAGTCAAGTAGAGGCATACTAGTGACTATATGTATGTCTATGTATTCACACATGTATCATGTTTCTGGTTAATACAATTCTAGCATGAATAATAAACATTTATCATGATATGAGGAAATAAATAATAACTTTATTATTGCCTCTATGGCATATTTCCTCCACTAGGCGTATCAACGGGCTATGGAGATGCCCATTAATAGATATCAATGTGAGTGAGTAGGGATTTCCATGCATCGGATGCACTAGAGCTATAAATGTATGAAAGCTAAACAAAAGAAACTAAGTGGGTGTGCATCCAACTCGCTTTCTCACCAAGACCTATGGATATTTTGAGGAAGCCCATCATTGGAATATACAAGCCAAGTTCTATAATGAAAAATTCCCACTAGTATATGAAAGTGACAACATAGGAGACTCTCTATCATGAAGATCATGATGCTACATTGAAGCACAAGTGTGGTAAAAAGGATAGTAGCATTGTCCCTTCTCTCTTTTTCTCTTATTTTTTTTATTTGGCCTTTCTCTTTTTTTATTTTGGCCTTTCTCTATTTTTTTTCTTTTTGAAGTTCGAAGTCTCATCCCTACTTGTGGGGGAATCATAGTCTCCATCATCCTTTCCTCACTGGGACAATGCTCTAATAATGAAGATCATCACACTTTTATTTACTTACAACTCAAGATTACAACTCGATACTTAGAACAAGATATGACTCTATATGAATGCCTCCGGCGGTGTACTGGGATATGCAATGAATCAAGAGTGAGATGTATGAAAATTATGAAGGTGGCTTTGCCACAAATACGATGTCAACAACATGATCATGCAAAGAGCAATATGACAATGATGACGCGTGTCATATAAATGGAATGGTGGAAAGTTACATGGCAATATATCTCGGAATGGCTACGGAAATGCCATAATAGGTAGGTATGGTGGCTGTTTTGAGGAAGGTATATGGTGGGTGTATGATACCGGCGAAAGTTGCGCGACACAAGAGAGGCTAGCAATGGTGGAAGGTGAGAGTGCGTGTAATCCATGGACTCAACATTAGTCATAAAGAACTCATATACTTATTGCAAAAATCTACAGGTCATTGAAAACAAAGTACTACGCACATGCTCCTAGGGGGATATATTGGTAGGAAAAGACCATCGCTCGTCCCCGACCGCCACTCATAAGATAATCAATAAATAAAATTGTGCTCCAACTTCATCACAAAGCGGTTCACCATACATGCATGCTACGGGAATCACAAATTCAACGCAAGTATTCTTTAAATTCATAATCACCCAACTAGCATGACTTTAATATCACCATCCTCATATCCCAAAACAATTATCAAGCATCAAATTGATCATATCATCCAATTCACTTTCTATGATAGTTTTTATTATACCCAACTTGGATGCCCATCATTCTAGGACCAATTTTATAACCATAGCAAATACCATGCTGTTCTAAGAGACTCTCAAAATAATATAAGTGAAGCATGAGAGATCAACAATTTCTTCAAAATTAAGCCACCGCCGTGCTCTAAATATATATAAGTGAAGCACTAGAGCAAAATTATCTAGCTCAAAAGATATAAGTGAAGCACATAGCATATTCTAATAAATTGTAAATCAAGTGGGCTTCTACCAAAAGGTGTGTACAACAAGGATGATTGTGGTAAACTAAAAAGCAAAGACTAATATCATACAAGACGCTCCAAGCAAAACACATATCATGCGACGAATAAAAATATAGCTCCAAGTAAAGTTACCGATAGACGAAGACGAAAGAGGGGATGCCTTCCGGGGCATTCCCAAGCTTAGGCTTTTGGTTATCCTTGAATATCTTGGGGTGCCATGGGTATCCTCAATCTTAGGCTCTTGCCACTCCTTATTCCATAGTCCATCCAATCTTTACCCAAAACTTGAAAACTTCACAACACAAAACTCAACAGGAATCTCATAAGCTCCGTTAGTGCAAGAAAGAAAAACCACCACATAAGGTACTATAATGAACTCATTCTTTATTTATATTGGTGTTAAACCGACTGTATTCCAACTTCTCTATGGTTCATACCCCCCAATACTAGCCATAGATGCATCAAAATAAGCAAACAACACATGAAAAACAGAATCTGTCAAAAACAGAACAGTCTGTAGCAATCTGTAACTCTTGAATACTTCTGGAACTCTAAAAATCCTACCAAAATAGGAAGTCCTTGTAAATTTGTCTATTAATCTACATCGAAAAGAGTCAACGCAAAATCAAGTTTCTGTAAATTACTAAAATTATTTTCGTGCGTGCAAAGTTTCTGTTTTTCAGCAGAATCAAATTAACTATCACCATAGGTTATCCTATAGGTTCTACTTGGCACAAACACTAATTAAAACATGAGAAAACATCTAAACAGAAGCTAGATGAAATATTTATTACTAAACAGAAGCAAAAACAAAATGTTGACACCTGATTTTGGCAAAATACAAAGTGAAAGGGTTTTCGGCATGAGAAAGTTTCACATCGTCGAGTGGAACAACTTTGATATTTAGGCTATCGCTATTCGACCTTATCTCAGTGGCTGAAGCTGTACTCCGAGTGACAAAATTTAGTGTTCTGAGTGCTTTTCGGCCGATTACGCCTTCAATATGACCTCAGATGAAGGAGCACTCTAAAGGAATTGTCTTCGTCTCGTCGAGGCAATTGATTTTCATATATAAGTCATCTTAATCCGAGTTCATATGCAAAAGTTATAGTCAATACGGTTTGGACAAGCCAGAGATCAAAATATTACGCTTGACACCAGACACATGTTGATGAGTGTCTGATGCAATGCGTGAGCAATTCGGCCTTCAAGACGGCATTTAATCGAAAAACCTTCAACACGAAAAAGTTTCGTCTCGTTGAGCCGATTGATTTTCATATAAAATTTGTCTCAATCTGAGGTCGTATGCAACCTGGAGAGGCAAATCAAGATCAGGCTGTCTTTTCAGTCGGAAAATCCGAGTGGAAAGTTTTACCATCTGAGTGAAAACCTACCGATCGAGTAAAAGGTCGAGTGCAGACCTACCGATCGAGTAAAAGGTCGAGTGAAAACCTACCGATCGAGTAAAAGGTCGAGTGAAAACTTATCGATCGAGTAAAAGATTGTCTTCCGACTGAAAATGTGGTCATCATCCAAGTGAAAGATTGTCTTCCGAGTGAAAATATAGTCATCCGAGTGAAAAATTCTAAACATCCGAGTGAAAAAGTCCAGTTGAACCATCCGAGTGAAAGACTCTAATATCCGAGTGGATGAGCTCAAATCCGAGTGAAACTGAACATGTGCCCAGAAGTTTGTCAAGATGATTTCGGATGGAGAAGTGTTAAATACGGAAGTTGTGCGTATCGTAAAAACGGTTAAATTTGGTTTTGGGGTCATCATCATCAGAGATAGCATATGGCATGCAAATTCACTACGAGACTCGGATAATCCAGTCTGCTGCAAGAACGAATCCGACTGGAACGTAAAGATGGCTTCATGGAGTATTCAAGATGGCCTTATTTGGAAAAGTGTTCAACATGAGAATTGTTCGTCACGTCGAGGCGCACAAATTTGGTATTTTATTCTTCCCAATCGGAGGTCAAATGCAAATTCCACGGCCCGCGCAAAAAGCAGGACAGAAGTTTGGACCAGATTCGAGCTGAATCCGAGTTGGGAGTAAAACTAGGACTCTAGGACGTGAATTGATATAATTTTCTTCTAAGGAAAGCCTAGATGAATCCTTTACTTGTACAGGAAGTCCATCCGCCTCTTATATATATTGGGGGTGACGGCCGATTGAACAACACACAATCGAACAAATCAATATACTACTTTTTCATCTACGTTTTATATCTCCACCGGTTTTCTCTCTCGTTCTTCGCTGTTCCTCAAATTTGAGAGCTGCGAATCCCGAGGCTCTAGGGGCGAGCGAATCGACCTAGGTCAGCCCATAGCCGCCGCACTCCCTGACGGGGTCCCTCCCAGGGGTGTGGGGTTTTCGGGTCTGCAAAAGCGCCCGTCGACTGTCTTGCGTATCGCGCTGTCAGTCGGGTCTCCTTCGACGTGAGCTACGGTGCATCACCCCCGGTGTCGAGGGTACACGTGATGTGTTTGTGTGTCAACACACTTATGGCGACTCCGCTGGGGATCGAAGATCGAACGTCACCATCCACCATGTCCTATCTTCCCAAGCCATATGAGGTAGACGCCGATAACATCATCAAGCCCAGTCTTGATGAGATATCGGCCGATCATCGCCAAGTCTATGAGGAGTACAAGAAGGCGCATGAGGAGAAGGACTTGCAGGAGTTCCTTGCAAAGTTCAAGAAGGATCGCCAAGGCAACATCACTCCGATTGAAGAAATCAAGTTCCCTCCTCTTCAAGCTGAGCAGGTTAAACCCTCTGTGAGTACTACTTTATCTCCCGAGCAGTGGGATGAGATTGAAAGTCGTATTGCTGATGGTAACAATCTAATCTATCAAACTTTCATAGAAAATACTAATGCTCAGAAGAATATATCTCAGTCGTCTAGTGGTAATGATGGTGTAGCTGCTAGTGTGCAAAACCCTAATCTGGCTTTACCTATTGCATCGGCGCCTCCCGTGCCGATGACTTATTATCCTACCCAAACAAATCAGATTGTGGCTGCACCCATTAATCCTATTATGAGCATGCCAGGTTCGATGGCAACGCCGAACCAAACCCTACCTACATCTACATCCACTCAACCACTACCAAATTATGGGTCGACATACATGCCACAATTCCTACCTATAGCCAGTAACCCTACTCCGCCTGTGCCACTGCCACAAGCTGCATCGTCCACTATGGATGATGGTCTAGCTAATCTTAGAGAGGAGATGGCTAAGATGCTTCGAGAGAATTTTGGAGTTGAGCTACCTCGGAATCGGATTTACCAAAAGCCGTACCCTGAGTACTTTGATGCCATCCAATGCCCTTCAGGATATAAAATTCCAGATTTTGTTAAGTTTAATGGAGAAGGCACAAAAACCACATGGGAGCATGTTAGTCAGTATTTAGCACAATTGGGTGAGGCAGGCTCATTGAATGAATTGAAAGTGCGTTTATTTCCTTTATCATTAACCGGTACTGCATTTTAATGGTTTTCTTCTTTACCACATGGTTCCATTCGAGTTTGGTCGCAGCTAGAGCAGAAATTTCATGATCACTTTTATAGCGGCGACAATGAACTCAAGTTGTCACATCTAACATCGGTTAAACAGAAGCATGATGAATCGGTTTCCGATTACGTCAAGAGATTCAAAGAAACAAAAAACCGGTGTTTTAGTTTGGTGATAACCGGGAGAGATTTGGCAGACCTAGTGCTGAGTGGTTTGAGAACTCCCATTAGAGAAAAGCTAGAAGGATATGAGTTCTTAAATATCAACCAAGTCTTACAAAGGGCTTTGGCTCAGGAAAGCCGAAGCAAAGATCTCAAAGAAGTGCATAGATACAAAGCCGATCGTCCAAAGATGAATATGGTGGAATATGATAGTGATCACTGGGACGATGAGGGTGATGTTTTTTCTACTGAATTTGTTTGGCCATCTAAGTCCAAACCCTTTACTTGCAATGATCTAAAACCGATTCATAAGAATCGTGATGAAGTGATGAAGTTTACTTTTAACATTGCTAAGTGTGATAGAATATTTGATGCTTTATTGCAGGTTAAGATTATTAGAATATCTCATACTCTACCACCATTTGAAGAGCTAAAATGGTGTGCTTATTGCAAGTATCATAATTCTTCTTCTCATGCTACTAACGATTGCAATGTTTTTCGACGACAGATACAATCGGCCATTAATGACGGACGATTGAACTTTTCTGAGTTGCAAGTCGATAAACAACCTTTTCCAATGAATACCATGGATTTGGAGGGGAAGAAGCTACTCATTCGGCTAGAGGTAGCTGAATGTGCTAATAAAGCTAATGTCATTGTTGGTGAGCCCAGGAAAGATAAGGAGGGCGACAAGGTCTTGGGGAGGCAGATCGTGCTTGGTAAACAACCCGATGGCAAGGAAGTGATCAAAATCACCATCAAGAATTCTACACTCGGGGGGCAAGCACAGGTACAGCAAGGCGCTCGAGTTAAATTTGTTAAACCCAAGAGTCCTGAAGTTGGCAAGTGGAAGATGAACAAAGCTAAAGTGTAGCGCAAACGAATCAAACCAATTTTTGACATGTTGTTGTCCAAATACGCCAACCAGTCGACTGGTTCCAGCTCTAACCGGCCATAATACTTGAAACGACCAAGGTCACCATCAGATGATATGTTCAGTCAGTATATGAAACCGAGTGGACCAAAGGCGTTGTTTCCAGAAGAGCAAAGGCAAACTGTTTGGGATCGACTTGAATACGCATATAATGGCCGCCTGAACATCGGTAACTATCGGTCGGCTGGTCAAAACATGCGACCGGATGGAAATTATCCGAGTGTAAGAATGCACCCAGGTGGAAGCTATCCGAGTGAAAGAATGTGGCCAAGTAGATTCTATCTGACTGAATTCCATCCGAGTGATATCCATCCGAGTGGATTCCATCAGAGTAAAAAGGTGCGACCGAGTGGAAATTTCATGCATCTGGGAAGTCAAAAAGAATGGTGTGTTAAATCACCAAGTGTTGCAGCAGTTGAGTCGGGAAAAGGCAAGGAGAAAATGGATGCCGACTCACTTATCTTGGGCACCAAAACATTCTCCATACAACAGCCGATTATGCATAGCAATCCGACTGAGCCGATACTTGCTATCGCGCCAAAGCATTCGGCTAATGACCATGAAGCAAGCACCAGCCAGGTAAAAACGAGAGATCCTAAATACACTCAGCCAAAGTGGTGTCCTCCAGGGCTAACAAAGACACAAAAGAGGAAACTACAGAGGTTAAGGAGTCAAGAAATGGCAGAACATGAGGCCGAGAAACAAAGGGATAAGTTGTTCAATGACACTCGACCCATGGTTCCAGCAAAACAAGTATGGAGGCCCAAACAAATACAAGATGCAGTGGCTTTTACACCGATCACAGCAGTACCTACATTACCAAAAGAGGACGACACAATCATTGCATCGTCTATGTTACCTATTGCTTCCTCTTCACACGGACAAATTTCTGAATCGGTGGATGCACTCGAGAAGGAGGTTGATATGTTGGACTATGAGTCTACGCCGGTTCATGAAGGTATGGATATCAATATGGTGTATTACTTACCTGCCGAGTTTCATGCTGTAGATGACGAAGGGGAGGTGGCTCAGCTGGAGTTTGGCCCTAAAATTGCAATATTCGAGAAGCCAAAAGAACCAGTAACGCATCTGAAACTGTTATACCTCAGAGGTCATATCAATGGGTCGCCACTCACTCGGATGCTTGTTGATGGAGGTGCTGTGGTAAATCTTATGCCCTATTCGGTCTTCAAGAAATTGGGTTTGCCTAATGAAGAATTGATCAAGACCAATATGGTGCTCAACGGGTTTGAAGGCAAAGAGAAAACTGAAGCCAAAGGTGTAATGTATGTGGAGCTTACAGTCGGAAGCAAAACTTTGGCTACTGCATTCTTTGTTGCTGAGGTGCAAGGTAACTACAACGTTATACTAGGTCGTGATTGGGTTCATGCAAACCAATGCGTGCCATCTACTATGCACCAGTTTTTGATTCAGTGGGTTGATGATGAAGTGGAAGTCATTCATGTGGATAACTCGGCCTGTGTTGCTTTGGCCGATGCATCGATGGATTGGCAACATCCCAATGCTACTTGCTTAACGGGACGTGACTTATCAGAGTTTGATTTTCTCAGCGCGACCAAAAATGGTTTTGTGCTCGTGTCTTTAAAGCCTACTGAATGCAATCGGCTCCAAGGTATGATATGTTTAAATGGATTCTAGCTCCGAATGGTTACAAAAACGTCTTGTGAAATATCGGTCCAGCGAGAACGATATGTATGAGTCTATAGAGGAGTTGGATGACATGGATAAACTTGGACAAGGTTTTACATCGGCCGATCCATTAGAAGAGGTAGATATCGGAGATGGTTCAGTCACTCGACCGACGTTTGTAAACAAAAATTTGAAAGTCGATTGTAAAGCTAAGTTAATCGAGCTATTGAAAGAATATGTTTGTTGCTTTGCGTGGGAATATCATGAGATGCCAGGTTTAAGCCGAGAGATAGTGGAGCATCGGTTACCTATAAAGGCTGGTTTTAGACCATATAAACAGTCGGCCAGAAAGTTTAATCCGAAAGCATATGACCGGATCAAGGAAGAGATCGGTCGACTGCTTGAAGCTAATTTCATTCGACCTTGCAGGTATGCCGAGTGGATTTCTAACATTGTCCTAGTGGAGAAGAAGGGATCTGGCAAGTTGAGGGTGTGCATTGACTTCAGAGATTTAAATAGGGCTACACCCAAAGATGAGTATCCCATGCCAATAGCCGATATGCTTATTAATGATGCTTCTGGACATAAGGTTATTAGCTTTCTAGATGGTAATGCCGGATACAATCAAATATTTATGGCCGAAGAGGACATGTACAAAACGGCTTTCCAATGTCCCGGTTTCCTTGGTTTATTCGAGTGGACAGTGATGACATTCGGATTAAAAAATGTTGGAGCCACATATCAAAGGGCTATGAATTTGATTTTTCATGATTTACTCGGTGTCATGCTTGAAGTTTATATTGATGATATTGTTTTCAAATCGGATGCTTTTGAATCTCACTTGGCCGATTTGCGTTTAGCTTTTGAAAGGATGAAAAAGTATGGACTGAAGATGAATCCTTTGAAGTGTGCTTTCGGCGTGTCAGCTGGCAAGTTTTTGGGTTTCATTATTCATGAAGATGGCATAGAAATTGATCCAAAAAAGATAGAAGCCATACAGAAAGTGGAGGCTCCAACATGCAAAAGAGATATGCAAAAGTTCCTTGGCAAGGTCAATTATTTGAGAAGGTTCATAGCTAATCTGTCAGGGAAAGTTGATGCATTTACTCCTATCCTTCGGTTGAAAAATGATGCTGATTTCACTTGGGGGGCAAAATAGCAAGAAGCATTTGATATGATCAAGAATTATTTGTGCACTCTGTCATGGTACTAAGACTGATAGTAGAATGGGGGGTAGGTATGGAGAGGCAAGATCCTAGCTATGGAGCAGTTGTAAACACAAGGGATTTACGAGTTCAGGCCCTTCTCGGAGGAAGTAATAGCCCTACGTCTCGGAGCCCGGAGGCGGTCGACTGGATTATAAGTGTGTGTGTTACAAGGGTGCGAACCCTTCTGCCAGTGGAGGGGGGTGGCTTATATAGTGTTCACCAGGACCCCAGCCAGCCCACGCAACAGAGGGCTTAAAGTACATTAAGGCTAGGCGTTACCTGTAACGCCTTACATAAAGTGTCATCATGACCATAAAGACTACTTAATTACAGACCGTTTGGATACAGAGTGGCTCTTGATCTCCTGGTGGTCGAGTGAGTCTTCATGGTCGAGTGTCTTCGAGTCCGTCGAGTGGAACTTCTCCTGGTCGACTGGAAGGCAGCTTCCTATAAAGATGTCCTTGGGGAGGGTACCTTGGACAGATCCATGACCCTACCCTAGGTACATGACTTCTTCATTAGCCCCCGAATGGATCGAGGTTTGAGTGAGGAAGGAGTTGACAATTTTCTGACCTGTTTTCCGTGTTCTGAGTATGTCTCATTCTGGATCAATAACCTTTTTTAGTGTTGGCATCAACTTTTTCTTTCAGTCGCCTTGATCCATTCTATTCCTCTGTCGAGTGAACTTTTGAATTTGGTGGACTTCCAAGTGACGGATCGTAGGAAATCTACCGTCTGACAGGTTGCTCTGCTGTTAGCGGATTTAGCGGGATCCGAATTTTGGGAAGCGCGCGAAGCGGAGAGGACCGCGGTACTCGGATGGGATAAGACGAAGATGCCTCGATTTCCACGCCACCTTTTTCGCCACGTATCGCGCGTGCGACTGTTTCGGGATTTGACAGGATCGCCCAGGCCTACCTGTCATCCACTCGGAAGTGCCCTTATATAAGGTGCCGGACGGGGGTTTTTGAATAGTGCGTCTCCATTCCCCTCTCCACCTTCCTCCTCCTTGCCCTCTATGCTCGCTTTTTCCTCCGCCTATCCACTCCTTGCACACCTCGCCGGCGATGATGGTGAAGGAGAAGACGGCGGCCTTGGAGCGAGCGAAGAAGGCTACGGCGACGGGGAAAGCAAAGGGGAGAGTGACCAGTCGGGGTGGATCTTCATCCTGGTCCCGCCTAACGCAAGGTTGGGTCCAAGGAGATTGGATCCGCTCGACCATCACCCAGAAGGATCTCGATGATCTGGCCAATGAGGGACTGATCTCCCATGGGTCCGCCAGACTTCCGGGGACCGAGTGGCAACCGCAGCCGCTGGAGGGTGAGTGTGTTCTCTTAGCCACTCATGTAGATCGCGGATTTTCTTTGCCTCCGAATCTTTTCTTCTGAGGGTTTATGAACTTCTTTGGGGCGCAACTCCACCATTTCACCCCCAATTCCATTGCCTACCTCGCCGCTTTCGTGTCCCTGTGCGAAAACTTCCTGGGTTGTCGGCCGCACTGGGGTCTCTTTAAGCACATATTCACTTGTCGCTCTCAGACGGTGAAAAAGGCGAGTCCATATGATGAGAGGACCAAGGTTATCCAGATGTGTGGGGGTCTTGGGATCCAAGTGAGGAGTAAGAGTGCCTTTCCAGCCATGACCCTTCCCGAGTCGGTTAGAGGGTGGCAGTCGACCTGGTTCTACTGCCAAGACGAGTCGACGCCGAGGCAGTCGACTGGTCTCCCTCCGTTCTCCATGGACCGAGTGAACAAGCCATCTTCTCTGAAGGTGCTTCCGGAGGAGAAGGCTCAGGTCAAAATGTTGATGGAGCGCGTAGTCCAGCTTATTCGAGACGGAGTGACTGGCATGGACCTTCTGGAGGTTTTCCTTCGACGGCGTATTCAACCACTCCAATACCGAGGACACCTGATGTGGCTGTACTGTGGTACTGAAGATACCACTCGGGTCCATCCAGAGGCGGTCAATGACGCCACATTGGAGAGGTGGATGACTGCCATCACAGGGAATAAGGATAACCCTCGTGGGGCTAGGAGGATCCCACCACTCGACCATACCTACCAACCGGACACGGTATGACCACTTATCCTCGGTTGTGGTTCTGTTTTATTCATTCTGTTTCACTGCAAATTGGTTGATTGATCCTTGTCTTGTTTTGTTGTCTGTTAGGCCACCACTGAGTTGTACTCGATGCCCAATGGGGCGCAGGCACCGACTGAGGAGGAGGAAGGAAGTGGGGGCGAAAGCCCGGAGGAGTGGGACTCGGAAGGAGACGGTGACGATGAAGATGATGACTCTGAAGAGGAGGAAGAGGAGGAGGAGGAGGAGGAAGTTGCGCCTCCCCGTTCTGAAAGACGCTCGAAGCTTGTCCATGACCCTGCAGCCGAGCGTGGTATGGGGGTTGCGCCCGTCGCGCAGTCGACCAAGCGTCCTAGGACGACTTCTCCAGCACCGACTGAGAAAGCTCCGAAGCAATCTCGAGTGGTGCCGTCGAAGCCGACGAAGGTCTTGCCGAAGATGAAGATGGTGATCCCCACTATTCTCAGGGTAATGGTGTAACTTGAGTTTTCTTGTTTCTCATGAATTTATTCTTGGTCGATTCATGAACTGACCGACTGACTTCTGGAATTGCAGTGCTGCTACTTCTGATACCTCGGCCAGACCCGAAGATCACGAAATGGAAGATTCTGTCACTTCAAAACCTGGTATGACTTTTGCAATTCCGTCTTCAGTCGGTTGGACCTTTGTCTTTAACTTTGACTCTTTTCTACAGCTCCACCTAACGTCGTTATTGACCTTCCTGACGACGATGACGAGGAACCACGTATCCTTTGCAGTGCCGCTGACGAGTGCTCGCCCTTCATCGTCGAGTGCTGCTCAGCCTTCACTTTTCTCGACCCACCACGTCCCAGAAGACCAAGCAAGCGCTGCTAAGGAAGCAATATTCCAGGAGGGGGTCATGATGGAACAAGTGAAGGCGATCCGAGACGCCAGTCAAGCAGCTTATGACACCAGCTCAGCTCTTCAGAGTAATGTTCAGGTTAGTCGGTCACCGCTTGTTCAGTTAGGATATGATATCTGAAAATCCTTCTTTCTGAAAATCTTAGCATCTGTCGTACACCCACTGGGTGCGTCGATTGAAATTCTGGATTAGTGGGGGCACGCTAAGTGCACCCACTGGGTGTAGTCCCCAAGGCTATGGTGGACTGTTGGCAGTCGACCATAGTCTTTATGCCTTAAGCTTTTTCTTTACTCGTTCAGGTCGAATGGAATCATAGACCGGTGGGGGCACGCTGAATGCACCCATTGGGTGTAGTCCCCGAGACTGTGGTCGACTGCTGGTAGTCGACTACAGTCTGAAGAACACCTCACTCTCTTTTCTTTTATTTTTTTTCTTTACTGATCGACTCTAACTGATAGAACTAGTGGGGGCACGCTGAGTGCACCCACTGGGTTTAGTCCCCGAGACTATGGTCGAATGTTTATATTCGGCTGTAGTCTTAGAAATGCTATGATTTTTTCTTAGTCACTCGGAAGTGACCTATCTTTGACATCTGTCGATTGATTCTTCGCAGAAATCTTACGAGCTTTCAGCTCGTTATACTGAGTTAGAGAACAAGCATATCCAGCTCGAACTTGATCTGAAACTTGTCCAGGAGAACTTCACGAAGGCAAAGGAGGAGGCAAAAGGTATATTTGGTGAGAACCTCGATGACTACTTTTGCCTCTTGTCTATTTCTGAGTCTGATCTCACTGTGACTTTGCAGACAAACTGAGGGATGCTCTGAACAAGAAAGACCTTGACTTGGCTGAGGCGCAGAAAGCGGCTTTAGAGAAGACCAAGCTCGCAGATGAGAAGCTGGCTTCAATCACCAAGCTTGAAGAGGAAAACACCAATCTGAAAGCTGCTCTTGATGCGGCCAACAAGGAGGTCAGTCGACTGAAGAGTGACAAGATGGCCTTGAGTGACAAGGCCAGCGAGTTGGTGCGAAAGAAGAATGATCTGGAGGCTTATCTGGGAGGACTCGCCAAGAAGCTATTCCTCATGCTTGAAGGTAACCTTTTGTAACAAACAGACATTTTAACTATGATCTCGCTATCAGACTGCTGTCTTGACTTTGGGGTTGTGCTTGCAGAGTTTTGCCAGAATTTTGAAGAGGAGACTGGTCGACTGGAGACGAACCTAGATCCCATCAACTCTCCTGTGAAGGACAAGGTCACCATGAATGTGCTCCGACTTGAGTCTCGCGTTGCTGCTGTTGTCGATTATCTCGCAAGGCTGAAGGCCGCTGAGGGAGTCCTGGACTAGGGGGTGTCCGGACAGCCGGACTATCATCGTCCGCCGGACTCCAAGACTACGAAGATACAAGATTGAAGACTCCGTCCCGTGTCCGGATGGGACTTTCCTTGGCGTGGAAGGCAAGCTTGGCGATACGGATATGTAGATCTCCTACCATTGTAACCGACTCTGTGTAACCCTAGCCCTCTCCGGTGTCTATATAAACCAGAGGGCTTAGTCCGTAGGACGAAACATACATTACAACAATCATACCGTAGGCTAGCTTCTAGGGTTTAGCCTCCTTGATCTCGTGGTAGATCCACTCTTGCAATACCCATATCATCAATATTAATCAAGTAGGACGTAGGGTTTTACCTCCATCAAGAGGGCCCAAACCTGGGTAAAACATCGTGTCCCTTGTCTCCTGTTACCATCCGCCTAGACGCACAGTTCGGGACCCCCTACCCGAGATCCGCCGGTTTTGACACCGACATTGGTGCTTTCATTGAGAGTTCCTCTGTGTCGTCACCGATAGGCTCGATGGCTTCTTCAAACAACAACAACGCTGTCTAGGGCGAGACTTTTCTCCCCGGACAGATCTTCGTATTCGGTGGCTTCGCACTGCGGGCTAATTCACTTGGCCATCTGGAGCAGATCGAAAGCTACGCCCCTGGCCGTCGACTCAGGTTCGGAAGCCTAAACTTCACGGCCGACATCCGCGGGGACTTGATCTTCGACGGACTCGAGCCACAGCCGAGCGTTCAGCGCTGTCACGATGGGCATGATCTAGCTCTGCCGCCGGACAGTGCCTTGGTGGCCGCACACGAATCCGCTCCGGCCCTCAGTCCGGAGCCGATCACCCAGATCGAGGACCGGTGGCTGGACACCGCCTCGGGGGCAACAACTTCCGCGGTGATGGAGCCGAACATTGACATTGTCTCCTATAAAGCTCGTGACTCCGAGGTGCCGGACTCCGAACCTCCTGCGCCCCGGCCAATCGAGCCCGATTGGGCGCCGATCATGGAGTTCACTGCTGCGGACATCTTTCAGCACTCGCCCCTTGGCGACATCCTAAATTCGCTAAAGCATCTCTCGCTATCCGGAGAGCCCTGGCCGGATTATGGCTAGGATGGTTGGGAAGCGGACGACGAAGAAATTCAAAGCCCACCCACATCCCACTTTGTAGCCACTGTCGATGATCTAACCGACATGCTAGACTATGACTCCGAAGACATCGACGGTATGGACGACGATGCCGGAGACGAACAAGAACCAGCGCCCACAGGGCACTGGAAGACCAGCTCGTCATATGACATATACATGGTAGACACCCCAAAAGATGGGGACGACGAAGAAGCAGCGGAGGCAGATTCCTTAAAGAAACAGTCTAAGCGCCAACGTCAGCAGCGCTGCTCTAAATCCCGCCACAGCAAGAATGGAGATTCTGGCACAGGAGATAATAACAACCCAGAAAGTGCCGAAGACAATCCCCTCCAGCAAGATTCAGCGCAGGAGGACGCAGAAGCAAGCCCTCACGAGAGAGCGGCAGATGAAGAGGTCGAGGATGATAATTACATACCTCCCTCCGAAGACGAGGCAAGCCTCAACGACGACGAATTCATCGTGCCCGAGGATCCCGTTGAACAAGAGCGTTTCAAACGCAGGCTAATGGCCACAGAAAATAGCCTAAAGAAAAAGCAGCAGCAGCTTCAAGCTGATCAAAACCTGCTGGCCGACAGATGGACCGAGGTCCTCGTAGCCGAAGAGTACGAACTCGAACGCCCCTCCAAGAGCTACCCAAAACGCAAGTTGCTCCCTCGATTAGAGGAGGAAACATATATACCATCATCACCAGCGCACAATACGGCCGACCGTCCACCCCGTGGTCGCGACAGAGAAGCATCCAGACCTTCCATCAAAACCGTACCCCGGCATCGCTTGAAAAGTACGAAGCCACGAGGGAACGCGCCGGACTTGTGGGACATATTGGAGGATAAGGCAAGACAATCCAGATCTATCTATGGATCACGTGGGCGCCCCACGACCCACGACGAATACCGTCGAGCCGGATACAACAACTCCGGCCGGGCTGAACACAGCAGACAACGCTCCCTTGAGCTACGTCGTGATATTGCTCAATACAGAGGCGCCGCACACCCGCTATGCTTCACTAACGAAGTAATGGATCATCAAATCCCTGAAGGGTTTAAACCTGTAAACATTGAATCCTACGATGGCACGACAGACCCCGCGGTTTGGATCGAAGATTATCTCCTTCACATCCATATGGCCCGCGGCGACGATCTCCATGCCATCAAATACCTCCCGCTCAAGCTTAAAGGACCAGCTCGGCATTGGCTTAACAGCCTGCCCGCAGAGTCAATTGGGTGTTGGGAGGACCTGGAAGCCGCATTCCTCGACAATTTCCAGGGCACATATGTGCGGCCACCAGACGCCGATGACCTAAGCCACATAATCCAGCAGCCAGACGAATCGGCCAGACAATTCTGGACGCGATTCTTAACAAAGAAAAATCAAATCGTCGACCGTCCGGATGCAGAGGCCCTCGCAGCCTTCAAGCATAACATCCGCGACGAGTGGATAGCCCGGCACCTAGGACAGGAAAAGCCGAAATCCATGGCAGCCCTCACATCATTAATGAACCGCTTCTGTGCGGGAGAGGATAGCTGGCTAGCTCGCAGCAACAACCTCAGCAAAAATGCTGGTAGTCCGGACACTAAGGACCACAATGGCAGGTCGCGTCGAAACAAAAATAAACGCCGCGTCAACGGCGACGACAAGGAGGATACGGTAGTCAACGCCGAATTCCGAGGCTCTAAACCCGGTCAGCGGAAGAAGCCATTCAAAAGAACCACTCCGGGTCCGTCCAATTTGGACCGAATACTCAACCGCTTATGCCAGATACATGGCACCCCCGAAAAGCCAGCTAATCACACCAACAGAGATTGTTGGGTATTCAAGCAGGCAGGCAAGTTAATCGCCGAAAACAATGACAAGGGGCTGCATAGCGACGACGAGGAAGAGACCCGACCGCCGAACGGTAGAGGACAGAAGGGTTTCCCCCCACAAGTGCGGATGGTGAACATGATATACACAACCCATATACCCAAGAGGGAACGGAAGCGTGCACTAAGGGACGTATATGCGATGGAGCCAGTTGCCCCTAAATTCAATCCATGGTCCTCTTGTCCGATCACTTTCAATTGAAGAGACCATCCGACTAGTATCTGCCATGGCGGATTCGCCGCATTGGTTTTAGACCCAATTGTCGATGGATTTCACCTCACAAGAGTCCTGATGGACGGCGGCAGTAGCCTGAACCTGCTTTATCAGGATACAGTGCGCAAGATGGGCATAGACCCCTCAAGGATTAAACCTACAAAGACGACCTTCAAAGGCGTCATACCGAGTGTGGAGGCCAATTGCACAGGGTCCGTCACACTAGAAGTGGTCTTCGGATCCCCGGATAATTTCCGGAGCGAGGAGTTAATCTTCGACATAGTCCCGTTCCGCAGCGGCTATCACGCTCTGCTCGGATGAACCGCGTTCGCAAAGTTCAACGCGGTGCCGCATTACGCATACCTCAAGCTCAAGATGCCAGGGCCTCGCGGAGTGATCACGGTCAACGGAAATACGGAATGCTCCCTCCGAACGGAGGAACACACAGCGGCTCTCGCAGCAGAAGTACAGAGCAGCCTTTTAAGGCAATTTTTGAGTCCGGCCATTAAACGGCCGGATACGGCCAAACGCGCCCGAAACAACATCAACCAAGACCACCTGGCACGAACCGAGCACGCGTAGCAATGCGGCCCCAACCCCAGCCCCTGCATAATTGCAAGACCTACCCTCCGCGTACATCATTACGCTCTGGAGATACCATGGGCCTAGGGGAAGGGGCACGACCACAACAGACTGAGAGTGCGGCTCGACCACACCAGGGGCTCACAAGTGTGTCACTCCTTTTTGTTATTATTTTCTTTCTTTGTGTACACAGGACTCCGTTCACCAAAGGCCCTGTCCGGCGGTGAACCCGCCGAACTCACGATGCAACAACCAGGGAAGAGAGAAGACTGCGATAAACACTCAGGTGGTCTCCATTACGAGCATTAAATTTGATTCTATACACCAGTCCGCAGCCCATCCCTGGAGGGGGACATGCTTGATTAGTCCAATCCCTTGCTTACCGCACTATTTGTATCATTCCGCACTCATAGCAGAATTCTTTGAATAAATAATGCAACATTTTTTGCCTGTTATTGCATTACTTTACACATATGTTCACTAATGACATCTTGCACCCGTATATTTTGGTACGGCCGAATACACCAGGGGCTTATATTCCCCGCATTATGGTGTGACAAGTCCGAACACTTTCACAAGTGCGGCACCCCGAACTTATAGCATTATATGAATCGGCTCCGAATCATGTCTTGGGTCAATAGTTGGGTTTGCCCGGCTCCCATGTTTTGGTACCTTACGTTCCGTTCTGTCGGCTAAGGTGGCACTAGGAGAACCACTGCGATTGCGCCCTGGTTGAGCTGGGCAAGCGCCTCAGTGGAGAAAGCTAAAACTGACTGTCATGATAAGGCGAGAGATTGGTCGCTGTTCGAGAGGTCTTTTCGAGTCCTTAAAGACTTATGCCGCGTCAAGCGAAGAACCGGATAATGTCCGGTCAAGGCGTGGATAGCACCCCGAACTCGGTCTTCCGAATACTAGGGGCTTCGCCGAAATTTAAAATTATAGAATTCTATGGCTAAGTGAGAGTGTTCAAGCATTATAAGTCCGGTTGCCTTGTTCGTTGTGTTGAGCGCCTCCCTAGATGGACCCAAGAATGGGAACAAGAGTGCTCAAGTTTATCCCAAACACCCCAGCACTCGTGGCTCGGGGGCTGAAGCCGACGACTTGCCATCTCTCAGAATTTATAAACGGCCGCACAGAAGGTAATATTTTAAATCAAACAAGCGTTGCTTAGCGCATATGAACAAAGTTTTCAGCGCACAGGATAATACATAGCGAGTCTACTCAATAATTACATCTCTGGGGCACTCATCCGCAATCTTGCGGGCACACTTCAGGACAGTCTTATAGTACATCTCGGGTGTATGATACTCCTTGCCCGCTGGCGGCGCGTCAGTGATAAGCTTCTCCGCATCCAGCTTGCCCCAGTGCACTTTTGCACGGGCAAGGACCCGACGAGCACCTTCAATACAGGCGGAGCGCTTGACGACCTCCAACAAGGGGCACGCATCCACCAGCCGCCGCACGAGGCCGAAGTAGCTCCCAGTCATGGCCTCTCCAGGCCACAGCCGGACTATGAGGCCCTTCATGGCCTGCTCGGCTACCTTGTGGAGCTCGACCAGCTGCTTCAGCTGGTCGCTAGGGGGCACCGGAAGGCCGGCCTCAGCATACTGAGACCAGAAGACCTTCTCCGTTGAGCTCCCCTCCTTGCCACGGTAGAAAGCGGCAGCATCAGATACACTGCGAGGCAGATCTGCCAACGCCCCTGGAGAGCTCCGAATTCGGGTAAGTGTCAGGTAGTTTACATTAACATGCTTGCTTTGCATGAAAAATGCCTTACCCGCCGCTATTTTCTTCACATCCTAAACCTCCTGAAGGGCCTTATGGGCCTCGGCCTTGGCAGCTTTGGCACTTTCGAGAGCCGAGGCAAGCTCGGACTCTCGAGTCTTTGAGTCACACTCCAAACTCTCATGCTTTTCCATGAGAGCCTGGAGCTCTTGCCGCACTTCCGCCACTCGCGCCTCTTGCTTCTCGCGCTCTGCCCATTCCGCGGCCGCATTGCGTTCGGCCGCGGACACAGCCTCCTTCAGGGTAGCCACCTCGTTTGTGGCCCCTGCAGTACCCACATTATCCTCGTTATTTTTATTGCAACCTAAATCCTTTTCTGTAAGGTAAATTTTCAAAGTGGTGTTACTCACCTTCTTTGTCCTCGAGCTGCTTCTTGGCACTGCCGAGCTCTTGCTCGGACTGCTCGATATTCTTATTTTTTTTATTTGGCCTTTCTCTTTTTTTATTTTGGCCTTTCTCTATTTTTTTTCTTTTTGAAGTCCGAAGTCTCATCCCTACTTGTGGGGGAATCATAGTCTCCATCATCCTTTCCTCACTGGGACAATGCTCTAATAATGAAGATCATCACACTTTTATTTACTTACAACTCAAGATTACAACTCGATACTTAGAACAAGATATGACTCTATATGAATGCCTCCGGCGGTGTACTGGGATATGCAATGAATCAAGAGTGAGATGTATGAAAATTATGAAGGTGGCTTTGCCACAAATACGATGTCAACAACATGATCATGCAAAGAGCAATATGACAATGATGACGCGTGTCATATAAATGGAATGGTGGAAAGTTACATGGCAATATATCTCGGAATGGCTACGGAAATGCCATAATAGGTAGGTATGGTGGCTGTTTTGAGGAAGGTATATGGTGGGTGTATGATACCGGCGAAAGTTGCGCGACACAAGAGAGGCTAGCAATGGTGGAAGGTGAGAGTGCGTGTAATCCATGGACTCAACATTAGTCATAAAGAACTCATATACTTATTGCAAAAATCTACAAGTCATTGAAAACAAAGTACTACGCACATGCTCCTAGGGGGATATATTGGTAGGAAAAGACCATCGCTCGTCCCCGACCGCCACTCATAAGATAATCAATAAATAAAATTGTGCTCCAACTTCATCACAAAGCGGTTCACCATACATGCATGCTACGGGAATCACAAATTCAACGCAAGTATTCTTTAAATTCATAATCACCCAACTAGCATGACTTTAATATCACCATCCTCATATCCCAAAACAATTATCAAGCATCAAATTGATCATATCATCCAATTCACTTTCTATGATAGTTTTTATTATACCCAACTTGGATGCCCATCATTCTAGGACCAATTTTATAACCATAGCAAATACCATGCTGTTCTAAGAGACTCTCAAAATAATATAAGTGAAGCATGAGAGATCAACAATTTCTTCAAAATTAAGCCACCGCCGTGCTCTAAATATATATAAGTGAAGCACTAGAGCAAAATTATCTAGCTCAAAAGATATAAGTGAAGCACATAGCATATTCTAATAAATTGTAAATCAAGTGGGCTTCTACCAAAAGGTGTGTACAACAAGGATGATTGTGGTAAACTAAAAAGCAAAGACTAATATCATACAAGACGCTCCAAGCAAAACACATATCATGCGACGAATAAAAATATAGCTCCAAGTAAAGTTACCGATAGACGAAGACGAAAGAGGGGATGCCTTCCGGGGCATTCCCAAGCTTAGGCTTTTGGTTATCCTTGAATATCTTGGGGTGCCATGGGTATCCTCAAGCTTAGGCTCTTGCCACTCCTTATTCCATAGTCCATCCAATCTTTACCCAAAACTTGAAAACTTCACAACACAAAACTCAACAGGAATCTCATAAGCTCCGTTAGTGCAAGAAAGAAAAACCACCACATAAGGTACTATAATGAACTCATTCTTTATTTATATTGGTGTTAAACCGACTGTATTCCAACTTCTCTATGGTTCATACCCCCCAATACTAGCCATAGATGCATCAAAATAAGCAAACAACACATGAAAAACAGAATCTGTCAAAAACAGAACAGTCTGTAGCAATCTATAACTCTCGAATACTTCTGGAACTCTAAAAATCCTACCAAAATAGGAAGTCCTTGTAAATTTGTCTATTAATCTACATCGAAAAGAGTCAACGCAAAATCAAGTTTCTGTAAATTACTAAAATTATTTTCGTGCGTGCAAAGTTTCTGTTTTTCAGCAGAATCAAATTAACTATCACCATAGGTTATCCTATAGGTTCTACTTGGCACAAACACTAATTAAAACATGAGAAAACATCTAAACAGAAGCTAGATGAAATATTTATTACTAAACAGAAGCAAAAACAAAATGTTGACACCTGATTTTGGCAAAATACAAAGTGAAAGGGTTTTCGGCATGAGAAAGTTTCACATCGTCGAGTGGAACAACTTTGATATTTAGGCTATCGCTATTCGACCTTATCTCAGTGGCTGAAGCTGTACTCCGAGTGACAAAATTTAGTGTTCTGAGTGCTTTTCGGCCGATTACGCCTTCAATATGACCTCAGATGAAGGAGCACTCTAAAGGAATTGTCTTCGTCTCGTCGAGGCAATTGATTTTCATATATAAGTCATCTTAATCCGAGTTCATATGCAAAAGTTATAGTCAATACGGTTTGGACAAGCCAGAGATCAAAATATTACGCTTGACACCAGACACATGTTGATGAGTGTCTGATGCAATGCGTGAGCAATTCGGCCTTCAAGACGGCATTTAATCGAAAAACCTTCAACACGAAAAAGTTTCGTCTCGTTGAGCCGATTGATTTTCATATAAAATTTGTCTCAATCTGAGGTCGTATGCAACCTGGAGAGGCAAATCAAGATCAGGCTGTCTTTTCAGTCGGAAAATCCGAGTGGAAAGTTTTACCATCTGAGTGAAAACCTACCGATCGAGTAAAAGGTCGAGTGCAGACCTACCGATCGAGTAAAAGGTCGAGTGAAAACCTACCGATCGAGTAAAAGGTCGAGTGAAAACTTATCGATCGAGTAAAAGATTGTCTTCCGACTGAAAATGTGGTCATCATCCAAGTGAAAGATTGTCTTCCGAGTGAAAATATAGTCATCCGAGTGAAAAATTCTAAACATCCGAGTGAAAAAGTCCAGTTGAACCATCCGAGTGAAAGACTCTAATATCCGAGTGGATGAGCTCAAATCCGAGTGAAACTGAACATGTGCCCAGAAGTTTGTCAAGATGATTTCGGATGGAGAAGTGTTAAATACGGAAGTTGTGCGTATCGTAAAAACGGTTAAATTTGGTTTTGGGGTCATCATCATCAGAGATAGCATATGGCATGCAAATTCACTACGAGACTCGGATAATCCAGTCTGCTGCAAGAACGAATCCGACTGGAACGTAAAGATGGCTTCATGGAGTATTCAAGATGGCCTTATTTGGAAAAGTGTTCAACATGAGAATTGTTCGTCACGTCGAGGCGCACAAATTTGGTATTTTATTCTTCCCAATCGGAGGTCAAATGCAAATTCCACGGCCCGCGCAAAAAGCAGGACAGAAGTTTGGACCAGATTCGAGCTGAATCCGAGTTGGGAGTAAAACTAGGACTCTAGGACGTGAATTGATATAATTTTCTTCTAAGGAAAGCCTAGATGAATCCTTTACTTGTACAGGAAGTCCATCCGCCTCTTATATATATTGGGGGTGACGGCCGATTGAACAACACACAATCGAACAAATCAATATACTACTTTTTCATCTACGTTTTATATCTCCACCGGTTTTCTCTCTCGTTCTTCGCTGTTCCTCAAATTTGAGAGCTGCGAATCCCGAGGCTCTAGGGGCGAGCGAATCGACCTAGGTCAGCCCATAGCCGCCGCACTCCCTGACGGGGTCCCTCCCAGGGGTGTGGGGTTTTCGGGTCTGCAAAAGCGCCCGTCGACTGTCTTGCGTATCGCGCTGTCAGTCGGGTCTCCTTCGACGTGAGCTACGGTGCATCACCCCCGGTGTCGAGGGTACACGTGATGTGTTTGTGTGTCAACACACTTATGGCGACTCCGCTGGGGATCGAAGATCGAACGTCACCATCCACCATGTCCTATCTTCCCAAGCCATATGAGGTAGACGCCGATAACATCATCAAGCCCAGTCTTGATGAGATATCGGCCGATCATCGCCAAGTCTATGAGGAGTACAAGAAGGCGCATGAGGAGAAGGACTTGCAGGAGTTCCTTGCAAAGTTCAAGAAGGATCGCCAAGGCAACATCACTCCGATTGAAGAAATCAAGTTCCCTCCTCTTCAAGCTGAGCAGGTTAAACCCTCTGTGAGTACTACTTTTTCTCCCGAGCAGTGGGATGAGATTGAAAGTCGTATTGCTGATGGTAACAATCTAATCTATCAAACTTTCATAGAAAATACTAATGCTCAGAAGAATATATCTCAGTCGTCTAGTGGTAATGATGGTGTAGCTGCTAGTGTGCAAAACCCTAATCTGGCTTTACCTATTGCATCGGCGCCTCCCGTGCCGATGACTTATTATCCTACCCAAACAAATCAGATTGTGGCTGCACCCATTAATCCTATTATGAGCATGCCAGGTTCGATGGCAACGCCGAACCAAACCCTACCTACATCTACATCCACTCAACCACTACCAAATTATGGGTCGACATACATGCCACAATTCCTACCTATAGCCAGTAACCCTACTCCGCCTGTGCCACTGCCACAAGCTGCATCGTCCACTATGGATGATGGTCTAGCTAATCTTAGAGAGGAGATGGCTAAGATGCTTCGAGAGAATTTTGGAGTTGAGCTACCTCGGAATCGGATTTACCAAAAGCCGTACCCTGAGTACTTTGATGCCATCCAATGCCCTTCAGGATATAAAATTCCAGATTTTGTTAAGTTTAATGGAGAAGGCACAAAAACCACATGGGAGCATGTTAGTCAGTATTTAGCACAATTGGGTGAGGCAGGCTCATTGAATGAATTGAAAGTGCGTTTATTTCCTTTATCATTAACCGGTACTGCATTTTAATGGTTTTCTTCTTTACCACATGGTTCCATTCGAGTTTGGTCGCAGCTAGAGCAGAAATTTCATGATCACTTTTATAGCAGCGACAATGAACTCAAGTTGTCACATCTAACATCGGTTAAACAGAAGCATGATGAATCGGTTTCCGATTACGTCAAGAGATTCAAAGAAACAAAAAACCGGTGTTTTAGTTTGGTGATAACCGGGAGAGATTTGGCAGACCTAGTGCTGAGTGGTTTGAGAACTCCCATTAGAGAAAAGCTAGAAGGATATGAGTTCTTAAATATCAACCAAGTCTTACAAAGGGCTTTGGCTCAGGAAAGCCGAAGCAAAGATCTCAAAGAAGTGCATAGATACAAAGCCGATCGTCCAAAGATGAATATGGTGGAATATGATAGTGATCACTGGGACGATGAGGGTGATGTTTTTTCTACTGAATTTGTTTGGCCATCTAAGTCCAAACCCTTTACTTGCAATGATCTAAAACCGATTCATAAGAATCGTGATGAAGTGATGAAGTTTACTTTTAACATTGCTAAGTGTGATAGAATATTTGATGCTTTATTGCAGGTTAAGATTATTAGAATATCTCATACTCTACCACCATTTGAAGAGCTAAAATGGTGTGCTTATTGCAAGTATCATAATTCTTCTTCTCATGCTACTAACGATTGCAATGTTTTTCGACGACAGATACAATCGGCCATTAATGACGGACGATTGAACTTTTCTGAGTTGCAAGTCGATAAACAACCTTTTCCAATGAATACCATGGATTTGGAGGGGAAGAAGCTACTCATTCGGCTAGAGGTAGCTGAATCTGCTAATAAAGCTAATGTCATTGTTGGTGAGCCCAGGAAAGATAAGGAGGGCGACAAGGTCTTGGGGAGGCAGATCGTGCTTGGTAAACAACCCGATGGCAAGGAAGTGATCAAAATCACCATCAAGAATTCTACACTCGGGGGGCAAGCACAGGTACAGCAAGGCGCTCGAGTTAAATTTGTTAAACCCAAGAGTCCTGAAGTTGGCAAGTGGAAGATGAACAAAGCTAAAGTGTAGCGCAAACGAATCAAACCAATTTTTGACATGTTGTTGTCCAAATACGCCAACCAGTCGACTGGTTCCAGCTCTAACCGGCCATAATACTTGAAACGACCAAGGTCACCATCAGATGATATGTTCAGTCAGTATATGAAACCGAGTGGACCAAAGGCGTTGTTTCCAGAAGAGCAAAGGCAAACTGTTTGGGATCGACTTGAATACGCATATAATGGCCGCCTGAACATCGGTAACTATCGGTCGGCTGGTCAAAACATGCGACCGGATGGAAATTATCCGAGTGTAAGAATGCACCCAGGTGGAAGCTATCCGAGTGAAAGAATGTGGCCAAGTAGATTCTATCTGACTGAATTCCATCCGAGTGATATCCATCCGAGTGGATTCCATCAGAGTAAAAAGGTGCGACCGAGTGGAAATTTCATGCATCTGGGAAGTCAAAAAGAATGGTGTGTTAAATCACCAAGTGTTGCAGCAGTTGAGTCGGGAAAAGGCAAGGAGAAAATGGATGCCGACTCACTTATCTTGGGCACCAAAACATTCTCCATACAACAGCCGATTATGCATAGCAATCCGACTGAGCCGATACTTGCTATCGCGCCAAAGCATTCGGCTAATGACCATGAAGCAAGCACCAGCCAGGTAAAAACGAGAGATCCTAAATACACTCAGCCAAAGTGGTGTCCTCCAGGGCTAACAAAGACACAAAAGAGGAAACTACAGAGGTTAAGGAGTCAAGAAATGGCAGAACATGAGGCCGAGAAACAAAGGGATAAGTTGTTCAATGACACTCGACCCATGGTTCCAGCAAAACAAGTATGGAGGCCCAAACAAATACAAGATGCAGTGGCTTTTACACCGATCACAGCAGTACCTACATTACCAAAAGAGGACGACACAATCATTGCATCGTCTATGTTACCTATTGCTTCCTCTTCACACGGACAAATTTCTGAATCGGTGGATGCACTCGAGAAGGAGGTTGATATGTTGGACTATGAGTCTACGCCGGTTCATGAAGGTATGGATATCAATATGGTGTATTACTTACCTGCCGAGTTTCATGCTGTAGATGACGAAGGGGAGGTGGCTCAGCTGGAGTTTGGCCCTAAAATTGCAATATTCGAGAAGCCAAAAGAACCAGTAACGCATCTGAAACTGTTATACCTCAGAGGTCATATCAATGGGTCGCCACTCACTCGGATGCTTGTTGATGGAGGTGCTGTGGTAAATCTTATGCCCTATTCGGTCTTCAAGAAATTGGGTTTGCCTAATGAAGAATTGATCAAGACCAATATGGTGCTCAACGGGTTTGAAGGCAAAGAGAAAACTGAAGCCAAAGGTGTAATGTATGTGGAGCTTACAGTCGGAAGCAAAACTTTGGCTACTGCATTCTTTGTTGCTGAGGTGCAAGGTAACTACAACGTTATACTAGGTCGTGATTGGGTTCATGCAAACCAATGCGTGCCATCTACTATGCACCAGTTTTTGATTCAGTGGGTTGATGATGAAGTGGAAGTCATTCATGTGGATAACTCGGCCTGTGTTGCTTTGGCCGATGCATCGATGGATTGGCAACATCCCAATGCTACTTGCTTAACGGGACGTGACTTATCAGAGTTTGATTTTCTCAGCGCGACCAAAAATGGTTTTGTGCTCGTGTCTTTAAAGCCTACTGAATGCAATCGGCTCCAAGGTATGATATGTTTAAATGGATTCTAGCTCCGAATGGTTACAAAAACGTCTTGTGAAATATCGGTCCAGCGAGAACGATATGTATGAGTCTATAGAGGAGTTGGATGACATGGATAAACTTGGACAAGGTTTTACATCGGCCGATCCATTAGAAGAGGTAGATATCGGAGATGGTTCAGTCACTCGACCGACGTTTGTAAACAAAAATTTGAAAGTCGATTGTAAAGCTAAGTTAATCGAGCTATTGAAAGAATATGTTTGTTGCTTTGCGTGGGAATATCATGAGATGCCAGGTTTAAGCCGAGAGATAGTGGAGCATCGGTTACCTATAAAGGCTGGTTTTAGACCATATAAACAGTCGGCCAGAAAGTTTAATCCGAAAGCATATGACCGGATCAAGGAAGAGATCGGTCGACTGCTTGAAGCTAATTTCATTCGACCTTGCAGGTATGCCGAGTGGATTTCTAACATTGTCCTAGTGGAGAAGAAGGGATCTGGCAAGTTGAGGGTGTGCATTGACTTCAGAGATTTAAATAGGGCTACACCCAAAGATGAGTATCCCATGCCAATAGCCGATATGCTTATTAATGATGCTTCTGGACATAAGGTTATTAGCTTTCTAGACGGTAATGCCGGATACAATCAAATATTTATGGCCGAAGAGGACATGTACAAAACGGCTTTCCAATGTCCCGGTTTCCTTGGTTTATTCGAGTGGACAGTGATGACATTCGGATTAAAAAATGTTGGAGCCACATATCAAAGGGCTATGAATTTGATTTTTCATGATTTACTCGGTGTCATGCTTGAAGTTTATATTGATGATATTGTTTTCAAATCGGATGCTTTTGAATCTCACTTGGCCGATTTGCGTTTAGCTTTTGAAAGGATGAAAAAGTATGGACTGAAGATGAATCCTTTGAAGTGTGCTTTCGGCGTGTCAGCTGGCAAGTTTTTGGGTTTCATTATTCATGAAGATGGCATAGAAATTGATCCAAAAAAGATAGAAGCCATACAGAAAGTGGAGGCTCCAACATGCAAAAGAGATATGCAAAAGTTCCTTGGCAAGGTCAATTATTTGAGAAGGTTCATAGCTAATCTGTCAGGGAAAGTTGATGCATTTACTCCTATCCTTCGGTTGAAAAATGATGCTGATTTCACTTGGGGGGCAAAATAGCAAGAAGCATTTGATATGATCAAGAATTATTTGTGCACTCTGTCATGGTACTAAGACTGATAGTAGAATGGGGGGTAGGTATGGAGAGGCAAGATCCTAGCTATGGAGCAGTTGTAAACACAAGGGATTTACGAGTTCAGGCCCTTCTCGGAGGAAGTAATAGCCCTACGTCTCGGAGCCCGGAGGCGGTCGACTGGATTATAAGTGTGTGTGTTACAAGGGTGCGAACCCTTCTGCCAGTGGAGGGGGGTGGCTTATATAGTGTTCACCAGGACCCCAGCCAGCCCACGCAACAGAGGGCTTAAAGTACATTAAGGCTAGGCGTTACCTGTAACGCCTTACATAAAGTGTCATCATGACCATAAAGACTACTTAATTACAGACCGTTTGGATACAGAGTGGCTCTTGATCTCCTGGTGGTCGAGTGAGTCTTCATGGTCGAGTGTCTTCGAGTCCGTCGAGTGGAACTTCTCCTGGTCGACTGGAAGGCAGCTTCCTATAAAGATGTCCTTGGGGAGGGTACCTTGGACAGATCCATGACCCTACCCTAGGTACATGACTTCTTCATTAGCCCCCGAATGGATCGAGGTTTGAGTGAGGAAGGAGTTGACAATTTTCTGACCTGTTTTCCGTGTTCTGAGTATGTCTCATTCTGGATCAATAACCTTTTTTAGTGTTGGCATCAACTTTTTCTTTCAGTCGCCTTGATCCATTCTATTCCTCTGTCGAGTGAACTTTTGAATTTGGTGGACTTCCAAGTGACGGATCGTAGGAAATCTCCCGTCTGACAGGTTGCTCTGCTGTTAGCGGATTTAGCGGGATCCGAATTTTGGGAAGCGCGCGAAGCGGAGAGGACCGCGGTACTCGGATGGGATAAGACGAAGATGCCTCGATTTCCACGCCACCTTTTTCGCCACGTATCGCGCGTGCGACTGTTTCGGGATTTGACAGGATCGCCCAGGCCTACCTGTCATCCACTCGGAAGTGCCCTTATATAAGGTGCCGGACGGGGGTTTTTGAATAGTGCGTCTCCATTCCCCTCTCCACCTTCCTCCTCCTTGCCCTCTATGCTCGCTTTTTCCTCCGCCTATCCACTCCTTGCACACCTCGCCGGCGATGATGGTGAAGGAGAAGACGGCGGCCTTGGAGCGAGCGAAGAAGGCTACGGCGACGGGGAAAGCAAAGGGGAGAGTGACCAGTCGGGGTGGATCTTCATCCTGGTCCCGCCTAACGCAAGGTTGGGTCCAAGGAGATTGGATCCGCTCGACCATCACCCAGAAGGATCTCGATGATCTGGCCAATGAGGGACTGATCTCCCATGGGTCCGCCAGACTTCCGGGGACCGAGTGGCAACCGCAGCCGCTGGAGGGTGAGTGTGTTCTCTTAGCCACTCATGTAGATCGCGGATTTTCTTTGCCTCCGAATCTTTTCTTCTGAGGGTTTATGAACTTCTTTGGGGCGCAACTCCACCATTTCACCCCCAATTCCATTGCCTACCTCGCCGCTTTCGTGTCCCTGTGCGAAAACTTCCTGGGTTGTCGGCCGCACTGGGGTCTCTTTAAGCACATATTCACTTGTCGCTCTCAGACGGTGAAAAAGGCGAGTCCATATGATGAGAGGACCAAGGTTATCCAGATGTGTGGGGGTCTTGGGATCCAAGTGAGGAGTAAGAGTGCCTTTCCAGCCATGACCCTTCCCGAGTCGGTTAGAGGGTGGCAGTCGACCTGGTTCTACTGCCAAGACGAGTCGACGCCGAGGCAGTCGACTGGTCTCCCTCCGTTCTCCATGGACCGAGTGAACAAGCCATCTTCTCTGAAGGTGCTTCCGGAGGAGAAGGCTCAGGTCAAAATGTTGATGGAGCGCGTAGTCCAGCTTATTCGAGACGGAGTGACTGGCATGGACCTTCTGGAGGTTTTCCTTCGACGGCGTATTCAACCACTCCAATACCGAGGACACCTGATGTGGCTGTACTGTGGTACTGAAGATACCACTCGGGTCCATCCAGAGGCGGTCAATGACGCCACATTGGAGAGGTGGATGACTGCCATCACAGGGAATAAGGATAACCCTCGTGGGGCTAGGAGGATCCCACCACTCGACCATACCTACCAACCGGACACGGTATGACCACTTATCCTCGGTTGTGGTTCTGTTTTATTCATTCTGTTTCACTGCAAATTGGTTGATTGATCCTTGTCTTGTTTTGTTGTCTGTTAGGCCACCACTGAGTTGTACTCGATGCCCAATGGGGCGCAGGCACCGACTGAGGAGGAGGAAGGAAGTGGGGGCGAAAGCCCGGAGGAGTGGGACTCGGAAGGAGACGGTGACGATGAAGATGATGACTCTGAAGAGGAGGAAGAGGAGGAGGAGGAGGAGGAAGTTGCGCCTCCCCGTTCTGAAAGACGCTCGAAGCTTGTCCATGACCCTGCAGCCGAGCGTGGTATGGGGGTTGCGCCCGTCGCGCAGTCGACCAAGCGTCCTAGGACGACTTCTCCAGCACCGACTGAGAAAGCTCCGAAGCAATCTCGAGTGGTGCCGTCGAAGCCGACGAAGGTCTTGCCGAAGATGAAGATGGTGATCCCCACTATTCTCAGGGTAATGGTGTAACTTGAGTTTTCTTGTTTCTCATGAATTTATTCTTGGTCGATTCATGAACTGACCGACTGACTTCTGGAATTGCAGTGCTGCTACTTCTGATACCTCGGCCAGACCCGAAGATCACGAAATGGAAGATTCTGTCACTTCAAAACCTGGTATGACTTTTGCAATTCCGTCTTCAGTCGGTTGGACCTTTGTCTTTAACTTTGACTCTTTTCTACAGCTCCACCTAACGTCGTTATTGACCTTCCTGACGACGATGACGAGGAACCACGTATCCTTTGCAGTGCCGCTGACGAGTGCTCGCCCTTCATCGTCGAGTGCTGCTCAGCCTTCACTTTTCTCGACCCACCACGTCCCAGAAGACCAAGCAAGCGCTGCTAAGGAAGCAATATTCCAGGAGGGGGTCATGATGGAACAAGTGAAGGCGATCCGAGACGCCAGTCAAGCAGCTTATGACACCAGCTCAGCTCTTCAGAGTAATGTTCAGGTTAGTCGGTCACCGCTTGTTCAGTTAGGATATGATATCTGAAAATCCTTCTTTCTGAAAATCTTAGCATCTGTCGTACACCCACTGGGTGCGTCGATTGAAATTCTGGATTAGTGGGGGCACGCTAAGTGCACCCACTGGGTGTAGTCCCCAAGGCTATGGTGGACTGTTGGCAGTCGACCATAGTCTTTATGCCTTAAGCTTTTTCTTTACTCGTTCAGGTCGAATGGAATCATAGACCGGTGGGGGCACGCTGAATGCACCCATTGGGTGTAGTCCCCGAGACTGTGGTCGACTGCTGGTAGTCGACTACAGTCTGAAGAACACCTCACTCTCTTTTCTTTTCTTTTTTTTCTTTACTGATCGACTCTAACTGATAGAACTAGTGGGGGCACGCTGAGTGCACCCACTGGGTTTAGTCCCCGAGACTATGGTCGAATGTTTATATTCGGCTGTAGTCTTAGAAATGCTATGATTTTTTCTTAGTCACTCGGAAGTGACCTATCTTTGACATCTGTCGATTGATTCTTCGCAGAAATCTTACGAGCTTTCAGCTCGTTATACTGAGTTAGAGAACAAGCATATCCAGCTCGAACTTGATCTGAAACTTGTCCAGGAGAACTTCACGAAGGCAAAGGAGGAGGCAAAAGGTATATTTGGTGAGAACCTCGATGACTACTTTTGCCTCTTGTCTATTTCTGAGTCTGATCTCACTGTGACTTTGCAGACAAACTGAGGGATGCTCTGAACAAGAAAGACCTTGACTTGGCTGAGGCACAGAAAGCGGCTTTAGAGAAGACCAAGCTCGCAGATGAGAAGCTGGCTTCAATCACCAAGCTTGAAGAGGAAAACACCAATCTGAAAGCTGCTCTTGATGCGGCCAACAAGGAGGTCAGTCGACTGAAGAGTGACAAGATGGCCTTGAGTGACAAGGCCAGCGAGTTGGTGGGAAAGAAGAATGATCTGGAGGCTTATCTGGGAGGACTCGCCAAGAAGCTATTCCTCATGCTTGAAGGTAACCTTTTGTAACAAACAGACATTTTAACTATGATCTCGCTATCAGACTGCTGTCTTGACTTTGGGGTTGTGCTTGCAGAGTTTTGCCAGAATTTTGAAGAGGAGACTGGTCGACTGGAGACGAACCTAGATCCCATCAACTCTCCTGTGAAGGACAAGGTCACCATGAATGTGCTCCGACTTGAGTCTCGCGTTGCTGCTGTTGTCGATTATCTCGCAAGGCTGAAGGCCGCTGAGGGAGTCCTGGACTAGGGGGTGTCCGGACAGCCGGACTATCATCGTCCGCCGGACTCCAAGACTACGAAGATACAAGATTGAAGACTCCGTCCCGTGTCCGGATGGGACTTTCCTTGGCGTGGAAGGCAAGCTTGGCGATACGGATATGTAGATCTCCTACCATTGTAACCGACTCTGTGTAACCCTAGCCCTCTCCGGTGTCTATATAAACCAGAGGGCTTAGTCCGTAGGACGAAACATACATTACAACAATCATACCGTAGGCTAGCTTCTAGGGTTTAGCCTCCTTGATCTCGTGGTAGATCCACTCTTGCAATACCCATATCATCAATATTAATCAAGTAGGACGTAGGGTTTTACCTCCATCAAGAGGGCCCAAACCTGGGTAAAACATCGTGTCCCTTGTCTCCTGTTACCATCCGCCTAGACGCACAGTTCGGGACCCCCTACCCGAGATCCGCCGGTTTTGACACCGACATTGGTGCTTTCATTGAGAGTTCCTCTGTGTCGTCACCGATAGGCTCGATGGCTTCTTCAAACAACAACAACGCTGTCTAGGGCGAGACTTTTCTCCCCGGACAGATCTTCGTATTCGGTGGCTTCGCACTGCGGGCTAATTCACTTGGCCATCTGGAGCAGATCGAAAGCTACGCCCCTGGCCGTCGACTCAGGTTCGGAAGCCTAAACTTCACGGCCGACATCCGCGGGGACTTGATCTTCGACGGACTCGAGCCACAGCCGAGCGTTCCGCGCTGTCACGATGGGCATGATCTAGCTCTGCCGCCGGACAGTGCCTTGGTGGCCGCACACGAATCCGCTCCGGCCCTCAGTCCGGAGCCGATCACCCAGATCGAGGACCGGTGGCTGGACACCGCCTCGGGGGCAACAACTTCCGCGGTGATGGAGCCGAACATTGACATTGTCTCCTATAAAGCTCGTGACTCCGAGGTGCCGGACTCCGAACCTCCTGTGCCCCGGCCAATCGAGCCCGATTGGGCGCCGATCATGGAGTTCACTGCTGCGGACATCTTTCAGCACTCGCCCCTTGGCGACATCCTAAATTCGCTAAAGCATCTCTCGCTATCCGGAGAGCCCTGGCCGGATTATGGCTAGGATGGTTGGGAAGCGGACGACGAAGAAATTCAAAGCCCACCCACATCCCACTTTGTAGCCACTGTCGATGATCTAACCGACATGCTAGACTATGACTCCGAAGACATCGACGGTATGGACGACGATGCCGGAGACGAACAAGAACCAGCGCCCACAGGGCACTGGAAGACCAGCTCGTCATATGACATATACATGGTAGACACCCCAAAAGATGGGGACGACGAAGAAGCAGCGGAGGCAGATTCCTTAAAGAAACAGTCTAAGCGCCAACGTCAGCAGCGCTGCTCTAAATCCCGCCACAGCAAGAATGGAGATTCTGGCACAGGAGATAATAACAACCCAGAAAGTGCCGAAGACAATCCCCTCCAGCAAGATTCAGCGCAGGAGGACGCAGAAGCAAGCCCTCACGAGAGAGCGGCAGATGAAGAGGTCGAGGATGATAATTACATACCTCCCTCCGAAGACGAGGCAAGCCTCAACGACGACGAATTCATCGTGCCCGAGGATCCCGTTGAACAAGAGCGTTTCAAACGCAGGCTAATGGCCACAGAAAATAGCCTAAAGAAAAAGCAGCAGCAGCTTCAAGCTGATCAAAACCTGCTGTCCGACAGATGGACCGAGGTCTGTTGGGGAACGTTGCAGAAAATTAAAATTTTTCCTACGGCTTCACCAAGATCCATCTATGAGTTCATCTAAGCAACGAGTCATGGGAGAGAGCTTGCATCTACATACCACTTGTAGATCGCGTGCGGAAGCTTGCAAGGTGATGATGGAGTCGTACTCGAACGTGATTCAGATCACCGATGCCAAGTGCTGAACGGACAGCACCTCCGTGTTCAACACACGTACGGGACGAGCGACGTCTCCTCCTTCTTGATCCAGCAAGGGGGAAGGAGAGGTTGAGGAAGACAGCTCCACCGGCAGCACGACGGCGTGGTGATGGTGGAGAAGCAGTACTCCGACAGGGCTTCGCCGAGCACACAACGGAGGAGGAGAGGTGTTGGGGAGGGAGAAGGAGGCAACCAAAGGCCAAGGACTCAAGGTTTGAAGTCCCTCCTCTCCCCCACTATATATAGGAGGGCCAAGGGGGGGGTGGCCGGCCCTAGGAGATCCAATCTCCTAGGGGGGCGGCGGCCAAGGGGGGTTTCCCTCCCCCCCAAGGCACCTAGGAGGTGCCTTCCCCTCCTAGGACTCTTGCCCCCTTGAACCCTAGGCGCATGGGCCTATGTGGGGCTGGTGCCCTTGGCCCATGCAGGCCAAGGCGCACCCCCTACAGCCCATGTGGCCCCCCGGGGCAGGTGGCCCCACCCGGTGGGCCCCCGGGACCCCTCCGGTGGTCCCGGTACAATACCGATAACCCCGAAACTTGTCCCGATGCCCGAAACAGGACTTCCCATATATGAATCTTTACCTCCGGACCATTCCGGAACTCCTCGTGACGTCCGGGATCTCATCCGGGACTCCGAACATCATTCGGTAGTCACATACTTGACTTCCTACTAACCCTAGCGTCACCGAACCTTAAGTGTGTAGACCCTACGGGTTCGGGAGACACGCAGACATGACCGAGACGACTCTCGGGCAATAACCAACAGCGGGGTCTAGATATCCATGTTGGCTCCCACATGCTCCTCGATGATTTCATCGGTTGAACCACGATGTCGAGGATTCGATCAAACCCTGTATACAATTCCCTTTGTCAATCGGTACGTTACTTGCCCGAGACTCGATCGTCGGTATCCCAATACCTTGTTCAGTCTCGTTACCCGGCAAGTCACTTTACTCGTACCGTAATGCATGATCCCGTGGCCAACACCTTGGTCACATTGAGCTCATTATGATGATGCATTACCGAGTGGGCCCAGAGATACCTCTCCGTTATACGGAGTGACAAATCCCAGTCTCGATCCGTGTCAACCCAACAGATACTTTCGGAGATACCTGTAATGCACCTTTATAGTCACCCAGTTACGTTGTGACGTTTGATACACCCAAGGCACTCCTACGGTAACCGGGAGTTACACGATCTCATGGTCGAAGGAATAGATACTTGACATTGGCAAAGCTTCTAGCAAACGAACTATACGATCTTTTATGCTATGCTTATGATTGGGTCTTGTCCATCACATCATTCTCCTAATGATGTGATCCCGTTATCAACGACATCCTATGTCCATAGTCAGGAAACCATGACTATCTATTGATCATAACGAGCTAGTCAACTAGAGGCTCACTAGGGACTCATTGGGTCTAAGTGTTCACACGTGTATTACGATTTCCGGATAATACAGTTATAGCATGAACAAAAGACAATTATCATGAACATTGAAATATAATAATCCTTTTATTATTGCCTCTAGGGCATATTTCCAACAGTCTCCCACTTGCACTAGAGTCACCAATCTAGTTACATTGTGATGAATCGAACACCCATAGAGTTCTGGTGTTGATCATGTTTTGCACGCGAGAGAGGTTTAGTCAACGGATCTGCGACATTCAGATCCGTGTGCACTTTGCAAATCTCTATGTCTCCATCTTGAACATTTTCACGGATGGAGTTGAAACGACGCTTGATGTGCCTGGTCTTCTTGTGAAACCTGGGCTCCTTGGCAAGGGCAATAGCTCCAGTGTTGTCACAGAAGAGTTTGATCGGCCCCGACGCATTGGGTATGACTCCTAGGTCGGTGATGAACTCCTTCATCCAAATCGCTTCATGCGCTGCCTCCGAGGCTGCCATGTACTCCGCTTCACATGTAGATCCCGCCACGACGCTCTGCTTGCAGCTGCACCAGCTTACTGCTCCACCATTCAACATATACACGTATCCGGTTTGTGACTTAGAGTCATCCAGATCTGAGTCGAAGCTAGCGTCGACGTAACCCTTTACGACGAGCTCTTCATCTCCTCCATAAACGAGAAACATGTCCTTTGTCCTTTTCAGGTACTTCAGGATATTCTTGACCGCTGTCCAGTGTTCCTTGCCGGGGTTACTTTGGTATCTTGCAACCAAACTTACGGCAAGGTTTACATCGGGTCTGGTACACAGCATGGCATACATAATAGATCCTATGGCTGAAGCATAGGGGATGACACTCATCTCTTCTTTATCTTTTGCCGTGGTCGGTGACTGAGCCAAGCTCAATCTCACACCTTGTAACATAGGCAAGAACCCCTTCTTGGACTGATCCATTTTGAACCTCTTCAAAATCTTATCAAGGTATGTGCTTTGTGAAAGACCTATGAGGCGTCTCGATCTATCTCTATAGATCTTGATGCCTAATATATAAGCAGCTTCTCCAAGGTCCTTCATTGAAAAACACTTGTTCAAGTAGGCCTTAATGCTGTCCAGGAGTTTCGTATCATTTCCCATCAAGAGTATGTCATCTACATATAATAGGAGAAATGCTACAGAGCTCCCACTCACTTTCTTGTAAACGCAGGCTTCTCCATAAGTCTGCGTAAACCCAAACGCTTTGATCATCTCATCAAAGCGAATGTTCCAACTCCGAGATGCTTGCACCAGTCCATAAATGGATCGCTGGAGCTTGCATACTTTGTTAGCGTTCTGAGGAACGACAAAACCTTCCGGCTGCATCATATACAGCTCTTCCTTAAGATGTCCATTAAGGAATGCCGTTTTGACGTCCATCTGCCATATCTCATAATCATAGTATGCGGCAATTGCTAACATGATTCGGACGGACTTAAGCTTCGCCACGGGAGAGAATGTCTCGTCGTAGTCAATCCCTTGAACTTGTCGATAACCCTTAGCGACAAGTCGAGCTTTATAGATGGTAACATTACCATCCGCGTCCGTCTTCTTCTTAAAAATCCATTTATTTTCTATCGCTCGCCGATCATCGGGCAAGTCTGTCAAAGTCCATACTTTGTTTTCATACATGGATCCTATCTCGGATTTCATGGCCTCAAGCCATTTGTTGGAATCCGGGCCCGCCATTGCTTCTTCATAGTTCGAAGGTTCATTGTTGTCCAGCAACATGATTTCCATGACAGGGTTGCCGTACCACTCTGGTGCAGAACGTGTCCTTGTGGACCTTCGAAATTCAGTAGCAACTAGATCTGAAGTACCTTGATCATCATCAACATTTTCCTCTTCAGTTGGTGTGGGCATTACAGGAATGGTTTCCTGCGCTGCACCACTTTCCCGTTCGAGAGGTAGTACTTCATCGAGTTCTACTTTCCTCCCACTTACTTCTTTCGAGAGAAACTCTTTCTCCAGAAAGCATCCGTTCTTGGCAACAAAGATCTTGCCTTCGGATCTTAAGTAGAAGGTATACCCGACAGTTTCCTTAGCGTATCCTATGAATACGCATTTTTCCGACTTGGGTTCGAGCTTTTCAGGTTGAAGTTTCTTGACATAAGCATCGCATCCCCAAACTTTTAGAAACGACAGCTTAGGTTTCTTCCCAAACCATAATTCATACGGTGTCGTCTCAACGGATTTAGACGGTGCCCTATTTAAAGTGAATGTAGCTGTCTCTAGAGCGTATCCCCAAAATGATAGCGGTAAATCGGTAAGAGACATCATAGACCGCACCATATCCAATAGAGTGCGATTACGACGTTCGGACACACCGTTTCGCTGAGGTGTTCCAGGCGGCGTGAGTTGTGAAACGATTCCACATTTTCCAAATTCGTGACTTAAGTATTCGCCCCCACGATCTGATCGTAGGAACTTTATCTTACGGTCATGTTGATTCTCTACCTCACTCTGAAATTCCTTGAACTTTTCAAAGGTCTCAGACTTGTGTTTCATTAAGTAGACATACCCATATCTACTCAAGTCGTCAGTGAGAGTGAGAACATAACGATATCCTCCGCGAGCCTCAACGCTCATTGGACCGCACACATCGGTATGTATGATTTCCAACAAGTTGGTTGCTCGCTCCATTGTTCCGGAGAACGGAGTCTTGGTCATTTTGCCTAAGAGGCAAGGTTCGCATGTGTCAAATGATTCATAATCAAGAGACTCTAAAAGTCCATCAGCATGGAGCTTCTTCATGCGCTTGACACCAATGTGACCAAGGCGGCAGTGCCACAAGTATGTGGGACTATCGTTATCATCTTTACATCTTTTGGCATCCACACTATGAACATGTGTAATATTACGCTCGAGATTCATCAAGAATAAACCATTGACCATCGGAGCATGACCATAAAACATATCTCTCATATAAATCGAACAACCATTATTCTCAGACTTAAATGAGTAGCCATCTCGTATTAAACGAGATCCAGATACAATGTTCATGCTCAAACTTGGCACTAAACAACAATTATTGAGGTTTAAAACTAATCCCGTAGGTAAATGTAGAGGCAGCGTGCCGACGGCGATCACATCGACCCTGGAGCCATTCCCGACGCGCATCGTCACCTCGTCCTTCGCCAGTCTCCGTTTATTCCGCAGCTCCTGCTGTGAGTTACATATGTGAGCAACGGCACCGGTATCAAATACCCAGGAGTTACTTCGAGTACTGGTAAGGTACACATCAATTACATGTATATCAAATATACCTTTGGTGTTGCCGGCCTTCTTATCCGCTAAGTATTTGGGGCAGTTCCGCTTCCAGTGCCCCTTCCCCTTGCAATAAAAGCACTCAGTCTCAGGCTTGGGTCCATTCTTTGACTTCTTCCCGGCAACAGGCTTACCGGGCGCGGCAACATCTTTGCCGTCCTTCTTGAAGTTCTTCTTACCCTTGCCCTTCTTGAACTTAGTGGTCTTATTGACCATCAACACTTGATGTTCTTTCTTGATTTCAGCCTCTGCTGACTTCAGCATCGAGAACACTTCAGGAATGGTCTTTACCATCCCCTGCATGTTGTAGTTCATCACAAAGCTCTTGTAGCTTGGTGGGAGCGACTGGAGGATTCTGTCAATGACCGCCTCATCTGGGAGGTTAATGTTCAACTGGGTCATACGTGCGTGCAACCCAGACATCTTCAGGATGTGTTCACTGACAGAACTGTTCTCCTCCATCTTACAACTGTAGAACTTGTCGGAGACATCATATCTCTCGACCCGGGCATGAGCTTGGAAAACTAGTTTCAGCTCTTCGAACATCTCATATGCTCCGTGATGCTCAAAACGCTTTTGGAGCCCCGGTTCTAAGCTGTAAAGCATGCCGCACTGAACGAGGGAGTAATCATCAGCACGAGTTTGCCAAGCGTTCATAACGTCTTGGTTCTCTGGGACGGGAGCGGCACCTAGCGGTCCTTCTAGGACATATTGCTTCCTGGCAGCTATGAGGATGATCCTCAGGTTTCGGACCCAGTCCGTATAGTTGCTGCCATCATCTTTCAGCTTGGTTTTCTCTAGGAACGCGTTGAAGTTCATGTTGACATGAGCGTTGGCCATTGATCTACAATACATATTTGCAAAGGTTTTAGACTAAGTTCATGATAATAAAGTTCTTAATCAAAATTATGAACTCCCACTTAGATTAGACATCCCTCTAGTCATCTAAGTGTTACACGATCCGAGTCGACTAGCCCGTGTCCGATCATCACGTGAGACGGACTAGTCATCGTCGGTGAACATCTTTATGTTGATCGTATCTTCCATACGACTCGTGTTCGACCTTTCGGTCTCCGTGTTCCGAGGCCATGTCTGCACATGCTAGGCTCGTCAAGTTAACCCTAAGTGTTTTCGCTGTGTAAAACTGTCTTACACCCGTTGTATGTGAACGTAAGGATCCATCACACCCGATCATCACGTGGTGCTTAGAAACGACGAACTGTAGCAACGGTGCACAGTTAGGGGAGAACACTTCTTGAAATTTTGTAAGGGATCATCTTATTTACTACCGTCGTCCTAAGTAAACAAGATGCATAAACATAATAAACATCACATGCAATTATATGGTTGTGACATGATATGGCCAATATCATCAAGCTCCATTGATCTCTATCTTCGGGGCTCCATGATCATCTTGTCACCGGCTTGACACCATGATCTCCATCATCATGATCTCCATCATCGTGTCTTCATGAAGTTGTCACGCCAACGACTACTTCTACTTCTATGACTAACGCGTTTAGTAATGAAGTAAAGTAGTTTACATGGCGTTCTTCAATGACACGCAGGTCATACAAAAAAAAATAAAGACAACTCCTATGGCTCCTGCCGGTTGTCATACTCATCGACATGCAAGTCGTGAATCCTATTACAAGAACATGATCTCATACATCACAATTCAACATTCATCACAACTTCTGGCCATATCACATCACATGATCAATCGCTGCAAAAACAAGTTAGACGTTCTCTAGTTGTTGTTGCATCTTTTACGTGGCTGCGATTGGGTTCTAGCAAGAACGTTTTCTTACCTACGAATCACCACAACGTGATTTTGTCAACTTCTATTTACCCTTCATAAGGGCCTTGTTCATCGATTCCGCTCCAACTAAAGTGGGAGAGACAGACACCCGCCAGCCACCTTATGCAACTAGTGCATGTCAGTCGGTGGAACCGTTCTCACGTAAGCGTACGTGTAAGGTTGGTCCGGGCCGCTTCATCCCACAATACCGTTGAGCAAGAAAAGACTAGTAGAGGCAAGTAAGATGACAAGATCAACGCCCACAACAAATTGTGTTCTACTCGTGCATTAGAGAACTACGCATAGACCTAGCTCATGATGCCACTGTTGGGGAACGTTGCAGAAAATTAAAATTTTTCCTACGGCTTCACCAAGATCCATCTATGAGTTCATCTAAGCAACGAGTCATGGGAGAGAGCTTGCATCTACATACCACTTGTAGATCGCGTGCGGAAGCTTGCAAGGTGATGATGGAGTCGTACTCGAACGTGATTCAGATCACCGATGCCAAGTGCTGAACGGACAGCACCTCCGTGTTCAACACACGTACGGGACGAGCGACGTCTCCTCCTTCTTGATCCAGCAAGGGGGAAGGAGAGGTTGAGGAAGACAGCTCCACCGGCAGCACGACGGCGTGGTGATGGTGGAGAAGCAGTACTCCGACAGGGCTTCGCCGAGCACACAACGGAGGAGGAGAGGTGTTGGGGAGGGAGAAGGAGGCAACCAAAGGCCAAGGACTCAAGGTTTGAAGTCCCTCCTCTCCCCCACTATATATAGGAGGGCCAAGGGGGGGGTGGCCGGCCCTAGGAGATCCAATCTCCTAGGGGGGCGGCGGCCAAGGGGGGTTTCCCTCCCCCCCAAGGCACCTAGGAGGTGCCTTCCCCTCCTAGGACTCTTGCCCCCTTGAACCCTAGGCGCATGGGCCTATGTGGGGCTGGTGCCCTTGGCCCATGCAGGCCAAGGCGCACCCCCTACAGCCCATGTGGCCCCCCGGGGCAGGTGGCCCCACCCGGTGGGCCCCCGGGACCCCTCCGGTGGTCCCGGTACAATACCGATAACCCCGAAACTTGTCCCGATGCCCGAAACAGGACTTCCCATATATGAATCTTTACCTCCGGACCATTCCGGAACTCCTCGTGACGTCCGGGATCTCATCCGGGACTCCGAACATCATTCGGTAGTGACATACTTGACTTCCTACTAACCCTAGCGTCACCGAACCTTAAGTGTGTAGACCCTACGGGTTCGGGAGACACGCAGACATGACCGAGACGACTCTCGGGCAATAACCAACAGCGGGGTCTGGATATCCATGTTGGCTCCCACATGCTCCTCGATGATTTCATCGGTTGAACCACGATGTCGAGGATTCGATCAAACCCTGTATACAATTCCCTTTGTCAATCGGTACGTTACTTGCCCGAGACTCGATCGTCGGTATCCCAATACCTTGTTCAGTCTCGTTACCCGGCAAGTCACTTTACTCGTACCGTAATGCATGATCCCGTGGCCAACACCTTGGTCACATTGAGCTCATTATGATGATGCATTACCGAGTGGGCCCAGAGATACCTCTCCGTTATACGGAGTGACAAATCCCAGTCTCGATCCGTGTCAACCCAACAGATACTTTCGGAGATACCTGTAATGCACCTTTATAGTCACCCAGTTACGTTGTGACGTTTGATACACCCAAGGCACTCCTACGGTAACCGGGAGTTACACGATCTCATGGTCGAAGGAATAGATACTTGACATTGGCAAAGCTTCTAGCAAACGAACTATACGATCTTTTATGCTATGCTTATGATTGGGTCTTGTCCATCACATCATTCTCCTAATGATGTGATCCCGTTATCAACGACATCCTATGTCCATAGTCAGGAAACCATGACTATCTATTGATCATAACGAGCTAGTCAACTAGAGGCTCACTAGGGACTCATTGGGTCTAAGTGTTCACACGTGTATTACGATTTCCGGATAATACAGTTATAGCATGAACAAAAGACAATTATCATGAACATTGAAATATAATAATCCTTTTATTATTGCCTCTAGGGCATATTTCCAACAAGGTCCTCGTAGCCGAAGAGTACGAACTCGAACGCCCCTCCAAGAGCTACCCAAAACGCAAGTTGCTCCCTCGATTAGAGGAGGAAACATATATACCATCATCACCAGCGCACAATACGGCCGACCGTCCACCCCGTGGTCGCGACAGAGAAGCATCCAGACCTTCCATCAAAACCGTACCCCGGCATCGCTTGAAAAGTACGAAGCCACGAGGGAACGCGCCGGACTTGTGGGACATATTGGAGGATAAGGCAAGACAATCCAGATCTATCTATGGATCACGTGGGCGCCCCACGACCCACGACGAATACCGTCGAGCCGGATACAACAACTCCGGCCGGGCTGAACACAGCAGACAACGCTCCCTTGAGCTACGTCGTGATATTGCTCAATACAGAGGCGCCGCACACCCGCTATGCTTCACTAACGAAGTAATGGATCATCAAATCCCTGAAGGGTTTAAACCTGTAAACATTGAATCCTACGATGGCACGACAGACCCCGCGGTTTGGATCGAAGATTATCTCCTTCACATCCATATGGCCCGCGGCGACGATCTCCATGCCATCAAATACCTCCCGCTCAAGCTTAAAGGACCAGCTCGGCATTGGCTTAACAGCCTGCCCGCAGAGTCAATTGGGTGTTGGGAGGACCTGGAAGCCGCATTCCTCGACAATTTCCAGGGCACATATGTGCGGCCACCAGACGCCGATGACCTAAGCCACATAATCCAGCAGCCAGACGAATCGGCCAGACAATTCTGGACGCGATTCTTAACAAAGAAAAATCAAATCGTCGACCGTCCGGATGCAGAGGCCCTCGCAGCCTTCAAGCATAACATCCGCGACGAGTGGATAGCCCGGCACCTAGGACAGGAAAAGCCGAAATCCATGGCAGCCCTCACATCATTAATGAACCGCTTCTGTGCGGGAGAGGATAGCTGGCTAGCTCGCAGCAACAACCTCAGCAAAAATGCTGGTAGTCCGGACACTAAGGACCACAATGGCAGGTCGCGTCGAAACAAAAATAAACGCCGCGTCAACGGCGACGACAAGGAGGATACGGTAGTCAACGCCGAATTCCGAGGCTCTAAACCCGGTCAGCGGAAGAAGCCATTCAAAAGAACCACTCCGGGTCCGTCCAATTTGGACCGAATACTCAACCGCTTATGCCAGATACATGGCACCCCCGAAAAGCCAGCTAATCACACCAACAGAGATTGTTGGGTATTCAAGCAGGCAGGCAAGTTAATCGCCGAAAACAATGACAAGGGGCTGCATAGCGACGACGAGGAAGAGACCCGACCGCCGAACGGTAGAGGACAGAAGGGTTTCCCCCCACAAGTGCGGATGGTGAACATGATATACACAACCCATATACCCAAGAGGGAACGGAAGCGTGCACTAAGGGACGTATATGCGATGGAGCCAGTTGCCCCTAAATTCAATCCATGGTCCTCTTGTCCGATCACTTTCAATTGAAGAGACCATCCGACTAGTATCTGCCATGGCGGATTCGCCGCATTGGTTTTAGACCCAATTGTCGATGGATTTCACCTCACAAGAGTCCTGATGGACGGCGGCAGTAGCCTGAACCTGCTTTATCAGGATACAGTGCGCAAGATGGGCATAGACCCCTCAAGGATTAAACCTACAAAGACGACCTTCAAAGGCGTCATACCGAGTGTGGAGGCCAATTGCACAGGGTCCGTCACACTAGAAGTGGTCTTCGGATCCCCGGATAATTTCCGGAGCGAGGAGTTAATCTTCGACATAGTCCCGTTCCGCAGCGGCTATCACGCTCTGCTCGGATGAACCGCGTTCGCAAAGTTCAACGCGGTGCCGCATTACGCATACCTCAAGCTCAAGATGCCAGGCCCTCGCGGAGTGATCACGGTCAACGGAAATACGGAATGCTCCCTCCGAACGGAGGAACACACAGCGGCTCTCGCGGCAGAAGTACAGAGCAGCCTTTTAAGGCAATTTTTGAGTCCGGCCATTAAACGGCCGGATACGGCCAAACGCGCCCGAAACAACATCAACCAAGACCACCTGGCACGAACCGAGCACGCGTAGCAATGCGGCCCCAACCCCAGCCCCTGCATAATTGCAAGACCTACCCTCCGCGTACATCATTACGCTCTGGAGATACCATGGGCCTAGGGGAAGGGGCACGACCACAACAGACTGAGAGTGCGGCTCGACCACACCAGGGGCTCACAAGTGTGTCACTCCTTTTTGTTATTATTTTCTTTCTTTGTGTACACAGGACTCCGTTCACCAAAGGCCCTGTCCGGCGGTGAACCCGCCGAACTCACGATGCAACAACCAGGGAAGAGAGAAGACTGCGATAAACACTCAGGTGGTCTCCATTACGAGCATTAAATTTGATTCTATACACCAGTCCGCAGCCCATCCCTGGAGGGGGACATGCTTGATTAGTCCAATCCCTTGCTTACCGCACTATTTGTATCATTCCGCACTCATAGCAGAATTCTTTGAATAAATAATGCAACATTTTTTGCCTGTTATTGCATTACTTTACACATATGTTCACTAATGACATCTTGCACCCGTATATTTTGGTACGGCCGAATACACCAGGGGCTTATATTCCCCGCATTATGGTGTGACAAGTCCGAACACTTTCACAAGTGCGGCACCCCGAACTTATAGCATTATATGAATCGGCTCCGAATCATGTCTTGGGTCAATAGTTGGGTTTGCCCGGCTCCCATGTTTTGGTACCTTACGTTCCGTTCTGTCGGCTAAGGTGGCACTAGGAGAACCACTGCGATTGCGCCCTGGTTGAGCTGGGCGAGCGCCTCAGTGGAGAAAGCTAAAACTGACTGTCATGATAAGGCGAGAGATTGGTCGCTGTTCGAGAGGTCTTTTCGAGTCCTTAAAGACTTATGCCGCGTCAAGCGAAGAACCGGATAATGTCCGGTCAAGGCGTGGATAGCACCCCGAACTCGGTCTTCCGAATACTAGGGGCTTCGCCGAAATTTAAAATTATAGAATTCTATGGCTAAGTGAGAGTGTTCAAGCATTATAAGTCCGGTTGCCTTGTTCGTTGTGTTGAGCGCCTCCCTAGATGGACCCAAGAATGGGAACAAGAGTGCTCAAGTTTATCCCAAACACCCCAGCACTCGTGGCTCGGGGGCTGAAGCCGACGACTTGCCATCTCTCAGAATTTATAAACGGCCGCACAGAAGGTAATATTTTAAATCAAACAAGCGTTGCTTAGCGCATATGAACAAAGTTTTCAGCGCACAGGATAATACATAGCGAGTCTACTCAATAATTACATCTCTGGGGCACTCATCCGCAATCTTGCGGGCACACTTCAGGACAGTCTTATAGTACATCTCGGGTGTATGATACTCCTTGCCCGCTGGCGGCGCGTCAGTGATAAGCTTCTCCGCATCCGGCTTGCCCCAGTGCACTTTTGCACGGGCAAGGACCCGACGAGCACCTTCAATACAGGCGGAGCGCTTGACGACCTCCAACAAGGGGCACGCATCCACCAGCCGCCGCACGAGGCCGAAGTAGCTCCCAGTCATGGCCTCTCCAGGCCACAGCCGGACTATGAGGCCCTTCATGGCCTGCTCGGCTACCTTGTGGAGCTCGACCAGCTGCTTCAGCTGGTCGCTAGGGGGCACCGGAAGGCCGGCCTCAGCATACTGAGACCAGAAGACCTTCTCCGTTGAGCTCCCCTCCTTGCCACGGTAGAAAGCGGCAGCATCAGATACACTGCGAGGCAGATCTGCAAACGCCCCTGGAGAGCTCCGAATTCGGGTAAGTGTCAGGTAGTTTACATTAACATGCTTGCTTTGCATGAAAAATGCCTTACCCGCCGCTATTTTCTTCACATCCTAAACCTCCTGAAGGGCCTTATGGGCCTCGGCCTTGGCAGCTTTGGCACTTTCGAGAGCCGAGGCAAGCTCGGACTCTCGAGTCTTTGAGTCACGCTCCAAACTCTCATGCTTTTCCATGAGAGCCTGGAGCTCTTGCCGCACTTCCGCCACTCGCGCCTCTTGCTTCTCGGGCTCTGCCCATTCCGCGGCCGCATTGCGTTCGGCCGCGGACACAGCCTCCTTCAGGGTAGCCACCTCGTTTGTGGCCCCTGCAGTACCCACATTATCCTCGTTATTTTTATTGCAACCTAAATCCTTTTCTGTAAGGTAAATTTTCAAAGTGGTGTTACTCACCTTCTTTGTCCTCGAGCTGCTTCTTGGCACTGCCGAGCTCTTGCTCGGACTGCTCGATATCCTGCTTTAATGCACCAACCTCCGCAGTTAGTGTGGCAGAGGTCAGCAGCGCAGCCTGCAAACCCATATTGACATAATTTTTAGCAACCCTGCGTATATCTTCTCTAGATCCTCAGTCCGGCTTTTCTTTCCGAACACCGAACCGAGCATCAGGGGCTACTGTCTATGCGGTATTACATTACATAATTTTCACTTCTTACCTCAAATCCTGTTAGAAGGCTACTGCAAGCTTCGGTTAGCCCGCTTTTGGCGAGCTGAACCTTCTGAATCACCGCACTCATGATAGTGCGGTGTTCTTCCTCGACGGAAGCGCCTTTGAGCGCCTTCAATAAGTTGTCCGGCGCCTCTGGTTGGACGGGGGCCGCCGGTGTCACGGTCTTGCCCTTCTTGCGAAGGGGCCGTCGGCCGGGCTCTGGAACCACTGCAGGTTCTGGCGTAGAGTCCGGCGCGAAGTCCGGGAGGCTGCCTTGCGGTGCCTCCGGAGCCTCCTCATGATGGGTCCCTTCCCGGGATCCCACCTCGGCGTCCTCGGCGGCGTGAGGGGTGGAGGCAGTCGGAATGGAATCCACATCCGACGCAGCCAACGACCCGCTCGACGAAGCAGGGAGATCATCGTCGGCCGGACTGCAGGCAGTATGCGGCATTAGAAGGACACTATGCGACACAAAAGAAATTGCAGATCATTCAGGAATCCGAATACTTACGATCTCGCCTGGGGCCTGGCCCTTGAGGGCCACTCTTCACCGCCAACGTTGGTGTTGGCGGAGCTGTCCGGGGGAATAGTTCTTTCCCTCTTGGACCCTTCGGCCTCCCCTGTTGGGGAAGCCTTCCTCTTTCTTTCTCCCTCCTCTGGGAGAGAGTCTTCTTCCTCCTCCTCGTCTTCGGGGGAAGAATCCGCTCGGAGTCGTCGGACACCTGAAAACGGGAACTCTTTCGAGTGCCCGTGGCCACGTTCTTGGCCTTCTTCTCCGGCACCACGTGCGGTGCCGGAACCAGCAGCCCCGCTAGACGGGCGTCCACTGGGTCTTCTGGCATGGGAGCCGGGCAGACGAGCTGCTCGGCCTTCTTCATCCATTCCTATCAAAGGAAAAGGGAGATTAAAACCCGCTTAGAATCAAACTATTAATAACAAGTGTCCCGTAAAGGGGTAGAATCACTTACCTCGTCAGCTGGACACTGCGAGTGAAATCCGCGATCTTCCGTCGCGGGTGCGGGGGCTTCGGCGCCCTTAAACAGCACCCTCCAGGTGCCTTCGTACGTCGTGTCGAAGAGCCCGCTCAACGCCTGGTGCTGTTCCAGATCAAACTCCCACAGATTGAATGCCCGTTCTTGGCATGGGAGAATCCGGCGGACGAGCATGACTTGGACCACGTCAACAAGCCTGAGCTTCTTGTTCACCAGCTTCTGGATATAGGCTTGGAGTCCCGTCAGCTCCTTCGCATTACCCCACAGCAAGCCCTACTCTTTCCAGGAGGTGAGCTGCGTAGGGATACCAGATCTGAACTCGGGGGTCGCCGCCCACGTAGGGTCGCGCGGCTCGGTGATATAGAACCACCCCGACTGCCACCCCTTGACGGATTCCACGAAGGCCCCTTCGAACAAGAGGACGTTGGGCATCTTGCCCAACATGGCACCTCCGCACTCTGCCTGCGTGCCCTTCACTACCTTCGGCTTGACGTTGAAGGTCTTGAGCCACAAGCCGAAGTGGGGCCGGATGCAGAGGAGGGCCTCGCACACGACGATAAATGCCGAGATGTTGAGGATGAAGTTCGGCGCCAGATCATGGAAATCCAGGCCGTAGTAGAACATGAGCCCCCGGACAAAGGGGTGAAGTGGAAAACCCAGTCAGCGGAGGAAGTGGGGAAGGAAAACGACCCTCTCATGGGGCCTGGGGGTGGGGATGAGTTGCCCCTCGTCGGGCAGCCGGTGCGCGATGTCGCTGGAAAGGTATCCGGCGCTGCGCAGCTTTGTGATGTGCTCCTCCTTAACGGTGGAAGCCAACCACTTGCCTCCCGCTCCAGACATGGTCGGAGAAGGTTGAGACGAGATGCGCGAACTTGGGCGCTGGAGCTCGGGTGCGCGGAGATGGATAAGCAAAGGAGGAAGAAGGCATGGGTGAGAAGGTGAATCCTTATCCCTTATATAGGCGGGCGAAGACTATGCGTCCCCCACCGGCCTGGTAAAACTCGCTTATCTCCCAAGCGCCGCTATCAATGGCGCGGTTGGGTTACCCACGTCCGTATTGATGAGAATCCCGGAATAAGGGGAACACGATCTCTGCTTCGACAAGACGTGCCAAGGAAATCGCTTCGCTAAACGCGCTGAGACGGTATAATAAAAAACGATTCAAGTAAAGGCTTGGTAGTGGTGTGACGTCATGCCACAAAATACGTCAGCAAGATTGAACTTGTGTATATGTTATTCTCTCTACGGTGGAATGTGGAATTTATTTTGCAGAGCCGGACACTATCCTGGTGTTCACAATCTTCTCTGGGTTATTCAAAGGAGGAACCTGCCTTGCAATGCCGAACATTATGCGCGCCGGACTCATCGTCATTGAAGCCAGGTTCAGGGGCTACTGAGGGAGTCCTGGATTAGGGGGTGTCCGGATAGCCGGACTATCATCGTCCGCCGGACTCCAAGACTACGAAGATACAAGATTGAAGACTCCGTCTCGTGTCCGGATGGGACTTTCCTTGGCATGGAAGGCAAGCTTGGCGATACGGATATGTAGATCTCCTACCATTGTAACCGACTCTGTGTAACCCTAGCCCTCTCCGGTGTCTATATAAACCAGAGGGCTTAGTCCGTAGGACGAAACATACATTACAACAATCATACCGTAGGCTAGCTTCTAGGGTTTAGCCTCCTTGATCTCGTGGTAGATCCACTCTTGCAATACCCATATCATCAATATTAATCAAGCAGGACGTAGGGTTTTACCTCCATCAACCTGGGTAAAACATCGTGTCCCTTGTCTCCTGTTACCATCCGCCTAGACGCACAGTTCGGGACCCCCTACCCGAGATCCGCCGGTTTTGACACCGACAGTCGCGACTTCCCGCATCGACACAACACTCTGGCCAGGGGAGACGCTTCAGAACGACCTCGAGTCTCTGATGGCTCGACTGAACAATGTTCCAAGTCGAGTGCAAGAATGGAAGAAGTCTTCTTCTAGGTGCGGTGCGGATGTTGCTCTATCTCTGGCCCGTGTCCACTTCAAGGAAGCGCGAGAGGACAAGCTGGCAGCCCTCCGAGTGGCCAATACCAAGAAGCACGATCTCCGATCCTTCATGGAGACCTTCATCGCTGCTGCCACTCGGATCGCAGATGGAATCGACCTGGACGAATTAGTTGCGCCTTCCAGCCCTCCGCAGGAGGGGTAAAAAACTTCTGTTCTTGATACATTAAATTTTCCTCGGAATGCCGAGTGGTTTTTGTAACCGATAAACCTTAACGGGCTTAGCGCCTGAGCACTTTTGGTTCCGTAAGACGTTATCTGAATCTTGAATTCGACGTTGAATATGCTTGCATCTGGTTTGAGGTGTCTTTTGCAGGCTAGGATGAAGCACTTATTGCAATCGACTTGTTCCTCAACACACTTAGGCGAGCGCTGGGCTGTAGCTAAGCCCCCGAGTGGGAGGACTGCTCTCCACTCGGTGGGATTTTCAAAAACTTAGGCGAGCACTGGGCTGCAGCTAAGCCCCCGAGTGAGAGTTCTGCTCTCCACTCGATAGGATTTTCATAAACTTAGGCGAGCCCTGGGCTGCAGCTAAGCCCCCGAGTGGGAGTTTTGCTCTCCACTCGATAGGATTTTCAAAAAACTTAGGCGAGCACTAGGCTGCAGCTAAGCCCCCGAGTGGGAGTTTTGCTCTCCACTCGGTAGGATTTTCAAAAACTTAGGCGAGCACTGGGCTGCAGCTAAGCCCCCAAGTGGGAGGTCTGCTCTCCACTCGGTAGGATTTTCAAAACTTAGGCGAGCGCTGGGCTGCAGCTAAGCCCCCGAGTGGGAGGTCTTCTCTCCACTCGGTAGTATTTTCAAAACTTAGGCGAGCGCTGGGCTGCAGCTAAGCCCCTGAGTGGGAGGTCTGCTCTCCACTCGATAGGATTTTCAAAACTTAGGAGAGCGCTGAGCTGCAGCTAAGCCCCCGAGTGGGAGGTCAGCTCTCCACTCGGTAGGATTTTCAAAACTTAGGCGAGCGCTGGGCTGCAGCTAAGCTCCCGAGTGGGAGGACTGCTCTCCACTCGGTGGGATTTTTGCGGCGTTCCTCCGAGGAAAAAGGCATCAATCGACCTGCATCTCGTCTTCCCGTGGAGCGCACATTATACTTGTGGTGTAGCTCGGAAGGAGAAGTAGCAGTCGACCTGAACCTCGTCCTCTTTGCGGAGAGCACATTATACTTGTGGCGTAGCTCGGAAGAGGAGGGTAGCGGTCGACCTGCACCTCGTATTCCTTGCGGAACGCACATTATGCTTGTACTTAGGCGAGCGCTATGCTGCAGCTAAGCCTCCGAGTGGAAGGCTGGCTCACCACTCGGTAGGATTTCGTTGAAACTTAGGCGAGTACTTGAACTGCAGCTAAGCCTCCGAGTGGGAGGCTGGCTCACCACTCGGTAGGATTTTATTGAAACTTAGGCGAGTACTTGGACTGCAGCTAAGCCTCCGAGTGGGAGGCTGGCTCACCACTCGGTAGGATTTTATTGAAACTTAGGCGAGTACTTGGACTGCAGCTAAGCCTCCGAGTGGGAGGCTGGCTCACCACTCGGTAGGGTTTTATTTGAACTTAGGTGAAACGGATTCGCGGCTAAGCCTCCGAGTGAGAGGCTGGCTCACCACTCGGTAGGATTTTTACAAACTTAGGCGAAACGGATTCGCAGCTAAGCCACCCACTGGGGGGGGGGGTATTTTATTGAACAAGCAAAAGTAGAAAGAATCACTGGGAAAATTATAACACTATTGTCTTTGAAAAATGAACTACAGAAGTACTTTTATTACATTTCCGAGTGCACACTTAAGTGTAAAAGGGACGGAGCAGCTCCGCGTTCCAAGCTCGGGGCTCGTCGATCTGGTGCTCGACATTGTAAAGACAGTACGCTCCATTGTGGAGAACCTTGGTGACGATGAAGGGGCCTTCCCAAGAAGGAGCGAGCTTGTGTGGTTTCTGCTGATCCACTCGGAGAACCAAATCTCCTTCCTGGAAGGCTCGACTCCTCACGTTTTTGGCGTGGAAGTGATGCAAGTCCTGCTGGTAAATGGTCGACTGGATCAAAGCCATCTCCCTTTCTTCCTCTAGAAGGTCGACTGCGTCCTGCCGGGCTTGTTCTGCTTCAGTTTCGGTGTAGAGCTCGACTCGGGGGGTGTTGTGAAGCAGGTCACTCGGCAAGACTGCTTCAGCTCCGTAGACCAAGAAGAACGGAGTTCTCCCAGTCGACCGGTTAGGCGTGGTCCTTAATCCCCAGAGTACCGACGGAAGCTCGTCGACCCATGCACCAGCTGCATGCTTGAGATCACGCATCAATCGGGGTTTCAACCCTTTGAGAATCAAGCCGTTGGCTCATTCTACCTGTCCATTCGACTGAGGATGAGCGACCGAAGCATAGTCGACTCGTGTGCCCTGAGATGTGTAGAACGCTCTGAACTCCTCGGAATCGAAGTTTGACCCGTTGTCAGTGATGATGCTGTGTGGGACTCCATATCTGAATATCAACTCTCTGATGAAGCTGGCAGCAGTGCCAGCATCAACGTTCTTGATGGGTTTAGCCTCAATCCACTTGCTGAACTTGTCGACTGCTACCAGCACATGGGTGAAACCACTTCTGCCTGTTCTCAGAGGTCCAACCATATCCAATCCCCATACAGCGAAGGGCCAGACGAGTGGTATGGTCCTTAAAGCTGAGGCGGGCTTGTGTGACATATTGGAGCAAAATTGACATCCTTCACACTTGTCGACTATCTCCTTTGCCATTTCATTCGCTCTTGGTCAGTAAAATCCGGCTCAGTATGCTTTGTCTACAATGGTTCTCGAGGACGCATGATGGCCACAGGTCCCCGAGTGGATGTCGTCAAGGATCATTCGACCTTCTTCCGGCGTTATGCATTTCTGACCAACTCCAGTCGCGCTTTCTCTGTACAACTGCCCCCTTATCACGGTAAAGGCTTTAGATCGGCGGACGATCTGTCGAGCCTCTTCTTCATCCTCTGGGAGTTCTTTCCTTAAGACGTACGCGATATACGGTACTGTCCAATCGGGAGTGATCACCAACACTTCCATGATCAGGTCGATCACTGCTGGAACTTCAACTACAGTCGAATTCGTGACACTTTTAGGCTGCGGAGCTTCTTTGGTAAAAGGATCTTCTTTAACTGATGGAGTGTGGAAATGCTCCAAGAACATGTCACTGGTAATGGCTTCTCTCTTGGAACCTATCTTCGCCAAATCATCAGCCGCTTGGCTCTTCAGTCGGGGTATATGATGGAGCTCTAACCCTTCGAATTTCTTTTCAAGCTTTCTCACTGCATTGCAGTATCCAGTCATGGCTGGGCTTCTAACGTCCCACTCCTTCATCACCTGATTGACCACCAGATCTGAGTCACCATAAACCATAAGGCGACGGACTCCGAGTGAAATGGCCATGCGCAACCCATATAAAAGTGCCTCGTATTCTGCTTCATTGTTAGAGGAATCAAAGTGAATTTGGAGCACATATCTGAGCTTATCTCCTCTGGGGGAAACCAAAACTACCCCAGCACCGGAACCATTTAACATCTTAGAGCCATCAAAGAACATGGTCCAATGCTCCGAGTGAATTTGAGTCGGTTGCTGTTGTTCAATCCACTCGGCAAGGAAATCTGCTATTGCTTGGGACTTAATGGCTTTCTTTGCCTCAAACTTGATATCTAGGGGAAGGAGTTTAATCGCCCATTTCGCCACTCGACCAGTTGCATCTCTGTTGTGCAGAATCTCTGACAGTGGGGCGTCGCTGACAACTGTAATGGAATGATCAGAGAAATAATGAGCAACCTTCTTCGTGGTCATGTAGATCCCATACACAAGCTTCTGATAATGAGGATATCTTTGCTTCAATGGGGTCAAAACTTCAGAAAGATAATACACTGGGCGCTGAACTTTGAAGGCTTTCCCTTCTCCTTTCCGCTCAACCGTAAGTACTGTACTAACGACTTGTCCTGTGGCTGCAATGTAAAGCAACAAAGGCTCTTTGCTAATTGGAGCAGCAAGCACCGGCTGGGTGGAGAGCAGAGCTTTTAGCTCGGCAAACGCTGCATCAGCTTCTGGAGTCCACTCGAACTTGTCTTCCTTCTTCATCAGTCGGTAAAGAGGCAATGCCTTTTCACCGAGGCGAGAGATGAATCGACTTAACGCGTCCAAGCATCCAGTAAGCTTCTGGACATCGTGCACACGCACAGGGCGTTTCATTCGGAGTATGGTGCCAACTTTTTCTGGGTTAGCGTCGATTCCTCGTTCTGAAACGAGAAAACCGAGTAACTTTCCACCAGGAACTCCGAATGTGCACTTTGATGGATTAAGCTTGATATCATACCTCCTGAGATTGGCAAATGTTTCAGCAAGGTCAGTCAATAGGTTGGAACCCTTTCGTGACTTGACCACAATATCATCCATGTACGCTTCCACATTTCGACTGATTTGAGTGAGTAAACACTTCTGAATCATCCTCATGAACGTGGCTCCGGCATTCTTGAGACCGAATGGCATGGTGACATAGCAGAAGCACCCGAATGGAGTGATGAAAGCTGTTTTGATCTCGTCGGGTCCATACAGTCGGATTTGATGATACCCGGAATAAGCGTCTAAAAAAGACAATCTCTCACATCCCGCAGTCGAGTTGACAATTTGGTCGATGCGAGGGAGAGGAAAATGATCTTTCGGGCAGGCCCGATTGATATGTTTGAAATCAATGCACATGCAAAGTGACTTGTCCTTCTTGGGGACCATGACCACATTGGCGAGCCACTCGGAGTGGTATATCTCTCGGATAAACTCTGCTGCCAGGAGCCGAGCCACCTCCTCGCCAATGGCCTTCTCTTCTGGACGGCGGACCGTCGAAGATGTTCCTTGACAGGTTTTGCTTTTGAGTCGACTCATAAACGATGCTCAACCAGTCCCCTGGGAACACCCGGCATGTCAGCAGGCTTCCATGCAAAGATGTCCTAGTTCTCACGGAGGAACTGGATGAGCGCTTCTTCCTATTTAGAGTCGAGTGTTGTGGAAATATGAGTCAGAGCTGCGCTGGGGTCGGTCGGGTGAATGTGAACAGGTTTCGTCTCACCAAACGACTGGAACGCTGACTCCGTGGCGGGCTTCTTGGCCCGCAATAAATCACTCGGATCGGCATTTTTCTTATATTCCTCTAACTCTACCACTGTTATCTGAGAATCAGCAATCTTTGAGCCTTTCTAAAAACACTCTTCTGCCTTTTTCCGATTGCCAGTGATGGTGATCACGCCTTTGGGCCCGGGCATCTTCAGTTTGAGGTACACGTAACATGGTCGAGCCATAAACCGTGGATAAGCTGGTCTCCCCAATATAGCGTGATAAGCGCTCTGGAAATCCACAACTTCGAATGTCAGCTTCTCTTTGCGGAAATGCTTCGAGTTGCCGAACACCACATCTAGAGCTATTTGGCCGAGTGACTCAGCCTTCTTTCCGGGAATTACTCCATGAAAACTCATGTTGCTGGAACTGAGTCTGGACATCGGAATGCCCATTCCCTTTAGCGTCTCCGCATACAATATATTCAGCCCACTGCCACCATCCATAAGCACCTTAGTCAGTCGAGTGCCTTCGACGACTGGGTCGACCACCAAAGCTTGCCTCCCAGGGGTGGCGATGTGAGTCAGATGATCGGACTGGTCGAACGTGATGGCAGTCTGAGACCATCTCAGATAGTTTGGTGTCACCAGAGCGACCATATTTACCTCACGGTTGATAACTTTCAATCGACTTTTGCTCTCCACATCAGCAAAAATCATCAGGGTGGAATTGACATGAGGGTATCCTTCATCACTGTCCTCTTTGTCCTCAGCCTTGTCCGACTCCTTTTCCTTATCCTTGGATTGTTTTCCTTGAAACTGCTGGATTAAGATCCGACACTGGCGAGTGGTATGTTTTGGGTAGATGAAGTTACCCTCTTCGTCTTTCTTCGTGTGGATGTGACACGGCAGATCCATCCCGTCATTTCCTTCCTTATCCTTTACCTCCTTGGGATTCCATGATCCTTTGGGCTTCCCCTTGAATTTTCCCTGAGTCACGGCCAGAGCCTCTCCAGGAGCAGCTGGCTCGGCTTTCCGCTTCTGCTTCCGACTGGAGTTTCCTTTTTCCGACTGACTCAGCTTATACTTGCCACTCCGGAGTCGATCCTCTTCTTCTCCATTGGCGTATTTGGTGGAGATCTCCATCATTCGACTCAGGGTCATATCCCCGGTCCGACCAAACTTCAAACTCAACTCTCTGTTCTTAACACCATCCTTGAAGGCACAGACCGCTTGATGATCAGATACATTCTCCACGGTATCATGCAAGGTGATCCATCTCTGGATGTAATCTCTTAAGGTCTCATTCGACTTTTGCACACAGACCTGCAACTCTGTCAGTCCTGCTGGTCGCTTGCAAGTTCCCTCAAATGTCCTGACGAACACTCGAGAAAGATCTTCCCAAGTGTAAATGCTGCTACGAGCTAACTGATTCAACCAGGTCCTAGCCGAACCCTCCAACATAAGTGGTAAGTGCTTCATGGCCACCTCATCATTGCCACCTCAATCTATACAGCCACTCGATAGTCTTCGAGCCAGGTTTCGGGCTTGGACTCACCAGTGAACTTACTTACTCCAGTCGCCAACCTAAAGTTGGGAGATATCACTGCAGCTCTGATAGCTCTGCTGAAACATTCTGGACCAGAAACATGGACTTGGCTGCTAGTGGGTGCATCTCTGTCGTGGCCACCTCGATGAGCTCTGTTCCGATCGACCAAACCTTGCACGATGATGGATCTCGCGTCAAAGCCTGGTTCCCTGGGGTCGATCGGAGCTCTTCGACCAACACTGAGCTGGCGTCTGTCATCTTGCTGCCGATGGGTGTAAGATCCACCCCTTGGAGGAGGAGTGGGCACTCGACACCGATCATCACGATCGAGTCGGTCATCATACTGGTCACGTTGACCTCCACGTCCCTCGCACCGCAGAGGCGATCTTGGGCTATGAGCCGACTGGACTTTATTCGCAGCGACGGATCGACTGTGAATCCTATTGCATGACTGTGACACAGCTGAATTCTGATCTCCTACTGCCGGAGCAAATCCCGGATCTACATCAAGCCTCTGCCAGCCTCCGACTGAGAGGGCTGAATTGACTCTGCTATAAGGGCTGCAGCTGCTAAATTCCGAATTGGGGTTCGATATACCTGAGTTGGTTGCGGAAATAGTTGACGTCGACTGGAGTCGGGCACTCGTTGCCGCGCACGTTCATCGAGTGCTTGCTGGAGGTTCTCCAGTTGAGTGCATTCAGCCAAGTTGGCCAAACGCGCCTCTTCCAAGGCACGAGCCTCGGGAGTTTCTCCTGCGATGGGAGTATGCATGGCATCCATCTTCCGGCGGCGAAGATCTTCCCTTTGCAGAGAAGTGAGTGGCTCGGGCTGATATTCCTCGTGGACCTGAGCGGGGTCACCTCCGCCGTCCATCCCGTCGGTGCGGGGGAAGCCGGGAGGACTACGAGGCCCATTGACCATCAGTACCTCTGCCGCTGGATCACTGCTGTTGCACTCGGATGCAGTCTTTACGGAGCCAGTCGACAGATCGAACAAGCCGTAGAGAGATTCGTCGGGCTCGATTGCCGCGACTTGTGTGGTGGCCAATTGGCGAGCCACTGCGTGTCTCACCCACCGCTGGAGCCTCGACCGACCAGAGCGCTTGCGCTGGCGGGAGACAGGGAGGGAAGACGACACAGGAGTCGACCGATATGGAGTCGACGGTTGCCGCAGCAGGACGCCGCGGACACATGCACGAAAGTGCGTCGCCCCGCGGACGGGAAGTGCGTCGATGTCGAGCGGAGCCTCCTGGAGCCAAGCGGAGTCGTCGGCGATGAACGTGAGCGCGCCGACACGGATCTCGTGGCCCTCGACCAGAACTCCGCCAGAAACCATGATGAAGGCGATCGAAACAAATGCAACTTCTCCAATAAGTCGCTAAGACACCTGCCCCATGGTGGGCGCCAACTGTCGTGGTACTAAGACTGACAGTAGAATGGGGGGTAGGTATGGAGAGGCAAGATCCTAGCTATGGAGCAGTTGTAAACACAAGGGATTCACGAGTTCAGGCCCTTCTCGGAGGAAGTAACAGACCTACGTCTCGGAGCCCGGAGGCGGTCGACTGGATTATAAGTGTGTGTGTTACAAGGGTGCGAACCCTTCTGCCAGTGGAGGGGGATGGCTTATATAGTGTTTACCAGGACCCCAGCCAGCCCACGCAGCAGAGGGCTTAAAGTACATTAAGGCTAGGCATTACCTGTAATGCCTTACATAAAGTGTCATCATGACCATAAAGACTACTTAATTACAAACTGTTTGGATACAGAGTGGCTCTTGATCTCCTGGTGGTCGAGTGAGTCTTCATGGTCGAGTGTCTTCGAGTCCGTCGAGTGGAACTTCTCCTGGTCGACTGGAAGGCAGCTTCCTATAAAGATGTCCATGGGGAGGGTACCTTGGACAGATCCATGACCCTACCCTAGGTACATGACTTCGTCACACTCCTCCGGTGATGAAAGCACCCAAGCATAGGGAGTCCTTTAAGCTTTATATTGCAGCAGAGGAAGGTGTTATTGATGCTGTTTTGACTCAAGAAAGTGAAGGAAAAGAGCATGTTATTACATATTCGAGCAGGTGCTTATTGGACGCCGAGACAAGGTATACATTTATTGAGAAACTATGTCTATGCTTATATTATGCTTGCACAAAATTAAGACATTATTTAGTGCCGAGTGCTTGTATAGTAGCTTGTCAAACCGATGTCATTAAATACATGTTGCATAGGCCAATTCTTGGTGGTAGAATTGGCAAGTGGGCTTATGCTTTGATTGAATATGATTTGGCTTATGAATCTCTAAAATCCATGAAAGGCCAAATTGTTGCTAATTTCATTGTTGAACATCGGATTAATGGCAAGCATGATGTTGATATGAACCTTGTTTCATTAGTACCATGGAGATTATACTTTGGTGGTTCAGTTTGTAGCAATGGCCAAGGTGTTGGTATTGTTTATATATGTCCTCATGGTGCTATTTTTGAAGCCTCATGCCGCTTAGAATATTTTTGCACAAACAATCAAGCCGAATATGAAGCATTGTTATTCGGCCTAGAGATGTTACTTGCTACAGGTGTTACACATATTGAGGCTTACGGTGATTCGTTACTAGTGGTGCAGCAAATATCCAGAGTCTTTCAGTGTTTGGATGAATCACTTAATGTTTATCTTGATAAATGTCTAGATATTATTTCTACTTTGGATTGCTTTAGCATTGCTCATATATCTAGACATGACAATTGGAAAGCAAATGAATTGGCACAACAAGCATCCGGATATCATGTTGATCATGGCATGTTTCATATCTCTCAAAGACCGATGTCTTGTCTTCCCAATATGGGAGAGGCCGAACCTGAACCCACTGATTTTCGGCCATTAACAAAAAATCTAGTGCAGGTGACAATCCCGACTGGAGGAAGCCCATTGTTGATTACTTGTGCAATCCGAGTGAAAGGGTGGACAGGGCTGTTCGGTGTATGGCTTTCAAGTATACAATGAGAGATGATGGTCTTTATCGCCGAACAGTCGATGATGTTCTTCTAAAGTGTTTGGACGAGGACCAGGCAAGAGTTGCTATGGGAGAAGTACATGAAGGTATTTGTGGCACTCACCAGTCGGCTCCCAAGATGAAATGGTTACTGCGACGTGCTGGGTTTTATTGGCCGACTATGATTAATGATTGCTTCAGATATTATAAAGGGTGTGAAGCTTGTCAAAAGTTTGGTGATATTCAATTGGCTCCTGCTGCTATGTTACATCCTATTATCAAACCGTGGCCTTTCAGAGGTTGGGATTTAGATTTCATTGGACAAATCCACCCGTCTTCCTCAAAAGGGCATCGGTTCGTATTGGTGGCAACTGATTATTTTACTAAATGGTCTGAAGCAGTACCTCTCAAGAACATGACACATACAGAGGTAATTCAATTCATAACCGAGCACATTATTCATAGATTCGGTATTCCTCAAACGTTAACTACAGATAAAGGTTCATCTTTTATGTCACACCAAGTCAGAGAGTTTGCCGAATCTTATAACATAAAGTTGCTCAATTCCTCTCCGTATTATGCCCAAGCTAATGGACAAGCTGAGTCTAGCAATAAAATTTTAATCAAGCTCATCAAGAAGAAGATTGAGGATAATCCGAGGAGATGGCATGAGTTGTTTTCTGAAGCTTTATGGGCACACAGAATTTCAAGGCATGGTGCTACAAAGGTGACTCCATATGAGCTAGTATATGGTCAAGAGGCTGTTTTACCAGTGGAGGTAAATTTGAATGCTTTGAGAATAGCCAAACAAAATAATTTATCGGCAGTAGACTTTTATAACTTGATGATGGACAATATTGATGAGGTTACTGATAAACGTTTGGCTGCTTTAAAAGCCATAGAGAGAGATAAGTTGAGGGTGGCAAGAGCTTACAATAAGAAAGTCAAGTTGAAGAATTTTCAAGTTGGTGATCTCGTCTGGAAAGTGATTCTACCGATTGGTTTAAGAGATAGAAAATTCGAGAAGTGGTCTCCAAGTTGGGAAGGTCCTTTTAGGATTACAAGAGTTGTTCCCGGAAATTCATATTTGGTGGAATGAATACAAGGGGCATTGTTACCTCGAGCTCTCAATGGCAAATATTTGAAGAAGTACCACCCGAGTGTGTGGCAGGAAGCCTAAGTAGGCAATGGCCGATATACGATTATCGCCCTTAGCACAAACATGGCCGATACATAATTATTGCCCTGAGAAAAATAAATGGCCGATGGAGTGTTGACATCGTCCTTAGAACGAACACTATGCATATTATTTTTCGGCGTGCAAGTTTTGCCGAAAAACAGGGGGGCATGTGTTGACACCTGATTTTGGCAAAATACAGAGTGAAAGGGTTTTCGGCATGAGAAAGTTTCACATCGTCGAGTGGAACAACTTTAATATTTAGGCTATCGCCATTCGACCTTATCTCAGTGGCCGAAGCTGTACTCCGAGTGACAAAATTTAGTGTTCTGAGTGCTTTTCGGCCGATTACGCCCTCAATATGACCTCAGATGAAGGAGCACTCTAAAGGAATTGTCTTCGTCTCATTGAGGCAATTGATTTTCATATATAAATCATCTTAATCCGAGTTCATATGCAAAAGTTACAGTCAATACGGTTTGGACAAGCCAGAGACCAAAATATTACGCTTGACACCGGACACATGTTGATGAGTGTCTGATGCAATGCGTGAGCAATTCGGCCTTCAAGATGGCATTTAATCGAAAAACCTTCAACACAAAAAAGTTTTGTCTCGTTGAGCCGATCGATTTTCATATAAAATTTGTCTCAATCCGAGGTGGTATGCAACCTACAGAGGCAAATCAAGATCAGGCTGTCTTTTCAGTCGGGAAATCCGAGGGGAAAGTTTTACCATCCGAGTGAAAACCTACCGATCGAGTAAAGGTCGAGTGCAGACCTACTGGTCGAGTAAAAGGTCGAGTGAAAACCTACTGATCGAGTAAAAGGTCGAGTGAAAACTTATCGATCGAGTAAAAGATTGTCTTCCGACTGAAAATGTGGTCATCATCCAAGTGAAAGATTGTCTTCCGAGTGAAAATATAGTCATCCGAGTGAAAAATTCTAAACATCCGAGTGAAAAAATCCAGTCGAACCATCCGAGTGAAAGACTCTAATATCCGAGTGGATGAGCTCAAATCCGAGTGAAACTGAACATGTGCCCAAAAGTTTATCAAGATGATTTCGGATGGAGAAGTGTTCAATACGGAAGTTGTGCGTATTGTAAAAACGGTGAAATTTGGTTTTGGGGTCATCATCATGAGAGATAGCATATGGCATGCAAATTCACTACGAGACTCGGATAATCCAGTCTGCTGCAAGAACGAATCCGACTGGAACGTAAAGATGGCTTCGTGGAGTATTCAAGATGGCCTTATTTGGAAAAGTGTTCAACATGAGAATTGTTCGTCACGTCGAGGAACACAAATTTGGTATTTTAATCTTCCCAATCGGAGGTCATATGCAAATTCCATGGCCCGCACAAGAAGCAGGACAAAAGTTTGGACCAGACTCGAGCTGAATCCGAGTTGGAGTAAAACTAGGACTCTAGGACGTGAATTGATATAATTTTCTTCTAAGGAAAGCCTAGATGAATCCTTTACTTGTACAGGAAGTCCAGCCGCCTCTTATATATGTTGGGGGTGACAGCTGATTTAACAACACACAATCGAACAAATCAATATACTACTTTTTCATCTATGTTTTATCTCTCCACCATTTTTCTCTCTCGTTCTTCGCTGTTCTTCATGTTTGAGAGCCGTGAATCCCGAGGCTCTAGGGGCGAGCGAATCTACCTAGGGCAGCCCATAGCCGCCGCACTCCCTAACGGGGTCCCTCCCGGGGGTGTGGGGTTTTCGGGTCTGCAAAAGCTCCCGTCGACTGTTTTGCGTATCGCGCTGTCGGTCGGGTCTCCTTCGACGTGAGCTGCGGTGCATCACTCCCGGCGTCGAGGGTACATGTGACGTGTTCGTGTGTCAACAAAATAAAATAAAATAAAATTAGGTTGCCTCCCAACTAGAGCTATTGTTTAACGCCCCAAGCTAGGCATAAAAGCGAGGATAGATCTAAGTAGCGCCATCTTTGGCACTCAATTCATAAGTAGCTCACATGATAGATTCATAAGGTAATTTGACTTTCTTTCTTGGAAAGTGCTCCATGCCTTTCCTTAATGGAAATTGGAATCTAATATTCCCTTCCTTCATATCAATAATCGCACCAATCGTTCTAATGAAAGGTCTAGCAAGAATAATAGGACATGAAAGATTGCAATCTATATCAAGAACGATAAAATCACGGGCACATAATTCCTATTTGCAACAATAAGAACATCATTGATCCTTCCCATAGGTTTCTTAATGGTGGAATCCGCAAGGTGCAAATTTAAAGGGTAATCATCAAGATCATGGAAATCTAGAATATCACATAAAGTTTTCGGAATCGTGGAAACACTAGCACTCAAATCACACAAAGCATAACACTCATGATCTTTAATTTTAATATTTATAGTAGGTTCCCACTCATCATAAAGTTTTCTAGGTATAGAAACTTCTAAATTAAGTTTTTCATCATAAGATTGCATCAAGGTATCAATGATATGTTTGGTAAAAGCTTTATTTTGACTATAAGCGTGAGGAGAATTCAACACGGATTGCAACAAGGAAATACAATCTACTAAAGAACAATTATCATAATTAAATTCCTTGAAATCCAAGATAGTGGGTTCAATGCTATTTAAAGTCTTGACCTCTCCAATCCCACTTTTACCAAATTTAGCATCAAGATCTAAAAACTCCGAATCATTGGGACGCCTTTTAACTAAAGTTGTTGACTCATCTCTAGTCCCATCATTATTAAGGTTCATATTGCAAAACAAAGATTTAATAGGGGACACATGTCACGACCGGTTTTCCGGGTATAAATTTCCAGAAAAGACCATCGTGCTCATCAGCCCCAGGATTACTGTTAGCTGATGAGGCTCCAACTTGATACAGAAATTCCAAGCAAAATACAAAATATGTAGTACAAGACCATACTGGCCTGTGAGTACAACAAATGGTTTCTAGTGGTTGATGGCAGAAGCGGTTTGTGGATCATCAGTGTCTATGGGACTCCAATTCCCACAGGAACAGCTGACCAGGTTAACTCCTATCTCCGCGAGGCTGCTATCTCCGTTGCTTAGGTTCCGGGGCTGTCATCGCGTCGCTTCTCTCCGTGCAAGAAAATCTGGCCAAGACAATAGCCAGGGACAAGCCAGTGAGTACTTTGAATGTACTCGCAAACAATATGAACACAGGTATAATATAACAATGATGTGCTAAAAATATTTATGCTCATGACGTTAGTCATGAAAGATAAATAAAACTCTGATGCATGCAAGCAAGTTATTTATAAAAATGCAATAACATAGTAGTATTAAAATTTATGAAATAAATAACAAGCAATGCCACAGTCGGGCGTCTTAGCGACACCACATAAAGGGCTTTAAAAGAAATGCCACAGTCGGGCGTCTGAGCGACACCACATAAAGGGCTTTAAAAGAAATGCCACAGTCGGGCGTCTGAGCGACACCACATAAAGGGCTTTAAAAGAAATGCCATAGTCGGGCGTCTGAGCGACACCACATAAAGGGCTTTTAAAAGAACAATCATAGTGAATATCCCGGAGGTAAAACCATCCCAGAGATATTCGATAATAACAATAATATCACGGGTTAGTTCACAATAATAATAATCATAATTATCACAAGTCACAAGTAGTAGTTCCAGTTCTGGTTAACAGTTTCACCTCCGAAGACCGACACTAAGACCGACACTTGACCCATCCCAGACTGTAATCCTTAACCATGGACACGGCTATTCGAATAGGTCTAATCTCTGCAGAGGGTGTACTCTTTACCCACGAGTAACGGATTCCTTTAGTCCATCAAGACTAATTCCGTCTACGGCCTTTTAGTTGAAAACACACCTAACTTGCACACACCAGCTTAACTCACACGTGTCTGGAATCACCCACGACACCTGTCAAGCAAACTCTAAGTGGGGAGGCTACAACCTCGTGTAGCATGGGATCAAATTTATATCGCGCGCTCTAAGTGGTGGCCTCCCCTCTCGGTCCCAACCGGAAACACCCATGCCCCTGGACCAGGTGGCCTGCCTACCAGCTACAACCGGTATCTTCCACCCTGGCCTCTCTGTACGGTGTGTGCTAGAAAGAGGTTGACAACTTACTGAACCGTACTCTATTTGCTATAGAGACGAGTGGTAGTACGAAACAAGTATGGGGGTTACTGGCACAAGACTCGATCTACGGTCGACTCAGGAGGTTTAAGTATTCCCTGCATGATTAGCATAACGAATATATTTCAACCAACAGAGTCACCGCTCATATCACCTTACCATGCCATACCAGACATAACCGTCCCGACGGAGACCGGCGACAAACTCATGCCCACCCAAGGCAGAGGTTTTCCCGGGTTCCTGCCGGTATGCATGCAAGGCACATGAGGATGATTATCATCACAAGTGTGTTCATTTCCAACAGCATGGAAATCAATAACATGCACCCATGCATATGATCATATCACATGAAATAACAAGTTTCTTCAAAGTGAGGTGATGTTATAAACGTGTCATCGAACGCACAAAAATATTATGCCGGGGTTCAGAATGCTTGCCTTCAGGTCACGGGAAGGCAGGGTGCATTTCAAACTCTTGAAATATTTCTCCTCTCTTCAAAAATCCTATTTTAGCAATATAAATGAATTAACACACAAAATAAAAACAGCACAAAAAGTTGTTTTGAATTTTTTTCAAATAAATCTTGAAATAAACTAGACAATATTTGAGAGAGGTAGGAAGAAGAATCAATTCATTTGGAGTTATATTTAAAAAGTTATATGCAGTCAAAGATTTGGTCAAAATCTGTTTTTAATAAAAACAGAAAAAGAAAACGTTTCAAGCGAGATTACGCTTTCGGTCAGAGGAGGCGTACTTGAGGTTTTACGCCTCCACTTAACCCACACGGACCGACGCTGGGTCTCTGACGGTGGGCCCGCCTGGCCCACTGGTCAGGTTTGACCAGTCGCCCGCGTCGTCTCCCTCCTCTGCCCGAGCGGAGCGGGGCTCCGGCGATCGTCGCCGGCGTTTGGCTGCTCCTAGCGGGCCCCCGAGGGTAGGGATGGATCCGCATGGCTGGGGCGGTTCTCCCGGTGGTCGTAGGGTCGTCGGAGGTGGAGTAAATCGTCGGCGGCGAGTTCCGCGGCAGAGAAAAGCTTCGGTGGTGAAGTGGTTTTGGGGTGGCGGTGGTCTCCGACCAAAATTGAGAAGGGGAAAAGGTTCACGGGAGGGAGAGGAAGCTCCTGGCGGAGAGAGTGGAGAGGGGAAAGCTCTGGTGGCGCCGGAAGGGCTGGGGCAATGGCGGCGGCTGCGGTTGCCGGAGATGGGGAAGAAGGCCTCCCCGGGTCGTTTGGCTGCCAAAGGGGCCCCTAGGGAGATGGCTTGAGGTCGCCTGTGTGCGGAGACGAGCTCAGGCTCCTTATATAGGCGAGGCAAGGCGGTTCCGCGGCGGCCGTGGATAAGTTCTCCGGCGGACCGCCTCTCTGTAGCTAGGGCGACGTGGCGGCGACGGGGGCTAGCCGACGAGCGAGGGGATAGGCTTGCGCTGTTCCCAGGGGCAGGTGGCAAGCCGGGGTGGCTTTGGCGGCGCCAACCGCGGCAGAGGCACGCTGCGGTCGCCTGTGCGCCGCCAAAAGTTCTGTTGGTGGCGCTGTGCGGCTTGGGACGGTTCCTGCGAGTGGATGAGGTCGGGCGCGGCTCTGCGGGCGAGCGGGGGTAGGTGGCGCGAAGCGGGCGCGACGCGGCGGCTCAGGCGCATGTGCGTGCCAAATGCATGCTCTGGGCGTGCCCAGAGCACGCCCACCATCTGTTCGGCGAAATGCCGTGGCCTGCTAGATGGCTTGGTTGGAGCTGAGGATTAGCAGTTCTAGTCTAGGGATAGTTGAGATGCTAGTGGACATGCTAGTTTGATCAGAGGTGCAAGGTCACAGTGCAAAACAAAAATCATGTCAAAACTGACCATGCCCCTAAGGTGTTTGACAAAATGCTAAGGGCACTTAGGCATTTCTTGGAGTGGCCAAATTCTCCAGATCAGTGTCTCTTTAGAAGCAAGAGAAGGTGGTAAGGTTAGTTTGGCAAAAAGAGGAACTTGCTAGTGCAGGTTTTGATGAACTTCAGTTCTGGACAGGAGATGGATGGCATCATTTCATGAACTAAAAATGATCCAATAAGTGCATGCTCCTGGACTTAGGGGTTTAGTAGGGAGGGCTACACGTAGGAAAAGGAATCATGGATAAAGTAGCAACTAAAAATGTGGTTGCTGTACAAACCATCATGTTGGGCCAGAATGAAGATGAGGTTGTTTCACTCAAAATTTTCAAAGAACATCACTGGATTTTTGCATATAATTGAATTATATGCTCCTACTGACATCCCATAATTTTGGTGGAGGCTATAAAGAAATATTTAAAAGGGTTGTAGTGCAAAATTGCTCTCTGGACCAGAGAAGAAAATTTGGTGTAGAGCTCAAAATATTCAATGAATGGAATATATTATTGCACAAAAGTGATTTAGAGACATCACATGACATCTCCAAATTTTGGTTAGATTTTTTTGATAATTATATCAAATGGTTGTAGTTCAAAAAGAGCTCCAAAATTTAAAACAACTCATTTTAATGAATAAAGTTCAGGGTGAAATAATTTTATAAATAAATCTCCTGATTGAGAGATGTTTTTAATGAGAGGGCATATAAGTCCAATATGTTTTGGAAGGATCCACTTGGGAAAAACTCCTTAATATTAAAAGAAAAGTTTTGAAATCAACAGAGATATTCTTGCAGGCAAAAATTTTAAACTCTTGGCAAAATTTTAATAACTAAAACCTGGTTAAAATTTTTGGGGTGTTACAACACATCAATAACTTTTAGATTTTCATCATTATTTTCATGGAAACTAGAAGAACACGCTTTTACAAAGCAATCTTTCTTAGCACGCAATCTAGCGGTTCTTTCTTTGCACTCGTCAATGGAAATTCTCATGGCTTTGATAGATTCATTGATATCATGCTTAGGAGGAGTAGATCTAAGTTTCAAAGAATCAACATCAAGAGAAAGCCTATCAACATTCCTAGCCAAATCATCAACTTTAAGCAATTTTTCTTCAAGCAAGGCATTAAAATTCTTTTGAGAGATCATAAATTCTTTAACACTATTCTCAAAATCAAAGGGCATCTTATTAAAATATCCATAAGAATTATTGTAGGAATTTCCATAATTATTAGAGGAATTACTAGGGAATGGTCTAGGATTAAAGTTTCCTTTATAAGCATTGTTACCAAAATTATTCCTACCAACAAAATTCACATCCATAGATTCTGTTGGGGATATTACCACTGGGCGTGAACCGGCCTACCTGGGCCGGGTTAACTTCGTTAGTAGTATAAGCAGAAGAAGGCCCGAGGCCTGTAGTCGGTTTAGAACCTGTAGCCGTAAACCGGCTTGATATGTAAACTTGCATTGTAAGTTAGTAATAGAGAGAGACCAACCGGGATACGAGTATGAACCGGTGTGGGACTCTGTGGACCGGCGGGCGTCACCTGTGTATATAAGGGGACGACCCGGCGGCGGTTCAAGGACAGACAACAACAACTCAAGCCTAGGCGAAGCTTGTTTGCTCCTTAGCCATCGAAACCACATCAATTCCATCACAACTAGACGTAGGCTTTTTACCTTCATCGAAGGGGCCGAACTTGTATAAACCCTCGTGTCTTTGTGTCCTCTTTAACCCCTTCAAGTTAACCCGTAGCGATGGCTCCACGACTAAGTCCTTTCACTAGGACATCTGCCATGACAAATCCACGACAGTTGGCACCCACCGTGGGGCTATCGCACGACGGTTTGACGATCTTGGAGGGCAAGCTCAAAGGACTCGAAGGCTATGCTGTGGGCCGGATGACCAAGAGTCGTCGTGGCAAGATCTACATCGACGATGCAGGATGGGGTCCCGAAGCCGATTCGATCGAGTACGGGTACCGAGTCCCCTTTGGTGGCATACATGTTTTTATCGGCAAGATTGGTGAGCCTGGGCCTGAGCCAGACATCTGCACCGACCTCGTCGAGACGGCTCAGCATGCGAGATCTACCCAGGTTAAACCGGCCGTGAAACGTGCCTTTGTGGGAGTCATCCACGGAGGAGAGCATGAGAACGAGTCAGAATACGATAGCGAGACCGTCGTCTATTCCGGAGATGAGTGTTCAACTGGAGAGACTGAATCATTGTACCAGTTGCGAGACGACCAGATTAGGGGCTGTTCCGATGGCGACAGTATTCCGGACCCCCCAGATCAGATCAACCGGGTTGGAATATTCATGGCCGGCACGCAGGCGACGAATCACTCTTCGATCGCAGCAGCAATGCTCTCCGGATCAGCAGCGGCAGCGGCCGCAGGGGCAGGAGGCCTTGTGCGCCCACCGGTTCAAGTTCTATCTGACCTATTTGACGCACTAGCTGCACTTATGGCAGAGGCCAATCCGGCGGATCAGGAGGCCCATGATGCAGAGATTGGAAAGGTGAGAGAGCAGATCGTACAGGCCAAAGCCGACCTGGCAGCAGAAAAGGACAGGATGGCCGCAAAGCGGGCCGCCTTGGACGCCCAGGCCTATAAGCTCATGCTCGACCAGAACGCATCACAGGAGGTCTTGAAGCGGAAGCACAGATCACGCCTGCCGTTAGGGTTCGACCCTCGAAATCTCTTTCACACTCCGGGAGCTGGAACCAGTAATCCGCCGGGGCACTTGGAGGTAAACCGAGTCGAGGCACCAGGGCTAGGAGCGACGGTCCAGCCCCGCCTGATGGAACCTCCTCGACAGAACATTGTGATTCCTCCTCTGGTTCAGACACCTCCAGGTCATTATTCTAATCCTATGGACAATCTTGTTGCAGCTGCTGCGCGATTAGAAGCTATCCCGATCGAAGGAGATTCTCCGCAAGCAGTAGAGATGCGCCGGGTTAAGGAACTTCTCCGGACCGCTTTGATTCAACAGGAGGCATATTCATACAGCCGCGATCGGATTCACTCCACACCTCGTCCAAGCCGGAGCTATAGCAGGTGCCTGGATGAACCGGCCATATCGAGCAATGCGCGAGGCCGTGAACGGCCTGTGGCAATAACCCGGTAGGTGGTGTACGCGATGCTCAGGATGTAATGGACCGGGCCCGGGCACGAAGGGAGTCCGAGTTAGCAGCACAGAACGAGGCGGGTCAGCTTACACCGGTTCGTCCTACCACCTTTGTCGGGCCAGGGGTCGCTTCTGCTTTGGGAGTACCCTGTTTAGTCCCTGCTTTACGCAATGTACGCCTGCCCAAAGATTTCAAGGGTCCGCGCAAGGTGCCGAATTACACCGCTGATTTATCTCCAGAAGCGTGGGTAGAGAGTTATGAGATGGCCATGGAGATGCTGGATGTGGATGAGACCGCGTGTGCAAAGTACTTCACCATGATGCTTGAAGGCACTGCCCGTACTTGGTTGAAGAGCCTGCCGCCTAATTCTATCAGTTCATGGGCCCAGTTGCGGGCCCGGTTCATCCAGAATTTCAAAGATACGTGTAAACAGCCTAAGTCCATAGTAGACTTGGCGGCTTGTGTTCAGGAGGACGGAGAGTCAACAACCCATTGGGTGCGCCGCGTTTCGGAAGTCTTGCACTCGTCTGACAGGATCAATGCTGACTCTGCAATCTTAACTCTGGAGGGCAACTGCCGGTTTAAGCCTCTAAAGTTGAAGTTGGGGTGTATGAAGCGGTTCTGCAATGACATGGGAACTCTCATGGCTGCTTTAGTGAAGTATGCTGATTCTGATAGTACCAAGGATCCTGAGACTGACGATGACGAAGCAGGGAAGGGAAAGAAGAACAGCAACTCCAAGGGGTATCAACACAAACCGGCGAGCCATGGAAACGGAGGCAAGCGTAAAGCGGATGGCAGCATGGACTTTGTGGCTAACACTAACGCGCAGGACAAGGGTCAACGGCGCAGAGGTAAAGCGGCGAATCGTAATGGGGCTCCAAATCCTAACCTGGACCGCTTAAACTATTTGTTGAATCAGCCTTGTCCAAAGCACGGGACGAAGGAGGCGCCGACTAACCACCTTTGGAAGGATTGTTACATTATGCAAGAATTTAAGAACTCTAATGCCTTCCTGTATGACCGTGGGTTAGGTGGTGGCTCAGGATCCACTTTCCATGGGCTGGCTCACGATGGAGCTTCCGGTTCAGGTTTCAATCAAGGCAGTCACAACAACCAGAATAATCAGAGTGGTCAAGGGGGTTACAACCAACAGCAGCAGCAGCAGCAGTCGGGTTATCAGAGCCAGCCAAAACAGTTGAACAATGGGCAGTATCACGTTTTCACAAGTAGCTTGGATAAGCGCGATCAGAAACTCCACAAGCGAGCGGTGAACTCTGTTGAACCGGCCGTACCACGTTACTTATGCTGGTCGGAGCAGCCTATCGTGTGGAGCAGGGAGGATCACCCACTCCGGGTTGACAATCCGGGCCAGTTGGCATTAGTGGTAGACCCTCAGTTGGGAGGTTATAAATTCACCAAGGTGCTCATGGATGGAGGGAGCAGTATTAACATCCTGTACTATGAGACATTCCGCCGCATGGGGCTAACAGACAAAGATCTCAGACCGTCTAATACAGTGTTCCATGGTGTGGTGCCTGGCAAATCAGCATATCCTGTTGGTAAGATAGCCCTGGAAGTGGCTTTTGGGGACGAGCATGATTCCTGATCCGAGACACTAACCTTTGAGGTGGTGAAAATCCGGAGCCCGTATCACGCCTTGTTTGGGCGGCCGGCTTATGCCAAATTCATGGCACGGCCTTGTTATATTTATTTGCAGCTCAAGATGCCGGGCCACAAGGGGACAATAACGGTTCATGGGAGCCGCAAGATTGCTTTGGAATGTGAGGAAGGTGATGCGGCCTATGCAGAGTCGGTTTGTGCCACGGAGGAGTTGAAATATTATAGGGACAATGTTGATCCGGCGGACATGACCCCTTTGAAGAAGCCCACTACAGAGCATGATTCAGATCTGAAGTTCAAATCGGCGGCTGAGACCAAGCTTGTTGACTTTGTGCCCGGCGATTCGTCCAAGCAGTTCACTGTCAGTGCCAACTTGGATCCTAAATAGGAAAGCGCGCTCATCGAGTTCATCCGTGAGAACCGGGACATTTTTGCATGGAAGCCCTCTGACATGCCAGGTGTACCGAGGGAACTCGCTGAGCACACTCTTAATGTTGATCCCAAGCATAAACCGGTCAAGCAATTTCTCCGCCGGTTTAACGAAGAAAGGCGCAAAGCTATTGGAGAGGAAGTGGCCAGGCTCTTAGCGGCTGGCTTTATCATTGAAGTGTTCCATCCAGAGTGGCTTGCTAATCCGGTGCTGGTTCTTAAGAAAAACGGCACTTGGCGTATGTGTGTGGATTACACGGATGTTAACAAGGCTTGTCCAGCGGATCCTTTTGCCCTCCCCCGCATTGACCAGATTATTGATGCCACGGCGGGTTGTGAGCGTTTGAGTTTTTTGGATGCATACTCTGGATATCATCAGATCAAAATGGCGGTTAAGGACCAGGAGAAGACGGTGTTTATTACTCCCTTTGGAGCCTTCTGCTATGTATCTATGCCTTTTGGGCTCAAGAGCGCCCAAGCCACTTATCAACGGTGTGTACAGAACTGCCTGCATAAACAGATCGGCCATAATGTGCACGCCTATGTGGACGATATTGTAGTCAAGTCAAGGCAGAAGGAGACGCTGGTTGATGATTTGAAGGAAACCTTTGACAACTTGCGGGCTTACAAGATGATGCTTAACCCGGCCAAATGTGTCTTCGGTGTTCCGGCAGGCAAGTTACTGGGTTTTCTTGTGTCCAACAGAGGAACTGAGGCTAATCCGGAGAAGATTACGGCTATCACCTCCCTGGCTAACCCGAAGTGTATCAACGATGTTCAGCGTTTGGCAGGACGGATTGCCGCGCTAAGCCGGTTTATCAGCCGCCTCGGAGAGAAAGCCATCCCTTTATACCAGATGCTGAGAAAGACAGATCAATTCATCTGGAGTCCGGCTGCTGATGAAGCATTGGAGGACTTAAAGCGACAGTTAGCCAATCCGCCCGTCCTCGCAGCTCCAATCGACAAGGAGCCGTTACTACTATATGTAGCGGCCAATGCTCGTGCAGTTAGCGTGGCTATTGTGGTAGAGCGCTAGGAGGCAGGCAAGGAGTATCCGGTTCAGCGGCCGGTTTACTATATCAGCGAGGTGCTCATTGAATCCAAGCAAAGGTATCCGCATTGGCAGAAGCTGGTATATGGAGTTTTTATGGCAAGCTGGAAGTCGAAGCAGTATTTCCAAGGGCACCCCATCACAGTGGTCAGTTCAGCTCCCTTGGGAGATATCATACAGAACCGGGAGGAGACTGTCCGGATTGCCAAGTGGGCTATAGAACTCGGGCCGCACGGATTGAAGTACGTACCTCGAACGGCGGTGAAGTCTCAAGCACTTGTGGATTTCATCAATGATTGGACTGAGTTGCAAGTACTAGAGGAGAAACCGGATCACACATATTGGACTATCCATTTTGATGGATCCAGGCAATTGGAGGGCTCGGGGGCTGGAGTCGTATTAACTTCCCCACGAGGTGATAAGTTTTGTTATGTTCTCCACTTAATGTTCCCTTGTACTAATAATGCAGCTGAGTATGAAGCCTTGCTCCATGGTCTCCGGATGGCTAAGGAGATGAACCTAAGTCGGGTTAAGCGCTTCGGTGACTTGGACCTCGTGGCTCAACAAGTGTCTGGTACTTGGGATTCTAAAGACCCACTTATGGGTGCATATCGTCGTGAGGTGGATAATATTGCGGGTCATTTCAATGGTTATCAGGTGGATCACATGGACCGTCGAAAGAATGAAGCGGCGGACGCTTTAAGCCGGTTGGGCTCTCAGCGTAAACCGGTCCCGCCTAACATCTTTCTTGATGTGTTGCACAACCCGTCAGTCAAGCTCCCGGGTGAAGCGGATTTGGCTATTCCTGATCCAGAGGCTCAATTGGTGGCAGCCCTGCATGTTATACCGGATTGGACAGTTCCTTATCTTGCGTACATGAACCGGGGAGAGTTGCCAGAGGATGAAACTCTAGCCAGGCAGATAGTTCGGCGATCCAAGTCTATGACTATTGTCAATGGCGAATTGCATCATTGCAGTGTATCAGGGGCGTTTCAACGCTGCGTTTCTCCTAAGGAAGGCTGTGAGATTTTACGTGAAATCCATGAAGGGGATTGTGGTCACCACGCCGGTTCAAAGTCTCTGGTGGCAAAGGCGTTTCGTCATGGGTTCTACTGGTTGACAGCTCATGCTGATGCGGAGGACTTGGTTAAACGGTGTGATGGCTGTCAGAAATTTTCAAGGCGTGCTCATGTACCGGCTCAAGAATTGAGGATGATTCCAATTACTTGGCTGTTTGCAACATGGGGGCTGGATATGGTCGGACCTTTTAAAAGATCCAAGGATAAGAAAACCCACCTTTTGGTGGCAGTTGACAAGTTTACCAAGTGGGTTGAAGTGGAGCCTGTCAGCAAGTGTGATGCAGCTACAGCAGTACAGTTCATTAAAAAGGTGATCTTCCGGTTTGTCTTTCCACACAGTATCATTACTAACAATGGTACCAATTTATCCAAGGGGGCTATGAAGGAATTCTGTGAACGTGTGCACATCCGACTTGACGTATCATCAGTGGCTCACCCCCAGTCCAATGGGCAGGCAGAATGGGCTAATCAAGAGATCTTGCGAGGCATCAAACCCCAGCTTATGGTTCCATTGCAAAGAACACCGGGATGTTGGGTTGAAGAGCTACCATCTGTGCTATGGAGTATTAATACTACGCCCAACCGATCTACAGGATACACGCCATTTTTCATGGTCTACGGAGCGGAGGCGGTTCTCCCTAGTGATATCCGGCACGATTCGCCTCGTGTGGCGGCTTGTGTTGAAGCGGACAATGAGACAGCACGACAAGATGCTTTGGACCTATTAGATGAGGAGCGTGACATAGCGGCTGCCCGTTCGGCGATTTATCAACAAGATCTTCATTGCTATCACAGTCGCCGGGTTAGAACCAGAACTTTTCAAGAAGGAGATTTGGTGCTTCGGCTCATCCAAGACCAGACGGATATGCACAAGTTATCCCCGCCTTGGGAGGGACCTTTCGTGGTCAGCAAGAATCTGCACAATGGGTCGTACTATCTGATCGATATTCGAGAGCATAAAGACTCACGCACATCAGAGGAGGAGACCAACAGGCCATGGAACATAGCTCATCTTCGGCCTTACTACACCTGAGCCATTGGCTCTATCTATGTACATATTATGACAGTGTATATATTATCTTTGATATAATAAAACCGGAGCCTCAGCTAAAGCGGGGTCTCTGTCCTTTCATATCATGTGTGGTTACATGGAGTGGTTCTGTTTTAAAGCGGCCTCCTGTTTACCCCTTGAAATTTGCTTTTCAAAAAAGCTTTGTGATATCACTTGGGGCCTTGGTCGTGTCCGAACCAATGCGACACCTTTTGATAGGCGAAAGCCACCAGATCACTTGGGGACATGGTCAAGTCTGAACCAGTCACGCCTCTTGATCGGCCTAAGGCCACAAAATCACTTGGGGGCTTGGTCGAACCCGAACCATTGCCACGCCTTTTGATCGGCATATATGCCACGGTTTCATTTGGGGACCTGGCTGGCTTGAACCATTGTCACTCCTATTGGGGGCTTGGTCCTGTCCGACCATGGTAACGCCATCTGATCAGCTTAGTAAAGCATGTTTTTTGCAAATGGTTTTTATCATTGCCTTTGCTTCCATATTTCTTTTATGACTATTTCTTAATTTTTGTTGTGTTTCCTTTCAACCAACAACACTTTTTTACCAGTTCAGCTAACGGAATTCGGTTCATTTATAATCCGGAGAAATATGCCCGGTTTAACTTTCCTGTTAACATCATGAAGTAGCAGGGGGGCTCATAATGACCCAGCACGGTTTACATGGGAGTTGTTTTCTCCCCTTTGATGGTAACGGTTTATAAATACTCCATTTCAAGCTTGGCTAAGCCAACTTCATGCCCAGCGATGGCAGGTATTTTGTATCACATATTTGATTATGTCTTAAATACATTGATGATATATATATCAAGGTCATAAACTGGCTGGCGGTATAACCACCACCGAAGTTCAAGATTTTCTGATTGCAGGAAATATAAATTGAGGGTTTCAAGCAAAAGCATCAGTACTTGTGCACGAAGGCATATTCAAGGCAGAAGTATTGACTATCCTATTACAAGGCAACAGGGTGCCCAAATAAGATCATTGTTATTCTAGCGGATCATAATAAAGCAGTTACTTAAATCGGCTTCCGGTTCAAGCCTGTTCATCGCCACGGTCTGATGGTTGTGGGTCGTCCCGCGCCGCTTCAGCTTCCTCATCTCTATCCATTGGCTGGAAATCAACAGTGGTCCAGTCGATTCCCATTAAAGCCTGAAAGATAGCCTCTTCGTGGATCAGAGAAGACGGTTCAATATCAGGAGCATAAGTATGCTTACGGATTGGAGGAAGTTATACTGAGATTGATAATGCGACAAGTCTGCCTCTTCAGCCAATTGACAAGCCAGAGGACGCACTGCACGGTTTATCGCCCTCAGATCATCTTCATTGAACTTTGAGCCGTCTTCCTTCAAGCTGGGATAGCCTTGAGCTGCCTCCACAGGATCGATATCCGGCACCCATGCTTTTGCCCGGATCAAGGCATTAATGGCTCCGGTTCGAGCAGCAGATTTTTTCAGTTCTTCAATCCGAGCAGGAAGCATTGACAACCTAGTAAGAGTGTCTTGGATTAAAGAGGGTGCCGGATTGTTATGAGATGCCGTGGTGATGATCCGCTGCACTTCGGTATACAGCTGTTCAACTAAAGTATAGGTAGCCTTCAGCTTCTTCCGAACATCTGACCCTAAGTGACCAATGCGTGTACTTGCAACTATACAGGAAAGATCACAAACCGGATCTATTATAAGCAGGCCAGAGTTGTCAAAGAAACCAAAAGGAGCTTACCAAAGATAGCAGCGGTCATGGAATGTACTTGCCGCTTTACGGCGGTCAGCTCATCTACCACCGGTTTAAGGGCAGCTTCAGCGTTTTCAGCTCTTTTTATTAAAGCGACCTTCTCAGTGGCCCAATCAGCCCACTCCTTCTTAAAGCCCTCCTTCAGCTGTTCCGTGATGCTCAAAGCGCTGGTTAATTCTTCCCTTGCTTTGTCAGTTTCAGCTTGTTGGGTCTTCAAAGTTTCCTGCAGATCAGTAATCCGGTCCTCTTTGATCCTCACTTCAGCCTGCCTCAAGACAGTGCTTGGCTTTAAACAAACGGTACAAGTATTTGAAGTACCAACCACATAACAAGTTATACGCTTGATACTTGGGGGCTAATGCACCTTCAATTTTCATCTAGTACTAAATCGCAAAGTCCCAAGCTCAATACAGGTATTCAACTTGGCACTTGGGGGCTAATGGCTATTTGTTTAGTTATGTTCTGATGTTAGAATCTTTATTGGAGTCCCGGTTTAACTATACTAAGTTGAACCGGCCCTTGGGGGCTACATTGATGGATTTCAAAGTATTAAGGACTATATTCAAGTCCCGGTTTGAAGAAGGTTACAAACTGGCCCTTGGGGGCTAGGAGGATTAATACAGTGGCAGTAATTAAAGAAAGAAGAAGCACAAGGAAGTTACCTCAAATTTATCCCTCATCATCTTCACCAGACCAGCTTCACAGTCACGACTAGTATATAGCCGGTTCAAGTAACCAGAATGAAGATCCTGGGCACTCAGAGCAGCATATGTTTCCAGATTAACATCCCATTTGCCTTTGTTCATGGCAGAAGAATCTTCTTTCACAGTATGCTTAGTTAAAGCGACAGGATTCCCTGGTTCAAAGCGGCCTACGCCGGTAATTACAACGTCGTCATCCTTGGACTCGCCGGTTTGCATTGGTGCTGTCGGTCTATCGGCAGGTTTTGAAGGACTGCGGGATTTTTCAATCCGGACGGAGCTGGCAGGCTGGTCAACAGGGACTGAGGTATTGATAGGCCTTTTCTCAGGAATAGCATCATCTTGCAAGGGAGGGTCATTGGGAATATCCTCATGAACGAACGCTTCAACATCTGGTGCTTTATCTTGTTCAGGGGCAACATCTTCCTCGACCGCTTTATCCAGGCGGGCTTTCTTGCTCGGTTTAGGTTTAGCCCTGAAAGAGAAACAAAGAGTCAAGGAACAGCATAAGTTATAACACAGTACACCAGAAGCATATGTTCAGCCTAGCTTACCCGAGAACCGTTTTCAGTGGCGGCAGCTGAGTGGCCGATGATTCACCAGAGGAAGAATGAGAAGTAACCTGATAATCGGAGTCGGATGGATTAAGAGGTTGACGGATGAAACCCGCTTTAGGATATAAATTAATAAAAAGGTCGGAGACCTCGGAGTGGCGTTTTCGGACCGGACTATTTGGTAAACCGGCGGAGGTAACTACCTGGCCACTGTGCCGAGTTGTGCGGCGAGCTTCATGTTGCTGAGTCTTCATAAGAAATTTGGGATCCAAGTAAGCAAGAGGATGAGAAAATTTAACTTTCCGGTTTGCCTGGCGAAATTTTGGCAAAGGCAAAGGATCTGAATCGGAAGAGAGAATAGTTACCTCAGCGAAATCAGCATTACTGGCTTCAGCGTCATCCTGACAAGTATCATCATCAATAAGGCGTGTAAAAAGTAAGCCTAGTGAATCGAGTTCTACCTCAAGGTCCGAGTTACCCACATCATCATCAACAGCCGGATCAGATGAAGCAGTGGTTTTCCTCTTTTTAGCAGGCTTCTTGATGACCTTGGTCTTTGGCCGAGTTGACCGTTCTGCTTTCTCCGGTTTGTCTTGTGGAAGCTTCTTGCTCCAAAACGGATTATCACCCTGGTTAAGCAGCAATTGATGTCAGACAGAGATAGCAATAACAGGTTCAATAAAAAATAGTCAGAATCTTACAGCTGGCGGTTTGTTGGTAGCACAGAAAGGGAGCAGTCCGGTTTGAGCACAGAGGTGTTCCGGTTCGTTCAACATTTTCTTCACAGCATCTGTGACTTCATCATCTGAGAGCTGGATGTTGGTGTGTCGGAGTGGGTCGTCGATGCTACCAGTATACTTGCACATTAAACCGGAGCGCCGGTTGAGAGGCAGTATGCTCCATGATATCCAACAGCGTGCGAGATCTACTCCTGTTAAACCGTTGGCCATGAAGGCTCGGAGCTTGGATAGTTGCGGAGCGTATTTACTCCTCTCCTTGGCACTTAATCTTTGTGGAAAGGGGTGTGTGTTGCTGAGCCGCTCCGGACGAAAGCCAGGCAAAGGATTTTCATTATCACGGGAAGTGTCTTTGCAGTAGAACCATGTTGCATTCCACTAATTGGGGTGACTGTGTAGTCTGGCGTGGGGATAAGTGATCTCTTTCCTTTTCTGAATTGCCATACCGCCTAATTCGGTATTAGGGCCATCAGTGAATTCTGTGCGGCGGTTTAAGTGGAAGCAGTCTCTAAACAATTCAACTGAAGGCTCCTCTTGAAGGTATACCTCACAGAGCACTTGGAAGTGGCATAGGTTGGTAACAGAATTGGGGCCAGTATCTTGCGGGCGGAGCTGAAAATTGGCTAGCACATCCCGATAAAATTTAGAACCGGGCGGCTTGAAACCCCAGGCTAAGTGATCTGCAAAAATCACAACCTCTCCCTCTTGAGGTGTGGGAGGACATTCATTACCAGGAACCCTCCAGTGGATAGTATCTTTGCTGTCTAAAGTGCCGATCAAGACTAAGTCATCCAGTTGAGTTTCTGTGACGCGAGAAGGAACCCAGTTGCACTCATATACTTGTTTGGCCATGGTGAGATCTACAAGAAATAGGTGATTCCGGTTCAAGAACATGTTGGATGAAAGAAGGCGTTGGTACGAACATTGCTAAACCGGAGGTAGTATATTTAAACCGGATTTCTATGAAGCGGCGTCATATGGCTAAAGAGTTCTGGTGGTTCAACAAGGGGACTAATGGTATACACTGGTTTGTTAACTTTTTCTATAATAAGTTAAACCGCCTGATCTAAACATTGAAGGCAATTGAGGTTGCGGATGGCTAAGTATGCAGAAACAGGTTTCACAAGGTCTTATTGCGGCAATGGATCTGAAGCAAGTTTAGAAAAACAGAAAATATTCAAAAGAGTAAAAGCGGAACGGAAGTAAATCAATGGGCAGGTATGAGATCTATAAACTTGAGTATGAAACTACAGGCGGATGCTAAAAGGCTACTTCTAGTCAGAGCAGGGTTTCACAGATCTATCCAGGAGTCTGGGTACGAGCATAAACAAGTTATGAACACGGCAAGAACACGAACCCTAGAACAGATCTATGTTAAGAAGAATAGAAGGCTTACCAGAATCGAGGAAGACGCGGAAGGCTATCGCGGTGCTCTGGTGCATTCAGGTTGATGCAGCGGCCCAAGACGATGCAGAGATCAACGGCGGCGGCGGAGCTCCGAGGCGGGCGACGTGAGGAAGATGAAGAGAAAGAGACGAAGGGGAGAAAAGGAAATGACCCTTCGGTCCTATTTATAAGGCAGGGGACGTGTGTCAGGCGCGCGAATCCAGGAGCCAAAAATTTCGGAAGTGGAGCTGCTGCTTTGGGCATTGCAGATCTATTAATAAAAGAAGGCGTCATAAATGTTAAACTTCGTGATGACGACATGGCGGTTTACCAACTACCAGAAGATGTTGAAGACAAAGATTTTTGTGAAGGATTGACATGAACCAGTTCAAATCAGTCTGGGGCCTAATGTTGGGGATATTACCACTGGGCGTGAACCGGACTACCTGGGCCGGGTTAACTTCGTTAATAGTATAAGCAGAAGAAGGCCCGAGGCCTGTAGTCGGTTTAGAACCTGTAGCCATAAACCGGCTTGATATGTAAACTTGCATTGTAAGTTAGGAATAGAGAGAGACCAACCGGGATAAGAGTATGAACCGGTGTGGGACTCTGTGGACCGGCGGGCGTCACCCGTGTATATAAGGGGACGACCCGGCGGCGGTTCAAGGACAGACAACAACAACTCGAGCCTAGGCGAAGCTTGTTTGCTCCCTAGTCATCGAAACCACATCAATTCCATCACAACTAGACGTAGGCTTTTACCTTCATCGAAGGGGCCGAACTAGTATAAACCCTTGTGTCTTTGTGTCCGCTTTAACCCCTTCAAGTTAACCCGTAGCGATGGCTCCACGACTAAGTCCTTTCACTAGGACATCTGCCGTGACAAATCCACGACAGATTCATTATTATTCTCAATCAAAGTAGACAAAGGCATATCATTGGGATCAATAGGAGCACTCTTAGTAGCAAACAATTTCATAAGTTCATCCATCTTTCCACTCAAAACATTAATTTCTTCTATAGCATGCACTTTTTTACTAGTAGATCTTTCGGTGTGCCATTGAGAATAATTAGCCATAATGTTATCAAGGAGTTTAGTAGCTTCTCCTAAGGTGATTTCCAAAAAAGTGCCTCCCGCGGCCGAGTCTAAAAGATTTCTAGAAGCAAAATTCAATCCGGCATAAAAATTTTGTATGATCATCCATAAATTCAAACCATGAGTAGGGCAATTGCGAATCATCAATTCCATTCTTTCCCAAGATTGGGAAACATGCTCATGATCAAGTTGTTTAAAATTCATAATATCGTTCCTAAGAGAGATGATCTTAGCGGGAGGAAAATACTTAGAGATAAAAGCATCATTGCACTTATTCCATGAATCAATACTATTTTTAGGCAAAGACCAAAACCAAATTTTAGCACGATCTCTAAGTGAAAATGGAAATAACTTCAATTTAACAATATCATTATCCGTATCTTTCTTCTTTTGCATCTCACACAAATCAACAAAGTTGTTTAGATGGGTAGCGACATCTTCACTAGGAAGGCCAGAGAATTGATCTTTCATAACAAGATTCAGCAAAGCAGCATTGATTTCACAAGACTCAACATCATTAAGAGGAGCAATCGGAGTACTAAGGAAATTATTATTATTGGTATTGGAAAAATCACACAACTTGGTATTATCTTGTGCCATAGCAACAAGCAATCCAACACACAAGCAAACGAAAAGGCAAGCGAAAGAGAGAGGAGATTGGGAAAGAGAGGGCGAATAAAACGGCAAGGGTGAAGTGGGGGAGAGGAAAATGAGAGGCAAATGTCAAATAATGTAATGCGAGGGAGATGAGTTTGTGATGGGTACTTGGTATGTCTTGACTTGAGCAAAGACCTCCCCGGCAACGGCGCCAGAAATTCTTCTTGCTACGTCTTAAGCTTGCGTTGGTTTTCCTCGAAGAGGAAAGGGTGATGCAACAAAGTAGCGTAAGTATTTCCCTCAGTTTTTGAGAACCAAGGTATCAATCCAGTAGGAGGCTCCTCAGAAGTCCCACGCACCTACACAAACAAACAAGAACCTCGCAACCAACGCAATAAAGGGGTTGTCAATCCCTTCACAGCCACTTGCGAAAGTGAGATCTGATAGAGATAATATGATAAGATAAATATTTTTGGTATTTTTATGATATAGATAGGAAAAGTAAAGATGCAAATAAAAGTAGATTGAAAACTTATATGATAAAGGATAGACCCGGGGGCCATAGGTTTCATTAGTGGCTTCTCTCAAGTAGCATAAGTATTACGATGGGTGAACAAATTACTGTCGAGCAATTGATAGAAAAGCGCATAGTTATGAGATTATCTAGGCATGATCATGTATATAGGCATCACGTCCGTGACAAGTAGATCGACTCCTGCCTGCATCTACTACTATTACTCCACACATTGACCGCTATCCAGCATGAATCTAGAGTATTAAGTTCATAAAGAACAGAGTAACGCATTAAGAAAGATGACATGATGTAGAGGGATAAACTCATGCAACATGATATAAACCCCATCTTTTTATCTTCAATGGCAACAATACAATACGTGCCTTGCTGCCTCTGCTGTCACTGGGAAAGGACACCGCAAGATTGAACCCAAAGCTAAGCACTTCTCCCATTGCAAGAAAGATCAATCTAGTAGGCCAAACCAAACTGATAATTCGAAGAGACTTCTAAAGATAACCAATCATACATAAAAGAATTCAGAGGAGATTCAAATACTTCTCATAGATAAACTTGATCATAAACCCACAATTCATCGGATCTCGACAAACACACCGCAAAAAGAGTTACATCGAATAGATCTCCAAGAAGATCGAGGAGAACTTTGTATTGAGATTCAAAGAGAGAGAAGAAGCCATCTAGCTAATAACTATGGACCCAAAGGTCTGTGGTAAACTACTCACAACTCATCGGAAGGGCCTTGGAGATGATGTAGAGGCCCTCCGTGGCCGATTCCCCCTTCGGCGGAGCGCTGGTGAAGGCTCCAAGATCGGATCTCGCGGATACAGAAGGTTGCGGTAGTGGAATTAGGTTTTCGTGGTCTGTTCTGATGTTCTCGGGGTACGTGGGTATATATAGGAGGAAGAAGTAGGTCGGTGGATGCTCGAGGGGCCCATGAGGGTGGGGGGCGGGCCCACCTGTAGGGGACATGCCGGGAACCCTCGTGGCCGCCTCGGTCATTGCTTGATGTCCACTCCAAGTCTCCAGGTTTGCATTTGTTCCAAAAAGATCGCTCTCGAAGGTTTCATCGTGTTTGGACTCCGTTTGATATTCCTTTTCTTCAAAACACTGAAATAGGCAAAAAAAACATCAATTCGGGCTGGGCCTCCGGTTAATAGGATAGTCCCTGATACGTCTCCAACGTATCTATAATTTTTGATTGCTCCATGCTACTTTATCTATTGTTTTGGACTATAATGGGCTTTATTTTCCACTTTTATATTATTTTTGGGACTAACCTATTAACCGGAGGCCCAACCCAGAATTGCTGTTTTTTGCCTTTTTCAGTATTTCGAAGAAACAGAATATCAAACAGAGTCCAAACAGAATGAAACCTTCGGGAACGTGATCTTCTCACCGAACGTGATCCAGGAGACTTGGACCCTACTCCAAGAAGTACCAGAGGCGGTCACGAGGGTGGAGGGCGCCCCCCCCCCCCGGCGTGCCCCCTACCTCGTGGGCCCCCTGATGCTCCACCGACGTACTCCTTCCTCCTATATATACCTACGTACCCCCAATAGACCAGAGACGGAGCCAAAAACCTAATTCCACCACCGCAACCTTCTGTATCCATGAGATCCCATCTTGGGGCCTGTTCCGGAGCTTCATCGGAGGGGGCATCTACCACGGAGGGCTTCTACATCAACACCATAGCCCCTCCGATGAAGTGTGAGTAGTTTACTTCAGACCTTCGGGTCCATAGCTAGTAGCTAGATGGCTTCTTCTCTCTTTTTGGATCTCAACACAATGTTCTCCCCCTCTCTCGTGGAGATCTATTCGATGTAATCTTCTTTTTGCGGTGTGTTTGTTGAGACCGATGAATTGTGGGTTTATGACCCAGCTTATCTATGAATAATATTTGAATCTTCTCTGAATTCTTTTATGTATGATTGAGTTATCTTTGCAAGTCTCTTCGAATTATCCGTTTGGTTTGGCCAACTAGATTGGTAGTTCTTGCAATGGGAGAAGTGCATGGCTTTGGGTTCAATCTTGCGGTGTCCTTAATCAGTGACAGAAAGAATTGCAAGGCATGTATTGTATTGTTGCCATCGAGGATAACAAGATGGGGTATTTATCATATTGCATGAATTTATTCCTCTACATCATGCCATCTTGCTTAAGGCGTTACTCTGTTTTTAACTTAATACTCTAGATGCATGCTGGATAGCGGTCGATGAGTGGAGTAATAGTAGTAGATGCAGAATCGTTTCAGTCTACTTGTCTCGGACGTGATGCCTATATACATGATCATACCTAGATAACCTCATAACTATGCTCAATTCTGTCAATTGCTCAACAGTAATTTGTTCACCCACCGTAGAATACTTATTATCTTGAGAGAAGCCACTAGTGAAACCTATGGCCCCCGGGTCTATTCTCATCATATTAATCTCCATCACTTTATTTACTTTCTTTGCCTTTACTTTCTACTTTGCATCTTTATACCAAAAATAACAAAAATGTTATCTCTATCAGATCTCACTCTCTAAGTGACCGTGAAGGGATTGACAACCCCTAATCGCGTTGGTTGCGAGTAGCTATCGCTTTGTGCAGGTACGAGGTACTTGCGCGTGACCTCCTACTGGATTGATACCTTGGTTCTGAAAAACTGAGGGAAATACTTACGCTACTGTGCTGCATCATCCTCTCCTCTTCGGGGAAAACCAACGCAAGCTCGAGACGTAGCAAGAAGGATTTCTGGCGCCGTTGCCGGGGAGGCTTACGCAAAAGTCAACATACTAAGTACCCATCACAATCCCTATCTCTCGCATTACATTATTTGCCATTTGCCTCTCGTTTTCCTCTCCCCCACTTCACCCTTGCCGTTTTATTCGCCCTCTCTTTCCCAATCTCCTCCTCTTTTTCCCTTTGCCTTTTGTTTGCTCGTGTGTTAGTTTGCTTGCTTGGCATCATGTCTAATTCCTTATCCGCTCCTATGTCTCCCGAGTTTGAAGTTCTACACTTCAAGCAAAGGCAAGGAGAAAACTTAAAAGATGCTTGGTATAGGATGATGGAATCTTATCATAAGTGCACCCTAGAGGTGAACTTTAGAATTCTTCTTTGAAATTTTTATGTTGGGTTAAATATGACGCATAGACAACTCTTGGACTGCATTGCCAAGGGAAATTTCATTGAGATTGATCCCAGTATTGCGCATGAAATTATAGAGGGAATAGTGGGAACACTACCCCAAAAGGGAGGATCTCATCCAACCCAAGGAGAAACCCAAGTGTTTGAGAAGATTTGCGAAGTAACAATTTTTTTACAAAAGTCTCTTGAGCCTCTTAAAAGTGTTAGCGGAAATCTTCACCGCATGAATATGTTGATTACTCTTTGCAATAAGCGGTTGGATTCTTTAGATCTAAAAATTTCCGAGTATGAAGGGAAAGGAAAGAACCTCCCGGATTCGAGCATGACTCCACCAAAAACTGAAAAATAAAGATGGCAATACCTAAATCTATCCTTGCTTTTATGCCTAGCTAAGGGCGTTAAACGATAGCGCTTGGTGGGAGGCAACCCAATTTTATTTTGTTTTTTTGTTTTTGCTTCTGTTTAGGAATAAATAATCCATCTACCTTCTGTTTGGATGTGGTTTTATGTTTTAATTAGTGTTTGTGCCAAGTAGGACCTATAGGATAACCTACGATGATAGTTGATTTGATTCTGCTGAAAAACAGAAACTTTACACGCACGAATTTAGTTATGATAAATCACAGGAATGTGCTTTTGCGTTGATTCTTTTTGCTGCTAATTAATAAACAAATTTTCCAGCACTTCCTATTTTGGTAGAATTTTTAGAGTTCCAGAAGTTTGTGTTAGTTACAGATTACTACAGACTGTTCTGTTTTTGACAGATTCTGTTTTTCGTGTGTTGTTTGCTTATTTTGATGAATCTATGGCTAGTAAAATAGTTTATGGTCCATATAGAAGTTGGAATACAGTAGGTTGAACACCAATAAAAATAAAGAATGAGTTCATTACAGTACCTTGAAGTAGTCTTTTGTTTTTTTTCTCTAACGGAGCTCACGAGATTTCTGTTGAGTTTTGTGTTGTGAAGTTTTCAAGTTTTGGGTGAATTCTTTTGATGGATTATGGAACAAGGAGTGGCAAGAGCCTAAGCTTGGGGATGCCCATGGTACCCCAGATAATCCAAGGACACCAAAAATTCAAAGCTTGGGGATGCCCCGGAAGGCATCCCCTCTTTCGTCCACTTCCATCGGTAATTTACTTGGAGCTATGTTTTTATTCACCAACATGATATGTCTTTTGCTTGGAGCGTCTTGTATTATTTGTGTCTTTGCTTGTTAGTTTACCACAATCATCCTTGCTGTACACACCTTTTGAGAGAGCCATACATGAATTAATTTTTTTTAGAATACTCTATGTGCTTCACTTATATCTTTTGAGCTTGATAGTTTTGCTCATAGCGCTTCACTTATATCTTTTGAGCGTGATAATTTTTGCTCTAGTGCTTCACTTAGATCTTTTTGAGCACGGTGGTGGATTTGTTTTAAAGAAACTTAATCTCTCATGCTTCAATTAGATTATTTTGAGAGTCGTTAATAGCATGGTAATTTGCTTAATGTTAATATACTTGGTATTCAAGATATGTGAAACTTTCTTTTGAGTGCGTTGAATACTAAGATAAGTTTGATGCTTGATAATTGTTTTGAGATATGGAGGTGATAATATCAAAGTCGTGCTAGTTGGGTGATTATGAATTTGAGAAATACTTGTCTTGAAGTTTGCAAGTCCCGTAGCATGCACGTATGGTTAAAGTTGTGTAACAAATTTGAAACATGAAGTGTACCTGGCTTGTGCATCCTTATGAGTGGCGGTCGGGGACGAGCGATGGTCTTTTCCTACCAATCTATCCCCCTAGGAGCATGCGCGTAGTACTTGATTTTTGATGACTTCTAAATTTTTGCAAGAAGTATATGAGTTCTTTTGACTAATGTTGAGTCCATGGATTAAATGCACTCTCACATTTCCGCCTTTGCTAGCCTCTTCGGTACCGTGCATTGCCCTTTCTCACCTTGAGAGTTGGTGCAAACTTCGCCGGTGCATCCAAACCCCGTGATACGATACGCTCTATCACACATAAACCTCCTATTATCTTCCTCAAAACAGCCACCATACCTACCTATCATGGCATTTCCATAGCCATTCCGAGATATATTGCCATGCAACTTCCACCATCATCATCGTGACATGCATTACTTTTTTCATATTGCCATTGCATGATCTTGTAGTTGACATCGTATTTGTGGCAAAGCCACCATGCATTATTTTTCATACATGTCACTCTTGATTCATTGCACTATCCCGGTACACCGCCGGAGGCATTTATATAGAGTCATATCTTGTTCTAGTATCGAGTTGTAATCCTTATGTTGTAATCAATAGAAGTGTGATGATCATCATTATTAGAGCATTGCCCAAAAAAAAGAAAAGAGAAAGGCCAAAAAAGAAAGGCCCAATAAATATATATAAAAAAGGGCAATGCTACTATCTCTTTTTCCACACTTGTGCTTCAAAGTAGCACCTTGTTCTTCATGTAGTAAGTCTCATATATTGTGCTTCAAAGTAGCATCTTGTTCTTCATATAGTGAGTCTCATAAGTTGTCTTGTTCATACTAGTGGGAATTTTTCATTATAGAACTTGTCTTGTATATTCCTACGATGGGCTTCCTCAAAATGCCCTAGGTCTTCATGAGCAAGCAAGTTGGATGCACACCCACTAGTTTTCTTTTGTTGAGCATTCATAGCTCTAGTGCATCCGTTGCATGGCAATCCCTACTCCTTACATTAACATCAATCGATTGGCATCTCCATAGCTCATTGATTAGCCTCGTTGATGCGAGACTTTCTCCTTTTCTGTCTTCTCTACACAATCCCCCTCATCATATTCTATTCCACCCATAGTGCTATATCCATGGCTCACGCTCATGTATTGCGTGAAGGTTGAAAAAGTTTGAGATTATTTAAGTATGAAACAATTGCTTGGCTTGTCATCGGGGGTATAGAAGTTGGGAACATCTTTGTGTGACAAAAATGAAGCATAGCCTAACTATATGATTTTGTAGGGATGAACTTTCTTTTGCCATGCTATTTTGAGAAGACATGATTACTTTGATTAGTATGCTTGAAGTATTATTATTTCTATGTCAATATGAACTTTTGTCTTGAATCTTTCGGATCTGAATATTCATACCATGATTAAGAAGATTTACATTGAAATTATGCCAAAGTATCACTCCGCATCAAAAATTCTCTTTTTATCATTTACCTACTCGAGGACGAGCAGGAATTAAGCTTGGGGATGCCTGATACTTCTCCAACGTATCTATAATTTTTGATTGCTCCATGCTACTTTATCTACTGTTTTAGACTATGATGGGCTTTATTTTCAACTTTTATATTATTTTTGGGACTAACCTATTAACCGGAGGCCCAGCCCAGAATTGCTGTTTTTTGCCTTTTTCAGTATTTTGAAGAAACAGAATATCAAACGGAGTCCAAACGGAATGAAACCTTCGGGAACGTGATCTTCTCACCGAACGTGATCCAGGAGACTTGGACCCTACTCCAAGAAGCGCCAGAGGCGGTCACGAGGGTGGAGGGCGCACCCCCCAGGCACGCCCCCTACCTCGTGGGCCCCCTGACGCTCCACCGACGTACTCCTTCCTCCTATATATACCTACGTACTCCCAATAGACCAGAGACAGAGCCAAAAACCTAATTCCACCGCCGCAACCTTCTGTATCCACGAGATCCCATCTTGGGGCCTGTTCCGGAGCTCCGCCGAAGGGGCATCTACCACGGAGGGCTTCTACATCAACACCATAGCCCCTCCGATGAAGTGTGAGTAGTTTACTTCAGACCACTATAATATGCAAGGGATGGAAAAGACAGTTCCTAAGCTCTTCGCAATTTTAAAGGCTGTGGAGGTAGAAATCAAGAAGGAGCATCAAGTGTTGATGGTTAACAAGACCACTAGTTTCGAGAAAAAGGGCAAAGGGAAGAAGGGAAACTTCAAGAAGAATAGCAAGCAAGTTGCTACTCCCAGGAAGAAACCCAAGTCTGGACCTAAGCCTGAAACTGAGTGCTTCTACTACAAAGTGACTGGTCACTTGAAGAGGAACTGCCCCAAGTATTTGGCAGATAAGAAGGATGACAAAGTGAAAGGTATATTTGATATACATGTTATTGATGTGTACTTTACTAATGCTCATAGTAGCGCCTGGGTATTTGATACTGGTTCTGTTGCTCATATTTGCAACTCAAAACATGGGCTAAGGATTAAAAGAAGATTGGCTAAAGACGAGGTGACGATGCGCGTCGGAAATGGTTTGAAGGTCGATATGATCGCCGTCGGTATGCTACATCTATATCTACCTTTGGGATTAGTTTTAGACCTGAATAATTGTTATTTGGTACCAATGTTGAGCATGAACATTATATCTGGATCTTGTTTGATGCGAGACGGTTATTCATTTAAATCAGAGAATAATGGTTGTTCTATTTATATGAGTAATATCTTTTATGGTCATGCACCCTTGTTGAGTGGTCTATTTTTGTTGAATCTCGATCGTAGTGATACACATGTTCATAATATTGAAGACAAAAGATGCAAAGTTAGTAATGATAGTGCAACTTATTTGTGGCACTGCTGTTTAGGTGATATTGGTGTAAAGCGCATGAAGAAACTCCATGCTGATGGGCTTTTGGAATCACTTGATTATGAATCACATGGTGCTTGCAAACCATGCCTCATGGGCAAGATGCCTAAGACTCCGTTCTCCGGAACAATGGAGCGAGCCACTGACTTATCGGAAACAATACATACCGATGTATGTGGTCCGATGAGTGTTGAGGATCGCGGCGGGTATCATTATTTTCTGACCTTCACAGATGATTTGAGCAGATATGGGTATATCTACTTAATGAAACATAAGTATGAAAAATTTGAAAAGTTTAAAGAATTTCAGAGTGAAGTAGAAAATCATCGTAACAAGAAAATAAAGTTTCTACGATCTGATCGCGGAGGTGAATATCTGAGTTACAAGTTTGGTATTCATTTGAAATAATGTGGAATAGTTTCGCAACTCATGCCACCTGGAACACCACAGCGTAATGGTGTGCCCGAACGTCGTAACCGTACTTTATTAGATATGGTGCAATCTATGATGTCTCTTACTGATTTACCGCTATCATTTTGGGGTTATGCTTTAGAGACAGTTGCATTCACGTTAAATAGGGAACCATCAAAATCCGTTGAGACGACACCATATGAACTGTGGTTTGGCAAGAAACCTAAACTGTCGTTTCTTAAAGTTTGGGACTGCGATGCTTATGTGAAAAAGCTTCAACCTGATAAGCTTGAACCCAAATCGGAGAAATGCGTCTTCATAGGATACCCAAAGGAAACTGTTGGGTACACCTTCTATCACAGATCCGAAGGCAAAAATACGTTGCTAAGAATGGATCCTTTCTAGAGAAGGAGTTTCTCTCAAAAGAAGTGAGTGGGAGGAAAGTAGAACTTGATAAGGTAATTGTACCTTCTCCCGAATTGGAAAGTAGTTCATCACAGAAATCAGTTCCAGTGATTCCTACACTAATTAGTGAGGAAGCTAATGATGATCATCATGAAACTTCAGATCAAGTTACTACCGAACCTCGTAGGTCAACCAGAGTACGCTCTGCATCAGAGTGGTACGGTAATCCTATTCTAGAAGTCATGTTACTAGACCATGATGAACCTACGAACTATGAGGAAGCAATGATGAGCCCAGATTTCGCGGAATGGCTTGAGGCCATGAAATCTGAGATGGGATCCATGTATGAGAATAAAGTGTGGACTTTGGTGGACTTGCCCGATGATCAGCAAGCCATTGAAAATAAATGGATCTTCAAGAAGAAGACTGACGCTGACGGTAATGTTACTGTCTATAAAGCTTGACTTGTTACAAAAGGTTTTTGACAAGTTCAAGGAGTTGACTACGATGAGACCTTCTCACCCGTAGTGATGCTTAAGTCTGTCCGAATCATGTTAGCAATTGACATATTTTATGATTATGAAATTTGGCAAATGGATGTCAAAACTGCATTCCTTAATGGATTTCTTAAAGAAGGGTTGTATATGATGCAACCAGAAGGTTTTGTTGATCCAAAAGGTGCTAACAAAGTGTGCAAACTCCAGCGATCCATTTATGGACTGATGCAAGCTTCTCAGAGTTGGAATATACGTTTTGATAATGTGATCAAAGCATATGGATTTATACAGACTTTTGGAGAAGACTGTATATACAAGAAAGTGAGTGGGAGCTCTGTAGCATTTCTAATATTATATGTGGATGACATATTGTTGATTGGAAATAATACATAATTTCAAAATTGTACTGCTGCATCTACCTTGCCCGGTCTAGCTGCCGTTGACGCCACCACGATGCCAGACCGCGTCACCCTCCTGCGCGAGTCCATCTCCGCGCATCGGACGCCGAATCACCACAGCGCCATGCCGCCGAGATCCACCGCCATCAATGAGTGAGATGAAGCATCACTCCACCAAAGAATCCGTCCTCTGGTCCCTCGGTCACGTGTTTACCTCCAAGAATGACGCCCCAAAGGGGGGAATGACACTAGAGCACCACCGTCATCCGATCTAGGGTTTCCCCCGGAGGTAGCAGAGAGTGGTCTTGAACTTCTCCACGGCGATGCCTTCAAGAAGGGAACGATGCAGATAGTGCCGCCACCGTCGGCCTTGACAATAGCCGACAACAAGTTTTCACCTAGATCTGTTCGAAGGAATCCAACTCCCGTGCACGGCCGCCGCCACCACCAGGTTAAGCACTCGCCGCCGCCGGCACCTCCACGATGCCCAGAGAATGCGTGACTCGCTGCCACCACGCGTGGGCCACCGGCCACCGCTGCCAAACACCAACCCCACCATCCACCGGATCTGGGCAGGGATCCCAGATCCATCCCCCACCACCCACCACCACGGAGGGGAGGAGGCGGCGCCATAGAGGGATGCCGGGAGGGGGAGAAGGAGCCGAGGCAGGGCCAGCCTGACGCCCGGCACCACCAGGTAGATGGAAACGCCCCGCGGAGTCCCAAACTGCATGCAGGAGAGAGCCGCCGCGCCGCCGCCAACGCCACACGGCCTTTTGCCGGCGACGCCCCAGGCAGTGGCAAGGGAGGGGGTTGAGGCAAAGGGGGCGACGCGGGCGGCTCTAGGGTTCCATACCAGGCTGAGTTGGGCCAGATTGACAGTGGTGATAGGAAGGGCAAAGAGTGTCCCAGGAGATCCGAGCGGACGACGCTCAGTATGACAGTGATGCTACGATCGAGATGATGGAGGCAGAGATCAAGCTCGCTTGCAACAGTTCTCAGGGATTAGTAGCTAGGTCAGGAGAAGTTCTTTAAGAGAGGAAAGCAAGGACTATGTATCACTGAGCTTGGTATGGCTGACAGTGATCGGAACACACTTACTATCACTGAGTTTTAGTGGATTTATGCTCTGTTCTTGATCAACCCTCTCCGTTTTCTGTCCTTTTTTGTTGTTTCATCAAGTTTTTTTGGTTGGCTATTTTGTTGGACTTTGTCGGGGTATCGTAGCATGCACTCGGGATTTTAGGTAGTAGCATGGTGTCATTACATCGATTACCATCTGACCATGTCCACGTAAAACTCCTTGATATTCATTTGTGTTGGACCTTCTGCACTTATCAACTACCCAAGTCTCTCTTTCTCTCTCTCTCTGAACGAACAAGTATCTACAGGTAGGTGTGAACAGCCAGGTAAGGCTAGTGTAAGACTAGAGTGTACGTAGCGGCGGCGGGGGAACCCTAGCCGCGCCGCCGCGGTCCCCTCCTCACCTCACCCCACCTCCTCGCCGACGCCTGAGGCAGCCGCCGGGCAAGCCCGGGGTGCCAAGAATGGTGGTGGCGGGGCCTCGGCTGCCCTGCCTGCGTGGGGAGTCCCGGATCTGGAGTAGTGGCTCCTTTGGCGAGGCACGGCGGGCTCCGGCGAGCAACCGCGCGGGCGGTGGATCTGGCCTCCTGGCCGCGCGGTCGGCGGGATCCCGGTGGTCGTTGGCGGCTGGAGGCGGCTTCTGCGGCGGTTGGTGCGCGATCTGCCGCCTCCTCTCCTCCCCTGTTCGGCGTGCGGGCCAGCCTGGTCGGGCAGCGCCTCCCTTGGTCGCCGGTTCTGTACAGGAGGCGCTGCTAGTGGCCGGGATCTAGTTCGGGCGAAATCCCTGGCCGTCCATGACCGGCCGCGCCGACGGCGACCCCTGAGGGCGCCGTTCTCCTTCTTGGAGGCGTCGGTATTAACTGATCTCCTCACTTCCCCTTCCCCTAGGTCTCCCGGGCGAAAGCCCTAACTTTGTTGGGCGGCAGCGGCGCTCATGGCGCCGTTCCCTTCTTGAATATGCCGCTTTGGGAACCTTGGGGCTGGGTGGCGCTTGCGGGTGGTGGGCGACGGCGGTGGTGTGGTCCTATCCTAGCATGGATCTACGGCTGTTGCTCGGAGATGGACTTGCGTTCGTGGTGGTCGACGTTTGGCGTCCTGGTGGTGTCGACGGCGGAGGACCTGCCAAGGCTTGCGTAGGTGGAGGCCGTCGTTTGGCGTCGTGGTGGCGTCGATGGAGGAGGACCTGCCAAGGTTGACACCTCAATCTGCTCTGAAGATGAACTAGTGGAAGATGGCGGCGACGACGACACATGTGAGTGCATCGACCGGTTTGTGCCCCCGGACCTGGCAAATGGCTCGGTCGGGGCCTCCGACTTTAGATGTTAGGCTTAGGTGAGAGGCTAGGTATGTGGCCCAGCTTGCACCCCTTCATCATATGGATAGGAGTAGCGGTAGATTACCAAGATGGTGGATTCAGGCATATTTTTGTTCTACTTTGTAAGGTCCTCGAGAATAATCAATAAAATGGCCGCATGCATCTTCCAGATGCAGAGGCCGGGGGTCATCCTCCTTTTCAAAGAACAAAAAAGTGAACAGCCCGATCAAAGTCACTGGCATGAGCATGACTGAATAGAGTGGCCTGCTCGATCGATCAGCACGTCATGGCCGTGTCGAAGCTGCCGCCGCTGCTTCTCGCCGTGAGCTGTGTGGTAGACTTTACCGGCACTCCGCCATGTCGCTCCATTGGCCGGCTCCGCAATCGCCGCCGGAAAATCTCCGTGTTGCCATGGATCGATGCTGCATGCCTATCCGAATGCAGGAGTACCGACCCCTCTTCTTGCTCCAAACGATTTGACCCCAAACAACTAAAAAGAAAAGTTCAGAGCATAATAGTAGCTACGAATATTGTCAACTTAGGATCAACTCCGTCCGCATCGCTCCCGCATCGGGCGACTTGGCCGCTACCCTAGCCGCCGCTGAGGCCCGATCTACTCTCTCCTCTCCTCCGGTTGCCGCCGCGTGACATCGCCAGGCTAAGCCCGGGGGCAGATGGCGGTGGTGGGGGCCTCTCCTCTCCCGCGGCTTGGAATGGGGTGGGGCCCCGACGAGTGGAGGCGCGGCTTGTCATGTCTTGCGGTGTGGCGACGGCGGGTGGCTCTACGGCCATTCAGATCTCAGATCGGCGACGACGACATGGAGGGCCTAGTGGATAGATCGGCTGTACATGTGGTCTGGCCTCCTATCAAATCTGATCTGGCCGGCGCGGCCTGCTCCATGAGCGGCGGCGGTGATTGATGGCGGTCCCCTGCAGACGAGGCTGGATGAAGATTCCTCGACCGGATCCGGGTGAAAACCCTACTCTTGGCTCGTTGTCAAGGCTGGCAATGGCGGTGTTTTCTGCGTCGTCTCCTTCTTGAAGGCATCATCGTGAAGAAGCTCTAGAGTCCTATCTGCCACCTCTAGGGGAAATCTTAGATCGGTCGATTGGATGACAGCGGTGCTCTTGTGTCGTATCCCTCTTTGGCGGTCATTCTTGAAGGTATGCATAAGCTCGAGGGACCAGTGGAAGACATCTGCGGTGGAGCAGCATTGTATGTGACACATCGACCACGTGGAGTCTCGGCGGCGTGGCACGGCAGGGCCTCAGGGACGGATGTGTGATGATGGACGCGCGTAGGGAGGAGGTGTTGTCTGGCGCCGTGGTGGAGTCGACAGCATGTCTGACAAGGTTGATACGTCAGTATCTACTCTGAAGATGGATCAATGAAAGACGGCAGCGACGATTGAGAGTTGGTCGGATCGGTTTGTGCCCCAGACCTGATATTTGGCTTGGTTAGGGCCTCCTTCTTTAGATGGTAGGCTTAAGTGAGAGGTCTGCTTTTTGGTTCACACCTTCTGCACCCCTTCATCAATTGATAGGAGGAGCGATGATGCTGTCAAGATAGCGGCTTCAGGCATATTGTTGTATTATTTTGTAACGTCTTTGTGAATAATTAGTAAAGTGGCTGCATGCATCTCACAGATGCAGAAGGCCAGAGGTCATCCTTCTTTACAAAAAAAAGAGAAAAGAATATTGTCAACATCAAAGCTGCGAGTCAAAGTTTTATCTATTAGTGTGTCCCAATGCTGCAGCAAAAGAGTTATACAAGGTTGAAGCTGAGATGCAAATTACGAGGGGAAACAAAATTGATGCTCCAAGTTATATCGTAGCTTGTTGAGACGGTGCCTTAAGCAAAATGGTGCGGTCGACATCCTCGCGCGTAGTTGCATTGTAGCATGCTTAAGACAGATTGCGAGCCATGGATAAGGGCCTTAAGAAGTTTATCTCCATGCAAGGCAAACATTTGCTTTATTCCCGGTGTCCCTATTCATATGTGTTCTCAACTTCATTTCGATTTTCTGGCAATCCATCCTCTCTTAAGTTTGTGACGATCAAATACAGCCTATTTACTATAATAAACTACTCAAATCAAATGATTGTGATGTAGAACTGTGTGGACGAAGGATTGGTGTTTCATGCCGCTACTAACTCAAGTGAAGATGGAGTAGTATATATAGAGGAAGGGAAATGATTGTCTCTACACATCTTGAAGGTGGGTGAGACATCTATTAGCCTTGTTTCCACCTTACTAAATTCCAACAACACATTTATCCTTGGTCAGTGATGGTGATGAAATTACTTTTCAACTTTCCTCTTTATGGTCTTTGTCTTTTCGTCCACCTCAAGTTTGGTATGTAGTAAAGTACTTTTACAATCAGGTGATCTGCACGCCAAGTAGTTGTCCAATGATACTATTTTTTTATTTCCAAGGGGCAGAAACACCCAAATGAAGATATTAGACTTTTCCTAATGTAAATGAGATCAATTTTCATAGGCTAATATAACAAAATTCAATACATATTGCCTGTCATGATGAAACAAACAACTATACAATGGTTATGTGATACTTGTGTCAAATTGCCATTGACTTATTGTGCATATCTAGATGCCAATCATAGATACTTGATGCCAACCTATCGCCTCTCCTTGCAATTATCGCCTCACCTAGATGCCAATCATAGATACTTGTGTCGAATTGCCATTGACTTATTGTTATTATGTTTGCAATGGTGAACATCAATGTACCAAACATGTATTCTAAATCCTGTTATGGTGCGTCTGGACGGAGAGAGATCGTCGCTGTCTAAAGAACAGCTCGCCCAACTAGCAACCAAGAAAATCTACCAGCCCGAGTTCGCCCAGATGGATAGTGCTGAGAAGAAGGACAACGAGCGTCCCGGGAAGACTGGAGCGGACGATGCCTAGTACGACAGTGATGCTACGACCGAGATGACGGAGGAAGAGATCGATCTCACTTGCAAACAGTTTACAGGGATTAGTAGCTAGGTCAGGAGAAATACTTTAGGAGAGGAGAGCAAGGACTTTGTATCAGTGAGCATGGTATGGCCGGTAGTGATCGTAACACACTTACTATCACTGAGTTTTTTTTGAACTGGTCAGCAAATTGCTGGTTTTCATTAGCTTAGCAGAAGAGAGCGACAAAGGTGTTTGACCAAGCGATTGGTGGCTGGAGAAAAAGAGCAGCAAAACTAAAACGAAAAATGTGGGGTATCAGGCTGATCTCTCACGGTACATGCCGAAAAGGGTACTCTAAGCATGCAGCTCCCGCAATCCACATCCACCATTGCTCCATGTCGGAGCGGCAGAACCTGATGATGTTTTGCGTGCTTCGTGTCTTTCCTTTGAATACGGAGTTGTTCCTCTCCATCCAGATTCACCAGCTGATGAGTGCGATCATGGATTTAGTGCCTTTCCGGGCTGTCGGGGCCGCAACGTCGATGATCATCTTGACCTTGGCAGAGGTTGTTGGTCCTTCCTTCCATACGCTGGAGTGCAAGGTGGAGCAGCCCACCCATGTCGCCGCTATGATCCACACATGCATGGTCGTCGGGCAGTCCCAGATGAGGTGCATCGAGCTCTCGAGGTTGCGCGTGCATGGGCAGAAATATCCATTTGACCATCCACGCCATTGTAGCCTGTCATTGCACCACAGTCGGTTCAGGTGGAGCAGCCACAGGAACATCTTGTTCTTGCCCGCCGCGCCCACACCTTCCAGATGATCTTCTTGAAGCAGCGGGTGTTGTTTCCGTCAAGCTGGACCTTGTATGCCGAGCTGGTGGAGTAGCGGCCCGAGCCGGTGAGGTTCCACGAGATGGTGTCTCAAGTGTGTTGATCGAGCACCGTCGCCGCTGCCTGGAGCTCCCTTGCCAGCATAGTGGCCTATGCCCTCCACGTCGCCGTGCCTTAGGTCGAGGATCGGCCTGCCCCCTTGCAGTGCAACCCGCACTATTCTGTTCTTCCTGGTAGAGTGGTTGAACAGCAGGGGGTAGGCATCGCACATCAGGCGTCCCTCGAGCCAGCTGCAGTGCCAGAAGGTCATCGTGTCACTCTTGCTGATGGTGACCGTCGTTGATGCCATGAAGAGGGCGCGATCGCCGTCGTCGTAGGGCGTGCTGGTGCCCACCCATGGTCTCGCCGGCTGCTGCAAGCTGCACGAGAGCCATCTTATCCGCAGAGCGTGCGCAAAGCGCGGTAGGTCATGGATGCCAAGGCCACCACTACTTTCTGGCTCCGCAACGAGCTTCCAAGCCACCTTGCATTTCCCTCCCGATACCTCCTCATCTTGCGTGCAGAGGAAACAACGACGCACCTTGTCGATGTCTTTGAAGAGATTCTTGGGCTCCCGTAGGACAGTGAGTGCGAAGGTTGGCATGGTCAAGAGGACACATCACACCAACACACGCCGTCCGGCTAGTGGCATGAGCCTGCCCTTCCACCTAGCCAACCACGTGCGAATTCTGTCAAGTATGAACCAGCCTACTCCTGCCTATCATGACAAGGAGGCCAAGATATCTGATTGGGAAGCCTGTTGTCTGCCCGCCAAAATTCAAAAGGACGCCACCGAGGTCTACGTCGTCGTAGCAGATTGGGACCATAGAGGATTTTGATGGGCTAACACGCAGCCCCGTAGCCTCAACGAAGAGCTTGAGGACCTCCATCAGTGCGTCGATCTCCTCCCGGGATGTGTTCGCGAAGATGATGGCGTCGTCGGCGTACAAGCTGATCCGTAGCCTTCCCGCGCTGCCCGGTATTGGCTGCAGGATCCCTGCACGCGCTGCCCGTACTAGCAGCCGATGCAGCGGGTCGGTCACGATGATGAAGAGGAGGGGTGAGAGGGGGTCCCCCTGTCGCAACCCGCAACGGTGGAAGATGATCTCGCCGGGGGTGCCGCTCAGCAGGCAGGCCGATGCAGAGGTTGACAGTAGGGAAGAGATCCAATTTCTCCAGCGCGCACTGAATCCCAGCCACTGCATTAGGTCGAGTAGATACTCCCATGAGACGCTATCAAAGGCCTTGGCTATGTCTAGTTTCAGAAGGAGCACCGGGGTTTTGCTGCGGTGCAAAGCTCTGACAGTGTTCTGCACGTACATGAAGTTGTCCTGAATGTAATTGTTCTTCTGGAAGGCAGTCTGGGCCGGCGAGATGATTTGATTACTACCATGGCGAGGCGCCTAGAGAGCACTTTAGCGATCAGCTTCACGATGGAGTGTATCAGGTTGATGGGTCGGTAGTCACCAACAGTGGTGGCCCCTTCCTTCTTGGGCAGTAGGACGATCATCACTAGGTTCAGGTGTCTGAAGGCCCCCTCCCCCCAGCAATCCTGTAGAAGTGGTTGAAGACAGCGATGACATCGGTCTTGATTGTGCCCTAGCAGGCCCAGAAGAACGTGCCCGAGAAGCGGGCCCGGCGCCTTCTCCACCGGCGACACCACGATCACCTCCCACACCTCCGCTTTTGAGAAAGGGTTGTCCAATCCCTCGTTCTGTATTCGTGGCAGCTCAATGGTATCCCAGTTTAGAGTTCGTCCCCTTGTACGCACCGTGTCCAGCAGCTCTGTGAAGTGGTGGTGCACCACAATGGCCTTGTCGGCCATTTATCACTGAGTTTCAGTGGAGTTTGTGCTCTGTTCTTGACCATGCCTCTTTTTTTTTGCTGTTTCCGTTGGGGTATTTTTGGTTCGGTGATTTTGATCGACTTTCTCGGGGTATCGTACCGTGCAGTCGGGTTTCTTGGTTGCATGGTGTCATTAGGTCCATTACCATCTGACCATGTCCACGTAAAACTCATTAATTCTTTTGTGTTGAACCTTTCTGCACCAATCAACTAGAGTTTTTCTCCTTTTTCTTCCCTGCTTCTAAAGTTTTGAGTTGGTGGTCGTCCGTTCACTTTCAATGCAACACCTCCTCTCCAACCAGGCAGTTGACACACAACCAAGGCATACTAGTGACACACAATCAAAGCATACTAGAAGAACGCCCGTGCGTTGCTATGGGCTACAATGCAAATAAATGAATCAAATAAATGATTAACGTCGTTTTCAAGTCCGCGACTCATTTCTCCCTCATATGTTCAGGCCACTTCGGACGTCACATAGGTGTCCAGCGGGCTCCCCAAAATTCAATCGTCTAGACAGTCCAGGCTCCCCCAAATCTATCCCATATGTGGGGGAGAAATGTGATTATCCAGACTATGCGTCATGTTATCTCCAACATGCAGTCCCATTATAAAAAACCCACCCCACGACGCTGTTGGAAATATGCCCTAGAGACTATAATATTGTATTATTATATTTTTATTTTCATAATTAAGAGTTTATATTTCATGCTATAACTGCTATGATTCTGGAATATGTGATCCGGTGAAAAACTCATATGCACTCGTGAGATGATAAACGGTAAAATATAGGTTCCGGGTCTTGCCTCTAAGACTGACTCAAGTGTTGTTGGTGATCATGTCTTCTCGATCTTAGGATATCGTTAAGTGTAAAGATAGTCATGAAAGAACATTGAGAGTATGACCTTAGAAGAACGATCATATTGAATCAATCCAATCTTGTTTGTTATACTTTGAGGTAATATCATCTGAAATCAATTGTTATCACATAGAGCGTTAGCATGTGTTTTAGTTTCTGAGACCATGAGAGTATCTTAGTCACTTCCTACCATACGGTGGATTTTGGGGTAGCTCAGACGTCATATGTAACTAGGTGATTATAACGACAACTTACGGGTTCATCAAAAAGTTTGACATGGGAATAGAAAGGCTTGAGGAACAACACTAATCACACGAAAAAGGCTCGCGCCATGCTTTATATATAAAGCACTGACCACAACAACCATCCGGATACAAATACGACAACACCACACTCTAGGCTAGACACATAGATGCTGAAGCTCAGCTACATCCAGATACCACCAAGCAAACGAAAGATAAGCAACAAAACACCACTTGAGGTATATGAAGCATAGCCGAATATCGACGAGCCGAGGCCTCCAAAGCGGTGCCTTCAGGAAGGACACGACACCAAAGTACCGGCACCGCCCGATCGAATTGATTTGGGATTTCACCCGGAGTGTCGCGGGGAGGATCGAGTAGCTGCAACGATGGCTTCAGGAAGGAGGCGACGCCCACGGGCACCGTTACCGAGTTTTCACCAGTTCGCATGATCCAAGCCCGAAACAGGTATGGGCACGGCCGTACCACCACCACTGACCGTCGATCATCAGCCACCACGCCACCCTCACGACCATGATAGCTGGCCAGCATCCGAGCCATGGGCAACGCCCACAAGCACCGTGGCAACCACCACCAGGGCCGCCTCCCCGCATCCACGACCAACCCACCATCCTCGACACGAACCACCACACCGCCGCTTGCCAAAGGAGAAATGCCGCTCCTTTCCACCCAAAGCACACCCGTGGCAAGGCCGGAGTCTTCCGAGTAAAGGAAAGGAGAGAGTCGCACCACCGCCGCTGCGCCGCCCCTCCACCAGTCGAGGACCACGGTAGAGGAAGCCGCCCGCAGCCCAAGCCAACCGACGCCCGCGCCGCTGCAAGGTCCGGCCAGGCCCAACGCCCCTGAACCGGTCGCCACCCGCGCCGGCACCTTGCAGCACGCAACCGGAACCACCACCGCCACGCCACCAGCTCCACCAACCCATGCAACGGCATAGCAGCTCGCCCGTGACCCAGGCCGAACGCAACCCCCACCGCACGACGAGCCGCCGGTGCCAGATCGGCCAGATCTGGCCGAGACCGTCTCGCACGGCGAGACCTGAAGAAAACGCCACCCGCAGTCGCCGCACCGCCTGCGGGCGCCCTAACCGCACGCAAGGCCAGCGCCTCCGCCCGCCAAGCCGTCCCGCGGCAGCCTTGGGGGCGAGCAGAGGAGAAAGAGAGGCCCCGCCGCCGCCGGGAGGGGGGGAGATGGACCGGATGAGGAAGGGGGGGGGACGGGTGGCTAGGGTTTCCCCCGTACGCTCGCGGGAGTGTCGTGGGTGGGAGGGGGAGAGAGAGACGGGTCAACTTCCGAACAACACTTATCAGGGTCCAAAAGGAAGGCTTGAGGAACAAAACGAGGAACCGGTAGACCCATGAATGGATCTCCCACGACTGATGCAGAAATGGACAATTCTTGACAAATTTCCGCGGAGTTTAGGGAATGCGCCATTTATAAGCCCACTTATTGGTCTAACAGGTCAAGAAAGGTTTTTACCAGGAAAATGAACTATCGAGCTACTAAACGGGCCTTGCGGCGCCATTTACTTCCCAAGCAGAGTTCCTGTAAAATTCACGCGTTCCAAACAGACCACGAAGACGGCACAACAAGCCGACAGGAGAAATTCAGGCCATTCCAGCATCAGGATCGTGATGAAGTTCTTCTTCACCCAACAAAGTGTTTCGTTTGGGTATGTGTTACGCCATCAACAGCAGGCTCAGGCAACTCAATGGGAATGCACAGCAAACTAGTAGCAACGAGGACTTAAGTTTCGTTCCCACATTTGGTACATGATAGAGCAAACATAATAAACTGAAACGTCCGGCAAATCATCGAATTAACAACATCCTAACTATTGAATTCATACTCCATCCAACTCATCCAAAAGTCTGAACTGATGGAGGGAGGCGGGCAATATATTTCAACACTCCCCCTCATGTCTAGGCTATTTTAGTCCTTAGACGTGGGATCGATGTAGGCCGCAGAATCGTTTTATTTTAATACTGCGTTGATAGGTCTTGAACTCATGACCTCTTGGCTCTGATACCATATTGAATTCATGCTCCATCCAACTCATCCAAAAGTCTGAACTGATGAAGGGAGGCGGGCAATATATTTCAACACTAACTTACAACATTATAAGCTCATAAACCCCAGCTTCTCGACTAAGTAAGGCTGATGGGTACCACTGACTAAGTAAGCACACAACAACCCCCCAATTCAAGCTCAAACTGGCTGGCATTGCCATGGGGTCGCACGGCACGGTGGTTTTCGGTTGCTTCAATTTTTCGCAGCTTCATGTTCCACTTCGTCCCAGCGGTATATGCTGCCATCCTCGCTGCAGGCAAGGATCATGCTGAAGAATGGAAGAAAAGAAGAGGAGTGACACACAATTCTTATGTGCGAACACCAAAACCAAACTTGAAAGAAGAAAAACTATGATGGATGCACATAGCACAGATGAGAGGCTATATCCATAAAAGTACAGGATAAATAAATAAATACTAGAGAGGTACTACTGGATCAGAGATGGCGAAAGGAATATGGTGATGTACCTTCCATCAAACGACACTGCAGTCTGCCTTATTGTCATTTTACATTGCGGATTACTCAGCCTGGAAATTATCAGTGTGTACATGCAGGAACATACAAGTTAGTAGCTAGCACCACCACAATATGCAGAGGAGAAGAAACTGAGAATAGCTGAACTTGCTCGGTTAAACTTACATGGTAATTAGCTCGGGAGGGCACGTCTGCACATCCCACACAAAGATTTTGCCTTCGCGGTTGCCTGTTTACGAGCAAATGATTAACCACAAGAGTTATACTTCTTCAATTTCATCTAACCCTGATCAGGTGCACGTAGATGAGTTTGTTTACGAGAAAACGATTAGCCACGAGCATGTTTTCTACAAATATCAGTTTTTCATGTGTACAAGTACGACCGTCCTCAGAAACTTGCTGACAATCACATAAGAGTACAATACAGAAATATGTCCGCAGATAGTAATTTCAATATAAAGTGTTACCTATTGCTAATTGATTAAAGTGAAAATCACATGAGAATTTCATAAACCAAATGTCACAATCGGGCACAGGGTACTTCTGAAGAACATCAATGCCATCCTGCATATGGAATGAAGAATCACTTCAGATGAAGGCACATAGTATGGCCGGGATCATTTTTATAAACAAAGGAGCACAGCCAGAAGTAGTTGAGAGAAGTGCATATTTCAACCCCAAACTTTTGCCCTAGTCTAATTTACAACTCCGAACTCCAATAAATTACAACCCCCAACTCTCAAAACCGGTAAGGATTCAACCCTTCTCTCTCTAAACAGTAAATTCAGTAAAATACCAAAAATTCAAAAAATCTGAATATTTTTTCATGGAAGATGTATCAATGTGTGGGGTCCGTACCATTTTTCATCGCGTTCGGACATCTGAGTAGCTCTCAGCGAAAAAACAAAATCAGCCCGAACGGTGCATGAACAGTTAAATGTTTCACAGACCCCACATTTCTCTTCTTTGCTGAGTGCTACTCAAATACCCAAACAAGCCAAAAAAATTGTAACTTTTTTGAAATTACTGTTCACCAGGTGAAAAAATGGAACTTTTTTATATACTGTTCACCCAGTCAACGGGTCAAAACGGGTCAAGAGGTAGAGAAGGGTTGAATCCTGACCGATTTTGAGAGTTGGGGGTTGTAGTTTAGACGGTATTGAAGTTCGGGGTTGTAAATTAGACTAGGGCAAGAGTTCGGTGTTGAAATATGCACTTCTCTCGAAGTAATTTGGATCAGTACAAAAGTATAATTTGTTAAGCCCTACAGTTCTTTAAAAGTAAAACTGCATCACCTCGCCATGACCCTGCTCTTTTATTTTTGGCTCCCACAGAACAATTTCATTTTCAACACTCTGCAAGTTCAAGGCGTAGCAGATCAGATGTTCTCATCCTTCAGGAAATAATTAAATCAGCATTGGAAAACAGGTGGCAACACTAATCTTTGATATAAAAAAGACTGTAAAGTATGATACTACAGGTTTCAGGTATAGTCTGAAATTTTGCACCAGTAAGCATTCTAACTTTGTGTTCACACTAAGTCATCTCTCCTACAAAAATGAGCAATTTACCTTCGACAAGATGAAGTCACCAAGCCACCTAGTACAGTCAACATAGTTAGAATGCACCACGCAAGTCATAAGCTGAAAGGGGATAGATCAGAACAATGGTGAGAGGGTTAAAAACAATACTAAAAGTTTGCATAATAACAGGTTCAAAGATGAGAGATTCTTAACATACCGGAAATTGGACAACTTTTGTTGGAAATTTTGATGGAAGGTCAGTCCATGTAAAGGATTTCTTCACGTATGGCTCAAATTCTATGACAACATTAACAAACCATGTCAGTGATCAGCAGTAACAAAATGTAAATAGGAAGCACGATTGATGAAATGCTTCACTAACCTTTCATTGACCAGATTTTAACAGTATTATCCATGCCACAACTGGCAATTTGGTGCATATCAGAAGGGTGGAAGTCCTGATATAATGGAAGTATGAATGAAAGGACAGTTAGTGCCGAGATAACATGTTTATTTTTCAGTGATATGAACTATAATTTGATCCACTCAATAATGCCAGTAGCTGGAAGACAGCTATATTTAGAGTGTGTTCGGATTTAGCCCAAGCTAGCCTTGCCAAATATTTGGCTAGCTATAATTTTGGTGAAGATTTTGCTAGCCCATGATTTGTCCAACATTGGTAAGAAAACTGAACTAGGGTGGCCAAACGAGCATTGTCATGCCAGAAAATTGGCCATGATCCTAACAAAGACCAAGTTTTTGATTATGAACAAAATATTGGTAGGGTAGCTTTTGGCCACAATCCAAACATATCTTCGGGCAGTGAAGTGAGTGGTAATATAAAACAATGTCACTAGGAGATAGGTGTAACTTACAACACTCAATACATCATGACGGTGACCTCCTCCTCCAGCAAAAATCAAGATGCAGATCCCTGTATGGACATTCCATAGCCTAACAGATTCGTCCTATAAGGCCATATAAACTGCATCAGAAAGGTAAAAGGCATAGGTATATCCAGCACCACACCAGGTTATCTGCCAACCTTGCTTGCAGAAATGAAGAGCGAAGGCTTCAATGGTTGAGTTCTTATCTCATTTATTGAACCACCATGGCCAATAAAACTCTGCATGATTTGTAAGACGAAATAAGAAACTTACTCCACGTTCGTAATCATTAGTTTAGGATATTGAATCGTCATATATATGCCCAGTTTCATTACTACCTAAGAAGAATAGATCTGCTAGGTTGTACATGTTTTCACCATGCTAGACGTACTAAAGTGTTTGACATCTACAATCTCGTTTGGAGAAAAATAAACTACTGTATAGCAGAAAGACTACTTCTCCTAAAAATCCAAATCATCATCTCGAATGGACAATACAGAGAAAACAACAATTATCAAATAGTAACTGTTTTAGGAAAGGACATCAAAGAAGCAGCTGAATAGTAGATTGATGCAAGTGAAACTTCATCCGTGTTGGCCACAATAACGAAGTAGAAAACTCTGGCACTATTATACCTTAAACAACTTCCCGGTGGCACAGTTGATGACCCGAATGACCCTATTGCTTCCTGCTGCCACTAGCAGTGGTGTGCCGCCAAGGTCAGAAGCCCAGCTCAGAGTGTAGAATGACTGAGCATCCTGAGATAAGATGCAGACCTCATCAGCCTCAGAGAAAGTACAACTAATATAAGAAACTGAAGATTCTAGAGATTGTAATGGAGCTTACGTCCGCATCAATGTATGCTTGCAGAACAGCCAAGTTACCGTCGGGGAGGGCACGGTACGTCGTCACCTGCAAGATCAACAGAGGCAAATTGTGGACAGGAGCACACCAGAAGTAACAATTAATCAAAACCAGCTCTCCCGCTCAACTACTCACAGTTAAGAACATTTCGAAATCTAAAGACAGAGCAAAGATCGAGCGAGCGGGCAACCAGAAAAGGCTTACATGATTGCCGCCGGCGGTGGCGAAGACGTCATAGTAGCGGGCGTCGGTGAAGTTGAAGCCGATGGCGTACAGCGGGCGCTTGCCCTCAGTGTGCTTGCTGCAGAGCTTGAACGGCCGGCTCCCGCTGGGGTTCAGCGACCCCACCGCCGCCTCGCACCCTAAACCCTGCACCGGGCGCAGGCTCGCCATGGGCTCCTGGAGAGGCTGGGGCTCTGGCGCCTCCTCCTCCTCCACCGCCGCCTTCCCCTTCCCCCTCCCCCTACCCTTCCTCTCGGCCGGCGCTTTCGCGGCAGCGGCGGCGGCGGCTGGGGCGGGTGGGATGGGGCGGCGCTGTGACCTCCGGAGCGTGTCGAGCTCAGGCGTTGCCGCGCTTCAGAGTTGAGAGATTTGGGGTTTAAGCACCGCGTGGAAATCAGATTTACATTTTTCTTCTTACGAAAATCAAATTAGGAAAGAATCAAGTGGATACTACAAAACTTTGCTGTATCAATAAAAGCAATTAATTAATCGTGCACCTGCAGTTTACACTTGGATTTACAGCTTTCATTTTTGGCAAACCTTTAATGTAGTACAGTAATTGGGTTACTGGGATATGGCTGGATATTAATTGGGTTTTCAAATTACAAATAGGGACACGAGTATATCAATACTAGCAAACATTTAATTATGTAAGTATGCAGGCTACAACTGGATTTGTACTGTAACTGAGATGGGGCTACTGCCCTCTGCAACCGGATTTACATCCATTCGCAGCAAAAAGAATTTTAAAAAAATTTACATCCAAATCTTTTTTTTTACAGAACTGAACAGACTCATTGATTTGCCGGATTTGCTAGAATATTTTCACCCGATTTTCTACTTTAAGGTTCAAATAACGCTTTAAGATTCATGCGAACTAAGAGAATCGACCACAATGCAAGAACAATTGTACAACAAGTTGATATACCTGGATTTTGCTTCAACTTCACTTAAAAAGTTGTGTAATCAAATTTCCCACTGTGAGGAAAATCACTCATACTAAAGTAAAAAAAATGTTTTTTGAAGATAACCTAATAAACTAAAACTATCTGTGTTATAACTGACAATAAACCACATACCATAACTAGATTGAGAACCAAAGGAAGTATATAACATAGATCTGAAAATGAAATTTACTATGATTTAGTAAGAAAAAAGGTTTGGAGCAACAATATTTTTTGTGTACCACTTACCTTTTGGGACGCGGTTTATACTGCATCTTGCCATTGGACCCCATCAGCGGTGTCTCATCATTCCGGGTGCTCATGCCGTAACAGGTAGTTAGACTAAGGGGCCTTGGTAAGATGCCTAAGGTGTAGTTGGGTTTTCTAGATAGTTGTCTAGAGAACGAGACTAAACATGTACAATATGTTTGACATGCTTTGTCGGATATGGAAGAAAGCGTCGATTTTTCTTCAGGGGAGTCTCAAATCCACATGTGCTGCTGTAACCACAAAGCAAAGATGGTCAAAATTTAATAAGGCAATGAGATGTCACTGTCCGATGAAATCGGGTAAGTGTTAAGGTGCGATAACAACAAGATGACCGGAGAGGGCGAACACGAGGAAGATAATGGATACCTGGAGTGAAGGATGTTGGCGGCGGCGGCGGCGGATGGAATGAATTGTATGTTCCGGTGTATGTTCGGTTTATATAACTGAAATTTAGGGTTTCAAAACTAGCTGATCAAATGTGTTAATGGGCCTGTTGTTTTCATGGGCCTACCTGTTACTTGGGCCCGACACCTTATAGAATGTTTGTGGAATCAAACCATGGATTTTTCATCTATAAAGGTCATTTAGATAAATAAAAAATAGATTAAACTTCCATTAATTGCACTACCCTAATTTGATAAGGATTATACGAGTAGCTAGATCTCTAAAAGTACTCGTTAAACTCTAGCGTGCATCTAGTCCCTACATTGAAGTTATTCAATACTTTTTGTACTTGTAGTTTATGTATATAGTATAGAATGTACTATCAATCAACATTATTGATTTGTATATGGCTTTGTGGTAGCACAAATCCTGCTTTAGACCTCCGCTTTCCAAATTGTTGATAAACTTCCAAGCCGGATATTCTGATTTACCCTAGAAACCTTCGTCGATTGTAACATCCTCCCTTCATGGATCTTGGAGGCTTTCTACTCCTGAACAAGTTATCAAACCGGTTAGCGTAGGATACGTGAATCACGATACTCCTTGCCCGAGTCTGGATTTCTGCCAAACAAAAAGAGCATCGAGCACATCTTTGCCTGGTGTGACCCATGCGTTTCTCCTTGGTGACCTTGCAATGTGCCCTTGTTCTTAGTGACTCATTATCTGATGATGAAAATAAAAATGAAGACATAGATCTGATCTGATATCGTTGGAATCCCATGGTCGGTGCTAGTTATTGAGGGGGTTTTCATCGGGTCCTAACAACACTACTAGAACGAGCACGCAGAATTGTAGTCATGGGAACATTACCCCAGGTTTCGGTGGATCTAGAACAAATAAAAAGGCTCACACGATCTACCTGGTTCGGGCCCCCAACTTGGGTAAAAGCCCTACTTTCCACATTGGTCTTTTTCTTATGTATATGGGGAGTATACAAATTGTTGATGTTTAAGAATCAACTTTTGACTAGGGGGTATCCACTGGTGCAGCGACGTCCTACACAAACCCGTTCTGCGATAGAGTTTTAAACCATCGCCTTGCCTATGTGTGTGATGGGGGGAGGGAGTCCATCCCACATGACCCAGAAAACGTCTGTGATAGCTTCTCCGGTCACATACGCTTAGCGCTTATGCTCATATGCGACCGGGGGAGCTAATACAGACGATTTTGTTGGAAAGCCCTATGAGATCATTTGCCATCCCACACAAAATGAGTTCAGAATTATTTTAAATTAGACTTTGCTAAGATGGTGTTTGTGAAGGAGGAGACACTTTCCCAGTTGGACTGTGCAAAATAGGTTCTTACTGAACTGAAAGCAGACGTGGAGAAGACAAATTTGACTGATCATGCATCAGGCGATTAGAGAAATAAATATATTGTTCTACTATCATGCTCAACATACTTTGTGCTTGACTAGCTATATTTTGTACGGTGCTGTTTTCATGTAGCTATCGTACTATGATGTTAAAATATATTTGTTTGCCTGATATGAAAGTGGCAAACACCTGTTCGATATAAAACGTGAATTTGCTTAATACTGAAAATATTAATAGGAAACTAATAAACCTGTTAAATTGGCCATTTATTCCCGTGGCCATTATAACCTTAGTCCCTTCAACCTTTTGATCGCGCCCCACAACACAAACAAGCGCACCCAGGACAACATATACAGAGATGATATCTAGTGGCGCTCCAATGGAGTTTCGCGTGCATCAAGTGGAGACCCACGTGAGGGAGAAGGACCTCTTGATGGTGTACACCAATGACCCGGTGGCGGTGGAGGACTCCATCGACACCGTGGAGCAGTTGTTGCTCAGGATGACAAGTACACAAAGTGGTCGACATTGACCTCCAGTACACTGACGGTCGTCTCGGGTATCATCAGAAGGTTCTGTCGCCCAGTTGTGTGTGCGCCATCACATCCTTGTCTACCACTACTCCCTGGCCACAAGTCCTTGCGAGCGTTTCACCAAGTTTGTCAACAACCCAACTACAAGTTCGCTACAGTGGACACCATCGATGATGTACAAGTGCTCGACACTTCGGTCTTGGACTGCTAGAACCTTGTCGACATTCGTGGCCACTACAGGATCTAGGGAAATATTAAGCAGAAGGCCTCCCAGGTTGACCTCGTCATGGTCATCATTGCCCCCTACTGCAGATGCTAGCAGGAAAAATCTTGCAGTCTGGCATACGGCCTGGGTGCGGAGACTGGATGAAGATCACCTCAAGTTCGCGGCCAAGGGCGTGTACACATGCTACGAGATGCACATGCGGATCATTGACATGAGGAAGTGCCTCCTTACTGTAGATGACAAGGGATCAAGCCACAAGTAGAGCAGTGGTGGCAAGTGTGACAAGAAAAAGTAGATGATGATTAGATGATCGTTTCTCCTAATTTATTATGCATGTAATTGTTTACTTTGATTGGTGTGTGCAAATGTTATTTGTGTAATCACTTATGTAATTAGATGTTTAATTTTGTTATGCAACCATGTTCTTATGTATATATGTTGTTCTTCTGTAGGTAAAGCAAATCACATCGCACACCAATTAAACTAGGGAATCCGTGATGATTTCATCAATCGCTGACAATTGTATATTAGCAAGCGTTTGCCCACAACACATACGGCTTATTAGCAGAAATTGTCTATGTTATTATCATTCTTTCCACACATTTCTGATTACTAACATGTTTGTTGCGTACCACACACATCTTATTAAGCTGAATCATTTGCGTTTGTTTTGGCTCATCGCAAACAGTTCATCCGAGTGAACTGTATGCCATCTATCGCACACACCTTGATCTGGTTGGTCGTTTCTGTTGTGTTGGCTAATCGCAAACAGTTCATCGGAGTGAACTATATGTCGTAAATCGCACACACCTTGATCTAACTGATCGTTTCTGTTGTTCAGACTCATCACAAACAGTTCGAATAGATCAACCGTATGCCACGTATTGCACATGCAACTCTAATCTGAATCATGCTTGATGTCTCCGTCATCGCACACAATTCGTCTTATTGGTGATAGTTTTATTATTATACCGTTTTCGACTCATGCATCGCACACAGTTTGGTCGAAGGGCCTCTGATTCATGTGTCGTGTTAGCAGCATTTTGCAGTAGTGTATGTTAATATAGGGGGAACGATGGTTAATGTTATGTCTAACTTGCCTGCCTTCTTGTCTGATAGCGAGAGCCAAACGAACTGAAGGCAAGAGCTCCTAAAGGGGTTATCATTGTCTGCAGGATGCCATTTAATCCCTTGAGCAAGGCAATGTAAGGAATACAACACCACTCTTTATTTAGATATATGCAGGTCGATCAAATTAATTGTCTGTTACTTTCAATTATCAACAAAGAGTGTACTACATCTTAGTGATTTAGTTAGCACACCTGTGGATAGAGGTAGCGGTTTTAAGTAACCTGAAAACATTTGAAATGTTGCACGCCTCGCCTAGGCCAATAATTGATACCTTTGTCGAACTGCCATTGACTTATTGTTAGTATGTTTGCATTGGTGAACACAAATGTCCCAGACATGTATTCTAAATCCTTTTCTATATCGTACTAGTTTTTTTTTTTGAGGGTCAAACATTGCCGCTTTATTTAACTAAAAAACGAAGTTCGGAATTTCATCCGACAGAACAGAAAGAACGAAGTCTGGGGGAGCCCCCAACCAAACCTTACAAAGTTCATCACCCACACCTACTTTAGCAAACTTATGCGCGGCAACATTTGCTGACCGACGGACCCAGGAAACCTTAAACTCCTCAAACGATCTCAGCATCATTTTGATCTCTTCCACCAACGGACCAGCCGCCGAAAGCTCCCTTCCGTTAGCTTGCAGCATGTGCACCACACCCTTGGCATCTAGTTCCACATGAACTCGCTGCACATTCAGATCTCCCGCCACCTCTAGAGCTCGCCGGCAGGCCAGAAGTTCTGCTACTTCAGGGTCAGTAACGCCCAAGAACAAGTGACAACCTCCTGCTCTGAACGCTCCAGAATGATCCCTGAGCACCACCCCTCCTCCGGCGTTTCCAGCCGCTTTTGCAATCGCTCCGTCCGCGTTGGCTTTGGTCCATCCCTCCTCCGGCGGTTCCCATCGCTGTGTTTCCTGCGTGATCCTCACAAGCAAAGTCCTGTGGTTAGTCAGCCTCCACTCTGTGATGTGCATCATCACCGAGCCCAATATTTCATGTGGCTCTTTCATTCGCTTGCCATCTCGTGTCTCATTCCTTGCTAGCCACAGATCATATAGCGCTTGCACCATCACCTGTCTCGCGTCATCCGTGGCCTCCGCTAGCCACTCCAACAGCCAGCGCGCCACTTCTCCCTGGGAGGTTAACTGCCATGGGGGGGTCGCCACCATATCTCCCATCTCCGAGCGAAGTAGCTGCCAAAACAGAACCGAGTGCTGACATGACCAGAACCTGTGAATGATAGTTTCTTCACGCGCACAGACTGCGCAGAACACGCCCGGTTTAATCCTCCTCCGATGAAGCTCCGAACCAACCGCCAGGCCGTTTGAGATCAATCTCCAAAGGTGAATCTTAGCCTTCCCCGGTGCATTAGTGTCCCAAAGAGCCATGTACCCCTTGTGTTTATTGACTGAGCTAGAAGGTTTCGGCCGTCCGGTCCTTGCTCTCAACATGGCCATTCTCAAATGATATGCTGAACGCACCGAAAAGACACCATTCTTCGTGTGATTCCAAGCTTGATAGTCCACTGCTCCAAGCCCTCCCGCCACAATTTGAAAAATATCTTTTGCATCATCCGGCGAGAACATGTCTAGTACCCGCTGCATGTTCCAGGTTTTGCCATCTGCCTCCAGGAGATCGGCAACCTTAGTCACCCCCTGCACAAATACCTGCCCAAGTGGCTTCATGGAACCATTCCTCGGGATCCAGTTACTGTGGTGAATATTGACACGGGTTCCATCACCAATGCGCCACACGAGTCCTTCCCTAAGAAGGTCCCGGCCGTGCAACACGCTCCTGTATGTATATGAGGCTGAAGAAGGGCACGTTGCACTCATTATGGACCCCCCTGAAAGTAGCGCGCTTTGAGAACCCTTGCAACTAGGGACCCCGGATTTTGCAGAAGGCGCCAGGCTTGTTTCGCAAGCAAAGCCTGATTAAATGCAACTGGATCACGAAAACCCATTCCTCCGTCTCTTTTGGATGTGCACATCTTCTGCCAAGAAATCCAGTGTACCTTACGCTCACCATCTTTTGCCCCCCACCAGAATTTTGAAGAGATAGAGTTCAGGTTCGGCACGTCTTCTTTGTGAGGTGGAAACAACTCATGGTGAACGTAGGCACGGATTGGAGCCCAGACTTGATGAGAACCTCCCTTGCCTTCTTAGACAGGCCCAAGCCCTTCCAGCCGCTACATTTGCCCTTTGAGCTCTCAGTGACATACTGAAAAGTTCCCTCCTTGGATCTTCCAACCAGTGTTGGAGGACCGAGGTACCTCTCACTAAGAGCCTCTGAAGACACACCCAAAGTCGATTTGAGCTCCTCTTTTGTGGTGTCTGGGCATCCCTTGCCAAAGAAAATAGAGGACTTCTGCAAGTTTACCTTCTGGCCAAAGCGGCCTCATATGTTTCTAAAATTTCCTTGAGCGTTTGTAGATATTCTGTACGCCCCTCTAGAAACACGATGCTGTCATCGGCAAAGAGAAGATGTGTGATGTGGGGGCCAGTGCCTCCAAACGAAACACCCTTCATCCTGTTTTCAGACTGTGCTCTCCTCAGAAGCGCCGAAAAACCCTCAACACAGAATAAGAACAAGTATGGCGATAGAGGGTCTCCCTGCCTGAGCCCTCGAGATGGAAAAAATCGCCTAGAGCAGGCCCCATTCAGCTTTACCGAAAAACTAGCAGTAGTCACACAACGCATAATCTTCGATATCCATGGCAGAGCAAAACCAAACCTCTCTAACATGAGCTGCAAAAAGTTCCACTCCACGCGATCATAGGCCTTCATCATATCCAATTTTACAGCACATAAAGGTTTCTTCCTCTTCCTATTGCGAATGGCATGTACACATTCATAGGCCAGTAAAACATTATCCGTGATCAGGCGCCCTGGCACAAAGGCACTCTGCTCCTCTGAGATAAGAACTGGCAGTATACCTTTTAATCTGTTGGCCAGGACCTTTGTAGCAATCTTGTACAGCACATTGCATAAACTGATCGGCCGAAACTGGGATAGCAACTCCGGAGGGTGAACCTTAGGTATCATAACAATCACCGTATCATTAAAGCCCTCCGGGGTTGCTACACCCTCCAAAAAATCACGAACCGCCCTGCATATATCATCCCGAAGAAGCGACCAGTGTCGCTGACAGAAGAGCGCCGGGAGCCCGTCCGGCCCTGGAGATTTAGTTGGATCCATCTGAAATAGAGTCGTCTCTATTTTAGTGTTCGTAATCGGTGCGATGAAAGCTGTATTCATCTCCTCCGTAACCACTCCCTGAATATGTTGCAACACCTCCTCCGCGCCTGTCGAGCCCTCTGAAGTGAACAAGTGTTTATAGAATGACGCGGCCATTGCTCTCATCTCTTCATCCACCGTACATCTTGTTCCATCATCCCTCATCAAGGCCTTGATCGTGTTCTTCCTCTTTCGGTGCGAGGCCCGATTCTGAAAATACTTTGTGTTTTTATCGCTCGCTTTGAGCCAGTCCACCCGAGAGCGCTGCCTGTACATGACTTCTTCTCTTTCATACACCTCTCGCAGCTGCTCCTCCAACTCCCTAACCTCATAATGATGTCCAGAAATCAGCGCTCGCTCCTTTGCCTCCAGAAGTTGAGCTTTCAACTGTTTAATTTTCCTCCTGATCGACCCAAACACTTCTCTTGCCCACCTCTGGATAGAACCTAACATTCTACCCAGTCTCTCCCAGAACGCAGTCAGGCCCTCCTCTCCTGTACAAGATGCTTCCCAAGCCTCCTCAATCATCCCCTCGTACTGGTCATGACGGAGCCATGCTTCTTCAAATCTGAACGGCCTGTCATCCACGCCGGTGCGAACTGGAGCCGTCTCCATAATCCGCACCAAAAGGGCCTGGTGGTTCGACTCTTCACAAAGGAGATGCTCCACCGACGTCTCCGGGAACATCTCAAGAAAACCATCGTTGCTAGTAGCTTGGTCCAACCACACCTGGATATTGTCAAGACCATCTCTTTTGTTATCCCAAGTATAGGGGTAGCCTGAAAAACCAAGATCTGCGAGGCCACACTCTGACAGGCAATCTCTAAAATCCTCCATCTGATTAAAGCACCTCGGATTACCCCCTACTTGATCCGTGCGGAAGAGGGCCTCGTTGAAATCACCAACACAAAGCCAAGGTAGGTTGTCCTGAGCACGGAGGTACCGGAGAGCATCCCATGACTTTTTACGAAGTTCTGTTTTAGGCTCCCCATAGAATCCAGTGATCCTATGGTTCTTTCCTTCCCACTCCACCTTTGCATCGATGAAATACTAGCTCCACGGCCTCACCTTGACCTGCACATGATCCCTCCACCACAAAGCTAAACCCCCACTCCTCCCTTTGCATCCCACCGCAACACCGCTAGTAAAACCCAAACTCCACTTCAACCGCTCCATCGCTGTCACTGATTTTTTTTGTTTCCGACAGAAAAACCACCGCTGGGTTGTGAGATCGAATAAGATCCCGTAATTCACCAACTGTCGAGTCCAACCCCAGTCCCCGACAGTTCCAAGCTAGGAGATTCATTGTGCTCGGCGGCCCTGAGCCCCAGGGTCCGCCGCTTCATCAGTACACTCTTGGATGCGATCAAACATCGAGGCAGTTTTCTGCCGTGTTTCGCGAATGAACTCATCCTCCCCACTCCTCACTTCAGCATCTCCTTTCACCCTCCACACTTGCCTCTGACCCCTCTTCCTGCTTCGTACTAGTAATGTGTATACTTTCAACTGAACGTGCTCAGCCTTCTCTTATAGGATATCAGTGGAGTGGCGGGGCAGTGGAGCTTTGTCCCCCACGTTGCGGACGAGCTAGCGCGGCTGGATGGAAAGGGATCGTCGATGTCTAAAGAATAGCTCGCCCAACTAGCCCCCAATTAACTAGCAACACTTTCTCAACCCCTTCATTAGGTGTAGCGACGGATGTTGTTAAGATGGCGGCTTCAGACATATTAATGTATTACTCCCTCCGTCCCAAAATTCTTGTCTTAGATTTGTCCAAATATGGATGTATCAAGTCACGTTTTAGTATTAGGTACATACGTATCTAAGACAAGAATTTTGGGACGGAGGGAGTACTTTGTAAGATCTTTATGAATAATTAATAAAGTGCCTGCATACATCTTCCAGATATAGAGACCAGGAATCATCCTCCTTTTCTAAAAAAAAGAGAAAAAACTAGCAACCAAATGCAAGAAAATCTACCAGGCTGAGTTCGCCCAGATGGACAGCGATGACAAGAAGGGAAAGGAGCATCCCAGGAAGACCGGAGCGGAGAGCGGACGATGCTCATTACAATAGTGATGATACGATCGAGATGATGGAGGAATAGATTGATCTCGCTTGCAGACAGTTCTCGGGGATTAGTAGCTAGGTTAGGGGAAGTTCTTGATCAACCATCTCTCTCTTTTGTGTTCTTTCTGCCGCAGTCGGGTTTTCAGGTCCACGTTGACGTAAAACTCCTTGACTCATTTTGTGTTAAACTTACTGCACTAATCAACCACTTGATTTTTTTTATCTCTTTTTTGGAACGAGACGAGTATTTACAGGTACTCCCTCCGTCCGAAAAAGCTTGTCCCTTAAATGGATGTATCTAGCATCAAGTTAGTGCTAGATACATCCACTTGAGAAACAAGCTTAGGACAAGCTTTTTCGGGACGGAGGTAGTAGGTGTGAACAGCCTTGATCCAAGTCACTCGCACAAGCATGAGATCGAAGGAAGAAATTGATGCACTCACGGACACACATGCCACGAATAAACCAATGAGTGGCCTGCTGGATCAATCAGTGCATCATAACGTCCGGTGGTGTCAAGTGTCGAGCATTATTTCAGCTACGGATTTGGCACCAAACAGCTAAACAAAAAATTGTACTCAAAATAAATACATTCGGAGCATTATTTCAGCTATGGAAGTCGTCAATGTCAAGGCTGCAAGTCCAAAGATAAAAGATTTTATTTGACACCATATCCCAGCTTCCACCAAATAAGTTATGGAAAGTTGAAGCCGAGATACAAATTGAGAAAGAAAACAAAATGGAGGGCTCCAGGTCATGTTGTAGCTTGTTGAGATGATGACTTAAGCAAACTGGTAACGATGGACCAGCCGGCACATCGTCCAATTGTACCACGCCTAGGACGGATATGGAGACATGGATGAGGGCATCAGGAGGTTTATCTCCATGCAGGACAAAGATTTGCTTCTTTCCCGGTGTCTCCTATTCATACGTGCTCTCAACTTCATTTCGACTTTCTCACAATCAAACATCTCTTAGTTTGTGCCGAATACAACCTATTTATTATACTAGTAAACTACTCAAATCAAATAATTGTGATGTAGAATTGTGTGGATGATGGAGAGATGATAGAGTTTGCATGTTGCTAATTCAAGTGAAGATGGAGTATTATATAGAGAGGAAGGGAAAGGATTGTCTCTACACACATATGAAGGTGGGTAGGGCATTTATTTGCCTTGTGGTGGATCCGAACCCTCCTTAGGAGGACCCGCGCCTAGGGTTCCTCCCGCGCCTCCGCCGCCGCTGGCCGCCCTCCCCTCCCCTCCAGCGCCTCCGGCCGCGCGTGCCGCGTCACGCCGCGCCCCTCCCTCCCCCCCATCCCGGCCCGCCCCTCGCGTCGCCTCCCTGAGCGAGGCGACTGGGGGCCCATCTTCCCGCCCCCAGCGCCTCCACCTCCCCTTCCCCTCCTCCCGCCGCCGCCGGCCTGCGCCACCGGGTCCTGCCCTCGTGGTGTTGGCGGCGGCGGCGGCCTTCCCTTCCCCGCGCACGGTGCCATGGCTCGGGTGGTGGCGTCCCGCGGCGGCGCTCCTCGGTCGACGGTGGTTCCGGCAGCGGCGGCTGCTCCTAGAGGCGGCGCGACCACTTGGCGGCGGCGCCCTCCCGGCCCAGATCCGGGCCCTTTTGGGCCCCATCTGGGTCTGGGCGGGCCTGTCTCGGTCTCCCTGCTGCGGCTCTGGCGTGGGTGGTGGTGGTGCGGCTCGTGCGGGGGGTTGTGGAGGCGGCGGCTCGTCTACTGCAGCTCGGCGACGGGTGCTTCACGAGCCCCTTTTGGGCTCGGCCGGGCCTCGAGGGCCCGGTACGCTCCTCTTGCCGCGTCCGGTCGGTGACCGCCGTCGGCTGTGGAGGTTGTGTCCTCTGGCGTGGCTGCTGTCGCTGCCGCTCCTCGTTCCCGGCTACTCCCTCTCGTCCTCGTCGGTGAGGCGGCAGTGATGATGGCAAGACCGTGGTGGTGCACGTTCGTGGGTGGCTTGTCTGGTGGAGCGCGTCGGATCGTTTGGGGTTGTGGGTGTTTGGCGGATGGGAGAAATCCGTGCCGGCTTGCCGGCACCGACGCGGTGACGCCCATGGGCGCCATCGTTCCTTCCGGAAGGGCGTCGGATCTTCCCCTTCCCCACGCCCCTCCGCGTACTGGGGGAAACCCTAGGACCTGTCCGGGCAGCAGCGTCGTCGTCGTCGTGTTCCTTCCTGAAGGTGCTGCTTGGTATGCGGAGGTTCGAGGTGCCTGGAGCGAGGTGGTACATCTCCGGTGGGCGCAGCGGTTTCGGGTTATCATTGTTTTCGTCGACCCGACGCTGTTAACATTATTTTCTCTCTTCTTTCTCTTTTGTTTTTTTGGGCATGCTTGTGCTGTTTGCCCCAGCATTGGACTCCTGTTGTTCGAGCGGTTGCTATATCTATATAGCGGGGCGCGAAAGCCTTTTTCTTAAATTTATTTGCCTTGTTTTCACCTTACCCTCAGGTAGCCCCTTCCAACCCACCCATACACATATACTAGTGATTTAAAACGTCTTATATTAGTTTACAGAGGTAGTACTTCATCTTTTTTTCGTTTGTTTCACCCCACTTGTGAGCTGTAATACTTTTATGATTTTGTGCTACTCCGTGGATTTGTAATAAGATGGTTGCATGCATCATTATGATGCAGAGGCCGGGGGTACGCCTCCATTTCAAAAAAAAACTGACTTGGTTATATATAGATGGGGATTATGTTTAATGTCTATACACTATGCTCCCTAGTTTTAAAGGTTTCGCAATCAATTGATGTCTCCAATTAAAACTGGGTCATTCGATTTTGACCGGGTCAACAATTTCTCAAAGCTCTCTCATTCAATTATTTTATACTATACACTATATTTTCAGTTTTTAAGACCTCACAATTAGTTGAAGCAATCAATTTAGAATTGGGTCTCAATTTTGACCGGGTCAAAAAAATTTCAAGGAGCTCTCCCATTTAATTATTTTAATTCACAATGTTCCCTAATTTTGAAACTTTTTCATTCGATTGAGGTATTCAATTTTGGGTTTCCTTTACGATTTTGATCAAGCCAACGGTTTTCCAAATCAATCAGCAGCAACCAACCTATAAAAACATATCAGCTCCGCCCACCTCCCACCACCTAAAAAAAGAAATGCCACCATGCATGTGATACTATAGCACCAATATAGGGCATGCAATCACCCATGCGAAAATTTCCCCACATGAACATGATTTCCCCACATGCAATCACACATGCAATCACCCATGCAATCACCCATACTATAACACATAATCACACCGTGAAAGACGCATCAAATAACCGCATTATAAATAAACATTAAACACACTCCATCATCTCCCTCACCCATCAAAGTAAATATCTCATCAGTTTCAAAATATAAGGGCTATTAGTTTCTTGGCAGCCCCAGTGCATGTAGCTCCCGCTTGCGCAGGGTCTAGGGAAGGGTCCGACCACTTTGGGTCTATTGTACGCAGCCTTTCCCTACATTTCTGCAAGAGGCCGTTTCCAGGACTTGAACCCGTGACCTCATGGTCACAAGGCAGCAGCTTTACCACTGCGCCAAGGCTCCCCTCCGGCTATTAGTTTCTTGGAAAGTCAAATTTCTTTAACTTTGACCGAGTTCAGAGCCAAAAATATCGACATCAACAAGATTATTAAAAAAATAAGGAAATTTATTATCATGAATCTAATGACACTGATTCGACACTATGGGTTTCGATATATTTCTCTACAAATTCGATCAAACTTAAAGAGGTTTGACTTTTCAAAAAATAATAATGCACATTATATTTTGAAACAAAGTGAGTAATAAAAATTTAAAAATCTCAACAACACCAACGACATAGCAAAGCGCGTCAAACCCTTCTAGTTAATGATTAGTTTCAAGCGCACTAGCTAGCTAGCTAGTCCAGCACTCCAGCTGCAGTTAACTAAGATAATGAAAACAAATTAAGTTTGTCGAGAGAACCAGTTTGCACTCCAAGGGATTAGATACACTAACAAAAAAGCTACTCCTACAACAATTTCATACAGATCAGTTGATTTATTAACTAGAAATGGCATTTTTCCGAAGAATTAGAAAAGGCTAATTGATGTGACATACCAGAATAGAGATAAAATCATTACCTAAGGCTCATTCATTGACTACTAAATTCACAGTCACAACCAACCAAGATAATTAATTGAGCTCGATCGATCAGGCGTGATGACGATCTCGAAGCCGCCACCACTGCTTCCCGCCACACACCTTGTCGCTCTACTCTACCGGCGCTTCGTTGGCCGTCCTCTTTAACATGCAGCAGTATGTGTCCAGGGATGCCCCACAGTGCAGCTAGAAATCTCTCTGTCGACATGGATCGATGTTGCAAGCCTATCTGGAGGCAGAAGTATCAACCCCTCTTCTTGATCAAAACGATTTGGCGTCAAAGAACTAAACAAAAAAAGTTCCAAGCATAATAGCAGGTACGAATCTTGTCAACATCAAAGCTGTGAATCAAAGTTTTAGTCACTGAGTGCCAGATTTGTACCAAAGGCGCTATACCAGCTTGAAGCCAAGATACAAATTACGAGAGGAAACAAAATGGAGGGCTCCAAGTTATGTTGTGGCTTGTTGAGACGGTAACTTAAGAAAAATGGTGTGATCGACCACCTGGTGCTTTTTTTCCGATAAAGGGCGACTTTATTATCTCAAAATGTAGTATCAAGAGGATACAAAGCATTATGAGTAACACCAGGCCTATGCATAACTAGGATGCACACAGCCAAATCAAGAAGCTGCGTTATAGCGCGTCTAAGATAGATTGCAACTTTGCAAGCCATGGATGAAGGCGACAAAAAGCTTATCCCCATGTAGGACAAACATATGCTTCTTTCCTGGTGTCTCCTATTCCCACGTATTCTCAACTTCATTTCCATTTTTTGGCAATCCGTCCTCTGTTAAGTTTGTGACGATGGAATACAGCCTATTTACTATAGTAAACTACTAAATCAAGTAATTGTGATGTAGAACTGTGTGGATGAAGGAGTGGTGATAGAGTTTGCATGCTGCTAATTCAAGTGAAGATGGTGTAGTATATATAGAGGAAGGGAAAGGATTGTTTGTACAGATCTTGAAGGTGGGTGGGATATCTATTGGCCTTGTTTTCACCTTACTAAATTCTAACAACACATTTATCCTTTATGTCCACTCAAAAAAATTATCCTTTATGTACCACCCACCCAACCACACACTTCATAACTGACTTGGTTACATATGGGGATTGTGTTTAATTAATTATTAATTTCAAATGCACTAGTTAGCTAGCTAGTTCGGCTATGGTAACTAAGATAACTAAAACAAATTAAGATTGCAGGGAGAACTAGTTCGCACTCTTAGGGATTAGAAACACTAAAAAAAAGCTACAACAATTTTCACACGGACCAGTTGATTTATTAATTATAAATGGCATTTTTTTGTGAAGAATTAGAAAAGGCTAACTGATACTATTAAGGGCCTGTTCGGAACCTCTCCCAGCTCCTCTAACTCTACAAATTCAGCTTCCCAATCTAGTTTCCCACTCCACCTTGCGATTCCCATGCATTCAGCTGGAGCGTAGCTTTTGTCGGTGCCACCTTGAGCTGGTAGCCCAACTAGGGAGGCTGCTAGTCTGTTCAGCACCAGTTTGGGCTAGCTGGAACCGGCCCAGTTCGCGAGGTGAGAGGTCTGTACAGAGGTGGGCTCAGAGGACAATGTGGCGAGCACCGATGTCAATGGCGTCATGGTGGACGACATGGTGGAGCCAGGCATGGTGGTAGGATAAGGGCGTTGGTTTACGGTTGCGAGCAAGATAAGGGGATGACGAGTGAGAGAAGACAAGGTATTGATTCGAGAGCGTAAAGATTCGGTGGGGGAGAACGATTCAGTAGTTTTTCTAATGGAAGAGCGAATCGTTTTCTTTTGTAGTGGCAACTCGTAGTTAAACCATCCAACTCTTGATATTTGTTTTCGTGGAGCTAGACTTTTGCGGCTCGTCATTTTTACACTAGGGAATGCCTCAACTTCTCAAATTTGACTCCACGGATCTCAGACCTTTGGGTCGGTTCCTCGTGTGGAGTTTGCATAGTTGGGAGCCACAGAGGATTCAAACAAACCCTAAATTCATGGTCATACCCAACCAAGCTAAGTAATTGAGCTCTTAAAATTCTCACCTTTGTTTTGAAAAGTAGGAAATGATTATACTACCCTATCCTGAAAAAAGACTACACTACCCCTAAAGGAATCGGCGGTGGATGTTCATACCGCTCCCTCCCCTTTTTAGAGCATTAGATAAACACCCATGTGTTGCAACAAGATATAAATATTCTAGTATGTTAGGTCATGATTTATGTGCCCATACTCATATTAATGTGATTGTGTAAATACATATTATCAAATCATGCCCATGACTTACCTACCTACCTAGATTTTAGGATTTTATTTGATAATCACTTATTGGCTCATGTGTCCAGTGTCATGATACTTTGATATTGCAACTTGCCATCACCATTTTGATTCTGAAGTATTACATCCATTCAAGACTCAAAGTATATGCGGACAATTTATTAAAATATTCATAACTAAAGACTAGATAAAATAGGTGTGAGATTTTCAAATAATACATTGGTAAGAATCAAACGAGGGATTCAATTCCGACTCGAACTCGGGAAACGAGGGATGCTATGTGTCTTGAATCAGAGTGATGCCGTGTTGGACAAGTCTATTTTTCAGTGGATTGACATGGGCATGATGCCGAACTCTAAATGCATTAGCATTTGTTGCGGTACTGACTCATCTCATGTCCTGGTTGCTACTTGCTCATCAAACTTGTGTATTTAGGCCCATTGATTTCTGTATGTGGGTTCTCTAAGTATAACGGATTTTTTATTGACGCAAACCTTCCATCAAGGTTGATGATGGTTCCTGGCCATTCTGGAGATGCGCGCACTACATCATACTTGATACTCTCTATTGAGCACAACCCATACAAAGTGGGGAAAAGCATGAATATCATGCATCCTGGCTAGTTTCGGGGATATCTATGGTAACTTAGTGCCATACTAGCTCATCTCACTATTATCTGTAACTAGTAGATAACGGTGTAACACCCATGCAATAACCCTCTTGGACGACGGTGATTGGTGGTCGTCCTAAGTTTCTACTTTCCGATGTCTACTATATCTTAAACTTAGCATTTCTTCTTTGAATTTGTGTTGGTATATAATGGAAATTTGCTAGTCGAACTCTCTTTCTTTTGCCGGATTGGTTTGAGGAATGGGGTGAAGCTGGCCAGGCATATATATAGCCACATGTGGTGAAGTTGGTACTATGTACATTTATCGCTCGTGGAACACCCCCCTCCCTCTCCATTCATAATTGACTTGGTTTAAAGATGGAAACTATGTTTAAATTTTTAGAGAAAAGGCACAACCCGAGCCCGAGTAGGGCTCGAGCATAGCCCGACTTTGAATTAACAAAGCCATCAACCGGCCAGGATACATCGAAACAAACCATACAACCAGGACATAAAAGAAAGCAGGGATGCAACCCCGCAACGGCCGATACAAGGAGCTGAAAGAAAGCAAAAACGCTACGGCCAATGAAAAAAAAGACTACAGCTAGAGAAGCTGCTGCCCACAGTTGAAGCATGCCGCAAACGCTAGCTATAGAACAGGGCGTCCGAAGAAGACACGGCCATGATTGGGACACCAAAGCCACCAGGAAGAAACAGAGCACGCCATGGCCACCATCTCACCTACCATCACGTCCTAATCTCCATAGAGGGGACCACTATCCCCTCTAGCCCAGGCCGAGGGCGTCGATCCGCCGGACTGACAGGACCACACGAAGGAGAGCACGGCGGCCAGAGGAGCGGACCGGTCATCCATGGTGAAGTGTTATCGCTAGAAGAAGAAATCGCCGCCACCAAGAGCACCCGAAGCACGCAGCAACCGACCCGCCTCCCCACAGACCAAAAACGGCGCCTTCAAGAAGGTAACGGCACCGTCATGGCACCGCCGCCGCCCAAACCGGAGTTTTGGGTTTTCACCCGGGTGCAGGGGAAGGAGGAGGAGGGGAGGTGAACCTCAACGTCGCCTTCAAGAAGGGGAACAGCGTCCGAAGCGCCGCCGACGAGGTGGCCGCCGCCGCCGGCCAAGGGGTTACCCCGGTTCAGACCTCCCCACACCAAATCCACGCAGCCAACAGCCGGATCCGGCCGGATCCCGCCGGACCAGACGAGGAAGACGCTGATGCAAGCGACCGGGTGCCGTCTTCAGATCTGGCGCAGCAGGTCGCAGGGGTCCTGCCGCCCGACTCCCAGGTCCACCGCCACCTCGCCACCCACGCAGCCGAGGGGAGGCGGCCACAGCTCCAGCGAACGCCGCCGGCCGCCGGGACGGCGCCGCCCTCACCACCAGGCCGCCGCCAGGAACCCTAGGCCCGTTCCCAAGAAAGAACCGCGGCAGAAGACCTCGCCGCCACCCTCATCGACGACCGCGCGGGCTTGCCGGCGGCTGCCTCCGGCGGCGGCAAGGGAAGATGCGAAGGGGAGGGGGTGGCGGCGGACGAGATCTGTCGCCCCCCGAGTCGCCCCTGGGGAGCGACGCGAGGGGGAGGGGGAGGGGAACCCTTTCGAAACTATGTTTAATTAATTATTTCAAGTGCACTAGTTAGCTAGTCCAACTGTAGTTAACTAGGACGATGAAAGCAGATTGAGTTGTTGAGAGAACTAGTTTGCATTTTTAGGTAACAACTTTTTTGATAAAGCACTTTTATTAGCTTAAAATATTGCATCAAGCGGATGCAACTTTTAGGGAACAACAAGACAGTAAGTAGGTAACATAACAACAAATAAAAGGATGCCAACTCTTTTGCAAAGAATTGGAGATGAGAGATTGATACTCTCAATTTCACAGTCGTGACCAACCATGCTAATTGAGTACATGTATGTTGCGGAAGATTTGATCATGAGGTGAGCTACCATTATGTATGATCCATAGTTTCAAATAGCACGCTAAGCCTCTTAGCGGCAGACCTCTTCTATGCGCTAGCTATAGCACGCTATTTAAAATGCTTGTTCATGTGTTTGAATCAAAGTCCCTTAGCGCAAGACCTCTTATATCGGGTTATTTAAAACCATTCCTATGGCACACTAACTCTACCTGCTCATGTGTCCATTGTCATGAACTCATGATTGCCGGCACCACTTTAATTGTCGAGTATTGGAACCATTCTAGACTCAAAGTTGCCGTGATGAACTAATTAAAATATCCTAACCTAGAGGCTAGAGAAAACAGGTGAGAGTTTTCGGATATTTCGATGGTAATAAGTAACAAGCAAGGGATTTGGTTTCTACTCAGACCCAGGATTTTTTTAGGGCAGCATTGTAATTGTTAGGAACATGATAACCGTCTTGTATTAGAGTCATGTCGTGTTGGAAAATTCTGTTTGTGGACCAAGTTGCGCATTAGGAGTTGTACATTGTGCAGAAAGCGGCAACAAAATTCTCCTTGTGTCATATACTAGTTGCTACGTCAAACATATGTGCACGAATGCATACACAGAAGAAAGCGTGTAATTAGTCCAATTGATTTCTAGAATGTAGATTCTCACTATTTCCTTTTATGACAAGCGAACTTTTTGTTGAATAAAACCTTGCATCAAGCTCGGCGATACAAGCAAATATAGTTCTATCCTATTCTGGCATGTGTGCATTGCAACATTGCCTCCGCCTAGAGGAGGACCAGGAGCAGTTCAATGCTGAGAAGAGCAAGCATGGATGTCAGCCTTCGTAGCAAGATTCAGGGACATTGTCGCTAACTTTGTGCCGTACTAGCGCATCGTGCTGTTTTCCACAACTAGTTGAGAATGCTGTGACACCGAAGCAACAACCAGTGGACGACGGCGATCGATGTTCCTAAGTGCCAACTTCCCGATGTCTCCTAATCTTAAAGTTACTCCCTCCGATCCATATTACTTGTCGCTCAAATGGATGTCCGTTTGAGCGACAAGTAATATGGATCGGAGGGAGTAGCATTTCTTCTTTGTATATGTGTTGTTATATAATGGAATTGTTGCTAGCCGAGTTCTCTTTCTCTTGCTAGATTCGTTTGGGGAGAAAGTTGTGAAGCCGGTCAAGCATATATATAGCCACAAGTGGTGAGGCTTGGAAAATTTTTATCTATAGCATTTTTCGTACACGTTGTACATTTTTCGTATACACCAATAACATTTTCTATAGATGTTTAACAGTTTTAAAATACAAGATTAACATTATTTAAATATATTTTTTGAAGTATACTTTTTTTCATACACGTAAATTTTCGTATAAATGTATAACATTTTTAAGGATTTTTAAAATACACGATTAACATTTTTTTAAAATATTTATTTTGAAAAAAAAATCCAATACATGGTAAAGTTAATTTTAATACACATTCTATTATTTTGAGTATGCTATAAAGCATTTTCTAAATACTCGTCATTTTGTACATTGGATAATTTTTTTTAATATTTTTACAACATTTTGTATGAAATGTGTGTATTCTAAATGTAACATACATTTTATGAATGCTACAATATAGTTTTTAGAAATTATGTGAACATTTGTTTACACTGCATTTACATCTTCTAGATCTGTCATGAACACTTTTTAAAAAATCAAATAATTTAGTTTTTGATAATATATGTATTTAATATTTTCAAGACTATAAATAATATTGTCGAGATCACGTGGTTATTGGACCAGCCCACCAGTGGCTCGCTGTAGGCGACGCTCCCGTGGGGAGTATGCAAACTGGCCATCCGTCGGGCTGGGCCGGGCCTACCAAAGCCCGACACGGAAAACCTAGGCCCAAACTCAGCCTGGCCCGGTCGACGGGCCGAAAAAGCAGGCCCAAGTCTGGCTCATCAATCCTCGGCCCGGGCCTCTTCCTTAAACTACAAATACGACAGGCCCGAGCTAGGCCCAGCCCAGTCATTGGGCTCAAAATCTTGGTCGATGGGCTGAAAAATTAGGCCCAATCCTGGCTCATCAGTCCTCGGGCCGGGCCTCTTCCTTAAACTACAAATACGACAGGCACGAGCTAGGCCCAGCCCAGTCATTGGGCTCAAAATCTTGGTCGATGGGCCGAAAAATCAGGCCCAAGCCTGGCTCATCAGTCCTCGGGCCGGGCCTCTTCCTTAAACTACAAATACGACAGGCCCGAGCTAGGCCCAGCCCAGCCATTGGGCTCAAAATCTTGGCCCAGGTGCGGCCCATGGGCGAGGTCGGGTCGGGCCGTCCGGGCCGGGCTGCCCATGGAGGGGACCAGATCCTATTCGGCGTCTTAAGCGCCGAATATAAGCCTATTCGGTGCGTGTGATCCAGGAATCGAACCAGCGACGTGTTTCTACAGAGAACTATGCCATAACTACCAGGCCAACTGTCCTCTTGTGCTTATGCACTGGCTTGTTCCACCTTTTCTTCGTTATTTTCGCTTTGTTCCTTTTTTCATCCTTTTTTCAAATTCGTGAAAAAAATGTGAAATAAATTTGTGAACTGTTTTCTTCAAAGTGGAAGAATTTATTTCAAAATAGATGAACTTTTTCCCAAAGTCATGAACTTTTTTCTTGAAAGTAGATGGACTTTTTTCAAAATAAATGTACTCTTTTTTCAAATTCAATGAACTTTTTTTCCAAATCGATGAACTCTTTTCAAAACCGATGAACTCTTTTTAAAAATTGATGAACTCCTTTTCAAAATCGATGAACTCTTTTCAAAATCAATGAACACTTTTCAAAATTGATGAACTCTTTTCAAAATCAACGAACTCTTTTTCAAAACCGATGTTTTTTTTCAAAATCGTGAACTATTTTTCAAAATCAATGAACTTTTTTCAAAATTTGTTTTTTTTTCAAAACCAATGAACCTTTTCTGTTATTCATGAACTTTTTTCCAAATGTTTTCAAATATATAAAATCAAAGCGCTACAGTAAACGTTTACATGTGTAATAAATTGCGCGGCTACAATGTACTTTAGAATTTCGCCCTAGATTTGGTCAGTATCGCGTCGTAGTGCAGGTGGTTAGGCCTAGTTGTTGCCTGTTGGATGGCGCGAGTTTGATTCTCTAGGACAATTATTTTTTTGGTGTTTTTCTCGCGCAAACGAGCTTTACCCATCGAATTTTTGCTGGGCCGGCCCAGTCGTATCGCCTTCAGGCGCCAGGACGAGGAACCGGCGCTGAGAGCGCCGGTTAGGAGCTCTCATGGTGGGGAGTTGCTACAAGTCGTTCCCTGCTGAATTTCGTATTGGGCTGACCTTGGATAAAAGGGCTGTGAACAATGGGCTTTATATATCTGTCCTCTAAGGCCCGTCAAAATGCTCTGCGGCTGTCCCGTCCCTTCTTCCCTACCCCCCGCCGCCGCCCGCCGTCGGAGATAAAAAGAAGCAAAGTGCCGCCGTCGATGGGTGATTCGCCGGCCGGAGAGGAGAGAAAAAGTGAAGAGCCAAGACAAGCCATTCCTAACTGCAATGGGATGCGTCCTGAGCTGCCGCGAATCCTGGGCGAAGATCCCAGGTCGTTATAAGGTGAGCTTGGTAGGGAATTCATTCTTGATTCTCACCATAGCAATGCAAATACATCAATCTTTTGCTCGTCATGACTACCTGATTTCGTAGATTATTAATCATCAAGACTTGAAGACTCGCTCAGCCGAGCATGTTCAGTCCCACTGTACTAGTATCTGACTACACTGTATGCAACTTAGGGAATCAGGATCCATTCATACACCGAGAGCTCGATGGATCTGCTGCGTGTCTGGCCTCTCATGAGGGGAATCTTGTAGGCACTGAAACGCCAGCAATATTAGCCGATTGATATCCCGCGCCTCGTCGGTCTTGGGCGTGGGAAGACGGTGGTCGAGATGCTCTTGAAGTATCATGTCTTATTCTTGCGCAGCTGCAGGTCTGTTTAGGAATTCTCCTGGATGCTTCCCCATCAGCACCTCCAGCATCACAACGCCGAGGCTGTAGACATCGCATTTCTCGGTGACCAAGGGCGTGTAAGAAAGTTCTGCATCAAGCAAGGCAGCATAGTTACAAGGGATTGTTTTTGAAGGAGCTATGTAATTACCAACAGTTTTCACTGGGGTATGTAGTTTGATTACCAGGTGCGATATAGCCGTATGTCCCCGCCAGCGCGGTCCAGTTCGATGAATCGGGCTTCAATATCCTTGCCGTGCCAAAGTCTGAGACAAAGGCCTTGTGTTCAGAATCTAGCAAAATGTTTGCTACTTGTGATGTCCCGATGGATTATAGGTGGATCACAGCCATGGTGTAGGTAGGAAATAGCTTGCACAACATCCTTGATGAGAACTGCTCTTTTCTGCCAATCAAATTGGATTGCTTGGTCGTTGTTGCTCAGGATTGAGGCTAGACTCCCCCTTTCTATGTATTGGCAAGCCAGGAACCTGTACTGCCGATGGGAACAGAATCCATACAGCTTGACAATGCTGCGCTGACGGACTTCTGTTAGTACTTCAATCTCACGACGAAAGCATTGCTCATCATGCATCCCTTCCTCAATAGGATGAAGCCTCTTCACTGCAACCACTTGTCCATCTGGGAGATCCACCTTGTAGACATTACCAAATCCCCCCTCTCCAACGCAGTGTTTTTCATCAAAATCATCCGTTGCATTGATGATATCCTCAAAAGCTATTTTACCATCGAAGTTCCATATGGAGAAGAGGTCCGCTCTCTTTACAATGGCACTTTCTCTAGAAGAGGATTTCTTCCTCAAAATCAAAATGAAGAAGATGCATGCAGCTATACAAGTAATAGCCACAAAAACAGGGACACCCACTTTTAACATGAGGATTTGGTCCTTTTTCTGATGATTTGCAGCAGAAGAATGACAAGACGGAAGGCCAGCCAGCTCCCCGCAGAGACCTCTATTGTGAAGAAACCATTCTGCCGAGGAATTATGGATCCTTCCCGGAACTGTGCCTTGTAATCTGTTGTAGGACACATCAAATACGGACATGCTTCGGAGTCCTGCTACCGTGGCAGGAATGCTTCCACTGAATTGATTGTGGGAGAGGTTTATGCTTACCAACATATCTAGATTTCCTATTTCTGGAGGAATGGCACCATCTAGGTTGTTATGGCTGACATCAAGTGTTGTCTGTAGGTGAATCAGTTTGCCTATGGAACTAGGAAGGCTGCCGTTTAAGCTGTTGTTGTTCAGTTTCATGGACTGTAGTCTCGCACATTTCCCAACTTCTTCTGGTATTCTTCCATCTAGTTGATTGCTTGACAGGTCGAGAACCTCAAGAACATCCATTCGACCAATGTGTTGAGGAATGCTTCCAGATAGATTATTTTGGCCTAAATCTAGCAAATATAGGTTGACTAGTTTGCCAATTTCAGGAGGTATCTCCCCTGTCAACCTATTCAAATGGAGGTCGAGTTTTCTGAGTTTCGTTAGCTTTGTGAGCTCACGAGGTATATGACCAGTAATCATGTTTCCTCCTAAACGCAGTTCTGTCAAGTTACCGCATGAACCCCAGTCTGTTGAAAGCTGACCGTGCAGTTTGTTTGAAGTTAACCCAACAAATTTCAGATGTGGGTACACCCCAAGCTGTTGTGCTATATCTCCTTCCATCTGATTATCCATGATGTCGAGGATGATTAAGGAGCTGCAGTCCTTGAAACTTCCTGGAAAGTATCCACTAAATTGGTTGGTAGTTGCGGAAAACCATTGGAGTTTCTTGCCCTGGCATATGTCAGGCACGTGTCCGCTGAGATTGTTGTAACTCAACTCAATGTCCACTAAATTGGTGAGGTTTGAAAGAATGTGAGGCAAAGGTCCAGACAGTCTATTGCCTGACAGCCTCAAATCTGTCATTTCCCTGAAGTTTCCAAAGCTTGGAGGGACTGAACCAGAGAACTTGTTGAAGTAGAGGTAAAGATTCACTAAATTCCCTAGATTGCCTAGCTCAGCTGGGATTGTGCCAGAAAAGCTATTGTTTTGAAGGCGAAGGGAGGTGAGGGAAGTCATGTTTCCTATGCTAGATGGCAGATCACCATCTAAAGCATTGGAGGAGAGGCTAAGCTCCTGAAGGTTTGCAAGATTCCCTAGCACATAAGGAATGGACCCAGACAAGTTGTTCTCGTAAAGGTACAGATATGTGAGCATCGTCAAATTTCCGAGACTCAAAGGAATGCTCCCGGTAAGTTTATTACCGAAAAGGTAGACCTCACGAAGATCAGTGAGTGATCCTATTTGTTCAGGAAGGTGGCCACTTAAGTTGCTCCTGCTGGCTCCTAGCAGTTGCAACTTGGTTAAGTTTGTGATTGATGCAGGGATAGTGGACGTGAATTGATTGTGTGATATCATAAGCATGGTAAGATTATTAAGGTGTGTGATCTCGTGAGGAATGGAACCAATTAGTAAGTTTTGGGACAATCCTAAGTAGCGTAGTTTAGTAAGGTTTCCAATGCTGCTCGGAATAGTACCGGTCAGATAGTTATCAGCCAAATCTAGCTCTTCCAAAGCAGCGAGTTTCCCGAGCTCTACGGGGATCGAACCCGTAAGATGGTTTGTGAACAGACTTAAATCTCTGAGCAATGTTAGGTTGGTGAGGGAAGGATGAATAATTCCAGTTAAGTTGTTATGGTATAACCGGAGACTTTGCAAGGACTGAAGCCTGCCAATGTTTGCAGGAGTGGTCCTGTGAGGCCATTGAAGGAGAGGTCCATCACGGTGAGGCTCCCCAGCTCACCGATGGCCGGAGGTATGCCTCCGGTGAGCTGGTTACCGGAGAAGTTGAGCATGGAAAGCATGGGGAGCATGCCGACGGTCGGTGGAATCCGTCCTGAGAGGTGGAAGTTGTTGCTGATGTCAAGGCTGGTGAGCAAGGACAGGGGCTGCAAGTTGAGCACGTCCAGCCGCCCGGCAAGGCCAGCTCCTGGGAGGGAGATTCCAGTGATGGCCGGGCCTTGAGCCACACGGCGGCAGGTGATGCCCGTCCAGTTGCAGGGGTGAACGCCGGGGCTCCAGGTGCTCAAGGCTGAACCGCTGCTGATGCTTGTCAGGCTGGATTTCCATCGGAGCAGCGCTGCTGTCTGGGCTGTGAACCAAGTGCCTCTCCGTGCTGCAGCCTTTGCCTCACCGAACATGGAAGGGAGAAGCAGCAGGATGGCGAGGAGATGGAGCCATGGACACCCTGAGGCAGGAGTAGCCATGGATTCAACAAGTTCTGTCGGTGGTACTATGTGGTAGAGAGGGGTGAGAGAAAGGCCACTGATGCTACAGAACATCCACGGCTTGGCTGACTTCATGATTAGGTAGGAACATCCAGCGCGTTTTCCTGTGTGATTGAATAAAAAAAATGGTAGCAGTTGCCAGCGCCCCGGGCATGTGTTCCCATGTACCGCACTCAAGAGAATAAAATAAAGTCTTGGAGTGATTATTCTAGTTTGTGTTAGCAATGGCTTATAATCAATTGAGCGTGTTGTTGTCATCCCTTTCGCTTCACTATGAGCGCGTTAGCAACGATTTATAAGTAATTAGGCGGTTTATAATTACAGTTTTACTATTTTTCAGATGTCTGTTTTAAAATTCGGCTCTAGCCGTTTTTCTGTCCGTCGGATTCACACGAATCTCTGCGTGTTGGTTTGTCCTCGGTCTCCGCGTACCAGGCCGTTGTGGCTTATTTATTGTTGGGCTTTTCGGGTTCGCGTGTCTTGGGTTTCCCGGCACCTATCCACGCAATTCATCAGTTTATTAAATGGGAATCCATCAGTTTAGTAAATCTTCAGTGCTCTCAGCTCTTTATGTTTCTCATTCTTCAAGCCTACATCATTCTTTAGTCATTCAGTCCTGAGATTTTAGTTCTATATCAGCCTTCAAACAGTTGTTTTTTTCAGTTATCAGTGTACTTCATTTTTCAGTGTACTTTGTCGTTGTTGTTCAGTGTTGGGTCTTTTCTTTATTTTCTGTCTTTCAGCTTTCATTTGTTCATTTTTTCGGTCATTCTGAAATTCAGCTTCCAAAATCTTTGGCTCTCATTTCATTAATATTTCATTAGTTGATAACTGCGTGTTCTCTCTTCAGTTTCAGTATTTCAGCTTTAGTAGTTGTTCAGATCGTCGTCACATCTTCTGCTAGTCTAAATTCTGTAGCATGTTTAGTAACAGTTGATGTTCAGATAGTTGACTCAGCAGTCAATGTTCAGAGAGCATCAGTATCTTCAGTTCATTCTAGTGTTTCTTCACTCTTCTTTTTTGCTGTTTCCGGTGTCTCTTTTTTCTGAAAACTGATCACTGGAAGTTCATCTTTGCTATACATTGGCATCAAGGACCCAAGTGTAGTATTTGTAGCCAACTTCAGGATTCAATATCTGTACCCAAGTATTCAGTTTCAGGTTTAAGTTTTAGTAGTGTAGTCTTTGTACCCAAGTTCCTCAGGTTTCAGTTTCTTAAAAAGTAGCGGCGTCAGTTTCTGGTTCCAGTAGTATCATTTTCTTCAGTCGACGGTAGGTGTTATTTTCACGTTTCAGTATGTGTCTTTTTTATGTTTTTCATTTTAGTCATGGGCACTTAATTAGGGTGTCACATAGGCAGCACCATGCTATTTATTCCTGAAAGAATAACAACACCGATGTATCTTTTTCAGAACTCATGTGTGTGGTTAGCAGCCAGTTTGAACCTATTAATTAAGCTATCAGTTATTTTTTTTTAGTTTGTGCATTATAATTATTTTCTTAGTATATTCAGTGCATGATCAATTATCAGAATTATTCATTCACTCAGGTTTCATCCTGCTGGGTTCAGGTGTATTGTTGTTGTGTATTTTCTAAGACTTATCAATTTAAATCCAGTCTTTGCAGGAAGGTGATCACATTTTTTCTTGAGTTCTTCTCTGCCAAGTAGAATAGCAAGGACACAAGTAAGCCTTGTTCTATTTTTCAATCGAGCTAAATTTTGCTGGCCTTTGTTACCTGAGATGATTCCCCTTGGGGCGGCACTGGGCGGCTGTGCTTCAGTTTTTATGATTGTTTTATTTAGTTGATCAGTATCCCAACATCAGTCTTGTGGTTGAGCCACTTATTTTAGTCTGTAGTTGATTCACTCATTTAAGCTTGGGCAAAAAGAGCTTCACTAGGACCGACTAAAACACCGCACCCGATGGTCGGATCTTCTTCAAGCATGGATGGAAGAAGTTTCTTACGAGGATTGGACTTGAGGTTGGAGCGGATGTGTTAATAACATGCAAGACAAAGGTCGGCAATGAGCTCGAGATGATTGTTCTTAGTCTATTATTCAATCAATGTTTACTATTATCAGTCATTTTCTTATAATAGTTGACTCACCAGTCAATGTTCAGAGAGCACACATCATTGTTCTATTTATCATTCATGAGTTTTACTCCTCGTTCAGCCTTTCAGATGATATTATTTTCTTTGTTATCTTTTCATTTTCTTTTCTTTATTCCTTTTGGCCCAAGCATGAGTTAGGTAAGTAGACAGTCCTTCATTATATGTCCATCTTCCTACTCCCTTTAGTTTCCCCAGTTATTTCCGTTTCTTTTCTCTGATTTTTGTTTAGTGGCTTTTGTCAGTGGCACAAGTTTACTTCTGAAGTTTGTTTTGTGATATGCATGTATCCTTACCGATGATTACATATTTTTTTTTAGTAGATGTTTGCTCCGTCTTTGGTTTCCCTCATACACCCGGCGCTTATTCTTTCCTTTGTTGAGTGAATAACCCTCAGTGTTGAGTATCTCTCGATTATTCAGGAAAGAACAAGGTACTATCAGTTTTTCTTCAGGAAATAATAAGGTACTATCACTTGTTCAGGGAAGCAACAAGGTACTGTCCATTTTTTTTATGGGAAAAAAATGATGAAAACTGAATGTTAAGGATAGCTGCATTTTCCATGTTCTAGTAGTGAGAAAACTCTACAAAAATATACCCCCTCTGTTCACAAATATAAGATGCTCTAACTTTTTTGTGCATCGGATGTATATAGACACACGTTTTAGTGTGTGTGTTCATTCATTTCAGTTCGTATGTAGTCTATATTGAAATGTCCAAAACATCTTATATTTGTGAACGGAGTTATTAGATAGAAAAGGCTTGTGGGTGCGCTGCAGTCAAATTGAGTGAAAAAAGTGTGAACAAACTCTCTAAAAGCACATAAAACACATTGAACACGCAAGAAATCATCGACATTTTGTAGATATCTCCATTAGTAAGTGTCATTCAGCCCTTAGTTCCTTAGATTTTATTGTTGTGCTAGTTCTCATCAATCTTCAGACGTTGAAGGTGTATATGAGGGGGGGGGGGGGGGGGATGGTGATTACCCCTTCATTTTTGTTTTTTCACTCTCATTCTTTCTGTCCTCGGTTATTTTTGTTTTTTATACCTTAACCTTCAGTTACCATTCCCTTGTATATTTAATCATTCTTGAGTTCCATCAATGTTCATTATCTTGATATTGCTCATGCTTTTTCTGATGGATAACTAATCTTAAGTGCAACCCCTTCAGTCCTTGTTTAGTCATTCTTTGTCTTGGTGAAGTAAAAACAGATAAGTAATTTTGTTTTCTAGTAGCACTTTTGTTATTTTGTCCTCCGTCATCTTCATCGTAACTTTGTATTTGTTCTATTTGTTATTTTCTTCTTGTCACGTACATGTTTTTCTGTTTTTTGTTTTTGTTTTGCATCACATTTGAGCTAGAAGAGGAGGAGCCAGAGCTTGCCTCTTTTTGGATTTTGAATTTTGAATTTTTTGAATTGCTTACTAAATGTGTCATGTGGTACCTCTTTATGTTGCTCTATGCACCATCCATCTCCTAGCCTGATGTTCGGTTCAGTTTCTTCAATGTCCAAAGTCCAAACCCATTGTAAGTTTTTGGGGTCCTTCAGAGAGGGGAGGTGTATAACGAACAGGTGTAGTACAGCTGGTGCATTGCAATTGGCTTAAAAAACGACGTAAGCCCAATATAAAATTCAGACGGCTGTTTGTTAATTAGACACACCCAATTACCTATGAAGCTGAGACTAGCATGGTAGATACGATGATTTCCAAAAGGAAAGAGATGGTTCCGTGGGACCAATGAAGCAAGGACGACATTGGCAGAGAAAGGGTCCCATGGACTGCATCGTACATCACTGGCTCTGTATTCTGCCTTCATATTCACAATTTGAACACACCGGCTAAACAAAATGACACACAAACCCAATCAAACGTCAATTGCTAGATTCTAGTGACCAGCGATCGCCCCATGTCCAAGACGTACACACTCTAGCCAAGTAACCAACCATCCCTATGATGGTAGAACCGATCAGCGGGGCGGGGCACAACAAATACAAGTAAATAAAGTAGCTAAACCAACTCGGGCGACTTATGCGCCGTCTCGAGCTTAATTGGGGATCAATGAGTACAAGTAAATAAAGTTACCAACCATCCTTGTGATGGCAGAACTAATGTGCGGAATGGGGCCTCATCCGTTTAAGGTCACATGGACCATAAAGTAAAATGTCTGCTTAAGGTCTCGTGGGCCATTGTTCTTAGGTTTGCATCTTGTTACTTTTAACAAGTTTAGTCATTATTTAGGGTGAATCATCACATTCAATTTTCATACATGCAACATCTAAAGTACTCATAGCAAGCATATGAACAACCACATATGACATGCAATCATATGAATCATACACACATGAAACATATAGATCAAGACGAACATTACACAAGTGAATCACGAGCAATGTTATGGAGCACATGACAGTTGATTGGCTTGCCTTAGATGAAGATCACTAGAAAACATGGATGATTGCCGGTTGAATCAGGAATATGAGAAAGTATGTTTCAAAAAATTGTGTGCTTCACTAATTTCAGCATGAAATTACATTCGTGGAAGTCATGGCAAAAAAAATCTACACTAAAAAATGCTTTTAAAAAAATAGCATTTTTAGAGCATCGATGTTTTTAACCACACTTCTAAGAATGTCATTTCATGATAAAATTTCGCAAGCACCCAAACACATTTGTCAAATTTTACCACAAAAAGCAATTTTTTTATTTTGTTTACTTTTTATTTATTTTACAGTTCATCAAAGAGCATTTGAGCTCGGGAGCAGATACTTCACGTCCCATTAAATGTTCATATATGCAACATCTAAAGTACTCATAGCAAGCACACATGCAAGCATATGAATCATACACACATGAAACATATAGATCAAGACGAACATTACGCAAGTTAATAATGAGCAATGATGTGTGCATATGATAGTTGTTTGACTTGCTTCGCATGAAGATCACTTGGAAAAGATGGTGGTTGTCGGTTGGATCGGGAATATCAGAAAGTATATTTCAGAAATTCCTAAATGGATAACATGCATACAAGTGATAATTTAGAAACTTACAACATGGATGAAATGGGTTGCACTCCATCAGGCTTAGAAAAGGATCAACGTGGTCTTAGAGTCACTTCAATCGGATCAATGGACAAAAATTTATTGCGGTCCTAGTTCCAGGGACCTTTATTAAAATAATTATTACATTTAGGTCCTACACACTATCCTGCGAATAAACAAGAATTAGTCTATTACAATGTGTCGGCTGAAGGAAATATGCCCTCGAGGCAATAATAAAGTTATTCTTTATTTCCTTATATCATGATAAATGTTTATTATTCATGCTAGAATTGTATTAACCCGAAACATAATACATGTGTGAATACATAGACAAACATAGTGTCACTAGTATGCCTCTACTTGACTAGCTCGTTGATCAAAGATGGTTATGTTTCCTGACCATAAACATGAGTTGTTATTTGATTAACGGGATCACATCATTAGGAGAATGGTGTGATTGACTTGACCCATTCCGTTAGCTTAGCTCTTGATCATTTAGTATGTTGCTATTGCTTTCTTCATGACTTATACATGTTCCTACAACTATGAGATTATGCAATTCCCATTTACTGGAGGAACACTTTGTGTGCTACCAAACGTCACAACGTAACTGGGTGATTATAAAGGAGCTCTACAGGTGTCTCCAAAGGTACATGTTGAGTTGGCGTATTTTGAGATTAGGTTTTGTCACTCCGATTGTCGGAGAGGTATCTCTGGGCCCTCTCGGTAATGCACATCACTATAAGCCTTGCAAGCAACGTCGCTAATGAGTTAGTTATGGAATGATGCATTATATAACGAGTAAAGGGACTTGCCGGTAACGAGATTGAACTAGGTATTGAGATACCGACGATTGAATCTCGGGCAAGTAACATACCGATGACAAAGGGAACAACGTATGTTGTTATGCGGTTTGACCGATAAAGATCTTCGTAGAATATGTAGGAGCCAATATGAGCATCCAGGTTCCGCTATTGGTTATTGACCGGAGACGTGTCTCGGTCATGTCTACAGAGTTCTCGAACCCGTAAGGTCCGCACGCTTAAAGTTAGATGACAGTTATATTATGAGTTCATGTGTTTTGATGTACCGAAGATATTTCGGAGTCCCGGATGTGATCACGGACATGACGAGGAGTCTCGAAATAGTCAAGACATGAAGATTGATATATTGGATGACTATATTCGGACACCGGAATGGTTCCGGGGGTTATCGGATATATACCGGAGTACCGGGGGGTTAGCGGAACCCCCCGGGGGTTAATGGGCCACATGGGCCCAAAGTGGAGAAGAGGAGGGGCGGCCAAGGCAGGCCGCGTGCCCCTCCTCCTCTAGTCCGAATAGGACAAGGAGGGGGGGGGGGGGGCGGCGCCCCCTTTCCTTCTTTCCCTCTCCTCCTAGTTGGACACGGAAAGGAGGGAGTCCTACTCCCGGTGGGAGTAGGACTCCTCCTGGCGCGCCCCTCCTGGCCGTCCACCCCCTCCCCCTTGCTCCTTTATATATGGGGGCAGGGGGCACCTCTAGACACAACAACAATTGATCCTTGAGATCTATTAGCCGTGTGCGGTGCCCCCTGCACTATATTCCACCTCGATAATATCGTAGCGGTGCTTAGGCGAAGCCCTGCGTCGGTAGAACATCATCATTGTCACCACGCCGTCGTGCTGACGGAACTCTCCCTCGACACTCGGCTGGATCGGAGTTCGAGGGACGTCATCGAGCTGAATGTGTGCAAGAACTCGGAGGTGTCATGCTTTCGGTGCTTGATCGGTCGGGCTGTGAAGACATACGACTACATCAACCGCGTTGTGCTAACGCTTCCGCTTTCGGTCTACGAGGGTACGTGGACAACACTCTCCCCTCTCGTTGCTATGCATCACCATGATCTTGCGTGTGCGTAGGAAATTTTTTGAAATTACTACGTTGTTGGAAATATGCCCTAGAGGCAATAATAAAAGTATTATTATTATATTTCCTTGTTCATGATAATTGTCTTTTATTCATGCTATAACTGTATTATCCGGAAATCGTAATACACGTGTGAATACATAGACCACAATATGTCCCTAGTGAGCCTCTAGTTGACTAGCTCGTTGTGATCAACAGATAGTCATGGTTTCCTGGCTATGGACATTGGATGTCGTTGATAACGGGATCACATCATTAGGAGAATGATGTGATGGACAAGACCCAATCCTAAGCATAGCACAAAGATCGTGTAGTTCGTTTGCTAGAGCTTTTATAATGTCAAGTATCTTTTCCTTAGACCATGAGATTGTGCAACTCCCGGATACCGTAGGAGTGCTTTGGGTGTACCAAACGTCACAACGTAACTGGGTGGCTATAAAGGTGCATTACAGGTATCTCCGAAAGTGTCTGTTGGGTTGGCACGAATCGAGACTGGGATTTGTCACTCCGTGTAAGCGGAGAGGTATCTCTGGGCCCACTCGGTAGGACATCATCATATGCGCAATGTGACCAAGGAGTTGATCACGGGATGATGTGTTACGGAACGAGTAAAGAGACTTGCCGGTAACGAGATTGAACAAGGTATAAGGATACCGACGATCGAATCTCGGGCAAGTACAATACCGCTAGACAAAGGGAATTGTATACGGGATTGATTAAGTCCTTGACATCGTGGTTCATCCGATGAGATCATCGTGGAACATGTGGGAGCCATCATGGGTATCCAGATCCCGCTGTTGGTTATTGACCGGAGAACGTCTCGGTCATGTCTACATGTCTCCCGAACCCGTAGGGTCTACACACTTAAGGTTCGATGACGCTAGGGTTATAAAGGAAGTTTGTATGTGGTTACCGAATGTTGTTCGGAGTCCCGGATGAGATCCCGGACGTCACGAGGAGTTCCGGAATGGTCCGGAGGTAAAGATTTATATATGGGAAGTCCTATTTTGGCCACCGGAAAATGTTCGGGATTTTTCGGTATTGTACCGGGAAGGTTCTAGAAGGTTCCGGAGTGGGGCCCACCTGCATGGGGGGACCCACATGAACGTGGGTAGTGGGGGCAAGGCCCCACACCCCTGGTCAAGGCGCACCAAGATCCCCCCTTAGAAGGAATAAGATCATATCCCAAAGGGATAAGATCAAGATCCCTAAAAAGGGGGGATAGCAATCGGTGGGGAAGGAAATGATGGGATTTCTTTCCTCCCACCTTTGCCAACGCCCCAATGGACTTGGAGGGCAAGAAACCAGCCCCCTCCACCCCTATATATAGTGGGGAGGCGCATGGGAGCTTCACCCTTGCCCCTGGCGCAGCCCTCCCTCTCCCAAGTGCTCCTCCTCTCTCGCGGTGCTTGGCGAAGCCCTGCAGGATTGCCACGCTCCTCCACCACCACCACGCCGTTGTGTTGCTGCTGGACGGAGTCTTCCTCAACCTCTCCCTCTCTCCTTGCTGGATCAAGGCATGGGAGACGTCACTGGGCTGTACGTGTGTTGAACACGGAGGTGCCGTCCGTTCGGCACTAGGATCTCCGGTGATTTGGATCACGACGAGTACGACTCCTTCAACCCCGTTCTCTTGAACGCTTCCGCTTAGCGATCTACAAGGGTATGTAGATGCACTCTCTTTCTACTCGTTGCTGGTCTCTCCATAGATAGATCTTGGTGATACGTAGGAAAATTTTTGAATTTCTGCTACGTTCCCCAACATACGTTCCCCAACAGTGGCATCATGAGCTAGGTCTATTGCGTAGATTCTTTGCACGAGTAGAACACAAAGTAGTTGTGGGCGTTGATGATGTTCAATATGCTTACCGTTACTAGTCCAATCTTGTTTTGACGGTATTGTGGGATGAAGCGGCCCGGACCGACCTTACACGTACTCTTTCGTGAGACAGGTTCCACCGATTGACATGCACTTGGTGCATAAGGTGGCTAGCGGGTGCCAGTCTCTCCCACTTTAGTCAGAACGGATTCGATGAAAAGGGTCCTTATGAAGGGTAAATAGCAATTGGCATATCACGTTGTGGTCTTGCGTAGGTAAGAAACGTTCTTGCTAGAAACCCAAAGCAGCCACGTAAAACATGCAAACAATAATTAGAGGACGTCTAACTTGTTTTTGCAGGGTATGCTATGTGATGTGATATGGCCAAGAAGAATGTGATGAATGATATGTGATGTATGAGATTGATCATGTTCTTGTAATAGGATTCACGACTTGCATGTCGATGAGTATGACAACCGGCAGGAGCCATAGGAGTTGTCTTAATTTATTGTATGACCTGCGTGTCATTGAACAACGCCATGTAATTACTTTACTTTATTGCTAACCGGTAGCCATAGTAGTAGAAGTAATAAGTTGGCGAGACAACTTCATGGAGACACGATGATGGAGATCATGATGATGGAGATCATGGTGTCATGCCGGTGACGATGATGATCATGGAGCCCCGAAGATGGAGATCAAAAGGAGCAAAATGATATTGGCCATATCATGTCACTATTTGATTGCATGTGATGTTTATCATGTTTATGCATCTTGTTTACTTAGGACGACGGTAGTAAATAAGGTGATCCCTTACAAAAATTTCAAGAAGTGTTCTCCCCTAACTGTGCACCGTTGCTACAGTTCGTCGCTTCTAAGCACCACGTGATGATCGGGTGTGATGGATTCTTACGTTCACATACAACGGGTGTAAGACAGATTTACACAGCAATACACTTAGAGTTAACTTGACGAGCCTAGCATGTACAGACATGGCCTCGGAACACGGAGACCGAAAGGTCGAGCATGAGTCGTATAGTAGATACGATCAACATGAAGATGTTCACCGACGTTGGCTAGTCCGTCTCATGTGATGATCGGACACGGCCTAGTTGACTCGGATCATGTGATCACTTAGATGACCAGAGGGATGTCTATCTGAGTGGGAGTTCATAAGATGAACTTAATTATCTTGAACATAGTCAAAAGACCTTTTGCAAATTATGTCGTAAGCTCGCGCTTTAGTTCTACTGTTTAGTTATGTTCCTAGAGAAAATATAGTTGAAAGTTGACAGTAGCGATTATGCGGACAGTAGATAGCTTATGTCCTTAATGCACCGCTCAGTGTGCTGGACCCCAAACGTCGTTTGTGGATGTTGCGAACATCGGACATACACGTTTTGATAACTACGTGATAGTTCAGTTAAACGGTTTAGAGTTGAGGCACCAAAGACGTTTTCGAAACGTCACGGAACATATGAGATGTTTCGAGGGCTGAAATTGGGATTTCAGGCTCGTGCCCACGTCAAGAGGTATAAGACCTTCGACGATTTTCTTAGCCTGCAAACTAAGGGAGAAAAGCTCAATCGTTGAGCTTGTGCTCAGATTGTCTGAGTGCAACAATCACTTGAATCGAGTGGGAGTTGATCTTCCAGATAGATAGTGATGTTTCTCCAAAGTCATTGCCACCAAGCTGCTAGAGCTTTGTGATGAACTATAACATATCAGGGATAGATATGATGATCCTTGAGGTATTCACGATGTTTGACACCGCGAAAGTAGAAATCAAGAAGGAGCATCAATTGTTGATGGTTGGTGAAACCACTAGTTTCAAGAAGGGCAAGGGCTAGAAGGGATACTTCATGAAACGGCAAATCAGCTGCTGCTCTAGTGAAGAAACCCAAGGTTGAACCCAAACCCGAGACTAAGTGCTTCTGTAATAAGGGGAACAACCACTGGAGCAGAATTACCCTAGATACTTGGTAGATGAGAAGGCTGGCAAGGTCGATAGAAGTATATTGGATATACATTATGTTAATGTGTACTTTACTAGTATTCCTAGTAGCACCAGGGTATTAAATACCGGTTCGGTTGCTAAGTGTTAGTAACTCGAAATAAAAGCTGCGGAATAAACGGAGACTAGCTAAAGGTGAGCTGACGATATGTGTTGGAAATGTTTCCAAGGTTGATATGATCAAGCATCGCACGCTCCCTCTACCATCGAGATTTGGTGTTTGCGTTGAGCATAGACATGATTGGATTATGTCTATTGCAATACGGTTATTCATTTAAGGAGAATAATGGTTACTCTGTTTATTTGAATAATACCTTCAATGGTCTTGCACCTAAAATGAATGGTTTATTGAATCTCGATCGTAGTGATACACATTTTCATGCCAAAAGATATAAGATAGTAATGATAGTACCACTTACTTGTGGCACTGCCATGTAAGTCATAATGGTATAAAACGCATGAAGAAGCTCCATGTTGATGGATCTTTGGACTCACTCGTTTTGAAAAGTTTGAGACATGCGAACCATGTCTATTGGTGTATATGCATGAAGAAACTCCATGCAGATGGATCGTTTGGACTCACTTGATCTTGAATCACTTGAGACATGCAAATCATACCACATGAGCAAGATGACTGAAAAGCCTCGTTTTCAGTAAGATGGAACAAGATAGCAACTTGTTGGAAGTAACACATTTTGATGTGTGCAGTCCAATGAGTGCTGAGGCATGCAGTGAATATCGTTATGTTCTTACTTCACAGATGATTCGAGTAGATGTAGAGTATATTTACTTGATGAAACACAAGTCTGAATTATTGAATGGTTCACGTAATTTCAGAGTGAAGTAGAAGATCATTGTGACAAGAGGATAAAATGTCTATGATATGATCATAGAGATGAATATCTGAGTTACGAGTTTTGGCACGCAATTAAGACATTGTGGAAATTGTTTCACAATTAATACCGCCTGGAACACCATAGTTTGATGGTGTGTTCGAACATCATAGTTGCACCCTATTGGATATGGTGCGTACCATGATGTCTCTTATCGAATTACCACTATCGTTCATGGGTTAGGCATTAGAGACAACCACATTCACTTTAAATAGGGCACCACGTAATTCCGTTGAGATGACACCGTATGAACTATGGTTTAGAGAAACCTAAGTTGTCGTTTCTTAAAAGTTTGGGGCTGCGACGCTTATGTGAAAAAGTTTCAGGTTGATAAGCTCGAACCCAAAGCGGATAAAATGCATCTTCATAGGACACCCAAAACAGTTGGGTATACCTCCTAATTCAGATCCGAAAGCAATAAGGATTGTTTCTTGAATCGGGTCCCTTCTCGAGGAAAGGTTTCTCTCGAAAAGTTGAGTGGGAGGATGGTGGAGACTTGATGAGGTTATTGAACCGTCACTTCAACTAGTGTGTAGCAGGGCACAGGAAGTTGTTCCTGTGGCACCTACACCAATTGAAGTAGAAGCTTATGATATTGATCATGAAACTTCGGATCAAGTCACTACCAAACCTCGTGGGATGACAAGGATGCGTACTACTTCAGAGTGGTACGTAATCCTGTCTTGGAAGTCATGTTGCTAGACAATAATGAACCTACAAGCTATGGAGAAGCGATGGTGGGCCCATATTCCGACAAATGGTTAGAAGCCATGAATTCCGAGATAGGATCCATGTATCATAACAAAGCATGGACTTTGGTGGACTTGCCCAATGATCGGCAAGCCATTGAGATAAATGGATCTTTAAGAAGAAGACGGACGTGGACGGTAATATCACCGTCTATGAAGCTCGACTTGTGGCGAAGAGTTTTTCACAAGTTCAAGGAGTTGACTACGATGAGATTTTCTCATCCGTAGCGATGCTTAAGTTCGTTGAAATCATGTTAGCATAAGCTGCATTTATGAAATCTGGCAGATGGATGTCAAAACAAGTTTCCTTACCAGTTATCGTAAGGAAAGGTTGTATGTGATACAATCAGAAAAGTTTTGTCAATCCTAAGGATGCTAAAAGGTATGCTAGCTCCAGCGATCCTTCTAAGGACTGGAGTAAGCATCTCGGAGTTGGAATGTGTGCTTTGATAAGATGATCAAAAATTTTGGGTTTATACAAAGTTTATGAGAAACTTGTATTTCCAAAGAAGTGAGTGGGAGCACTATAGAATTTCTGATGAGTATATGTTGTTGACATATTGATGATCAGAAATGATGTAGAATTTCTAGAAAGCATATAGGGTTATTTGAAAACTGTTTTTCAATGAAAAACCTGGATTAGGCTACTTGAACAATAAGCATCAAGATCTATAAGATAGATCAAAATGCTTAATAGTACTTTCAAATGAGCACGTACCTTGACATGATCTTGAAGGTGTTCAAGATGGATCAGTCAAAGAAGGAATTCTTGCCTGAGATGTAAGGTATGAAGTTAAGACTTAAAATCTCGACCACGGCAGAATAGAGAGAAAGGACGAAGGTCGTCCCCTATGCTTTTATCATAGGCTCTCTACAGTATGCTAGGCTGTGTACCGCACCTGTAGTGTGCCTTGCCATGAGTCAGTCAAGGGGTACAAGAGTGATCCAAGAAGGGATCACAGGACAGCGGTCAAAGTTATCCTTAGTAACTAGTGGACTAAGGAATTTTCTCAATTATGGAGGTGATAAAGAGTTCGACGTAAAGAGTTATGTCGATGCAAGCTTAACACCTATCCGGATAGCTCTGAGTAGAAATACCGGATACGTATAATGGAGCAACTTTTAGTATAGCTCCAAGTAGAACAGTTATTTGGAATAGCTCCAAATAGAGCGTGGTAGCTACATCTAGGAGATGACATAGAGATTTGTAAAGCACACACGGATCTAAAAGGTTCAGACCCGTTGACTATAACCTCTCTCACAAGCATAACATGATCAAACCCAGAACTCATCGAGTGTTAATCACATCGTAAATGTGAACTAGATTATTGACTCTAGTAAACTCTTTGGGTGTAAGTCACATGGGGATGTGACCTTGAGTGTTAATCACATATCGATGTGAACTAGATTATTAACTCTAGTGCAAGTGGGAGACTGTTGGAAATATGCCCTAGAGGCAATAATAAAAGTATTATTATTATATTTCCTTGTTCATGATAATTGTCTTTTATTCATGCTATAACTGTATTATCCGGAAATCGTAATACACGTGTGAATACATAGACCACAATATGTCCCTAGTGAGCCTCTAGTTGACTAGCTCGTTGTGATCAACAGATAGTCATGGTTTCCTGGCTATGGACATTGGATGTCGTTGATAACGGGATCACATCATTAGGAGAATGATGTGATGGACAAGACCCAATCCTAAGCATAGCACAAAGATCGTGTAGTTCGTTTGCTAGAGCTTTTATAATGTCAAGTATCTTTTCCTTAGACCATGAGATTGTGCAACTCCCGGATACCGTAGGAGTGCTTTGGGTGTACCAAACGTCACAACGTAACTGGGTGGCTATAAAGGTGCATTACAGGTATCTCCGAAAGTGTCTGTTGGGTTGGCACGAATCGAGACTGGGATTTGTCACTCCGTGTAAGCGGAGAGGTATCTCTGGGCCCACTCGGTAGGACATCATCATATGCGCAATGTGACCAAGGAGTTGATCACGGGATGATGTGTTACGGAACGAGTAAAGAGACTTGCCGGTAACGAGATTGAACAAGGTATAAGGATACCGACGATCGAATCTCGGGCAAGTACAATACCGCTAGACAAAGGGAATTGTATACGGGATTGATTAAGTCCTTGACATCGTGGTTCATCCGATGAGATCATCGTGGAACATGTGGGAGCCATCATGGGTATCCAGATCCCGCTGTTGGTTATTGACCGGAGAACGTCTCGGTCATGTCTACATGTCTCCCGAACCCGTAGGGTCTACACACTTAAGGTTCGATGACGCTAGGGTTATAAAGGAAGTTTGTATGTGGTTACCGAATGTTGTTCGGAGTCCCGGATGAGATCCCGGACGTCACGAGGAGTTCCGGAATGGTCCGGAGGTAAAGATTTATATATGGGAAGTCCTATTTTGGCCACCGGAAAATGTTCGGGATTTTTCGGTATTGTACCGGGAAGGTTCTAGAAGGTTCCGGAGTGGGGCCCACCTGCATGGGGGGACCCACATGAACGTGGGTAGTGGGGGCAAGGCCCCACACCCCTGGTCAAGGCGCACCAAGATCCCCCCTTAGAAGGAATAAGATCATATCCCAAAGGGATAAGATCAAGATCCCTAAAAAGGGGGGATAGCAATCGGTGGGGAAGGAAATGATGGGATTTCTTTCCTCCCACCTTTGCCAACGCCCCAATGGACTTGGAGGGCAAGAAACCAGCCCCCTCCACCCCTATATATAGTGGGGAGGCGCATGGGAGCTTCACCCTTGCCCCTGGCGCAGCCCTCCCTCTCCCAAGTGCTCCTCCTCTCTCGCGGTGCTTGGCAAAGCCCTGCAGGATTGCCACGCTCCTCCACCACCACCACGCCGTTGTGTTGCTGCTGGACGGAGTCTTCCTCAACCTCTCCCTCTCTCCTTGCTGGATCAAGGCATGGGAGACGTCACCGGGCTGTACGTGTGTTGAACACGGAGGTGCCATCCGTTCGGCACTAGGATCTCCGGTGATTTGGATCACGACGAGTACGACTCCTTCAACCCCGTTCTCTTGAACGCTTCCGCTTAGCGATCTACAAGGGTATGTAGATGCACTCTCTTTCTACTCGTTGCTGGTCTCTCCATAGATAGATCTTGGTGATACGTAGGAAAATTTTTGAATTTCTGCTACGTTCCCCAACATACGTTCCCCAATAGTGGTATCCGAGTCTAGGTTTTATGCGTTGATATTATATGCACGAGTAGAACACAAGTGAGTTGTGGGCGATACAAGTCATACTGCTTACCAACATGTCATACTTTGGTTCGGCGGTATTGTTGGATGAAGCGGCCCGAACCGACATTACGCGTACGCTTACGCGAGACTGGTTCTACCGACGTGCTTTGCACACAGGTGGCTGGCGGGTGTCAGTTTCTCCAACTTTAGTTGAACCGAGTGTGGCTACGCCCGATCCTTGAGAAGGTTAAAACAGCACTAACTTGACGAACTATCGTTGTGGTTTTGATGTGTAGGTAAGAACGGTTCTTGCTCAGCCCGTAGCAGCCACGTAAAACTTGCAACAACAAAGTAGAGGACGTCTAACTTATTTTCTCAGGGTATGTTGTGATGTGATATGGTCAAGATGTGATGCTATATTTTATTGTATGAGATGATCATGTTTTGTAACTGAGTTATCGGCAACTGGCAGGAGCCATATGGTTGTCGCTTTATTGTATGCAATGCAATCGCCTTGTAATTGCTTTACTTTATCACTAAGCGGTAGCGATAGTCGTGGAGGCAATAGGTGGCGAGACGACAACGATGCTACGATGAAGATCAAGGTGTCGCGCCAGTGACGATGGTGATCATGACGGTGCTTCGGAGATGGTGATCACAAGCACAAGATGATGATGGCCATATCATATCACTTATATTGATTGCATGTGATGTTTATCCTTTATGCATCTTATTTTGCTTTGATTGACGGTAGCATTATAAGATGATCTCTCACTAAATTTCAAGGTAAAAGTGTTCTCCCTGAGTATGCACCGTTGCGAAAGTTCTTCATGCTGAGACACCACGTGATGATCGGGTGTGATAGGCTCTACGTTCAAATACAACGGGTGCAAAACAGTTGCACACGCGGAATACTCAGGTTAAACTTGACGAGCCTAGCCTATACAGATATGGCCTCGAAACACTGAGACCGAAAGGTCGAGCGTGAATCATATAGTAGATATGATCAACATAGTGATGTTCACCATTGGAAACTACTCCATCTCACGTGATGATCGGACATGGTTTAGTTGATTTGGATCACGTGATCACTTAAATGATTAGAGGTATGTCTATCTAAGTGGGACTTCTTAAGTAATATGATTAATTGAACTTAAATTTATCATGAACTTAGTACCTGATAGTATTTTTCTTGTCTATGTTTGTTGTAGATAGATGGCTCGTGTTGTTGTTCCGTTGAATTTTAATGCGTTCCTTGAGAAAGCTAAGTTGAAAGATGATGGTAGAAATTACACGGACTGGGTCCATAACTTGAGGATTATCCTCATTGCTGCACAGAAGAATTACGTCCTGAAAGCACCGCTGGGTGCCGGACCTGCTACAGATGCGATTGACGATGTTAAGAATGTTTGGCAAAGCAAAGCTGATGACTACTCGATAGTTTAGTGTGCCATGCTTTATGGCTTAGAACCGGGACTTCAATGACGTTTTGAACGTCATGGAGCATATGCGATGTTCCAGGAGTTGAAGTTAATATTTCAAGCAAATGCCCGGATTGAGAGATATGAAGTCTCCAATAAGTTCTATAGCTGCAAGATGGAAGAGAATAGTTCTGTCAGTGAACACATACTCAAAATGTCTGGGTATAATAATCACTTGATTCAATTGGGAGTTAATCTTCCTGATGATAGTGTCATTGACAGAATTCTTCAATCACTGCCACCAAGCTACAAGAGCTTCGTGATGAACTATAATATACAAGGGATGGACAAGACTATTCCCGAGCTCTTCGCAATGCTAAAAGCCGCGGAGGTAGAAATCAAAAAGGAGCATTAAGTGTTGATAGTCAATAAGACCATCAGTTTCAAGAAAAAAGGGTAAAGGGAAGAAGAAGGGGAACTTCAAGAAGAACGGCAAACAAGTTGTTGCTCAAGAGAAGAAACCCAAATCTGGACCTAAGCCTGAGACTGAGTGCTTCTACTGCAAGCAGACTGGTCACTGGAAGCGGAACTGCCCCAAGTATTTGGCGGATAAGAAGGATGGCAAGGTGAACAAAGGTACATGTGATATATATGTTATTGATGTGTACCTTACTAATGCTCGCAGTAGCACCTGCGTATTTGATACTGGTTCTGTTGCTAATATTTGCAACTCGAAAATGGGACTACGAATTAAGCGAAGATTGGCTAAGGACGAGGTGACGATGCGCGTGCGAAATTGTTCCAAAGTCGATGTGATCGCGGTCGGCACGCTACCTCTACATCTACCTTCGGGATTAGTTTTAGACCTGATTAATTGTTATTTGGTGCCAGCGTTGAGCATGAACATTATATTTGGATCTTGTTTGATGCGAGACGGTTATTCATTTAAATCAGAGAATAATGGTTGTTCTATTTATATGAGTAATATCTTTTATGGTCATGCACCCTTGAAGAGTGGTCTATTTTTATTAGATCTCGATAGTAGTGATACACATATTCATAACGTTGAAGCCAGAAGATGCAGAGTTGATAATGATAGTGCAATTTATTTGTGGCACTGCCGTTTGGGTCATATTGGTGTAAAACGCATGAAGAAACTCCATACTGATGGGCTTCTGGTATCACTTGATTATGAATCACTTGGTACTTGCGAACCGTGCCTCATGGGCAAGATGACTAAAACGCCGTTCTCTGGAACTATGGAGCGAGCAACAGATTTGATGGAAATCATACATACTGATGTATGTGGTCCAATGAACATTGAGGCTCGTGGTGGGTATCATTATTTCCTCACCTTCACAGATGATTTAAGCAGATATGGGTATATCTACTTAATGAAACACAAGTCTGCACTACTAGGAAAAAGCCTAGCAGCAGTGCGGGTTTTGGGCCTCTCAGTAGCGCGGGTACCGGCGCTACTAATAAGGCGCTACAGCTAACGTATAGCAGTAGCGCCTGTTGTCCCACGCTACTGCTATACATGAATAGCTGTAGCGCTCTTTAGAAAAGTACGCTACTGATATTATCTGCAGCGCTGTTTACAGGGAAGCGCTGCTGGTAAGGCGGCGCTACTGCTAAATTCCCCCCCTCGCTACTACTAGTTTTATTTTTTTCCTACATATTTGTTTTGTATTTGTTTTGTATTTGAATAGGCTTTATACAATAATCTTTAGCATATCATCCATATACAAATGTAATCATAGCATATACATACAATTAGTCTCATCAAATCATGTCATCATCATAATCATCATCCAACACAAAGTGGTCTCTCGTCATCAATCTCGAAAATAGCGATACAAGTCTCGATTACTTGCAAATACATCATCATCCATCTAAACAATGATATACGCGAGAAGAGCTATCACTTTGAGTACATGAGTTCGTATCCCTCTCTCGCATTAGCGTGAACCTAAACTAACTACTGCCTGTCGCTCGGAAACCGGAAACCGGTACACCTAGGCCTGGCACTCCGGCCACTTGTCGTATATATACTCCTGGCATAGCACTTCTTCGCCATCTATGATCTATGCACCTGCATCGTCACATGAGTCGATGATATGCAACATATATAGTTGAGCAACAGAAAGAGACAGACTTGGTAAAAATAGAAACAACATATCATAAGCACAAATAACAAAGTTCATCGTACCCAAAATGCCCTAACTAGAGTGATTTTCGCTAGTCGAGGAGGAGGACGGTTTAATTACATCACAAATAAAGTTTCACCGTGCATAACTCAAAGTTTTGTCATACACAAAGTATGGACTAAACGGACACATTGTCATATATCGACAATCACTCCATCATGTCGTGCCATCCATCCATGTCAGGGAGATAGTCCTCGAGCTTAGTGAAAGGCTTCATGTCGAGACGCTGAGAGGCTATCCATGTTCGGACGTCTTCCCGCGACATTTGTCCTTCTGCGTAGAACATCCCTGTTTTTCCGACGACCTCCTTCATGATGGTTTGGGCAAGTTCGCGCTGGATGTTATAGAACTCAGCTCGAAGTCGATGATCCTCGATATCTCCTATGTCCTTTGCCCATTGCAGAATATGGGCATCGCCAGATCTAGGTGACATGTGAAGGTTCTGGTGATCCCGTCTGTACTCCAGCATGTGGTGTAGGACATAGAATCCATCATTAAGAGAATCGTTCGGTTGCTGGATGAAGCAGAAGTCGGTCTTATGGCTGAAGGCGGCCCTGCCGCCCCTTCTCTTCTTGTCCCTAACCTCTCCACCCCTTGCTTGGTAGTAAAACATAGCACTGTCGAGAACATCTTTGATGTGGGTGTAATCCTTTTTGTGAATGTTCTTCGACGAGTCCAAGTAAAGAGCGTGGAGAATCGGGGGTAGAGGATGATGAGGACGGCGCGCCCGCCGCTGCGCAAAATAAGTACACCTCAAATTAATTAGCCTCCACCGTGCAAATGAATTATTGAAATCGAAGGAAGGATAGCAGCGCGGATGACTTACACGGGATGATAAGGCACGAGAATCACCTCCTTGTCCTTATTGGCGAGCATGAAACTAACGATGTAATCCCTCGCGTATTCACGCTGCTCTGCACAGACTCCCAAGAAGCCCTTGTGCATGTAGTACGGGTCAGCGACACAGATATGATGTATCTGCTCAACCCCAATGATGTAGTTCATGTGCAAGGCATAAAGGCGGACAAACGTAAAATCCAACTTCTTCACGTGAAACATGTCGAATATGTAATCGAATCGGAGGAAGAACTTATCCGCGGGGAAGCTGTCGACGTACGACATTTGCCGCGGAACGTTAACCACGTAGAGTGGGTATCCTGGATCTTTCGAGGCGATGATGCCTTTCTCTACCCGCAGTACATGGTCATGAAGTCTCCTTAGATCGCCAAATCTGGCCCGTAGCGCTGTTGCAGGTAGGATTGGTTGACCGGGCATATGCCATTTATCCGCATCGGGGATATCTATATGGTCCTGAAGCCGAGGCTGCTGAGGCGGCTGGATCATAGAATCAACTTTTTTTGCCTTTCCTCGCTCTCTTCCTAGACTTCTTTACTACCGGAAGGTCGTCAATAATATGTTGAGATGGTAATTCAGGCACTGACTCATGACGCTCAAACCCTTGAGGAGGCGCCAATATAGACATACTGTTCAGCGCCATCAACGTCATCAGCAACTAATGGAGCCTACTCCTTACCCCGTCCGCTATCACCCAACCCGACACCCGACGCTAATTGGGTAGGTGGGGTGTTGATGTTCATACCTTGCTGAGGCTGCGTGCTCGTGGGTGTGCTCCCGGCCGCCTCCAGACGAAGCAGACTCTTTGGCCACAATAGGACCCACCCATTGCAACAATCACCAAGCCGCCGCGGGGTCTCGTCGTCATCCCCCACTAGTATTAGAGGAGGCAAATTCTCGTGGCCCGGTTTGACACTGGCCACGGAAACCTTGAAGACGTTCGGGGGGATCGGCCGGCTATGGAACAATGGTTTCTTCGGCTCCATTATCGTCGCCTTCCCCACGTCCACCTTCTGTTCGCCGATGGTGTACAATATGGTGCACGGGGTTTCGTCGGCCTGCAAAGAAAAGTCTGCGACGTGAGACATCCGAAAGGCAACAAAAACGGGAGATTATACATTTATATTGAAGGGGCCGGTGTGACACATAACGTGAGGGCGTCGAGCTCAGCCAGAGAGGAGGCACCACCGAGCACGTCCGGTGCGGGAGCCGGTGCGGGAGCAGGTGCGGGAGCCGGTGCGGGAGTAGGTGCGGGAGCCAGTGCGGGAGCAGGTGCTCCTAAGAAGTCAGCAAGGGGAAAGTCCTCTGCATTTTTTTTCTGGATTTTTCCTTGTCCAAGTGAAAACGCCCGTCACCAAGGAAGTAGACATATCTACAATCGCTTGTTTTGCGGCAGCTACCACTGTTTCAATTGTCTGAGATGATTTCTTCTCAACCGCAATCTCAACCTTCTTGTTGATGTTTTCTTCAGTTAACCTCCGTCTTTCCTTTCTCTCCTCCGTGGTCTCACGGTAGTACTTCTTCCACGTGGCGCCGTCTCCGACACCGTGCACGCGTCCATACGACGGTCGAGTATCCACCGGTTGTCGTTTCAATATGTTCAACGCCCGGTTGAATGGAGTGTCCCACTTGGGCCTCGCCAATGCCTCAGACGGAGAGTCGCTTTCGGCCACAATCCGGTGCTGCTCTCTCTGCAAAAGGCACAAGGATCATTTACAAATATGACTAACGTGTGCAGTCGAATTGATCAGAAACTAAAATTACCAGCAGTCTCATGAACTCCGTAATGACCGGTGTTGTCTCGTAAACCTTCTTCACTGGGTCCCAACGATGCCGGGCCCTCAGGACGTCACGCTCCTGTGGGACGGTGAAATCCTCCAAGGGGTCTGGGATGCCCAGACTCGCGGCTTCTGCGTCCTCCTTGGCCCATTTGGACCTCTTTCCGCCGTAACCACGGCTTCCGAGGTGGTGGCTCCCAATGTTCCTCTTTTGAAGCCCCTTCATGTACTTAGACTTTTTTTGGCAGCTTCGGCCTCGTAAGCCTCCTTGAATATTTGAAACTGCTCTTCCGTGATTGTCGGATTATCCTTTACAATCTCTAAGTAGGGTTCCTTGTTGTTGATCTTTGCTTTCACTCGATTTTTCCAGGCGGCCAACGCGCCGCTAAACTTGGTCATGGCGTGTTTGTTTATCTTCTTCATTGCCGGGTCCTCGTCTGGATCTTCATAATCCTTCTCATTCCAGCCCGGGAACAAGAATATCTGGTGAAACTTCTTTAGGAGGTAGCTCCTCATATTTTCTATCTTCTGTAGTTTCTCATCGTTGATGGTGGCGGTTGTCCGTACGATGCAGCCTATTTGATTGTCGTAGCACGCGCGCGCTTCCTCGGGCGCCTTTGGCTCAAAATTGCCATCGTCCACCTCCGTGACCACTAGTCTAGTAGTCCTGAGTTTGTTAGGAACCCATTGCCTCTTTGCTTTCGGTTCTACACCGGCTCCGCTCCCCGAGGCAGCACCGGTCTCAGCGCCGGTCTCGATGCTGGTCTGAATCTCAGCGCCGGTCTCAGTCTCAGCACCGGTCTGCGTGTCGGTCTCAGTCCCCGATGCCACCGGTGGGCCCAGCAACGACATCTGTTGATCGTCGTAAGGCTAAAAAATTCGTCTGCCGCCCGGTAGACGTCGTCGCAATCACCAGAACCCTGTCTTTCATCGTTGCTAGCCATGTTTTCTATGATTAAATCTAGTCAATTAATTCTAGACCTAATAAAATGAATAATGACATAAAAAAGGACTATTGTTTTGCAGGAATGTTGACTCCTTCCTGGTGCGGCAAATCCCGGTCACTCGATATGTCCTAGTTTGTAGCACAAGTCATGCCGAAATTCACGGAAAGTTTCGGCATGACCTTTGCTAAAAAGTGGACAAATCGAGAACCTGAAATTTGCCGGAACAGAAATGAATCAACATTCCGGCAAAACATAGGCCACTCAGCATCATTCCCTGGAAACAACAAAGCCACTTGGGCACAATCGAACAACTTCAATGAAAAGATATAACATGAGCAAACACTATTGAGGAATTTGCATATAACATGGCCACTTCAATGAAAAGATATAATCAACAATAATGGAATATGCAAATGAAAATCAATGACATATATCATATAAAAACAATCTTGTTTTTTGTTTACATAGCAACAATTAGTTTGACCAAGTTTTTGAAAAGAAAAACAATTCTGTTCTTTGTTTATAGCTAAATGCCATAGCTACTGTTTTTTATTTATAGCTAAATACTTTTGTTTTTTGTCTAAAGCTAAAAGTCTAGGAACTACATTTTCTCTAACCCTTTTGACCTCACTAAAATTTCCACAGCAAGACCTTAGTACCTACACCCAATTTCTTCAAAAATATTCAGGTCCATAGTCCAAATAATTCAAATTTCATTTGAATGAAATTTGGAACAAATTCAGGTCCGTAGTCAAAATATTTTTTTATAGCTAAGTGTTTTTTGTTTATACCCTCTGTTAATTTAAATCTAAATGCTACTATTATTTATATACCCTCTATTAGTTTAAAGCTAAATGGAATTACTGTTTAGGAATTTTCATAAAAATTGCCCTAGCTAATTTCCTAAAAAACTTGCTAATCATTTTTCCTAAATGCTATAAAATGCCTACCGCCCTAAAAAAATCTAGGGTTCATATGAACACCTAGGGTTCATATGAACATCAACACAGTATCAACATATATATAATTGCCCTAGCAGAGAGAAATATGAGGGTAGGGGACAGGAGAGGCATAGCCTTACGGTCGGCGGCGAGGGCAGGCTCTGGCTCGGGCAGCGGCGGTGAGGTCGAGGGCAGCGGCGGTGAGCTCGAGGGAGGCGACAGTGAGGTCGACGACGGCCTCGGGCGGCGGCTGTGAGGTCGAGGGGGCGGCCTCGGGCGGCGGCGGTGTGGTCGAAGGCGGCGGGCGGCGGCGGTGTGGTCAAAGGCGGCCTCGGGCGGTGGCGGTGTGGTCGAAGGCGGCAGGGCAACGGCGGCGATGGAGCAGTTGGGGGATAGGGGGGAGAAGAGGGGGGGGGGAGGACTTAGCGAAATTTTGAGCCCGGGCTGCCGGGATTTGAGTCAAACTAGGAGTAGCGCGTTTTGCCGAAATGCGCTATAGCTAAGATAGCTATAGCGTGTTCTAGAGAAACGCGCTACAGCTATCCCTTTCTGTTTTCTTTTTCTTTTTCTTTTGTTTTCTTTACATTATATTTTTTTCATTTCTCCTTTTTCTATTTCTTTCATTTTCATTTACTTTTCTACTTATTTTTCTATTTATTTTCTTTTACATAGCAGTAGCGCTCTACAGCTGAAACGCCCTGCTACAATGTTTTTGGCAGTAGCGTGCTTCTGGGAGAACCACCACTACTATTCCTAGCCTACCGGCACTAGTGAGGGAATTTTAGTAGTAGCGCTTTTCTGTGAAGACGCGCTACTGCTAGAATAATGGTTGTAGCGTGGTTTTGCAACAAGCACTGCTACTAAGTAGCGCTAGCACCGAGTTTTGACCAACGCTACTGCTATACCTCTGTGTATAGAGTTTTTCCTAGTAGTGCTGAAACATTTGAAAAGTTCAAAGAATTTCAGAGTGAAGTAGAAAATCATCGTAACAAGAAAATAAAGTTTCTACGATCCGATCGTGGAGGAGAATATTTGAGTTACGAGTTTGGTTTATATCTAAAACAATGAGGAATAGTTTCGCAACTCACGCCACCAGGAACACCACAACGTAATGGTGTGTCCGAACGTCGTAATCGTATTTTACTAGATATGGTGCGATCTATGATGTCTCTTACTGATTTACCGCTATCATTTTGGGGTTATACTTTAGAGACGGCCACATTCACGTTAAATAGGGCACCATCAAAATCCATTGAGACGACGCCTTATGAACTATGGTTTGGCAAGAAACCAAAGTTTTCATTTCTTAAAGTTTGGGGCTGCGATGCTTATGTGAAGAAACTTCAACCAGATAAGCTCGAACCCAAATCGGAGAAATGTGTCTTCATAGGATACCCAAAGGAGACTATTGGGTACACCTTCTATCACAGATTTGAAGGCAAGACTTTTGTTGCTAAATTCGGATCCTTTCTAGAGAAGGAATTTCTCTCGAAAGAAGTGAGTGGGAGGAAAGTAGAACTTGATGAGGTAACTATACCTGCTCCCTTATTGGAAAGTAGTTCATCATAGAAATCGGTTCCTGTGACAACTACACCAATCAGTGAGGAAGCTAATGATATTGATTATGAAACTTCAGATCAAGTTACTACCAAACCTCGTAGGTCAACTAGAGTAAGATCCGCACCAGAGTGGTACGGTAATCCTATTCTGGAAGTCATGTTACTTGACCATGGTGAACCTACGAACTATGAGGAAGCGATGATGAGCCCAGATTCCGCAAAATGGCTTGAGGCCATGAAATCTGAGATGGGATCCATGTATGAGAACAGAGTATGGACTTTGGTTGACTTGCCCGATGATCGGCAAGCCATCGAGAATAAATGGATCTTCAAGAAGAAGACTGACACTGATGGTAATGTAACTGACTACAAAGCTCGACTTGTTGCGAAAGGTTGTCGACAAGTTCAAGGAGTTGATTACGATGAGACTTTCTCACCCGTAGCGATGCTTAAGTCTGTCTGAATCATGTTAGCAATTGCCGCATTTTACGATTATGAAATATGGCAAATGGATGTCAAAACTGCATTCCTGAATGGATTTCTGGAAGAAGAGTTGTATATGATGCAACCAGAAGGTTTTGTCGATCCAAAAGGTGCTAACAAAGTGTGCAAGCTCCAGCGATCCATTTATGGACTGGTGCAAGCCTCTCGGAGTTGGAATAAACACTTTGATAGTGTGATCAAAGCATATGGTTTTATACAGACTTTTGGAGAAGCCTGTATTTACAAGAAAGTGAGTGGGAGCTCTGTAGCATTTCTGATATTATATGTAGACGACATATTGTTAATTGGAAATGATATAGAATTTCTGGATAGCATAAAAGGATACTTGAATAAAAGTTTTTCAATGAAAGACCTCGGTGAAGCTGCTTACATATTAGGCATCAAGATCTATAGAGATATATCAAGACGCTTAATTGGACTTTCACAAAGCACATACCTTGATAAAGTTTTGAAAAAGTTCAAGATGGATCAAGCAAAGAAAGGGTTCTTGCCTGTATTACAAGGTGTGAAGTTGAGTCAGACTCAATGCCTGACCACAGCAGAAGATAGAGAGAAAATGAAAGATGTTCCCTATGCTTCAGCCATTGGCTCTATCATGTATGCAATGCTATGTACCAGACCTAATGTATGCTTAGCAATAAGTTTAGCAGGGAGGTACCAAAGTAATCCAGGAGTGGATCACTGGACAGCGGTCAAGAATATCCTGAAATACCTGAAAAGGACTAAGGATATGTTTCTCATTTATGGAGGTGACAAAGAGCTAGTCGTAAATGGTTATGTCGATGCAAGCTTTGACACTGATCCGGGCGATTCCAAATCCCAAACCGGATACTTGTTTATATTGAACGGTGGAGCTGTCAGTTGGTGCAGTTCTAAACAAAGCATCATGGCGGGATTTACATGCGAAGCGGAGTACATAGCTGCTTCCGAAGCAGCAAATGAAGGAGTTCATATCCGATCTAGGTGTCATACCTAGTGCATCGGGACCAATGAAGATCTTCTGTGACAATACTGGTGCAATTGCCTTGGCAAAGGAATCCAGATTTCACAAGAGGACCAAGCACATCAAGAGACGCTTCAATTCCATCCGGGACCAAGTCCAGGTGGGAGACATAGAAATTTGCAAGATACATACGGATCTGAATATTGTAGACCCATTGACTAAGCCTCTTCCACGAGCAAAACATGATCAGCACCAAGGCTCCATGGGTGCTAGAATCATTACTGTGTAATCTAGATTATTGACTCTAGTGCAAGTGGGAGACTGAAGGAAATATGCCATAGAGGCAATAATAAAGTTATTATTTATTTCCTTATATCATGATAAATGTTTATTATTCATGCTATAATTGTATTAACCGGAAACATAATACATGTGTGAATACATAGACAAACATAGTGTCACTAGTATGCCTCTACTTGATTAGCTCGTTGATCAAAGATGGTTATGTTTCCTGACCATAAACATGAGTTGTTATTTGATTAACGGTATCACATCATTAGGAGAATGATGTGATTGACTTGACCCATTCCGTTAGCTTAGCACTTGATCGTTTAGTATGTTGCTATTGCTCTCTTCATGACCTATACATGTTCCTACAACTATGAGATTATGCAACTCCCGTTTACCGGAGAAACACTTTGTATGCTACCAAACGTCACAACGTAACTGGGTGATTATCAAGGAGCTCTACAGGTGTCTCCAAAGGTACATGTTGAGTTGGCGTATTTCGAGATTAGGTTTTGTCACTCCGGTTGTCAGAGAGGTATCTCTGGGCCCTCTCGGTAATGCACATCACTATAAGCCTTACAAGCAATGTAGCTAATGAGTTGGTTATGGAATGATGCATTACATAATGAGTAAAGAGACTTGCCGGTAACAAGATTGAACTAGGTATTGAGATACCGATGATCGAATCTCGGGAAAGTAACATACCGATGACAAAGGGAAGAACGTATGTCGTTATGCGGTTTGACCGATAAAGATCTTCGTAGAATATGTAGGAGCCAATATGAGCATCCAGGTTCCGCTATTGGTTATTGACCGGAGACGTGTCTTGGTCATGTCTACATAGTTCTCGAACCCGTAGGGTCCGCACGCTTAAAGTTAGATGACAGTTATATTATGAGTTCATGTGTTTTGATGTACCGAAGATAGTTCGGAGTCCCGGATGTGATCACGACATGACGAGGAGTCTCGAAATGGTCGAAACATGAAGATTGATATATTGGACGACTATATTCGGACACCGGAATGGTTCCGGGGGTTATCGGATGTATACCGGAGTACCGGGGGGTTACGGGAACCCTCCCGGGGGGGGGGGGGGGTTAATGGGCCACATGGGCCCAAAGCGGAGAAGAGGAGGGGCGGCTAGGGCAGGCCGCGCGCCCCCTCCCCCTCTAGTCCGAATAGGACAAGGAGGGGGGGCGGCGCCCCCCTTTCCTGTTGGGGAACATTGCAAAAAATAAAAAAAATTCTATGCTTCACCAAGATCAATCTATGGAGTCATCTAGCAACGAGATAGAGGAGTGCATCTACATACCCTTGTAGATCACGCGGAAGCGTTCAAGATAACGGGGTTGAGGGAGTCGTACTCGTCGTGATCCAAATCACCGATGATCCTAGTGTCGAAGGGACGGCACCTCCGCGTTTAACACACGTACGGTTGGGGAAGACGTCTTCTCCTTCTTGATCCAGCAAGGGGTAGGGAGAGGTTGATGGAGATCCAGCAGCACGACGGTGTGGTGGTGGAAGCAGCAGCGATCTCGGCAGGGCTTCGCCAAACTCTATGAGAGGGAGAGGGAGGCGCCAGGAGCAGGGGTGCGCAGCCCTCCCTCCCCCTCTTTATATAGGGGCCCTGGGGGGCACCGGCCCCCTAGAGATTGGATCTCAAGGGGGGGGGGCAAGGGGCTGGCTTGCCCCCAAAGCCAAGTGGGGCGCCCCAACCCCTAGGGTTTCCAAACCTAGGCGCAGGGGGGCCAAGGGGGCGAACCAGCCCACCAGGGGCTGGTTCCCTTCCTGACTTCAGCCCATGGGGCCCTCCGGGATAGGTGGCCCCACCCGGTGGACCCCCGGGACCCTTCCGGTGGTCCCGGTACAATACCGTTGACCCCCAAAACTTTCCCGATGGCCGAAACTGGACTTCCTATATATAATTCTTCACCTCCGGACCACTCTGAAACTCTTCGTTACGTCCGGGATCTCATCCGGGACTCCGAACAACTTTCGGGTTACTGCATACTAGTATCTCTACAACCCTAGCGTCACCGAACCTTAAGTGTGTAGACCCTACGGGTTCGGGAGACATGCAGACATGACCGATACGACTCTCCGGCCAATAACCAACAGCGGGATCTGGATACCCATGTTGGCTCCCACATGTTCCACGATGATCTCATCGGATGAACCACGATGTCAAGGATTCAAGTAATCTCATATACAATTCCCTTTGTCAATCGATACGTTACTTGCCCGAGATTCGATCGTCGGTATCCCAATACCTCGTTCAATCTCGTTACCGGCAAGTCACTTTACTCGTACCATAATGCATGATCCTGTGACCAACCAGTTAGTCACTTTGAGCTCATTATGATGATGCATTACCGAGTGGGCCCAGAGATACCTCTCCGTCATACGGAGTGACAAATCCCAGTCTCGATCCGTGTCAACCCAACAGACACTTTCGGAGATACCTGTAGTATAGCTTTATATTCACGCAGTTACGTTGTGACGTTTGGTACACCCAAAGCACTCCTATGGCATCTGGGAGTTACACAATCTCATGGTCTAAGGAAATGATACTTGACATTGGAAAAGCTCTAGCAAAGGAACTACACGATCTTGTGCTATGCTTAGGATTGGGTCTTGTCCATCACATTATTCTCCCAATGATGTGATCCCGTTATCAATGACATCCTATGTCCATGGTTAGGAAACCGTGACCATCTGTTGATAAATGAGCTAGTCAACTAGAGGCTCACTAGGGACATGTTGTGGTGTATGTATTCACACATGTATTACGATTTCCGGATAACACAATTATAGCATGAATAAAAGACAATTATCATGAATGAGGAAATATAATAATAACCATTTTATTATTGCCTCTAGGGCATATTTCCAACAGTCTCCCACTTGCACTAGAGTCAATAATCTAGTATATTGTGATGAATCGAACACCCATAGAGTTTTGGTGTTGATCATGTTTTGCTCGCGAAAGAGGTTTAGTCAACGGATCTGCGACATTCAGATCTGTATGCACTTTGCAAATATCTATGTCTCCATCTTGAACATTTTCATGAATGGAGTTGAAGCGACGCTTGATGTGCCTGGTCTTCTTGTGAAACCTGGGCTCCTTGGCAAGGGCAATAGCTCCAGTGTTGTCACAGAAGAGTGTGATCGGCCCCGACGCATTGGCTATGACTCCTAGGTCGTTGATGAACTCCTTCAACCATATTGCTTCATGCGCTGCCTCCGAGGCTGCCATGTACTCCGCTTCACATGTAGATCCCGCCACGATGCTTTGCTTGCAACTGCACCAACTTACTGCCCCACCATTCAAAATATACATGTATCCGGTTTGTGACTTAGAGTCATCCAGATCTGTGTCGAAGCTAGCATCGACGTAACCCTTTACGAGAGCTCTTCGTCACCTCCATAAACGAGAAACATATCCTTAGTCCTTTTCAGGTACTTCAGGATATTCTTGACCGCTGTCCAATGTTCCATGCCGGGATTACTTTGGTACCTTCCTACCAAACTTACGGCAAGGTTTACATCAGGTCTGGTACACAACATGGCATACATGATAGACCCTATGGCTGAGGCATAGGGGACGACACTCATCTTTTCTCTATCTTCTGCCGTGGTCGGACATTGAGCCGAGCTCAATTTCATACCTTGCAACACAGGCAAGAACCCCTTCTTGGACTGATCCATATTGAACTTCTTCAATATCTTATCAAGGTATGTGCTTTGTGAAAGACCTATGAGGCGTCTCGATCTATCTCTATAGATCTTGATGCCTAATATGTAAGCAGCTTCTCCAAGGTCCTTTATTGAAAAACACTTATTCAAGTAGGCCTTAATGCTTTCCAAAAGTTCTATATCATTTCCCATCAAAAGTATGTCATCCACATATAATATGAGAAATGCTACAGAGCTCCCACTCACTTTCTTGTAAATGCAGGCTTCTCGATAAGTCTGCATAAACCCAAACGCTTTGATCATTTCATTAAAGCAAATGTTCCAACTCCGAGATGCTTGCACCAGCCCATAGATGGAGCGCTGGAGCTTGCATACCTTGTTAGCATTCTTAGGATCGACAAAACCCTCCGGCTGCATCATATACAGTTCTTCCTTAAGATGGTCGTTAAGGAATGCCGTTTTGACGTCCATTTGCCATATCTCATAATCATAGTATGCGGCAATTGCTAACATGATTCGGACGGACTTCGGCTTTGCTACGGGAGAGAAAGTCTCATCGTAGTCAACCCCTTGAACTTGTCGATAACCCTTAGCGACAAGTCGAGCTTTATAGATGGTAACATTACCATCCGCGTCCGTCTTCTTCTTAAAGATCCATTTGTTTTCTATCGCTCGCCGATCATGGGGCAAGTCTATCAAAGTCCACACTTTGTTTTCATACATGGATCCTATCTCGGATTGCATGGCTTCAAGCCATTTGTTGGAATCTGGGCCCGCCATTGCTTCTTCATAGTTCAAAGGTTCACCGTTGTCTAACAACATGATTTCCAGGACAGGGTTGCCATACCACTCTGGTGTGGAACGTGTCCTCGTGGACCTACAAAGTTTAGTAGTAACTTGATCCGAAGTACCTTGATCATCATCATTAGTTTCCTCTCTAGTCAGTGCAGGCACCACAGGAACATCTTCCTGGGCTGCGCTACTTTCCGGTTCAAGAGGTAGTACTTCATCAAGTTCCACTTTCCTCCCACTTAATTCTTTCGAGAGAAACTCTTTCTCCAGAAAGGACCCCTTCTTGGCAACAAAGATCTTGCCTTCGGATCTGAGGTAGAAGGTATACCCAATGCTTTCCTTAGGGTATCCTATGAAGACGCATTTTTCCGACTTGGGTTTGAGCTTTTCAGGTTGAAGTTTCTTGACATAAGCATCGCATCCCCAAACTTTTAGAAACGACAGCTTAGGTTTCTTCCCAAACCATAATTCATACAGTGTCGTCTCAACGGATTTAGACGGTGCCCTATTTAAAGTGAACGTAGCTGTCTCTAGAGCGTATCCCCAAAATGATAGCGATAAATCAATGAGTGACATCATAGATCGCACCATATCCAATAGAGTGCGATTACGACGTTCGGACACACCGTTACGCTGAGGTGTTCCAGGCGGCGTGAGTTGTGAAACGATTCCACATTTCCTTAAGTGCGTACCAAATTCGTGACTTAAATATTCTCCCCCATTATTTGATCGTAAGAACTTTATCTTGCGGTCACGTTGATTCTCTACCTCATTCTGAAATTCCTTGAACTTTTCAAAGGTCTTAGACTTGTGTTTCATCAAGTAGACATACCCATATCTACTCAATTTATCAGTGAGAGTGAGAACATAACGATATCCTCCGCGAGCTTCAACGCTCATTGGACCGCACACATCAGTATGTATGATTTCCAATAAGTTGGTTGCCCGCTCCATTGTTCCGGAGAACAGAGTCTTGGTCATTTTGCCCATAAGGCATGGTTCGCATGTGTCAAATGATTCGTAATCAAGAGACTCCAAAAGTCCATCAGCATGGAGCTTCTTCATGCGTTTGACACCAATGTGACCAAGGCAGCAGTGCCACAAGTATGTGGGACTATCGTTATCAACTTTACATCTTTTGGTATTCACACTATGAATATGTGCAACATCATGTTCGAGATTCATTAAGAATAAACCATTGACCAGCGGGGCATGACCATAAAACATATCTCTCATATAAATAGAACAACCATTATTCTCGGATTTAAATGAGTAGCCATCTCGCATTAAACGAGATCCAGATACAATGTTCATGCTCAAAGCTGGCATTAAATAACAATTATTGAGGTTTAAAACTAATCCCGTAGGTAAATGTAGAGGTAGCGTGCCGATGGCGATCACATCGACCTTGGAACCATTCCCGACGCGCATCGTCACCTCGTCCTTCACCAATCTCCGCTTATTCCGCAGCTCCTGTTTTGAGTTACAAATATGAGCAACCGCACTGGTATCAAATACCCAGGAGCTACTACGAGTACTGGTAAGGTACACATCAATTACATGTATATCACATATACCTTTGGTGTTGCCGGCCTTCTTGTCCGGTAAGTATTTGGGGCAGTTCCGCTTCCAGTGTCCCTTTCCCTTGTAATAAAAGCACTCAGTCTCAGGTTTGGATCTATTCTTTGGCTTCTTTTTCTTCGTTATTTTCGCTTTGTTCCTTTTTTCATCCTTTTTTCAAATTCGTGAAAAAAATGTGAAATAAATTTGTGAACTGTTTTCTTCAAAGTGGAAGAATTTATTTCAAAATAGATGAACTTTTTCCCAAAGTCATGAACTTTTTTCTTGAAAGTAGATGGACTTTTTTCAAAATAAATGTACTCTTTTTTCAAATTCAATGAACTTTTTTTCCAAATCGATGAACTCTTTTCAAAACCGATGAACTCTTTTTAAAAATTGATGAACTCTTTTTCAAAATCGATGAACTCTTTTCAAAATCAATGAACACTTTTCAAAATTGATGAACTCTTTTCAAAATCAACGAACTCTTTTTCAAAACCGATGTTTTTTTTCAAAATCGTGAACTATTTTTCAAAATCAATGAACTTTTTTCAAAATTTGTTTTTTTTTCAAAACCAATGAACCTTTTCTGTTATTCATGAACTTTTTTCCAAATGTTTTCAAATATATAAAATCAAAGCGCTACAGTAAACGTTTACATGTGTAATAAATTGCGCGGCTACAATGTACTTTAGAATTTCGCCCTAGATTTGGTCAGTATCGCGTCGTAGTGCAGGTGGTTAGGCCTAGTTGTTGCCTGTTGGATGGCGCGAGTTTGATTCTCTAGGACAATTATTTTTTTGGTGTTTTTCTCGCGCAAACGAGCTTTACCCATCGAATTTTTGCTGGGCCGGCCCAGTCGTATCGCCTTCAGGCGCCAGGACGAGGAACCGGCGCTGAGAGCGCCGGTTAGGAGCTCTCATGGTGGGGAGTTGCTACAAGTCGTTCCCTGCTGAATTTCGTATTGGGCTGACCTTGGATAAAAGGGCTGTGAACAATGGGCTTTATATATCTGTCCTCTAAGGCCCGTCAAAATGCTCTGCGGCTGTCCCGTCCCTTCTTCCCTACCCCCCGCCGCCGCCCGCCGTCGGAGATAAAAAGAAGCAAAGTGCCGCCGTCGATGGGTGATTGGTGATTCGCCGGCCGGAGAGGAGAGAAAAAGTGAAGAGCCAAGACAAGCCATTCCTAACTGCAATGGGATGCGTCCTGAGCTGCCGCGAATCCTGGGCGAAGATCCCAGGTCGTTATAAGGTGAGCTTGGTAGGGAATTCATTCTTGATTCTCACCATAGCAATGCAAATACATCAATCTTTTGCTCGTCATGACTACCTGATTTCGTAGATTATTAATCATCAAGACTTGAAGACTCGCTCAGCCGAGCATGTTCAGTCCCACTGTACTAGTATCTGACTACACTGTATGCAACTTAGGGAATCAGGATCCATTCATACACCGAGAGCTCGATGGATCTGCTGCGTGTCTGGCCTCTCATGAGGGGAATCTTGTAGGCACTGAAACGCCAGCAATATTAGCCGATTGATATCCCGCGCCTCGTCGGTCTTGGGCGTGGGAAGACGGTGGTCGAGATGCTCTTGAAGTATCATGTCTTATTCTTGCGCAGCTGCAGGTCTGTTTAGGAATTCTCCTGGATGCTTCCCCATCAGCACCTCCAGCATCACAACGCCGAGGCTGTAGACATCGCATTTCTCGGTGACCAAGGGCGTGTAAGAAAGTTCTGCATCAAGCAAGGCAGCATAGTTACAAGGGATTGTTTTTGAAGGAGCTATGTAATTACCAACAGTTTTCACTGGGGTATGTAGTTTGATTACCAGGTGCGATATAGCCGTATGTCCCCGCCAGCGCGGTCCAGTTCGATGAATCGGGCTTCAATATCCTTGCCGTGCCAAAGTCTGAGACAAAGGCCTTGTGTTCAGAATCTAGCAAAATGTTTGCTACTTGTGATGTCCCGATGGATTATAGGTGGATCACAGCCATGGTGTAGGTAGGAAATAGCTTGCACAACATCCTTGATGAGAACTGCTCTTTTCTGCCAATCAAATTGGATTGCTTGGTCGTTGTTGCTCAGGATTGAGGCTAGACTCCCCCTTTCTATGTATTGGCAAGCCAGGAACCTGTACTGCCGATGGGAACAGAATCCATACAGCTTGACAATGCTGCGCTGACGGACTTCTGTTAGTACTTCAATCTCACGACGAAAGCATTGCTCATCATGCATCCCTTCCTCAATAGGATGAAGCCTCTTCACTGCAACCACTTGTCCATCTGGGAGATCCACCTTGTAGACATTACCAAATCCCCCCTCTCCAACGCAGTGTTTTTCATCAAAATCATCCGTTGCATTGATGATATCCTCAAAAGCTATTTTACCATCGAAGTTCCATATGGAGAAGAGGTCCGCTCTCTTTACAATGGCACTTTCTCTAGAAGAGGATTTCTTCCTCAAAATCAAAATGAAGAAGATGCATGCAGCTATACAAGTAATAGCCACAAAAACAGGGACACCCACTTTTAACATGAGGATTTGGTCCTTTTTCTGATGATTTGCAGCAGAAGAATGACAAGACGGAAGGCCAGCCAGCTCCCCGCAGAGACCTCTATTGTGAAGAAACCATTCTGCCGAGGAATTATGGATCCTTCCCGGAACTGTGCCTTGTAATCTGTTGTAGGACACATCAAATACGGACATGCTTCGGAGTCCTGCTACCGTGGCAGGAATGCTTCCACTGAATTGATTGTGGGAGAGGTTTATGCTTACCAACATATCTAGATTTCCTATTTCTGGAGGAATGGCACCATCTAGGTTGTTATGGCTGACATCAAGTGTTGTCTGTAGGTGAATCAGTTTGCCTATGGAACTAGGAAGGCTGCCGTTTAAGCTGTTGTTGTTCAGTTTCATGGACTGTAGTCTCGCACATTTCCCAACTTCTTCTGGTATTCTTCCATCTAGTTGATTGCTTGACAGGTCGAGAACCTCAAGAACATCCATTCGACCAATGTGTTGAGGAATGCTTCCAGATAGATTATTTTGGCCTAAATCTAGCAAATATAGGTTGACTAGTTTGCCAATTTCAGGAGGTATCTCCCCTGTCAACCTATTCAAATGGAGGTCGAGTTTTCTGAGTTTCGTTAGCTTTGTGAGCTCACGAGGTATATGACCAGTAATCATGTTTCCTCCTAAACGCAGTTCTGTCAAGTTACCGCATGAACCCCAGTCTGTTGAAAGCTGACCGTGCAGTTTGTTTGAAGTTAACCCAACAAATTTCAGATGTGGGTACACCCCAAGCTGTTGTGCTATATCTCCTTCCATCTGATTATCCATGATGTCGAGGATGATTAAGGAGCTGCAGTCCTTGAAACTTCCTGGAAAGTATCCACTAAATTGGTTGGTAGTTGCGGAAAACCATTGGAGTTTCTTGCCCTGGCATATGTCAGGCACGTGTCCGCTGAGATTGTTGTAACTCAACTCAATGTCCACTAAATTGGTGAGGTTTGAAAGAATGTGAGGCAAAGGTCCAGACAGTCTATTGCCTGACAGCCTCAAATCTGTCATTTCCCTGAAGTTTCCAAAGCTTGGAGGGACTGAACCAGAGAACTTGTTGAAGTAGAGGTAAAGATTCACTAAATTCCCTAGATTGCCTAGCTCAGCTGGGATTGTGCCAGAAAAGCTATTGTTTTGAAGGCGAAGGGAGGTGAGGGAAGTCATGTTTCCTATGCTAGATGGCAGATCACCATCTAAAGCATTGGAGGAGAGGCTAAGCTCCTGAAGGTTTGCAAGATTCCCTAGCACATAAGGAATGGACCCAGACAAGTTGTTCTCGTAAAGGTACAGATATGTGAGCATCGTCAAATTTCCGAGACTCAAAGGAATGCTCCCGGTAAGTTTATTACCGAAAAGGTAGACCTCACGAAGATCAGTGAGTGATCCTATTTGTTCAGGAAGGTGGCCACTTAAGTTGCTCCTGCTGGCTCCTAGCAGTTGCAACTTGGTTAAGTTTGTGATTGATGCAGGGATAGTGGACGTGAATTGATTGTGTGATATCATAAGCATGGTAAGATTATTAAGGTGTGTGATCTCGTGAGGAATGGAACCAATTAGTAAGTTTTGGGACAATCCTAAGTAGCGTAGTTTAGTAAGGTTTCCAATGCTGCTCGGAATAGTACCGGTCAGATAGTTATCAGCCAAATCTAGCTCTTCCAAAGCAGCGAGTTTCCCGAGCTCTACGGGGATCGAACCCGTAAGATGGTTTGTGAACAGACTTAAATCTCTGAGCAATGTTAGGTTGGTGAGGGAAGGATGAATAATTCCAGTTAAGTTGTTATGGTATAACCGGAGACTTTGCAAGGACTGAAGCCTGCCAATGTTTGCAGGAGTGGTCCTGTGAGGCCATTGAAGGAGAGGTCCATCACGGTGAGGCTCCCCAGCTCACCGATGGCCGGAGGTATGCCTCCGGTGAGCTGGTTACCGGAGAAGTTGAGCATGGAAAGCATGGGGAGCATGCCGACGGTCGGTGGAATCCGTCCTGAGAGGTGGAAGTTGTTGCTGATGTCAAGGCTGGTGAGCAAGGACAGGGGCTGCAAGTTGAGCACGTCCAGCCGCCCGGCAAGGCCAGCTCCTGGGAGGGAGATTCCAGTGATGGCCGGGCCTTGAGCCGCACGGCGGCAGGTGATGCCCGTCCAGTTGCAGGGGTGAACGCCGGGGCTCCAGGTGCTCAAGGCTGAACCGCTGCTGATGCTTGTCAGGCTGGATTTCCATCGGAGCAGCGCTGCTGTCTGGGCTGTGAACCAAGTGCCTCTCCGTGCTGCAGCCTTTGCCTCACCGAACATGGAAGGGAGAAGCAGCAGGATGGCGAGGAGATGGAGCCATGGACACCCTGAGGCAGGAGTAGCCATGGATTCAACAAGTTCTGTCGGTGGTACTATGTGGTAGAGAGGGGTGAGAGAAAGGCCACTGATGCTACAGAACATCCACGGCTTGGCTGACTTCATGATTAGGTAGGAACATCCAGCGCGTTTTCCTGTGTGATTGAATAAAAAAAATGGTAGCAGTTGCCAGCGCCCCGGGCATGTGTTCCCATGTACCGCACTCAAGAGAATAAAATAAAGTCTTGGAGTGATTATTCTAGTTTGTGTTAGCAATGGCTTATAATCAATTGAGCGTGTTGTTGTCATCCCTTTCGCTTCACTATGAGCGCGTTAGCAACGATTTATAAGTAATTAGGCGGTTTATAATTACAGTTTTACTATTTTTCAGATGTCTGTTTTAAAATTCGGCTCTAGCCGTTTTTCTGTCCGTCGGATTCACACGAATCTCTGCGTGTTGGTTTGTCCTCGGTCTCCGCGTACCAGGCCGTTGTGGCTTATTTATTGTTGGGCTTTTCGGGTTCGCGTGTCTTGGGTTTCCCGGCACCTATCCACGCAATTCATCAGTTTATTAAATGGGAATCCATCAGTTTAGTAAATCTTCAGTGCTCTCAGCTCTTTATGTTTCTCATTCTTCAAGCCTACATCATTCTTTAGTCATTCAGTCCTGAGATTTTAGTTCTATATCAGCCTTCAAACAGTTGTTTTTTTCAGTTATCAGTGTACTTCATTTTTCAGTGTACTTTGTCGTTGTTGTTCAGTGTTGGGTCTTTTCTTTATTTTCTGTCTTTCAGCTTTCATTTGTTCATTTTTTCGGTCATTCTGAAATTCAGCTTCCAAAATCTTTGGCTCTCATTTCATTAATATTTCATTAGTTGATAACTGCGTGTTCTCTCTTCAGTTTCAGTATTTCAGCTTTAGTAGTTGTTCAGATCGTCGTCACATCTTCTGCTAGTCTAAATTCTGTAGCATGTTTAGTAACAGTTGATGTTCAGATAGTTGACTCAGCAGTCAATGTTCAGAGAGCATCAGTATCTTCAGTTCATTCTAGTGTTTCTTCACTCTTCTTTTTTGCTGTTTCCGGTGTCTCTTTTTTCTGAAAACTGATCACTGGAAGTTCATCTTTGCTATACATTGGCATCAAGGACCCAAGTGTAGTATTTGTAGCCAACTTCAGGATTCAATATCTGTACCCAAGTATTCAGTTTCAGGTTTAAGTTTTAGTAGTGTAGTCTTTGTACCCAAGTTCCTCAGGTTTCAGTTTCTTAAAAAGTAGCGGCGTCAGTTTCTGGTTCCAGTAGTATCATTTTCTTCAGTCGACGGTAGGTGTTATTTTCACGTTTCAGTATGTGTCTTTTTTATGTTTTTCATTTTAGTCATGGGCACTTAATTAGGGTGTCACATAGGCAGCACCATGCTATTTATTCCTGAAAGAATAACAACACCGATGTATCTTTTTCAGAACTCATGTGTGTGGTTAGCAGCCAGTTTGAACCTATTAATTAAGCTATCAGTTATTTTTTTTTAGTTTGTGCATTATAATTATTTTCTTAGTATATTCAGTGCATGATCAATTATCAGAATTATTCATTCACTCAGGTTTCATCCTGCTGGGTTCAGGTGTATTGTTGTTGTGTATTTTCTAAGACTTATCAATTTAAATCCAGTCTTTGCAGGAAGGTGATCACATTTTTTCTTGAGTTCTTCTCTGCCAAGTAGAATAGCAAGGACACAAGTAAGCCTTGTTCTATTTTTCAATCGAGCTAAATTTTGCTGGCCTTTGTTACCTGAGATGATTCCCCTTGGGGCGGCACTGGGCGGCTGTGCTTCCGTTTTTATGATTGTTTTATTTAGTTGATCAGTATCCCAACATCAGTCTTGTGGTTGAGCCACTTATTTTAGTCTGTAGTTGATTCACTCATTTAAGCTTGGGCAAAAAGAGCTTCACTAGGACCGACTAAAACACCGCACCCGATGGTCGGATCTTCTTCAAGCATGGATGGAAGAAGTTTCTTACGAGGATTGGACTTGAGGTTGGAGCGGATGTGTTAATAACATGCAAGACAAAGGTCGGCAATGAGCTCGAGATGATTGTTCTTAGTCTATTATTCAATCAATGTTTACTATTATCAGTCATTTTCTTATAATAGTTGACTCACCAGTCAATGTTCAGAGAGCACACATCATTGTTCTATTTATCATTCATGAGTTTTACTCCTCGTTCAGCCTTTCAGATGATATTATTTTCTTTGTTATCTTTTCATTTTCTTTTCTTTATTCCTTTTGGCCCAAGCATGAGTTAGGTAAGTAGACAGTCCTTCATTATATGTCCATCTTCCTACTCCCTTTAGTTTCCCCAGTTATTTCCGTTTCTTTTCTCTGATTTTTGTTTAGTGGCTTTTGTCAGTGGCACAAGTTTACTTCTGAAGTTTGTTTTGTGATATGCATGTATCCTTACCGATGATTACATATTTTTTTTTAGTAGATGTTTGCTCCGTCTTTGGTTTCCCTCATACACCCGGCGCTTATTCTTTCCTTTGTTGAGTGAATAACCCTCAGTGTTGAGTATCTCTCGATTATTCAGGAAAGAACAAGGTACTATCAGTTTTTCTTCAGGAAATAATAAGGTACTATCACTTGTTCAGGGAAGCAACAAGGTACTGTCCATTTTTTTTATGGGAAAAAAATGATGAAAACTGAATGTTAAGGATAGCTGCATTTTCCATGTTCTAGTAGTGAGAAAACTCTACAAAAATATACCCCCTCTGTTCACAAATATAAGATGCTCTAACTTTTTTGTGCATCGGATGTATATAGACACACGTTTTAGTGTGTGTGTTCATTCATTTCAGTTCGTATGTAGTCTATATTGAAATGTCCAAAACATCTTATATTTGTGAACGGAGTTATTAGATAGAAAAGGCTTGTGGGTGCGCTGCAGTCAAATTGAGTGAAAAAAGTGTGAACAAACTCTCTAAAAGCACATAAAACACATTGAACACGCAAGAAATCATCGACATTTTGTAGATATCTCCATTAGTAAGTGTCATTCAGCCCTTAGTTCCTTAGATTTTATTGTTGTGCTGGTTCTCATCAATCTTCAGACGTTGAAGGTGTATATGAGGGGGGGGGGGGGGGGGGGATGGTGATTACCCCTTCATTTTTGTTTTTTCACTCTCATTCTTTCTGTCCTCGGTTATTTTTGTTTTTTATACCTTAACCTTCAGTTACCATTCCCTTGTATATTTAATCATTCTTGAGTTCCATCAATGTTCATTATCTTGATATTGCTCATGCTTTTTCTGATGGATAACTAATCTTAAGTGCAACCCCTTCAGTCCTTGTTTAGTCATTCTTTGTCTTGGTGAAGTAAAAACAGATAAGTAATTTTGTTTTCTAGTAGCACTTTTGTTATTTTGTCCTCCGTCATCTTCATCGTAACTTTGTATTTGTTCTATTTGTTATTTTCTTCTTGTCACGTACATGTTTTTCTGTTTTTTGTTTTTGTTTTGCATCACATTTGAGCTAGAAGAGGAGGAGCCAGAGCTTGCCTCTTTTTGGATTTTGAATTTTGAATTTTTTGAATTGCTTACTAAATGTGTCATGTGGTACCTCTTTATGTTGCTCTATGCACCATCCATCTCCTAGCCTGATGTTCGGTTCAGTTTCTTCAATGTCCAAAGTCCAAACCCATTGTAAGTTTTTGGGGTCCTTCAGAGAGGGGAGGTGTATAACGAACAGGTGTAGTACAGCTGGTGCATTGCAATTGGCTTAAAAAACGACGTAAGCCCAATATAAAATTCAGACGGCTGTTTGTTAATTAGACACACCCAATTACCTATGAAGCTGAGACTAGCATGGTAGATACGATGATTTCCAAAAGGAAAGAGATGGTTCCGTGGGACCAATGAAGCAAGGATGACATTGGCAGAGAAAGGGTCCCATGGACTGCATCGTACATCACTGGCTCTGTATTCTGCCTTCATATTCACAATTTGAACACACCGGCTAAACAAAATGACACACAAACCCAATCAAACGTCAATTGCTAGATTCTAGTGACCAGCGATCGCCCCATGTCCAAGACGTACACACTCTAGCCAAGTACCCAACCATCCCTATGATGGTAGAACCGATCAGCGGGGCGGGACACAACAAATACAAGTAAATAAAGTAGCTAAACCAACTCGGGCGACTTATGCGCCGTCTCGAGCTTAATTGGGGATCAATGAGTACAAGTAAATAAAGTTACCAACCATCCTTGTGATGGCAGAACCAATGTGCGGAATGGGGCCTCATCCGTTTAAGGTCACATGGACCATAAAGTAAAATGTCTGCTTAAGGTCTCGTGGGCCATTGTTCTTAGGTTTGCATCTTGTTACTTTTAACAAGTTTAGTCATTATTTAGGGTGAATCATCACATTCAATTTTCATACATGCAACATCTAAAGTACTCATAGCAAGCATATGAACAACCACATATGACATGCAATCATATGAATCATACACACATGAAACATATAGATCAAGACGAACATTACACAAGTGAATCACGAGCAATGTTATGGAGCACATGACAGTTGATTGGCTTGCCTTAGATGAAGATCACTAGAAAACATGGATGATTGCCGGTTGAATCAGGAATATGAGAAAGTATGTTTCAAAAAATTGTGTGCTTCACTAATTTCAGCATGAAATTACATTCGTGGAAGTCATGGCAAAAAAAATCTACACTAAAAAATGCTTTTAAAAAAATAGCATTTTTAGAGCATCGATGTTTTTAACCACACTTCTAAGAATGTCATTTCATGATAAAATTTCGCAAGCACCCAAACACATTTGTCAAATTTTACCACAAAAAGCAATTTTTTTATTTTGTTTACTTTTTATTTATTTTACAGTTCATCAAAGAGCATTTGAGCTCGGGAGCAGATACTTCACGTCCCATTAAATGTTCATATATGCAACATCTAAAGTACTCATAGCAAGCACACATGCAAGCATATGAATCATACACACATGAAACATATAGATCAAGACGAACATTACGCAAGTTAATAATGAGCAATGATGTGTGCATATGATAGTTGTTTGACTTGCTTCGCATGAAGATCACTTGGAAAAGATGGTGGTTGTCGGTTGGATCGGGAATATCAGAAAGTATATTTCAGAAATTCCTAAATGGATAACATGCATACAAGTGATAATTTAGAAACTTACAACATGGATGAAATGGGTTGCACTCCATCAGGCTTAGAAAAGGATCAACGTGGTCTTAGAGTCACTTCAATCGGATCAATGGACAAAAATTTATTGCGGTCCTAGTTCCAGGGACCTTTATTAAAATAATTATTACATTTAGGTCCTACACACTATCCTGCGAATAAACAAGAATTAGTCTATTACAATGTGTCGGCTGAAGGAAATATGCCCTCGAGGCAATAATAAAGTTATTCTTTATTTCCTTATATCATGATAAATGTTTATTATTCATGCTAGAATTGTATTAACCCGAAACATAATACATGTGTGAATACATAGACAAACATAGTGTCACTAGTATGCCTCTACTTGACTAGCTCGTTGATCAAAGATGGTTATGTTTCCTGACCATAAACATGAGTTGTTATTTGATTAACGGGATCACATCATTAGGAGAATGGTGTGATTGACTTGACCCATTCCGTTAGCTTAGCTCTTGATCATTTAGTATGTTGCTATTGCTTTCTTCATGACTTATACATGTTCCTACAACTATGAGATTATGCAATTCCCATTTACTGGAGGAACACTTTGTGTGCTACCAAACGTCACAACGTAACTGGGTGATTATAAAGGAGCTCTACAGGTGTCTCCAAAGGTACATGTTGAGTTGGCGTATTTTGAGATTAGGTTTTGTCACTCCGATTGTCGGAGAGGTATCTCTGGGCCCTCTCGGTAATGCACATCACTATAAGCCTTGCAAGCAACGTCGCTAATGAGTTAGTTATGGAATGATGCATTATATAACGAGTAAAGGGACTTGCCGGTAACGAGATTGAACTAGGTATTGAGATACCGACGATTGAATCTCGGGCAAGTAACATACCGATGACAAAGGGAACAACGTATGTTGTTATGCGGTTTGACCGATAAAGATCTTCGTAGAATATGTAGGAGCCAATATGAGCATCCAGGTTCCGCTATTGGTTATTGACCGGAGACGTGTCTCGGTCATGTCTACAGAGTTCTCGAACCCGTAAGGTCCGCACGCTTAAAGTTAGATGACAGTTATATTATGAGTTCATGTGTTTTGATGTACCGAAGATATTTCGGAGTCCCGGATGTGATCACGGACATGACGAGGAGTCTCGAAATAGTCAAGACATGAAGATTGATATATTGGATGACTATATTCGGACACCGGAATGGTTCCGGGGGTTATCGGATATATACCGGAGTACCGGGGGGTTAGCGGAACCCCCCGGGGGTTAATGGGCCACATGGGCCCAAAGTGGAGAAGAGGAGGGGCGGCCAAGGCAGGCCGCGTGCCCCTCCTCCTCTAGTCCGAATAGGACAAGGAGGGGGGGGGGCGGCGCCCCCTTTCCTTCTTTCCCTCTCCTCCTAGTTGGACACGGAAAGGAGGGAGTCCTACTCCCGGTGGGAGTAGGACTCCTCCTGGCGCGCCCCTCCTGGCCGTCCACCCCCTCCCCCTTGCTCCTTTATATATGGGGGCAGGGGGCACCTCTAGACACAACAACAATTGATCCTTGAGATCTATTAGCCGTGTGCGGTGCCCCCTGCACTATATTCCACCTCGATAATATCGTAGCGGTGCTTAGGCGAAGCCCTGCGTCGGTAGAACATCATCATTGTCACCACGCCGTCGTGCTGACGGAACTCTCCCTCGACACTCGGCTGGATCGGAGTTCGAGGGACGTCATCGAGCTGAATGTGTGCAAGAACTCGGAGGTGTCATGCTTTCGGTGCTTGATCGGTCGGGCTGTGAAGACATACGACTACATCAACCGCGTTGTGCTAACGCTTCCGCTTTCGGTCTACGAGGGTACGTGGACAACACTCTCCCCTCTCGTTGCTATGCATCACCATGATCTTGCGTGTGCGTAGGAAATTTTTTGAAATTACTACGTTGTTGGAAATATGCCCTAGAGGCAATAATAAAAGTATTATTATTATATTTCCTTGTTCATGATAATTGTCTTTTATTCATGCTATAACTGTATTATCCGGAAATCGTAATACACGTGTGAATACATAGACCACAATATGTCCCTAGTGAGCCTCTAGTTGACTAGCTCGTTGTGATCAACAGATAGTCATGGTTTCCTGGCTATGGACATTGGATGTCGTTGATAACGGGATCACATCATTAGGAGAATGATGTGATGGACAAGACCCAATCCTAAGCATAGCACAAAGATCGTGTAGTTCGTTTGCTAGAGCTTTTATAATGTCAAGTATCTTTTCCTTAGACCATGAGATTGTGCAACTCCCGGATACCGTAGGAGTGCTTTGGGTGTACCAAACGTCACAACGTAACTGGGTGGCTATAAAGGTGCATTACAGGTATCTCCGAAAGTGTCTGTTGGGTTGGCACGAATCGAGACTGGGATTTGTCACTCCGTGTAAGCGGAGAGGTATCTCCGGGCCCACTCGGTAGGACATCATCATATGCGCAATGTGACCAAGGAGTTGATCACGGGATGATGTGTTACGGAACGAGTAAAGAGACTTGCCGGTAACGAGATTGAACAAGGTATAAGGATACCGACGATCGAATCTCGGGCAAGTACAATACCGCTAGACAAAGGGAATTGTATACGGGATTGATTAAGTCCTTGACATCGTGGTTCATCCGATGAGATCATCGTGGAACATGTGGGAGCCATCATGGGTATCCAGATCCCGCTGTTGGTTATTGACCGGAGAACGTCTCGGTCATGTCTACATGTCTCCCGAACCCGTAGGGTCTACACACTTAAGGTTCGATGACGCTAGGGTTATAAAGGAAGTTTGTATGTGGTTACCGAATGTTGTTCGGAGTCCCGGATGAGATCCCGGACGTCACGAGGAGTTCCGGAATGGTCCGGAGGTAAAGATTTATATATGGGAAGTCCTATTTTGGCCACCGGAAAATGTTCGGGATTTTTCGGTATTGTACCGGGAAGGTTCTAGAAGGTTCCGGAGTGGGGCCCACCTGCATGGGGGGACCCACATGAACGTGGGTAGTGGGGGCAAGGCCCCACACCCCTGGTCAAGGCGCACCAAGATCCCCCCTTAGAAGGAATAAGATCATATCCCAAAGGGATAAGATCAAGATCCCTAAAAAGGGGGGATAGCAATCGGTGGGGAAGGAAATGATGGGATTTCTTTCCTCCCACCTTTGCCAACGCCCCAATGGACTTGGAGGGCAAGAAACCAGCCCCCTCCACCCCTATATATAGTGGGGAGGTGCATGGGAGCTTCACCCTTGCCCCTGGCGCAGCCCTCCCTCTCCCAAGTGCTCCTCCTCTCTCGCGGTGCTTGGCGAAGCCCTGCAGGATTGCCACGCTCCTCCACCACCACCACGCCGTTGTGTTGCTGCTGGACGGAGTCTTCCTCAACGTCTCCCTCTCTCCTTGCTGGATCAAGGCATGGGAGACGTCACCGGGCTGTACGTGTGTTGAACACGGAGGTGCCGTCCGTTCGGCACTAGGATCTCCGGTGATTTGGATCACGACGAGTACGACTCCTTCAACCCCGTTCTCTTGAACGCTTCCGCTTAGCGATCTACAAGGGTATGTAGATGCACTCTCTTTCTACTCGTTGCTGGTCTCTCCATAGATAGATCTTGGTGATACGTAGGAAAATTTTTGAATTTCTGCTACGTTCCCCAACATACGTTCCCCAACAGTGGCATCATGAGCTAGGTCTATTGCGTAGATTCTTTGCACGAGTAGAACACAAAGTAGTTGTGGGCGTTGATGATGTTCAATATGCTTACCGTTACTAGTCCAATCTTGTTTTGACGGTATTGTGGGATGAAGCGGCCCGGACCGACCTTACACGTACTCTTTCGTGAGACAGGTTCCACCGATTGACATGCACTTGGTGCATAAGGTGGCTAGCGGGTGCCAGTCTCTCCCACTTTAGTCAGAACGGATTCGATGAAAAGGGTCCTTATGAAGGGTAAATAGCAATTGGCATATCACGTTGTGGTCTTGCGTAGGTAAGAAACGTTCTTGCTAGAAACCCAAAGCAGCCACGTAAAACATGCAAACAATAATTAGAGGACGTCTAACTTGTTTTTGCAGGGTATGCTATGTGATGTGATATGGCCAAGAAGAATGTGATGAATGATATGTGATGTATGAGATTGATCATGTTCTTGTAATAGGATTCACGACTTGCATGTCGATGAGTATGACAACCGGCAGGAGCCATAGGAGTTGTCTTAATTTATTGTATGACCTGCGTGTCATTGAACAACGCCATGTAATTACTTTACTTTATTGCTAACCGGTAGCCATAGTAGTAGAAGTAATAAGTTGGCGAGACAACTTCATGGAGACACGATGATGGAGATCATGATGATGGAGATCATGGTGTCATGCCGGTGACGATGATGATCATGGAGCCCCGAAGATGGAGATCAAAAGGAGCAAAATGATATTGGCCATATCATGTCACTATTTGATTGCATGTGATGTTTATCATGTTTATGCATCTTGTTTACTTAGGACGACGGTAGTAAATAAGGTGATCCCTTACAAAAATTTCAAGAAGTGTTCTCCCCTAACTGTGCACCGTTGCTACAGTTCGTCGCTTCTAAGCACCACGTGATGATCGGGTGTGATGGATTCTTACGTTCACATACAACGGGTGTAAGACAGATTTACACAGCAATACACTTAGAGTTAACTTGACGAGCCTAGCATGTACAGACATGGCCTCGGAACACGGAGACCGAAAGGTCGAGCATGAGTCGTATAGTAGATACGATCAACATGAAGATGTTCACCGACGTTGGCTAGTCCGTCTCACGTGATGATCGGACACGGCCTAGTTGACTCGGATCATGTGATCACTTAGATGACCAGAGGGATGTCTATCTGAGTGGGAGTTCATAAGATGAACTTAATTATCTTGAACATAGTCAAAAGACCTTTTGCAAATTATGTCGTAAGCTCGCGCTTTAGTTCTACTGTTTAGTTATGTTCCTAGAGAAAATATAGTTGAAAGTTGACAGTAGCGATTATGCGGACAGTAGATAGCTTATGTCCTTAATGCACCGCTCAGTGTGCTGGACCCCAAACGTCGTTTGTGGATGTTGCGAACATCGGACATACACGTTTTGATAACTACGTGATAGTTCAGTTAAACGGTTTAGAGTTGAGGCACCAAAGACGTTTTCGAAACGTCACGGAACATATGAGATGTTTCGAGGGCTGAAATTGGGATTTCAGGCTCATGCCCACGTCAAGAGGTATAAGACCTTCGACGATTTTCTTAGCCTGCAAACTAAGGGAGAAAAGCTCAATCGTTGAGCTTGTGCTCAGATTGTCTGAGTGCAACAATCACTTGAATCGAGTGGGAGTTGATCTTCCAGATAGATAGTGATGTTTCTCCAAAGTCATTGCCACCAAGCTGCTAGAGCTTTGTGATGAACTATAACATATCAGGGATAGATATGATGATCCTTGAGGTATTCACGATGTTTGACACCGCGAAAGTAGAAATCAAGAAGGAGCATCAATTGTTGATGGTTGGTGAAACCACTAGTTTCAAGAAGGGCAAGGGCTAGAAGGGATACTTCATGAAACGGCAAATCAGCTGCTGCTCTAGTGAAGAAACCCAAGGTTGAACCCAAACCCGAGACTAAGTGCTTCTGTAATAAGGGGAACAACCACTGGAGCAGAATTACCCTAGATACTTGGTAGATGAGAAGGCTGGCAAGGTCGATAGAAGTATATTGGATATACATTATGTTAATGTGTACTTTACTAGTATTCCTAGTAGCACCAGGGTATTAAATACCGGTTCGGTTGCTAAGTGTTAGTAACTCGAAATAAAAGCTGCGGAATAAACGGAGACTAGCTAAAGGTGAGCTGACGATATGTGTTGGAAATGTTTCCAAGGTTGATATGATCAAGCATCGCACGCTCCCTCTACCATCGAGATTTGGTGTTTGCGTTGAGCATAGACATGATTGGATTATGTCTATTGCAATACGGTTATTCATTTAAGGAGAATAATGGTTACTCTGTTTATTTGAATAATACCTTCAATGGTCTTGCACCTAAAATGAATGGTTTATTGAATCTCGATCGTAGTGATACACATTTTCATGCCAAAAGATATAAGATAGTAATGATAGTACCACTTACTTGTGGCACTGCCATGTAAGTCATAATGGTATAAAACGCATGAAGAAGCTCCATGTTGATGGATCTTTGGACTCACTCGTTTTGAAAAGTTTGAGACATGCGAACCATGTCTATTGGTGTATATGCATGAAGAAACTCCATGCAGATGGATCGTTTGGACTCACTTGATCTTGAATCACTTGAGACATGCAAATCATACCACATGAGCAAGATGACTGAAAAGCCTCGTTTTCAGTAAGATGGAACAAGATAGCAACTTGTTGGAAGTAACACATTTTGATGTGTGCAGTCCAATGAGTGCTGAGGCATGCAGTGAATATCGTTATGTTCTTACTTCACAGATGATTCGAGTAGATGTAGAGTATATTTACTTGATGAAACACAAGTCTGAATTATTGAATGGTTCACGTAATTTCAGAGTGAAGTAGAAGATCATTGTGACAAGAGGATAAAATGTCTATGATATGATCATAGAGATGAATATCTGAGTTACGAGTTTTGGCACGCAATTAAGACATTGTGGAAATTGTTTCACAATTAATACCGCCTGGAACACCATAGTTTGATGGTGTGTTCGAACATCATAGTTGCACCCTATTGGATATGGTGCGTACCATGATGTCTCTTATCGAATTACCACTATCGTTCATGGGTTAGGCATTAGAGACAACCACATTCACTTTAAATAGGGCACCACGTAATTCCGTTGAGATGACACCGTATGAACTATGGTTTAGAGAAACCTAAGTTGTCGTTTCTTAAAAGTTTGGGGCTGCGACGCTTATGTGAAAAAGTTTCAGGTTGATAAGCTCGAACCCAAAGCGGATAAAATGCATCTTCATAGGACACCCAAAACAGTTGGGTATACCTCCTAATTCAGATCCGAAAGCAATAAGGATTGTTTCTTGAATCGGGTCCCTTCTCGAGGAAAGGTTTCTCTCGAAAAGTTGAGTGGGAGGATGGTGGAGACTTGATGAGGTTATTGAACCGTCACTTCAACTAGTGTGTAGCAGGGCACAGGAAGTTGTTCCTGTGGCACCTACACCAATTGAAGTAGAAGCTTATGATATTGATCATGAAACTTCGGATCAAGTCACTACCAAACCTCGTGGGATGACAAGGATGCGTACTACTTCAGAGTGGTACGTAATCCTGTCTTGGAAGTCATGTTGCTAGACAATAATGAACCTACAAGCTATGGAGAAGCGATGGTGGGCCCATATTCCGACAAATGGTTAGAAGCCATGAATTCCGAGATAGGATCCATGTATCATAACAAAGCATGGACTTTGGTGGACTTGCCCAATGATCGGCAAGCCATTGAGATAAATGGATCTTTAAGAAGAAGACGGACGTGGACGGTAATATCACCGTCTATGAAGCTCGACTTGTGGCGAAGAGTTTTTCACAAGTTCAAGGAGTTGACTACGATGAGATTTTCTCATCCGTAGCGATGCTTAAGTTCGTTGAAATCATGTTAGCATAAGCTGCATTTATGAAATCTGGCAGATGGATGTCAAAACAAGTTTCCTTACCAGTTATCGTAAGGAAAGGTTGTATGTGATACAATCAGAAAAGTTTTGTCAATCCTAAGGATGCTAAAAGGTATGCTAGCTCCAGCGATCCTTCTAAGGACTGGAGTAAGCATCTCGGAGTTGGAATGTGTGCTTTGATAAGATGATCAAAAATTTTGGGTTTATACAAAGTTTATGAGAAACTTGTATTTCCAAAGAAGTGAGTGGGAGCACTATAGAATTTCTGATGAGTATATGTTGTTGACATATTGATGATCAGAAATGATGTAGAATTTCTAGAAAGCATATAGGGTTATTTGAAAACTGTTTTTCAATGGAAAACCTGGATTAGGCTACTTGAACAATAAGCATCAAGATCTATAAGATAGATCAAAATGCTTAATAGTACTTTCAAATGAGCACGTACCTTGACATGATCTTGAAGGTGTTCAAGATGGATCAGTCAAAGAAGGAATTCTTGCCTGAGATGTAAGGTATGAAGTTAAGACTTAAAATCTCGACCACGGCAGAATAGAGAGAAAGGACGAAGGTCGTCCCCTATGCTTTTATCATAGGCTCTCTACAGTATGCTAGGCTGTGTACCGCACCTGTAGTGTGCCTTGCCATGAGTCAGTCAAGGGGTACAAGAGTGATCCAAGAAGGGATCACAGGACAGCGGTCAAAGTTATCCTTAGTAACTAGTGGACTAAGGAATTTTCTCGATTATGGAGGTGATAAAGAGTTCGACGTAAAGAGTTATGTCGATGCAAGCTTAACACCTATCCGGATAGCTCTGAGTAGAAATACCGGATACGTATAATGGAGCAACTTTTAGTATAGCTCCAAGTAGAACAGTTATTTGGAATAGCTCCAAATAGAGCGTGGTAGCTACATCTAGGAGATGACATAGAGATTTGTAAAGCACACACGGATCTAAAAGGTTCAGACCCGTTGACTATAACCTCTCTCACAAGCATAACATGATCAAACCCAGAACTCATCGAGTGTTAATCACATGGTAAATGTGAACTAGATTATTGACTCTAGTAAACTCTTTGGGTGTAAGTCACATGGGGATGTGACCTTGAGTGTTAATCACATATCGATGTGAACTAGATTATTAACTCTAGTGCAAGTGGGAGACTGTTGGAAATATGCCCTAGAGGCAATAATAAAAGTATTATTATTATATTTCCTTGTTCATGATAATTGTCTTTTATTCATGCTATAACTGTATTATCCGGAAATCGTAATACACGTGTGAATACATAGACCACAATATGTCCCTAGTGAGCCTCTAGTTGACTAGCTCGTTGTGATCAACAGATAGTCATGGTTTCCTGGCTATGGACATTGGATGTCGTTGATAACGGGATCACATCATTAGGAGAATGATGTGATGGACAAGACCCAATCCTAAGCATAGCACAAAGATCGTGTAGTTCGTTTGCTAGAGCTTTTATAATGTCAAGTATCTTTTCCTTAGACCATGAGATTGTGCAACTCCCGGATACCGTAGGAGTGCTTTGGGTGTACCAAACGTCACAACGTAACTGGGTGGCTATAAAGGTGCATTACAGGTATCTCCGAAAGTGTCTGTTGGGTTGGCACGAATCGAGACTGGGATTTGTCACTCCGTGTAAGCGGAGAGGTATCTCTGGGCCCACTCGGTAGGACATCATCATATGCGCAATGTGACCAAGGAGTTGATCACGGGATGATGTGTTACGGAACGAGTAAAGAGACTTGCCGGTAACGAGATTGAACAAGGTATAAGGATACCGACGATCGAATCTCGGGCAAGTACAATACCGCTAGACAAAGGGAATTGTATACGTGATTGATTAAGTCCTTGACATCGTGGTTCATCCGATGAGATCATCGTGGAACATGTGGGAGCCATCATGGGTATCCAGATCCCGCTGTTGGTTATTGACCGGAGAACGTCTCGGTCATGTCTACATGTCTCCCGAACCCGTAGGGTCTACACACTTAAGGTTCGATGACGCTAGGGTTATAAAGGAAGTTTGTATGTGGTTACCGAATGTTGTTCGGAGTCCCGGATGAGATCCCGGACGTCACGAGGAGTTCCGGAATGGTCCGGAGGTAAAGATTTATATATGGGAAGTCCTATTTTGGCCACCGGAAAATGTTCGGGATTTTTCGGTATTGTACCGGGAAGGTTCTAGAAGGTTCCGGAGTGGGGCCCACCTGCATGGGGGGACCCACATGAACGTGGGTAGTGGGGGCAAGGCCCCACACCCTTGGTCAAGGCGCACCAAGATCCCCCCTTAGAAGGAATAAGATCATATCCCAAAGGGATAAGATCAAGATCCCTAAAAAGGGGGGATAGCAATCGGTGGGGAAGGAAATGATGGGATTTCTTTCCTCCCACCTTTGCCAACGCCCCAATGGACTTGGAGGGCAAGAAACCAGCCCCCTCCACCCCTATATATAGTGGGGAGGCGCATGGGAGCTTCACCCTTGCCCCTGGCGCAGCCCTCCCTCTCCCAAGTGCTCCTCCTCTCTCGCGGTGCTTGGCAAAGCCCTGCAGGATTGCCACGCTCCTCCACCACCACAACGCCGTTGTGTTGCTGCTGGACGGAGTCTTCCTCAACCTCTCCCTCTCTCCTTGCTGGATCAAGGCATGGGAGACGTCACCGGGCTGTACGTGTGTTGAACACGGAGGTGCCATCCGTTCGGCACTAGGATCTCCGGTGATTTGGATCACGACGAGTACGACTCCTTCAACCCCGTTCTCTTGAACGCTTCCGCTTAGCGATCTACAAGGGTATGTAGATGCACTCTCTTTCTACTCGTTGCTGGTCTCTCCATAGATAGATCTTGGTGATACGTAGGAAAATTTTTGAATTTCTGCTACGTTCCCCAACATACGTTCCCCAATAGTGGTATCCGAGTCTAGGTTTTATGCGTTGATATTATATGCACGAGTAGAACACAAGTGAGTTGTGGGCGATACAAGTCATACTGCTTACCAACATGTCATACTTTGGTTCGGCGGTATTGTTGGATGAAGCGGCCCGAACCGACATTACGCGTACGCTTACGCGAGACTGGTTCTACCGACGTGCTTTGCACACAGGTGGCTGGCGGGTGTCAGTTTCTCCAACTTTAGTTGAACCGAGTGTGGCTACGCCCGATCCTTGAGAAGGTTAAAACAGCACTAACTTGACGAACTATCGTTGTGGTTTTGATGTGTAGGTAAGAACGGTTCTTGCTCAGCCCGTAGCAGCCACGTAAAACTTGCAACAACAAAGTAGAGGACGTCTAACTTATTTTCTCAGGGTATGTTGTGATGTGATATGGTCAAGACGTGATGCTATATTTTATTGTATGAGATGATCATGTTTTGTAACTGAGTTATCGGCAACTGGCAGGAGCCATATGGTTGTCGCTTTATTGTATGCAATGCAATCGCCTTGTAATTGCTTTACTTTATCACTAAGCGGTAGCGATAGTCGTGGAGGCAATAGGTGGCGAGACGACAACGATGCTACGATGAAGATCAAGGTGTCGCGCCAGTGACGATGGTGATCATGACGGTGCTTCGGAGATGGTGATCACAAGCACAAGATGATGATGGCCATATCATATCACTTATATTGATTGCATGTGATGTTTATCCTTTATGCATCTTATTTTGCTTTGATTGACGGTAGCATTATAAGATGATCTCTCACTAAATTTCAAGGTAAAAGTGTTCTCCCTGAGTATGCACCGTTGCGAAAGTTCTTCATGCTGAGACACCACGTGATGATCGGGTGTGATAGGCTCTACGTTCAAATACAACGGGTGCAAAACAGTTGCACACGCGGAATACTCAGGTTAAACTTGACGAGCCTAGCCTATACAGATATGGCCTCGAAACACTGAGACCGAAAGGTCGAGCGTGAATCATATAGTAGATATGATCAACATAGTGATGTTCACCATTGGAAACTACTCCATCTCACGTGATGATCGGACATGGTTTAGTTGATTTGGATCACGTGATCACTTAAATGATTAGAGGTATGTCTATCTAAGTGGGACTTCTTAAGTAATATGATTAATTGAACTTAAATTTATCATGAACTTAGTACCTGATAGTATTTTTCTTGTCTATGTTTGTTGTAGATAGATGGCTCGTGTTGTTGTTCCGTTGAATTTTAATGCGTTCCTTGAGAAAGCTAAGTTGAAAGATGATGGTAGAAATTACACGGACTGGGTCCGTAACTTGAGGATTATCCTCATTGCTGCACAGAAGAATTACGTCCTGAAAGCACCGCTGGGTGCCGGACCTGCTACAGATGCGATTGACGATGTTAAGAATGTTTGGCAAAGCAAAGCTGATGACTACTCGATAGTTTAGTGTGCCATGCTTTATGGCTTAGAACCGGGACTTCAATGACGTTTTGAACGTCATGGAGCATATGCGATGTTCCAGGAGTTGAAGTTAATATTTCAAGCAAATGCCCGGATTGAGAGATATGAAGTCTCCAATAAGTTCTATAGCTGCAAGATGGAAGAGAATAGTTCTGTCAGTGAACACATACTCAAAATGTCTGGGTATAATAATCACTTGATTCAATTGGGAGTTAATCTTCCTGATGATAGTGTCATTGACAGAATTCTTCAATCACTGCCACCAAGCTACAAGAGCTTCGTGATGAACTATAATATACAAGGGATGGACAAGACTATTCCCGAGCTCTTCGCAATGCTAAAAGCCGCGGAGGTAGAAATCAAAAAGGAGCATTAAGTGTTGATAGTCAATAAGACCATCAGTTTCAAGAAAAAAGGGTAAAGGGAAGAAGAAGGGGAACTTCAAGAAGAACGGCAAACAAGTTGTTGCTCAAGAGAAGAAACCCAAATCTGGACCTAAGCCTGAGACTGAGTGCTTCTACTGCAAGCAGACTGGTCACTGGAAGCGGAACTGCCCCAAGTATTTGGCGGATAAGAAGGATGGCAAGGTGAACAAAGGTACATGTGATATACATGTTATTGATGTGTACCTTACTAATGCTCGCAGTAGCACCTGCGTATTTGATACTGGTTCTGTTGCTAATATTTGCAACTCGAAACAGGGACTACGAATTAAGCGAAGATTGGCTAAGGACGAGGTGACGATGCGCGTGCGAAATTGTTCCAAAGTCGATGTGATCGCGGTCGGCACGCTACCTCTACATCTACCTTCGGGATTAGTTTTAGACCTGATTAATTGTTATTTGGTGCCAGCGTTGAGCATGAACATTATATTTGGATCTTGTTTGATGCGAGACGGTTATTCATTTAAATCAGAGAATAATGGTTGTTCTATTTATATGAGTAATATCTTTTATGGTCATGCACCCTTGAAGAGTGGTCTATTTTTATTAGATCTCGATAGTAGTGATACACATATTCATAACGTTGAAGCCAGAAGATGCAGAGTTGATAATGATAGTGCAATTTATTTGTGGCACTGCCGTTTGGGTCATATTGGTGTAAAACGCATGAAGAAACTCCATACTGATGGGCTTCTGGTATCACTTGATTATGAATCACTTGGTACTTGCGAACCGTGCCTCATGGGCAAGATGACTAAAACGCCGTTCTCTGGAACTATGGAGCGAGCAACAGATTTGATGGAAATCATACATACTGATGTATGTGGTCCAATGAACATTGAGGCTCGTGGTGGGTATCATTATTTCCTCACCTTCACAGATGATTTAAGCAGATATGGGTATATCTACTTAATGAAACACAAGTCTGCACTACTAGGAAAAAGCCTAGCAGCAGTGCGGGTTTTGGGCCTCTCAGTAGCGCGGGTACCGGCGCTACTAATAAGGCGCTACAGCTAACGTATAGCAGTAGCGCCTGTTGTCCCACGCTACTGCTATACATGAATAGCTGTAGCGCTCTTTAGAAAAGTACGCTACTGATATTATCTGCAGCGCTGTTTACAGGGAAGCGCTGCTGGTAAGGCGGCGCTACTGCTAAATTCCCCCCCTCGCTACTACTAGTTTTATTTTTTTCCTACATATTTGTTTTGTATTTGTTTTGTATTTGAATAGGCTTTATACAATAATCTTTAGCATATCATCCATATACAAATGTAATCATAGCATATACATACAATTAGTCTCATCAAATCATGTCATCATCATAATCATCATCCAACACAAAGTGGTCTCTCGTCATCAATCTCGAAAATAGCGATACAAGTCTCGATTACTTGCAAATACATCATCATCCATCTAAACAATGATATACGCGAGAAGAGCTATCACTTTGAGTACATGAGTTCGTATCCCTCTCTCGCATTAGCGTGAACCTAAACTAACTACTGCCTGTCGCTCGGAAACCGGAAACCGGTACACCTAGGCCTGGCACTCCGGCCACTTGTCGTATATATACTCCTGGCATAGCACTTCTTCGCCATCTATGATCTATGCACCTGCATCGTCACATGAGTCGATGATATGCAACATATATAGTTGAGCAACAGAAAGAGACAGACTTGGTAAAAATAGAAACAACATATCATAAGCACAAATAACAAAGTTCATCGTACCCAAAATGCCCTAACTAGAGTGATTTTCGCTAGTCGAGGAGGAGGACGGTTTAATTACATCACAAATAAAGTTTCACCGTGCATAACTCAAAGTTTTGTCATACACAAAGTATGGACTAAACGGACACATTGTCATATATCGACAATCACTCCATCATGTCGTGCCATCCATCCATGTCAGGGAGATAGTCCTCGAGCTTAGTGAAAGGCTTCATGTCGAGACGCTGAGAGGCTATCCATGTTCGGACGTCTTCCCGCGACATTTGTCCTTCTGCGTAGAACATCCCTGTTTTTCCGACGACCTCCTTCATGATGATTTGGGCAAGTTCGCGCTGGATGTTATAGAACTCAGCTCGAAGTCGATGATCCTCGATATCTCCTATGTCCTTTGCCCATTGCAGAATATGGGCATCGCCAGATCTAGGTGACATGTGAAGGTTCTGGTGATCCCGTCTGTACTCCAGCATGTGGTGTAGGACATAGAATCCATCATTAAGAGAATCGTTCGGTTGCTGGATGAAGCAGAAGTCGGTCTTATGGCTGAAGGCGGCCCTGCCGCCCCTTCTCTTCTTGTCCCTAACCTCTCCACCCCTTGCTTGGTAGTAAAACATAGCACTGTCGAGAACATCTTTGATGTGGGTGTAATCCTTTTTGTGAATGTTCTTCGACGAGTCCAAGTAAAGAGCGTGGAGAATCGGGGGTAGAGGATGATGAGGACGGCGCGCCCGCCGCTGCGCAAAATAAGTACACCTCAAATTAATTAGCCTCCACCGTGCAAATGAATTATTGAAATCGAAGGAAGGATAGCAGCGCGGATGACTTACACGGGATGATAAGGCACGAGAATCACCTCCTTGTCCTTATTGGCGAGCATGAAACTAACGATGTAATCCCTCGCGTATTCACGCTGCTCTGCACAGACTCCCAAGAAGCCCTTGTGCATGTAGTACGGGTCAGCGACACAGATATGATGTATCTGCTCAACCCCAATGATGTAGTTCATGTGCAAGGCATAAAGGCGGACAAACGTAAAATCCAACTTCTTCACGTGAAACATGTCGAATATGTAATCGAATCGGAGGAAGAACTTATCCGCGGGGAAGCTGTCGACGTACGACATTTGCCGCGGAACGTTAACCACGTAGAGTGGGTATCCTGGATCTTTCGAGGCGATGATGCCTTTCTCTACCCGCAGTACATGGTCATGAAGTCTCCTTAGATCGCCAAATCTGGCCCGTAGCGCTGTTGCAGGTAGGATTGGTTGACCGGGCATATGCCATTTATCCGCATCGGGGATATCTATATGGTCCTGAAGCCGAGGCTGCTGAGGCGGCTGGATCATAGAATCAACTTTTTTTGCCTTTCCTCGCTCTCTTCCTAGACTTCTTTACTACCGGAAGGTCGTCAATAATATGTTGAGATGGTAATTCAGGCACTGACTCATGACGCTCAAACCCTTGAGGAGGCGCCAATATAGACATACTGTTCAGCGCCATCAACGTCATCAGCGACTAATGGAGCCTACTCCTTACCCCGTCCGCTATCACCCAACCCGACACCCGACGCTAATTGGGTAGGTGGGGTGTTGATGTTCATACCTTGCTGAGGCTGCGTGCTCGTGGGTGTGCTCCCGGCCGCCTCCAGACGAAGCAGACTCTTTGGCCACAATAGGACCCACCCATTGCAACAATCACCAAGCCGCCGCGGGGTCTCGTCGTCATCCCCCACTAGTATTAGAGGAGGCAAATTCTCGTGGCCCGGTTTGACACTGGCCACGGAAACCTTGAAGACGTTCGGGGGGATCGGCCGGCTATGGAACAATGGTTTCTTCGGCTCCATTATCGTCGCCTTCCCCACGTCCACCTTCTGTTCGCCGATGGTGTACAATATGGTGCACGGGGTTTCGTCGGCCTGCAAAGAAAAGTCTGCGACGTGAGACATCCGAAAGGCAACAAAAACGGGAGATTATACATTTATATTGAAGGGGCCGGTGTGACACATAACGTGAGGGCGTCGAGCTCAGCCAGAGAGGAGGCACCACCGAGCACGTCCGGTGCGGGAGCCGGTGCGGGAGCAGGTGCGGGAGCCGGTGCGGGAGTAGGTGCGGGAGCCAGTGCGGGAGCAGGTGCTCCTAAGAAGTCAGCAAGGGGAAAGTCCTCTGCATTTTTTTTCTGGATTTTTCCTTGTCCAAGTGAAAACGCCTGTCACCAAGGAAGTAGACATATCTACAATCGCTTGTTTTGCGGCAGCTACCACTGTTTCAATTGTCTGAGATGATTTCTTCTCAACCGCAATCTCAACCTTCTTGTCGATGTTTTCTTCAGTTAACCTCCGTCTTTCCTTTCTCTCCTCCGTGGTCTCACGGTAGTACTTCTTCCACGTGGCGCCGTCTCCGACACCGTGCACGCGTCCATACGACGGTCGAGTATCCACCGGTTGTCGTTTCAATATGTTCAACGCCCGGTTGAATGGAGTGTCCCACTTGGGCCTCGCCAATGCCTCAGACGGAGAGTCGCTTTCGGCCGCAATCCGGTGCTGCTCTCTCTGCAAAAGGCACAAGGATCATTTACAAATATGACTAACGTGTGCAGTCGAATTGATCAGAAACTAAAATTACCAGCAGTCTCATGAACTCCGTAATGACCGGTGTTGTCTCGTAAACCTTCTTCACTGGGTCCCAACGATGCCGGGCCCTCAGGACGTCACGCTCCTGTGGGACGGTGAAATCCTCCAAGGGGTCTGGGATGCCCAGACTCGCGGCTTCTGCGTCCTCCTTGGCCCATTTGGACCTCTTTCCGCCGTAACCACGGCTTCCGAGGTGGTGGCTCCCAATGTTCCTCTTTTGAAGCCCCTTCATGTACTTAGACTTTTTTTGGCAGCTTCGGCCTCGTAAGCCTCCTTGAATATTTGAAACTGCTCTTCCGTGATTGTCGGATTATCCTTTACAATCTCTAAGTAGGGTTCCTTGTTGTTGATCTTTGCTTTCACTCGATTTTTCCAGGCGGCCAACGCGCCGCTAAACTTGGTCATGGCGTGTTTGTTTATCTTCTTCATTGCCGGGTCCTCGTCTGGATCTTCATAATCCTTCTCATTCCAGCCCGGGAACAAGAATATCTGGTGAAACTTCTTTAGGAGGTAGCTATTTGATTGTCCGTAGCACGCGCGCGCTTCCTCGGGCGCCTTTGGCTCAAAATTGCCATCGTCCACCTCCGTGACCACTAGTCTAGTAGTCCTGAGTTTGTTAGGAACCCATTGCCTCTTTGCTTTCGGTTCTACACCGGCTCCGCTCCCCTAGGCAGCACCGGTCTCAGCGCCGGTCTCGATGCTGGTCTGAATCTCAGCGCCGGTCTCAGTCTCAGCACCGGTCTGCGTGTCGGTCTCAGTCCCCGATGCCACCGGTGGGCCCAGCAACGACATCTGTTGATCGTCGTAAGGCTAAAAAATTCGTCTGCCGCCCGGTAGACGTCGTCGCAATCACCAGAACCCTGTCTTTCATCGTTGCTAGCCATGTTTTCTATGATTAAATCTAGTCAATTAATTCTAGACCTAATAAAATGAATAATGACATAAAAAAGGACTATTGTTTTGCAGGAATGTTGACTCCTTCCTGGTGCGGCAAATCCCGGTCACTCGATATGTCCTAGTTTGTAGCACAAGTCATGCCGAAATTCACGGAAAGTTTCGGCATGACCTTTGCTAAAAAGTGGACAAATCGAGAACCTGAAATTTGCCGGAACAGAAATGAATCAACATTCCGGCAAAACATAGGCCACTCAGCATCATTCCCTGGAAACAACAAAGCCACTTGGGCACAATCGAACAACTTCAATGAAAAGATATAACATGAGCAAACACTATTGAGGAATTTGCATATAACATGGCCACTTCAATGAAAAGATATAATCAACAATAATGGAATATGCAAATGAAAATCAATGACATATATCATATAAAAACAATCTTGTTTTTTGTTTACGTAGCAACAATTAGTTTGACCAAGTTTTTGAAAAGAAAAACAATTCTGTTCTTTGTTTATAGCTAAATGCCATAGCTACTGTTTTTTATTTATAGCTAAATACTTTTGTTTTTTGTCTAAAGCTAAAAGTCTAGGAACTACATTTTCTCTAACCCTTTTGACCTCACTAAAATTTCCACAGCAAGACCTTAGTACCTACACCCAATTTCTTCAAAAATATTCAGGTCCATAGTCCAAATAATTCAAATTTCATTTGAATGAAATTTGGAACAAATTCAGGTCCGTAGTCAAAATATTTTTTTATAGCTAAGTGTTTTTTGTTTATACCCTCTGTTAATTTAAATCTAAATGCTACTATTATTTATATACCCTCTATTAGTTTAAAGCTAAATGGAATTACTGTTTAGGAATTTTCACAAAAATTGCCCTAGCTAATTTCCTAAAAAACTTGCTAATCATTTTTCCTAAATGCTATAAAATGCCTACCGCCCTAAAAAAATCTAGGGTTCATATGAACACCTAGGGTTCATATGAACATCAACACAGTATCAACATATATATAATTGCCCTAGCAGAGAGAAATATGAGGGTAGGGGACAGGAGAGGCATAGCCTTACGGTCGGCGGCGAGGGCAGGCTCTGGCTCGGGCAGCGGCGGTGAGGTCGAGGGCAGCGGCGGTGAGCTCGAGGGAGGCGACAGTGAGGTCGACGACGGCCTCGGGCGGCGGCTGTGAGGTCGAGGGGGCGGCCTCGGGCGGCGGCGGTGTGGTCGAAGGCGGCGGGCGGCGGCGGTGTGGTCAAAGGCGGCCTCGGGCGGTGGCGGTGTGGTCGAAGGCGGCAGAGCAACGGCGGCGATGGAGCAGTTGGGGGACAGGGGGGAGAAGAGGGGGGGGGGGAGGACTTAGCGAAATTTTGAGCCCGGGCTGCCGGGATTTGAGTCAAACTAGGAGTAGCGCGTTTTGCCGAAATGCGCTATAGCTAAGATAGCTATAGCGTGTTCTAGAGAAACGCGCTACAGCTATCCCTTTCTGTTTTCTTTTTCTTTTTCTTTTGTTTTCTTTACATTATATTTTTTTCATTTCTCCTTTTTCTATTTCTTTCATTTTCATTTACTTTTCTACTTATTTTTCTATTTATTTTCTTTTACATAGCAGTAGCGCTCTACAGCTGAAACGCCCTGCTACAATGTTTTTGGCAGTAGCGTGCTTCTGGGAGAACCACCACTACTATTCCTAGCCTACCGGCACTAGTGAGGGAATTTTAGTAGTAGCGCTTTTCTGTGAAGACGCGCTACTGCTAGAATAATGGTTGTAGCGTGGTTTTGCAACAAGCACTGCTACTAAGTAGCGCTAGCACCGAGTTTTGACCAACGCTACTGCTATACCTCTGTGTATAGAGTTTTTCCTAGTAGTGCTGAAACATTTGAAAAGTTCAAAGAATTTCAGAGTGAAGTAGAAAATCATCGTAACAAGAAAATAAAGTTTCTACGATCCGATCGTGGAGGAGAATATTTGAGTTACGAGTTTGGTTTATATCTAAAACAATGAGGAATAGTTTCGCAACTCACGCCACCAGGAACACCACAACGTAATGGTGTGTCCGAACGTCGTAATCGTATTTTACTAGATATGGTGCGATCTATGATGTCTCTTACTGATTTACCGCTATCATTTTGGGGTTATACTTTAGAGACGGCCACATTCACGTTAAATAGGGCACCATCAAAATCCATTGAGACGACGCCTTATGAACTATGGTTTGGCAAGAAACCAAAGTTTTCATTTCTTAAAGTTTGGGGCTGCGATGCTTATGTGAAGAAACTTCAACCAGATAAGCTCGAACCCAAATCGGAGAAATGTGTCTTCATAGGATACCCAAAGGAGACTATTGGGTACACCTTCTATCACAGATTTGAAGGCAAGACTTTTGTTGCTAAATTCGGATCCTTTCTAGAGAAGGAATTTCTCTCGAAAGAAGTGAGTGGGAGGAAAGTAGAACTTGATGAGGTAACTATACCTGCTCCCTTATTGGAAAGTAGTTCATCATAGAAATCGGTTCCTGTGACAACTACACCAATCAGTGAGGAAGCTAATGATATTGATTATGAAACTTCAGATCAAGTTACTACCAAACCTCGTAGGTCAACTAGAGTAAGATCCGCACCAGAGTGGTACGGTAATCCTATTCTGGAAGTCATGTTACTTGACCATGGTGAACCTACGAACTATGAGGAAGCGATGATGAGCCCAGATTCCGCAAAATGGCTTGAGGCCATGAAATCTGAGATGGGATCCATGTATGAGAACAGAGTATGGACTTTGGTTGACTTGCCCGATGATCGGCAAGCCATCGAGAATAAATGGATCTTCAAGAAGAAGACTGACACTGATGGTAATGTAACTGACTACAAAGCTCGACTTGTTGCGAAAGGTTGTCGACAAGTTCAAGGAGTTGATTACGATGAGACTTTCTCACCCGTAGCGATGCTTAAGTCTGTCTGAATCATGTTAGCAATTGCCGCATTTTACGATTATGAAATATGGCAAATGGATGTCAAAACTGCATTCCTGAATGGATTTCTGGAAGAAGAGTTGTATATGATGCAACCAGAAGGTTTTGTCGATCCAAAAGGTGCTAACAAAGTGTGCAAGCTCCAGCGATCCATTTATGGACTGGTGCAAGCCTCTCGGAGTTGGAATAAACACTTTGATAGTGTGATCAAAGCATATGGTTTTATACAGACTTTTGGAGAAGCCTGTATTTACAAGAAAGTGAGTGGGAGCTCTGTAGCATTTCTGATATTATATGTAGACGACATATTGTTAATTGGAAATGATATAGAATTTCTGGATAGCATAAAAGGATACTTGAATAAAAGTTTTTCAATGAAAGACCTCGGTGAAGCTGCTTACATATTAGGCATCAAGATCTATAGAGATATATCAAGACGCTTAATTGGACTTTCACAAAGCACATACCTTGATAAAGTTTTGAAAAAGTTCAAGATGGATCAAGCAAAGAAAGGGTTCTTGCCTGTATTACAAGGTGTGAAGTTGAGTCAGACTCAATGCCTGACCACAGCAGAAGATAGAGAGAAAATGAAAGATGTTCCCTATGCTTCAGCCATTGGCTCTATCATGTATGCAATGCTATGTACCAGACCTAATGTATGCTTAGCAATAAGTTTAGCAGGGAGGTACCAAAGTAATCCAGGAGTGGATCACTGGACAGCGGTCAAGAATATCCTGAAATACCTGAAAAGGACTAAGGATATGTTTCTCATTTATGGAGGTGACAAAGAGCTAGTCGTAAATGGTTATGTCGATGCAAGCTTTGACACTGATCCGGGCGATTCCAAATCCCAAACCGGATACTTGTTTATATTGAACGGTGGAGCTGTCAGTTGGTGCAGTTCTAAACAAAGCATCATGGCGGGATTTACATGCGAAGCGGAGTACATAGCTGCTTCCGAAGCAGCAAATGAAGGAGTTCATATCCGATCTAGGTGTCATACCTAGTGCATCGGGACCAATGAAGATCTTCTGTGACAATACTGGTGCAATTGCCTTGGCAAAGGAATCCAGATTTCACAAGAGGACCAAGCACATCAAGAGACGCTTCAATTCCATCCGGGACCAAGTCCAGGTGGGAGACATAGAAATTTGCAAGATACATACGGATCTGAATATTGTAGACCCATTGACTAAGCCTCTTCCACGAGCAAAACATGATCAGCACCAAGGCTCCATGGGTGCTAGAATCATTACTGTGTAATCTAGATTATTGACTCTAGTGCAAGTGGGAGACTGAAGGAAATATGCCATAGAGGCAATAATAAAGTTATTATTTATTTCCTTATATCATGATAAATGTTTATTATTCATGCTATAATTGTATTAACCGGAAACATAATACATGTGTGAATACATAGACAAACATAGTGTCACTAGTATGCCTCTACTTGATTAGCTCGTTGATCAAAGATGGTTATGTTTCCTGACCATAAACATGAGTTGTTATTTGATTAACGGTATCACATCATTAGGAGAATGATGTGATTGACTTGACCCATTCCGTTAGCTTAGCACTTGATCGTTTAGTATGTTGCTATTGCTCTCTTCATGACCTATACATGTTCCTACAACTATGAGATTATGCAACTCCCGTTTACCGGAGAAACACTTTGTATGCTACCAAACGTCACAACGTAACTGGGTGATTATCAAGGAGCTCTACAGGTGTCTCCAAAGGTACATGTTGAGTTGGCGTATTTCGAGATTAGGTTTTGTCACTCCGGTTGTCAGAGAGGTATCTCTGGGCCCTCTCGGTAATGCACATCACTATAAGCCTTGCAAGCAATGTAGCTAATGAGTTGGTTATGGAATGATGCATTACATAATGAGTAAAGAGACTTGCCGGTAACAAGATTGAACTAGGTATTGAGATACCGACGATCGAATCTCGGGAAAGTAACATACCGATGACAAAGGGAAGAACGTATGTCGTTATGCGGTTTGACCGATAAAGATCTTCGTAGAATATGTAGGAGCCAATATGAGCATCCAGGTTCCGCTATTGGTTATTGACCGGAGACGTGTCTTGGTCATGTCTACATAGTTCTCGAACCCGTAGGGTCCGCACGCTTAAAGTTAGATGACAGTTATATTATGAGTTCATGTGTTTTGATGTACCGAAGATAGTTCGGAGTCCCGGATGTGATCACGACATGACGAGGAGTCTCGAAATGGTCGAAACATGAAGATTGATATATTGGACGACTATATTCGGACACCGGAATGGTTCCGGGGGTTATCGGATGTATACCGGAGTACCGGGGGGTTACGGGAACCCTCCCGGGGGGGGGGGGGGGGGGGTTAATGGGCCACATGGGCCCAAAGCGGAGAAGAGGAGGGGCGGCTAGGGCAGGCCGCGCGCCCCCTCCCCCTCTAGTCCGAATAGGACAAGGAGGGGGGGCGGCGCCCCCCTTTCCTGTTGGGGAACATTGCAAAAAATAAAAAAAAATCTATGCTTCACCAAGATCAATCTATGGAGTCATCTAGCAACGAGATAGAGGAGTGCATCTACATACCCTTGTAGATCACGCGGAAGCGTTCAAGATAACGGGGTTGAGGGAGTCGTACTCGTCGTGATCCAAATCACCGATGATCCTAGTGTCGAAGGGACGGCACCTCCGCGTTTAACACACGTACGGTTGGGGAAGACGTCTTCTCCTTCTTGATCCAGCAAGGGGTAAGGAGAGGTTGATGGAGATCCAGCAGCACGACGGTGTGGTGGTGGAAGCAGCAGCGATCTTGGCAGGGCTTCGCCAAACTCTATGAGAGGGAGAGGGAGGCGCCAGGAGCAGGGGTGCGCAGCCCTCCCTCCCCCTCTTTATATAGGGGCCCTGGGGGGCACCGGCCCCCTAGAGATTGGATCTCAAGGGGGGGGGGCAAGGGGCTGGCTTGCCCCCAAAGCCAAGTGGGGCGCCCCAACCCCTAGGGTTTCCAAACCTAGGCGCAGGGGGGCCAAGGGGGCGAACCAGCCCACCAGGGGCTGGTTCCCTTCCTGACTTCAGCCCATGGGGCCCTCCGGGATAGGTGGCCCCACCCGGTGGACCCCCGGGACCCTTCCGGTGGTCCCGGTACAATACCGTTGACCCCCAAAACTTTCCCGATGGCCGAAACTGGACTTCCTATATATAATTCTTCACCTCCGGACCACTCTGAAACTCTTCGTTACGTCCGGGATCTCATCCGGGACTCCGAACAACTTTCGGGTTACTGCATACTAGTATCTCTACAACCCTAGCGTCACCGAACCTTAAGTGTGTAGACCCTACGGGTTCGGGAGACATGCAGACATGACCGATACGACTCTCCGGCCAATAACCAACAGCGGGATCTGGATACCCATGTTGGCTCCCACATGTTCCACGATGATCTCATCGGATGAACCACGATGTCAAGGATTCAAGTAATCTCATATACAATTCCCTTTGTCAATCGATACGTTACTTGCCCGAGATTCGATCGTCGGTATCCCAATACCTCGTTCAATCTCGTTACCGGCAAGTCACTTTACTCGTACCATAATGCATGATCCTGTGACCAACCAGTTAGTCACTTTGAGCTCATTATGATGATGCATTACCGAGTGGGCCCAGAGATACCTCTCCGTCATACGGAGTGACAAATCCCAGTCTCGATCCGTGTCAACCCAACAGACACTTTCGGAGATACCTGTAGTATAGCTTTATATTCACGCAGTTACGTTGTGACGTTTGGTACACCCAAAGCACTCCTATGGCATCTGGGAGTTACACAATCTCATGGTCTAAGGAAATGATACTTGACATTGGAAAAGCTCTAGCAAAGGAACTACACGATCTTGTGCTATGCTTAGGATTGGGTCTTGTCCATCACATTATTCTCCCAATGATGTGATCCCGTTATCAATGACATCCTATGTCCATGGTTAGGAAACCGTGACCATCTGTTGATAAACGAGCTAGTCAACTAGAGGCTCACTAGGGACATGTTGTGGTGTATGTATTCACACATGTATTACGATTTCCGGATAACACAATTATAGCATGAATAAAAGACAATTATCATGAATGAGGAAATATAATAATAACCATTTTATTATTGCCTCTAGGGAATATTTCCAACAGTCTCCCACTTGCACTAGAGTCAATAATCTAGTATATTGTGATGAATCGAACACCCATAGAGTTTTGGTGTTGATCATGTTTTGCTCGCGAAAGAGGTTTAGTCAACGGATCTGCGACATTCAGATCTGTATGCACTTTGCAAATATCTATGTCTCCATCTTGAACATTTTCATGAATGGAGTTGAAGCGACGCTTGATGTGCCTGGTCTTCTTGTGAAACCTGGGCTCCTTGGCAAGGGCAATAGCTCCAGTGTTGTCACAGAAGAGTGTGATCGGCCCCGACGCATTGGCTATGACTCCTAGGTCGTTGATGAACTCCTTCAACCATATTGCTTCATGCGCTGCCTCCGAGGCTGCCATGTACTCCGCTTCACATGTAGATCCCGCCACGATGCTTTGCTTGCAACTGCACCAACTTACTGCCCCACCATTCAAAATATACATGTATCCGGTTTGTGACTTAGAGTCATCCAGATCTGTGTCGAAGCTAGCATCGACGTAACCCTTTACGAGAGCTCTTCGTCACCTCCATAAACGAGAAACATATCCTTAGTCCTTTTCAGGTACTTCAGGATATTCTTGACCGCTGTCCAATGTTCCATGCCGGGATTACTTTGGTACCTTCCTACCAAACTTACGGCAAGGTTTACATCAGGTCTGGTACACAACATGGCATACATGATAGACCCTATGGCTGAGGCATAGGGGACGACACTCATCTTTTCTCTATCTTCTGCCGTGGTCGGACATTGAGCCGAGCTCAATTTCACACCTTGCAACACAGGCAAGAACCCCTTCTTGGACTGATCCATATTGAACTTCTTCAATATCTTATCAAGGTATGTGCTTTGTGAAAGACCTATGAGGCGTCTCGATCTATCTCTATAGATCTTGATGCCTAATATGTAAGCAGCTTCTCCAAGGTCCTTTATTGAAAAACACTTATTCAAGTAGGCCTTAATGCTTTCCAAAAGTTCTATATCATTTCCCATCAAAAGTATGTCATCCACATATAATATGAGAAATGCTACAGAGCTCCCACTCACTTTCTTGTAAATGCAGGCTTCTCGATAAGTCTGCATAAACCCAAACGCTTTGATCATTTCATTAAAGCAAATGTTCCAACTCCGAGATGCTTGCACCAGCCCATAGATGGAGCGCTGGAGCTTGCATACCTTGTTAGCATTCTTAGGATCGACAAAACCCTCCGGCTGCATCATATACAGTTCTTCCTTAAGATGGTCGTTAAGGAATGCCGTTTTGACGTCCATTTGCCATATCTCATAATCATAGTATGCGGCAATTGCTAACATGATTCGGATGGACTTCGGCTTTGCTACGGGAGAGAAAGTCTCATCGTAGTCAACCCCTTGAACTTGTCGATAACCCTTAGCGACAAGTCGAGCTTTATAGATGGTAACATTACCATCCGCGTCCGTCTTCTTCTTAAAGATCCATTTGTTTTCTATCGCTCGCCGATCATGGGGCAAGTCTATCAAAGTCCACACTTTGTTTTCATACATGGATCCTATCTCGGATTGCATGGCTTCAAGCCATTTGTTGGAATCTGGGCCCGCCATTGCTTCTTCATAGTTCAAAGGTTCACCGTTGTCTAACAACATGATTTCCAGGACAGGGTTGCCATACCACTCTGGTGTGGAACGTGTCCTCGTGGACCTACAAAGTTTAGTAGTAACTTGATCCGAAGTACCTTGATCATCATCATTAGTTTCCTCTCTAGTCAGTGCAGGCACCACAGGAACATCTTCCTGGGCTGCGCTACTTTCCGGTTCAAGAGGTAGTACTTCATCAAGTTCCACTTTCCTCCCACTTAATTCTTTCGAGAGAAACTCTTTCTCCAGAAAGGACCCCTTCTTGGCAACAAAGATCTTGCCTTCGGATCTGAGGTAGAAGGTATACCCAATGCTTTCCTTAGGGTATCCTATGAAGACGCATTTTTCCGACTTGGGTTCGAGCTTTTCAGGTTGAAGTTTCTTGACATAAGCATCGCATCCCCAAACTTTTAGAAACGACAGCTTAGGTTTCTTCCCAAACCATAATTCATACAGTGTCGTCTCAACGGATTTAGACGGTGCCCTATTTAAAGTGAACGTAGCTGTCTCTAGAGCGTATCCCCAAAATGATAGCGATAAATCAATGAGTGACATCATAGATCGCACCATATCCAATAGAGTGCGATTACGACGTTCGGACACACCGTTACGCTGAGGTGTTCCAGGCGGCGTGAGTTGTGAAACGATTCCACATTTCCTTAAGTGCGTACCAAATTCGTGACTTAAATATTCTCCCCCATTATTTGATCGTAAGAACTTTATCTTGCGGTCACGTTGATTCTCTACCTCATTCTGAAATTCCTTGAACTTTTCAAAGGTCTTAGACTTGTGTTTCATCAAGTAGACATACCCATATCTACTCAATTCATCAGTGAGAGTGAGAACATAACGATATCCTCCGCGAGCTTCAACGCTCATTGGACCGCACACATCAGTATGTATGATTTCCAATAAGTTGGTTGCCCGCTCCATTGTTCCGGAGAACAGAGTCTTGGTCATTTTGCCCATAAGGCATGGTTCGCATGTGTCAAATGATTCGTAATCAAGAGACTCCAAAAGTCCATCAGCATGGAGCTTCTTCATGCGTTTGACACCAATGTGACCAAGGCAGCAGTGCCACCAGTATGTGGGACTATCGTTATCAACTTTACATCTTTTGGTATTCACACTATGAATATGTGCAACATCATGTTCGAGATTCATTAAGAATAAACCATTGACCAGCGGGGCATGACCATAAAACATATCTCTCATATAAATAGAACAACCATTATTCTCGGATTTAAATGAGTAGCCATCTCGCATTAAACGAGATCCAGATACAATGTTCATGCTCAAAGCTGGCATTAAATAACAATTATTGAGGTTTAAAACTAATCCCGTAGGTAAATGTAGAGGTAGCGTGCCGATGGCGATCACATCGACCTTGGAACCATTCCCGACGCGCATCGTCACCTCGTCCTTCACCAATCTCCGCTTATTCCGCAGCTCCTGTTTTGAGTTACAAATATGAGCAACCGCACTGGTATCAAATACCCAGGAGCTACTACGAGTACTGGTAAGGTACACATCAATTACATGTATATCACATATACCTTTGGTGTTGCCGGCCTTCTTGTCCGGTAAGTATTTGGGGCAGTTCCGCTTCCAGTGTCCCTTTCCCTTGTAATAAAAGCACTCAGTCTCAGGTTTGGATCTATTCTTTGGCTTCTTCATGGCAACTGGTTTACCGGGCGCGGCAACTCCCTTGCCGTCCTTCTTGAAGTTCTTCTTACCCTTGCCTTTCTTGAAACTAGTGGTTTTATTGACCATCAACACTTGATGTTCCTTTTTGATTTCCACCTCTGCTGATTTCAGCATTGAAAATACTTCAGGAATAGTTTTCACCATCCCCTGCATATTGTAGTTCATCACAAAGCTCTTGTAGCTAGGTGGGAGCGACTGAAGGATTCTGTCAATGACCGCCTCGTGCGGGAGGTTAATGTCCAACTGGGACAAGAGGTTGTGCAACCCAGACATTTTGAGTATGTGCTCACTGACACAACTATTTTCCTCCATCTTACAACTGTAGAACTTGTCGGAGACTTCATATCTCTCGACCCGGGCATGAGCATGGAAAACCATTTTCAGCTCTTCGATCATCTCATATGCTCCGTGTTGCTCAAAACGCTTTTGGAGCCCCGGTTCTAGGCTGTAAAGCATGCCGCACTGAACGAGGGAGTAATCATCATCACGTGACTGCCAAGCGTTCATAACGTCTTGGTTCTCTGGGATGGGTGCTTCACCTAGCGGTCCTTCTAGGACATATGCTTTCTTGGCATCTATGAGGATGATCCTCAGGTTCCGGACCCAGTCCGAATAGTTGCTGCCATCGTCTTTCAGCTTGGTTTTCTCTAGGAACGCGTTGAAGTTGAGGTTGACATGAGCGTTGGCCATTTGATCTACAAGACATTTTGCAAAGGTTTTTAGACTAAGTTCATGATAATTAAGTTCATCTAATCAAATTATTTAATGAACTCCCACTCAGATTAGACATCCCTCTAGTCATCTAAGTGATACATGATCCGACTCAACTAGACCGTGTCCGATCATCACGTGAGACGGACTAGTCATCATCGGTGAACATCTCCATGTTGATCGTATCTTCCATACGACTCATGTTCGACCTTTCGGTCTCTTGTGTTCCGAGGCCATGTCTGTACATGCTAGGCTCGTCAAGTCAACCTAAGTGTTTTGCACGTGTAAATCTGTCTTACACCCGTTGTATGTGAACGTTAGAATCTATCACACCCGATCATCACGTGGTGCTTCGAAACAACGAACTTTCGCAATGGCGCACAGTTAGGGGGAACTCTTTCTTGAAATTACTATAAGGGATCATCTTATTTACTACCGTCGTACTAAGCAAATAAGAAGCAAAACATGATAAACATCACATGCAATCAAATAGTGACATGATATGGCCAATACATATTGCTCCTTTGATCTCCATCTTCGGGGCCCCATGATCATCTTCGTCACCGGCATGACACCATGATCTCCATCATCGTGTCTTCATGAAGTTGTCACGCCAACGATTACTTCTACTTCTATGGCTAACGTGTTTAGCAATAAAGTAAAGTAATTTACATGGCGTTATTCAATGACACGCAGGTCATACAAAAGTAAAGACAACTCCTATGGCTCCTGCCGGTTGTCATACTCATCGACATGCAAGTCGTGATTCCTATTACAAGAACATGATCAATCTCATACATCACATATATGTCATTCATCACATCCTTTTTGGCCATATCACATCACAAGGCATATGCTGCAAAAACAAGTTAGACGTCCTCTAATTGTTGTTGCATGTTTTTACATGACTTCTATAGGTTTCTAGTAAGAACGTTTCTTACCTACGTAAAACCACAACGTGATATGCCAATTTCTATTTACCCTTCATAAGGACCCTTTTCATCGAATCCGATCCGACTAAAGTGGGAGAGACAGACACCCGCTAGCCACCTTATGCAACTAGTGCATGTCAGTCGGTGGAACCTGTCTCACATAAGCGTACGTGTAAGGTCGGTCCGGGCCGCTTCATCCCACGATGCCGCCGAAACAAGATAAGACTAGTAGTGGCAAGAAAATTGACAACATCTACGCCCACAACAAGTTTGTGTTCTACTCGTGCATAGAAACTATGCATAGACCTAGCTCATGATGCCACTGTTGGGGAACGCTGCAGAAAATAAAAAAAATTCTACGCTTCACCAAGATCAATCTATGAAGTCATCTAGCAACGAGATAGAGGAGTGCATCTACATACTCTTGTAGATCGTGCTGAAGCGTTCAAGAGAACGGTTGAGGGAGTCGTACTCGTCGTGATCCAAATCACCGATGATCCTAGTGCCGAACGGACGGCACCTTCGGGTTCAACACACGTACGGTTGGGGAAGACGTCTCCTCCTTCTTGATCCAGCAAGGGGTAGGGAGGGGTTGATGGAGATCCAGCAGCACGACGGCGTGGTGGTGGAAGCAGCAGCGATCTCGGCAGGGCTTCGCCAAGCTCTACGAGAGGGAGAGGTGTAGCAGAGGGAGAGGGAGGCGCCAGGAGCAGGGGTGCGCAGCCCTCCCTCCCCCCTCTTTATATAGGGGCCCTGGGAGGGGGCGCCGGCCCCCTAGAGATTGGATCTCAAGGGGGGGCGGTGGCCAAGGGGGTGGCTTGCCCCCAAAGCCAAGTAGGGCGCCCCCACCCGTAGGGTTTCCAACCCTAGGTGCAGGAGGGGGCCCAAGGGGGCGCACCAGCCCACCAGGGGCTGGTTCCCTTCCCCACTTCAGCCCATGGGGCCCTCCGGGATAGGTGGCCCCACCCGGTGGACCCCCGGGACCCTTCCGGTGGTCCCGGTACAATACCGTTGACCCTCAAAACTTTCCCGATGGTCGAAACTGGACTTTCTGTATATAATTCTTCACCTCCGGACCACTCCGGAACTCCTCGTGACGTCCGGGATCTCATCCGGGACTCCGAACAACTTTTGGGTTATTGCATACTAGTATCTCTACAACCCTAGCGTCACTGAACCTTAAGTGTGTAGACCCTACGGGTTCGGGAGACATGCAGACATGACCGAGACGACTCTCTGGCCAATAACCAAAAGCGGGATCTGGATACCCTTGTTGGCTCCCACATGTTCCACGATGATCTCATTGGATGAACCACGATGTCAAGGATTCAAGTAATCCCGTATACAATTCCCTTTGTCAATCGGTACGTTACTTGCCCGAGATTCGATCGTCGGTATCCCAATACCTCGTTCAGTATCGTTACCGGCAAGTCACTTTACTCGTACCGTAATGCATGATCCCGTGACCAACCACTTAGTCACTTTGAGCTCATTATGATGATGCATCACCGAGTGGGCCCAGAGATACCTCTCCGTCATACGGAGTGACAAATCCCAATCTCGATCCGTGTCAACCCAACAAACACTTTCGGAGATACCTGTAGTATACCTCTATAGTCACCCAGTTACATTGTGACGTTTGGTACACCCAAAGCACTCCTACGGCATCCGGGAGTTACACGATCTCATGGTCTAAGGGAATGATACTTGACATTGGAAAAGCTCTAGCAAACGAACGACACGATCTTGTGCTATGCTTAGGATTGGGTCTTGTCCATCACATCATTCTCCCAATGATTTGATCCCGTTATCAATGACATCCAATGTCCATGGTCAGGAAACCGTGACCATTTGTTGATAAACGAGCTAGTCAACTAGAGGCTCACTAGGGACATGTTGTGGTCTATGTATTCACACATGTATTACGATTTCCGGATAACAAATTATAGCATGAATAAAAGACAATTATCATGAACGAGGAAATATAATAATAACCATTTTATTATTGCCTCTAGGCATATTTCCAACATTTCCTTCCTCCCCTCTCTCCCTTCCTTCCCTCTCTCCTAGTTGGACAAGGAAAGGAGGGAGTCCTACTCCCGGTGGGAGTAGGACTCCTCCTGGAGCGCCCCTCCTGGCCGGCCGCCCCCTCCCCCCTTGCTCCTTTATATACGGGGGCAGGGGGGCACCTCTAGACACAACAACATTTGATCCTTGAGATCTATTAGCCGTGTGCGGTGCCCCTCTCCACTATATTCCACCTCGATAATATCGTAGTGGTGCTTAGGCGAAGCCCTGCGTCGGTAGAACATCATCATCGTCACCACGCCGTCGTGCTGACGGAACTCTCCCTCGACACTCGGCTGTATCGGAGTTCGAGGGACGTCATCGAGCTGAACGTGTGCAAGAACTCAGAGGTGCTATGCTTTCGGTGCTTGATCAGTCGGGTCGTGAAGACGTACGACTACATCAACCGCGTTTTACTAACGCTTCCGCTTTCGGTCTACGAGGGTACGTGGACAACACTCTCCCTTCTCGTTGCTATGCATCACCATGATCTTGCGTGTGCGTAGGAATTTTTTTTGAAATTACTACGTTCCCCAACACCGGCTTGGGCTGATTCTCTCCAGAACAGGAACCTGCTGGGCCAAGGAGACATGGGCTGCAGACGATGTTGGAGACATGGACTACGCTTTCTTGAGTGGAAAACCTAAAACAATATAGATTAGAGTATCTACAACCACACGTATCTAATTCGAGTTGCCAAACGCCTGTATGTTGAAATGGCTACAAAACTTCAAAGTCACACCACATCAAGGGCATGGAAGGATGCCATGAGGCAAATTGTCATTAGCACTTGCGAGGAAGCAATAACACGGTTGATGACATATATAGGGCAGGCCCATCTGGCTTCTTCGCAAGAGGTTGAGTGACCAAATTGCTCCCACTCATCTCACTAGTTGCCGTAGAATTATCCTCGATGCCTCTCATCCCTACACAACTCATTTATATAAGACGTGGACTCTACTTCTTGGATATATGGATGATCTATGTCCATTATCAGTAGAGGAACGACAAATAAGAGCGTAGGAATGCACCTAAATTTATACGCTAAGAATTGTTGATGTGGACGCCATTCAATAGATCTCCTCAGTACATTTATGGGCATGTATAGCGGCTCGTGTCTATTGCTGATGTAAAGGAGATCCGGTAGCTCACCTCATTGCATTTATCGGTCTATATGGTTGTATATAAGTCTACTGTTGATTTGAAAGTACTTTAGTAGCTCCTACATCTTATTTAATGGCTTGTATGGTTGCACATGTAACAAGTTTTGGCACATGTGATACTTCTCTTAGTCTTTGTTCCAGAAGATTCGTACGCCATGGCTGTGATTTTATTGTTCTTGGTGGTCACTCTCCCTTTGACGTCGACCCCCTCGGAGTACCATGCTAGCCCTGTCCTTAGCTTGTGTGATGTGTTTATACTTGAAACTCTGTCAAACGAGCATGCATGTAACATCAACAACGTTTCTGCATATGAACTAGAAACCAACGATGTACTCCTATGTGACATGCATGGCTGCATGCGATGTAATAAGTGCCATGCAAGAACTAGAAAACTAGACCAAACCGGTGTGTCACAGCAAAAATAAAATTGTAAGGACCTGTTGTTCAATGTTCGGCACGTCCCGCTGGAAGAACGTTTGTTCGTATTGGCACAAAAATCCTGATCAACCAGCCAGAATTGTGATGAATCTAAGATGGAACATTTGTCAAATTTCGCAAGCACCCAAACACATTTGTCAAAAATTACCACAGAAAAAGCAGATTTTTTTTACTTTTTATTTATTTTACAGTTCATAAGGGAGCAATTGAGCTCGGGAACAGATACTTCACGTCCCATTCAATGTTCATATATGCAACATCTAAACTACTCAGACTGCCCGTAATGGGAGTATCATAGGTAGTATCATGCATGCCAAGTAAGCAATTTTGATGAGGTGTCATAGAATTAAATGAGGAAAGAGATGATTGAGTATCATATCATGATACCGTATCATATTAAATGATGTGCTACTTTGTGTCATGCATGGCAATAAATGTAGTCCTCTATGATACCAACATATGATACTATGCATTACGGATGTAGTATCATACAGCAGTATCATATGCATGATACTAGTATATGATACTCTCCATTACAACCAGCCTCATAGCAAGCACACATGCAAGCATATGAACAACCACATATGACAGACAAGCATACGAATCATACACACATGAAATATATAGATCAAGACAAACATTACGCAAGTTAATAATGAGCAATGATGTGGGCATAAAATAGTTGACTGACTTGCTTCGCATGAAGATCGCTTGGAAAAGATGTTGGTTGTCGGCTGGATCGGGAATATAAGAAAGTATGTTTCAAAAATGCCTAAACGGATAACATGCGTTACAAGTGATAATTTAGAAACTTACAACATGGATGAAAAGGGTTGCACTCCATCAGGCTCAGAGAAGGATCAACATGGTCCTAGAGTCACTCAATCGGATCAATGAACAAACAGTTATTGCGGTCATAGTGCCACGGACCTTCCTTAAAATAATCATTGCATCCAGGTCCTACACACTATTCTGCGAATGAACAAGAATTAGTCTATTGCAATGGGCCAGCTTTGGTTGATTCTCTCCGGAACAGGATGTTGCGGGGCCGAGGATACATGAGCTGCAGACGACGTTGGAGACATGGACTACACTTTTTTGAGTGGAAAATCTAAAACAGTATAGATTAGAGTATCTACAACCACACGTATCTAATTCGAGTTGCCAAACACCCACACACACATTCAGACGCATCCGCGGATGGTGATCGGCATAGCCCAAATTCAGGGCCGGTCCTGGGGTATCGCCGGCGAGGCGACGGCCCAGGGCCTAGGCAAGGGGGTGGGGGGCATGATGGAGTGTGTGTGTGTGTGTCCTATATAGGGAAAATGCATCCTACTACCGATTGTAGTTACACCCATTTCTTATATACTACTATGTGGTAGTATATCGGAAATGCAATTTGGTGCCCGAGCTGAGATGCTCTCGATATCTATGCCGTGAGTCAGCCTCGGGATTAGGAATGGTGCACGTATTTACTCCCGTATATGGATGTATTAGTCATTTTTTTGGGAAGGACAGCCCACGCATGGCCCATGTTCATTTATTCGCTACCTACCGGGGTGTTCTCATAATTTCCTGCGCGTGCTCCCCCATGCCGGCCGTCGGCGCTGCTGCCATGGACGCTCACGACGAGTGGAGGCGCACCAGCTCTAGCAGTTTGACCTGACGCAAGAAGCCTGCTAAGTGTGCTCATGGTGGTAGTCGCCGTCGCCACCACAGGCGCGAAGGCACCACCTCGTGTTCAGGCACCTGCTCCTCCGGCTGGACGCCGGCGGTGGTGGCGAAGACATTACCACTGCTGCAAGCGATGCGCTCGCACGGCAAGTTGCCCTCGATTGGCGATTGTAGACGACTACCCAAGTTCCATGTAGGCTCCCCCGTACGGTGCGCAGCCGCCTTTGCCGCGACCGTCGTGGACGCGGTTGTCCTGCACGCTCACGCCGGAGCAGACGGAGAAGATGACCCTGTTAGAAATTTTTGGAGCCAGAGTTGCACCTCCCGACAAATAGTATCAGCCCTGATTTGGAACAGCACGAGGCGCGACAAAGCTAGCCGCTGCTAGTCTCTTAACTAGGTGCCTCCGTCACCGGCTCGTCGGTGAAGCCGTGTTGCTCAGACGTAGGCACGTAGCACTACAGATATGTGAGAGAAGGAAACATGATGGAGGAAGAGTAATTGAATCCATAGTGCTCCTGTCCAACGCGCTAATGCATCTCAGCACGTTATGTTATCGTGAATGTAATTGAATTCATCAGGATGATGGATTCAATCTTTCGTCCAGCTCGTGTTTGTTGCCGCAGCGTGCTGCACGGCCTGCACCTCCACACCAGCTTGCCCGGGGACAAGACAGTCGCCTGCAGGCCTGCACATGAGAACGATGGATTGACGCTTTGATCTGGCACCGGAGCAGAGGGAGAGGTCAGCTTCGGAGGCAGCAGCCGGCTAGCCATTATTACGGAGAGGGAGAGAGAGACGTCGAGGGGGACGCTGAGTGCCTGACAGTTGGCTTCCTGTACGTGGTACATGTCAGTACATTATGTATTCTTTTGAGTATAGGCTGTGGTATTTCCTCAAAAACTGAATTTGGCTCACATCACGATGCTCTATTGAATGGTATAGATAGCAGGAGCAGCTGGGCTCGGGAGCCAAAACGCTGCTCTCGTAGTATATACTCTACTTTATTATTTTTACTATGTTCATATATTATATCTAAGATATTACAAAGCGAGTTATGTGAAAAACATTGCATGTGAGCCCATGTTTTTATAATATTTGTCAAATACGTACGCATTTATACGTAAAAAGGAGTATGCTCAAAATATACTACATACTACCTAAAAAATAGTATATATACTATTTAAACATTCTTACATACTACATACTACGCGCACATACTTTCCGATATGATAGATACTACCTACAACGTATGAAACAAAAGTGGGAGTAACTACACCCGGTAGTAGGAAAAATTTGTCATATATGTGTGTGTATATATATATATATATATGCCCGTGCGTTGCTACGGGATAAAGGGGCGGTGGTTGGAGAGAGAGGGGTGCATGGAGGACTTTGGTCGAGTGCATTTTTTCCCTCAACTTTGAAGCAAATTCTCCAATAGTTCAGTTACTAATTCAAAGAATTTTTAAAGTAAGAGCGCACATGATGTTTTTTGTCTGATTTCAATACCACATTGTACATTAGACCGTCCATATATAAAAAATCATGTTGAGTTACTAATATCACATAAAAAATGTCGTATACTTCGCCTAGCGTCTAAGAATGTTGTGTGTGTGCTACCATCAAGTCCTTTTGGTGAGGATTCTCCACCGTAATTGATTCTTTGTTTAATGTGTTGCGCCCCAACTCACGGATATTTGTAAGCTGCTCTATTCTAGCTTTCTTTTGTTGTGATTGCATATTTGTGTATTTCTGCCTTTCTCATGCGCACTTTTTTTTATCTCCCATGTCGGCTCCATGTTTGCATATTTCTTCTTCCCTTCTTCTTGGGCTGAATCTTTTCTTCTTTTGTTGGTTGATAGGCTTCATGATGCTTTTTCAGTTTTTTCTGTTGTTCTTCACTGGTCATTTAGCATCAGTTTTTTCTGTTGTTCTTCACTGGTCATTTAGAATCAGTTTTTTCTGTTGTTCTTCACTGGTCATTCGTAAATACGGATCCCTGTCTTTTCCCCCCTCTTTGTTCCTTGGCATCCATGACTCGAGATTGCCATCCAAATTGCTTGAGTACATTAGAGTTTTGTATACTATATGAAGTTGTTGTTGATTAAATCACGAATATAAAATTTGCATCATAAATAGAGCATATGTAGCTACGTATAAATAAATCTAATTACACCTGGACATAAGCATGAGAATATATGTGTTGTTTGCATGCTAGAGTATCATGTTTTTCCTTGAAGCAATTTAGAAAGCAGAAAAATAATATTAAAGTAAGAGCATTGATTCACCATGTTTTTCGTCCGACTTCAATATGACATTGTAGATCATTCTGTCGATACCTATTGACAAAGCATACCACATGGATAGATTAACTATTGCACTGACTTCACAAAATAAAAAATTGTCGTATATGCAACACTTCCAAAGTAAATTTTTCTGGATGCAATTGCTCTTGTTTCTTCATAGCATCAATGTTTGGGCAAAATAAGTGGTTCTCTTGTTCCTTCGTACCATCTTCAACATAATCATCTTCAGGGACTTCTCTCAAGAAAACAACTTCTCCAGGGACATCAAGCATGACATGTTCTTCCTGATCTGAAAGAACAACTTTATTAACAACAATTAAAGACTTTGTGGCCATGACATGTAAATGCCTACGTTTTGCGCTAAGCTGGAATCAGCAGCGCCCAAAGATAATTTATGTATTTACTTCATTGGGCGTCCAGGCATATGTGTTTTCGCCGCGTGTGTCCTGTCCTATTTAGTGAGTCAAACCCACAAACAGATGCAAATCTTCCTTCAAGAAGAAGAAAAATTAAAAGCAAACCCGGCATGTGTATGTGGATACAGAGAAACAATCAAATGCATGCACGGGCAAGAATCAAACGATTTGATGACAAAGGAGCGTATCCTCTTGAGTTATTTATATTAAATGCCAAATATCGGATCCTACCAAATATAGCTAATACAATCCTATTCGTGTCTTGTGTCTACTGCAGCCCGCTTGGGTGTCCCTCGTAAGGCCAACCATATCCAGCTGTAGACAAACCAGCCGTCTTGAGCGGGCGGCCTCTGTCGTCTGGCCCCACGCACCGCTGTTCTCATCCTCCCGTTTTCTCATCCTCCTCGTCTCAGTCGCTCACCCCATCTTCTCCCCCATCTCTCTGTCAAGCAGAGGACTACTCCCACGCAGCACACTCCCTCAACATCTGCCGCTGTTTCTAAACCCCCCCGCAGCTCGATCCAGATCGGGATCGAGGCCACCACCGAGCCGCCTCCCCTCCTCCGTCCTCCACGTGCGCTCTCAGCGCCCGATCCACCCCTTCCTCGTCCTCGCGCACGTTGCCCTGCTTTCTCCTTCTTCCTCTCAGTTCTTTCTTTTCCTTGGCAGGGAGCATGCAGGGAGCCTCGCGGCCGCTACCACAGCCGGACGTCCTCGCGTCACCGCCGCCTCCGAGTTCGTCGGCCGCTGGCGCCCGTCCTCCCCTTTATTTTGTATTCGCAAGTTTTGCCACCTGACTCAATTGTAAATTGGGATTTTTCATGCAAGCATCCAATGATTCGGATTGTAATCTCCTATTATTGGAGAGTTTATTTGTTCCTTGAATCCCTCTTTTCACTTGCAGGATTAATTTCTTTGTTCTGTCCCTTCCTTTGCATGTTGACTTGATGCAGTGAGGCCTCCGATGTATAAAAGTCCATGGCCGAGCCGCTCGCCTCCGTCCCCATGACGCTCGTGGCCACAACCGACGCGGATGCACTCTGCACCGCGCTGCTGTCTGCTACAGCAAGCCGCCGCCTCGTTCGACCTCCTGTCGCCGGCCCCGCCCCTCCTTTCTCCCTTGTTTTCTCCCTCACCTCCTTGCCTTCTTTCTGCCCATGAGCGCGACTGCCCGGCAAGCCGTGCTCCGGCCTTGCTCGTCGTCACCGGCGACCCCGCCTCCGGATCCGCCTCCCTAGCCCATGCCATGCATGGATCTGACCGTGCAAGCTCCAGTCCCACCACCGTTCTGCACCGCGGGTTGAATACTACAAAATATAGGGTCTGTTTTGTAAAAAATGAAAAGTTTCTCAGTTATTCATGTAAAACACCGTGGTCATTGGCGGTGGGGCGCACCGCCGACTTGCCCTCGTCCTCCTCTTCGAACTCGGTGAAGAGCTCATCAATCTCTGCCTTCTGCTGGAGGAGGATGCGGCGGACCACCTCCACCTCGTGCTCCTACTCAAAGGATTCGTGTAGGGCCTGCTACTCAACCAGCTCCTCCGCCTGGGCCCCATGAACTATGCCATGGTGTTGGCCATATCGAAGCTGGCGGACGATGGATCTGCCGCGGCCGCCTCCCCGGCTCCAGCTCCTCCTCCTGCATAGCAGCGTCGTCCTCCTCCTGCTTCACCTCCTCCTCCTTCGGCTCTTGCGAATCTGGCAGAAAGCCAGCAACAAAACGAGCAACACACCAGACCCATATCTCCTCCAGCGGCTACAACTAATGCTCTGGCGTCCACATGGAGTATGTGGTGACCTTTGTCGGGCCATGACTAGCGGCTATAGCGAGCGGATGGAAGCTGGCAGTGTGGGTGGGAGGGAGATCGAAGGAATGGGAAGGGCTAGGATTGGGCTGTTGCCGCCCGACTTAAATAGCGAGCAACATGCCAGAGCGACGCCACGAGGCTCCATAAATGTGTCTGCACCGAGGACCGGAGGAGGCGTCTGTCAGACCGATGGTCTCTGCATGTGACCGGGTGGGCCCTTGCGGTCAGTCCTATGTGGTGAGCGCGTTCGGCGTTCCCTTATTCGCCTCAAATATGGGCCGAGTATGGTAGTGCCGGTTAGTTCTGGCGTTTGAGCCGTATTTATGAGGTTTGGTTGGGTGTGGTTTTTCACCGGGCAGCCCGCCCGGAAGTTTGAGGCCGGTACCGAGGGGTCGGTTGTAGATGGTCTTGAGTGAAATATAAAAAACCTTAAAAAATCCCAGTGAAATAAAAGAGAGGCGGGCTGACAGGTCCCACCCGGTCCCACATGCCGGGGCAAACGGTTGTCGTCTTCCACCTCGTGCTCATGACATCAGCAGAGGCGCCGACAGGTATTGCCGGGATCCCGGCCACCGTTCTTCGCGACGAGGACAAAGGAGTGCTACGGAGGTTTCACCTCACCCAGCTAGGACCCGGTAGTTGGGCTGGACTAGGCGACGACGACTTTGGTTTCCGCGAAGGAGCTCGTCATCCGTCGACGATGCCGACGCTACGGTCGTCCCGCGGGGCAAAGGAAGTTTTGGGGAGCGATTTTCATCCGTTGACGATGCCGACGCTACGGTCGTCCTGCGGGGCAAAGGAAGTTTTGGGGAGCTCATACGTGTCTATTTTATCATTCTGGAGGGATTAATCAAAGAGGGTAGGCGCGAGGGGCTCGCCACGGTCGAGCAACTCGGCGGCGGTGATCTCATCGGAGATGGAGGAGAAGGGCACTAGTGGCCGCTTTATCGCGATAGTAGTTTATACAGGGGAGATGAGAAGGATGGATCAAGCGGGAGTTCTCGGGAACGGGTTAAATAGACGGAGGCCGAGAGAACGCCATGAATGATTGCGCTGGGGCGCCTGATTGCCGGCAACGGTGTAGGAGCCGGGGTCTGAGAGGATGATGAGGTAAGCAATGACATATGGAGGGTCCGAGGCTGCGCGCTGCAGCGTCGACGCGACGGCGGCGGCAGACGGTAGGCCGAGTAGTGGCGCACATGGGCGTCCGGGCGGAGCTTTCCGCCGGGGTCCGGGCACGCGATCGGAGCACAGGCGAGGACTGTGGAGGGTGATGGGTGTAGGAGCGTATAGTGGGCAAGGGGCGTGCACAGACGGCGCGCTGCAGGGGTAGGGCACGGGCGGCCACAGGTGGGGGTGACCAGGGTTTTGGCTTGCCACTGAGGCGGTGGAGCTACAGGCAATGGCATCAAGAGCTCACTGTGCTCAATCAGTGCAGTCAAATTGTGTCAAATTGGTTCAATGCGCATCTAATGATGCAATAGGAAGGATGATGCAGAGGGTTAGACAGGGGATCACTTCATCAGTTGGCAACTTGGCAATCATTATTTGATTAATTTTGTTACCGGTCGGCACAAATTCTCCTGGAGCTGAGCATCTGCCAGATTGATTATTGAGAGTAAAACACAGTACTAGAGAAAAAAATTCAAAGTATCTGGATGATTGTAAAAATACTTTTGATCATATTTTGCGATTTGAGCAGAAAGTTGAATGTATTATAGCCACCAAATTTTGAACTAGAGCACCGCATATTATTGAAGATCTGGTGTCTAGGTACCACGGGTTAACTCATGAAGTTTTGGACCATTAAATAGGCAACATAAATAAGGGTTGCCTTGTACTGCGGATAAATTGGAATATGGAAAATATAATTAAATCTGGGGCCTTTACCATCAGGACTAATCTGATCTTGCTACCACATGTCATATCTAGTGTAAGGAGTATCTCCAAATTTATATAGGATTTTGACAGGAACTGGGGTGTTTTCAAGGATTTAATATCTCCAAGGCAGGAAAAGAAATTAATTTTAGTTGCAAAATATTGCATATGACATGACAATAATTTCACATACATGAGTTTCATAGGTGTACGAGACTACCCCATGAATATTTTGGGATCATTTGGAACAAAGAAACGAGGGTCCTTTTGTAAATGAGAAATTAGGTTTTTTGGGGCATGAAAGATGTTCAAATGCGCGATGTGCATGCAAATTTTCGTGCAGTTTGGAGACATCTTAGGAGGTTGTGGCAAAAAAAAATTTGGCTGTGAAAATACTTTGGAAGAAAACTATTTTCGCTCAAATTTTTTTCTCATGACCTACTCGAATGTCCAAACACCAGAAAAATTTGCACGCTCCACTAGTAGAAAACCACCCATTAGTCCCGGTTCGTAAGGGCCTTTAGTCCCGGTTCATGAACCGGGACTAATGGGTCGTTACTAATGCCACCACCCATTAGTCCCGGTTCAAACACGAACCGGGACCAATGTGCCTCCACGTGGACCTGTGCGCCGAGCCCAGTCAGGGGGCCTTTGGTCCCGGTTGGTGGCTCCAACCGGGACCAAAAGTCAATTTTTTTTACAAAAGTGGCTGCTTTAGGGGTCTTGGGGGTTATTTTTAGGTTGTTATTATAGCTAGCTAATAGAAAGAAGTGTCCTCTCTTATCTTCGTCCTTGGTTTATCAACGCTGCTGCTATGTTCATTGCACCCGCAGATATAACATGCTCATGCATGCTTTGCATCATACATCATATATATATATATATATATATATATATATATATATATATATATATATATATATATATATATATATAGGATAAATTTTATCTACAAGCAGTGGTAGTTACCACCTAATTCCTTGGCCTCCACGTGTCTCTCCTCACAACATTAGGTCAACCAGGTATGGGATCTGGGTTAACGGGTGCCGAGGAATCCATTAGACAGCAACTTGTCTATTTTCAAATAAAATAATCCGGCGAGTGATCAGTTCAACTGCCTCCTTAATTTCTGGCTGCGAATATAACTAACCTTTCATCAGATAGGCACACGAAACATGACACTGATTTTCTTGTTGATGTGGATGCAAAGCAATTAGTCTAAGCAAGTACGTTATTTTCTTTAGAAATAGGTACTGCAGTATAGGGTTACATACTATGAACGTTACGACTCTTCTAGGTTTTTAAAACATTGTACAAAATATATTGCTTTTTCAAGCCGCATGAAGCATAATCCCTTTTTTAGACAGGCATGAAGTATACCTGTGTACTTGGAGTATGGAGTTTTTTTTTTTTGGAGTATGGAGTATTAACATATAATTATTGTAGTATGAAGTATGTAGTATTAACATAAAACATAAGTATGGAGTATGGAGTATTAACATTTTATAAACGGAGTATGCCATTTTATAAAGGGAGTATGGAGTATAAACATCTTTTGCAAGAAAATATCTTGGTGAACGACTCCATGCCCCTCAAAAGTAGTGTTTAGTATATTTGCAAAGGGAAAAGTGTTTAGTATGTAGTATATAGTTCATCTTTTGTATGGAGCAAGCATACATACTCTTTGTGTAGTATGGAGCATATGTACAATTTTTTACTCAGCAGTATATCTGTATTCTTTTTACCGATACTATATAATTTTTGTTCTAAAAAAGAAACATTCATATAAACATTTCTTTGAACCAACTATGAAGTGGTGGCTTTAATATTTTTTTAGGCTTGTGGGAGTATGTAGACTATACATTTTTTCCCTCATAAAAAAAGAATATATATTTTTTGGAAGGGAGTATGAAGTCTATATACGTTTTCCTGCAAAAGTAGGGGTATATACTTTATTTTGGAAGTAGTATGAAGAATCCATCTACAGTATATATAATACACCTTTTGGGGACATTAAATATGATCAATACATGTATACGTGATGCAACAATCGTGGGCACAACTTCACACGCATCAGGCATGGATGCGTACGTGTTGCTACGACGCCGTCGTCGGGGCTGCTGCACGTGCATGCCTATAATGGATGGCTGGTGCCTGGAATCACGATGGGAGACGCGAAAGAAAATTACACCAGCGGATCTCCATTGAGTCTTTTGCCCCTTCTCTGAATTTTCCATTACGATCCAATGCGCCGCCAAAATTTCTAACCGGATCTGTAGAGAGAGAAGCCATTAACTTCAGATGTTCTAGTCTAGATCATGCATATGAATACAGAAAAGAAACATTGTTCCATAAATTAGTGAATGATGGATCAGAACATAGTAGTAATGGACATTTCACCTGATCAAATCTTCCCACCGCTCGTGATCCCTCCAAACGTGCCGCGGCGGCCGCTCGGCCATGTTACTAACGACGATTCCATGCATTGAGTCGTTGGTTGAGGATTATATACTTGTGGTTTCAAGGCACGAAAATAGCAGAGTTTGTTGCTGCCAAACGGGTTCACAAAAAATGCTAGCTCAATGACCCGTTTAGAAAAAGCACGTACCTTAAAGAATCCTGTGGTCGGGAAGGTGGAGGTAACTACCACTATATGGTAGGATGTATTTTCCCTATATATATATATATATATATATATATATATATATATATATATATATATATATATATATATAATTACAAGTCCTACTAATTATGCATCATCATACAACTTCTACTCGTTATTAATAATAAGTCATACGATCATCATCCTCATAGTCATCGAACCCAACCCTACATAATTGTTCTTAGCACATGATCATCAGTATCAGGTAGGACCTACACCCTTAAGGTAAAATAGCATAAAACAATATAGACCCTGACTCTCCATTATGAAGAATGGCGATCATCCTGTCTCCAATTCTTGCCCTTCGCTGCTTATTGCTTCCAAGAAGCTCCTTACGATTGTCCATACATTTTTTCCATTCTTTGATTGTTATGTCTCCATTTCTTTTAGAAACCCGGTATGGACAATTGAGATTCGTAGAACGACCTGGTCGTATGTTCAAAACATGAAGGCTACCATGCGTATACATCAGATGAGGCACACAATCATTCGGGATTATCTGTTGAAAAACATAGTAATAACTTCGTAGTTAGCAATGATGTACTAGTTTTAGAAGTGTGCAAAAAGATGCACGGATGTTGTAATAGTAAAAAATAATCTTACCAGGGTATCTCCATGGTAGTTACCGTAGTTCAACACGTGCACTAGTGGCACGTATTGACCATAATGTTGAGGAGTTTGATTGTGGATATTGTAATTCTCAAGATCAGTACAAAATCCGACCAGATGATTTTTCTCCTGATAAGTTAATTCGGAGCCTTCGGTGTAGTACGTTCTGTCTACCATCTTCCGCACATTCTTTGAAGAATGAAAATAAGCTGTCAATGAAGATAAGTTGTCAACTATATATTTTGAAATAAACAATATAAATTACTTAATAACTATGTTTAGCTCACATGAGGGAAGAACTGGAGGTGTATCCACAAGGAACCAAATCGAAGGTGTCTCTTGCTCGATTGTAGGATCACCAAGATCCATGGTGACAAACATACCCTCATCAAGACCATACATCTTGCAAAATGCATCCCAATTTTTGGAACCAAAATGGGTTACACTCTGAGCATTGTACAACTTTACTTGAAAATCCACACCATGATGGGTACTTAGGATAATTTTTTTGGTTTCGAAACTTTCATGGTGTTCAAAACCCATCCTCTCCAAGACATAGCGTCTTGCAAAGCATGGGATAAGCTAGTCGAATTGGAAAAGATGAAAAATACACGTTAAAATAGTTGAAGTCGTGCTTAATTACGAAAAAAACTATTGTCGTCGTTGCGTACCGTATGAACATCGCAGGTCTCCTCGAGCTTAATGCTGAAGCGCCGATCTTCGTCCAGCTCAATGAACCTATCGCAGATACCTCGGTCGTCGTGGCACCAGTCGCACTCCCCCGGGCGGTTTTCGTCGTCCGATGAGTACGACATTTCCGGCCTACGTTCATAATTCAAATATTAAACTAGATCATTATTATTAATCACGGGTTGACATGTACGTACGTAGCTCCTCTTTCATTCCCGAATGCATTATTATACCAAATTGTGTAGCACACGGGAATGAAGGAGAACTTATCCAATATGAGCATTCAATAAGCAAAATCAAATCATAAAATAAGCAAAACCAAATCATAAAATAAAGTATAGTATTCAAATTAGCATGCATTCAATAATTATAAGCAAAAGTACATCATCTCTTGGTGTCTGTACATCGTCGAATATTATCACTAATACTACTAGAACCGTAACGCCCGACGAGTATCGACGCGGGCGGTGGATACCCAAAGATAAGGAACCATCACAGGATCATAGCTCCAGTGAGATCCCTGAAGAACCTGCCAGGTATTGTCGAACCTCCCCTCCAATGCAACCATATAGCGACGGACGTGCTCGTCCTCCTCGCTGACACGGTGACGTACCACCTCCGCGGTGTCCGGATGCCTCACCACCGTCACTGGCCCACGCGACCGCCACCAAACAAGGATTGGGTCAACAACGGGCTGCCTCCTCACCAACCTACGTCCCCCGGAAGGTAGCACCTCCCAATACCAACCCGGCGGAGCCCAGTCCCGAACATGGCCCTGATCAAGCAGGCCTCCACCGCCGAGTCGACGACGACGAGGATGCGGGATATGCATCACCGACGTCGACGCGGGAACTACTTCTATATATAGTTAAATAAAAGTAGTTTTATTAATTAAATCAACTATCTAGTTCAACTACTAAGCACTTACAATAAATAAATAAGTAGTACTTACTAAAAACAAACTACTTCTATATATAGTAAAATAAATTAGTTTATTAAATCAACTAGCTAGTTCAACTATATATAAACTACTTATTTTTTTCCTTTTTCGAAATACTATGAACAAAAAAATCATTAAAATTCTATGAACAAAATTAATTACACAATCTAAATATCACCAAAAAAGTCTATTAACAATAATATCACCAAATATGCATATTCAATAATAATATTACCAAAAAAATCTATTAACAGAAAAAAATCTAAATAATATGAAGAAATTAATTACTACACATATCTAATCTAACAAAAAAATCTAATTAATCTAACAAAAAAATCTAACATAATATGAACAAATTAATTAGTACACATGTAATCTAACAAAAAAAAAATCTAATCTAACAAAAAATCTAATTAAATCAACTATCTAGTTCAACTACTAAGCACTTACTATAAATAAATAAGTAGTACTTACTAAAAACAAACTACTTCTATATATAGTAAAATAAATTAGTTTATTAAATCAACTAGCTAGTTCAACTATATATAAACTAGTTCTTCTTTTTTCCCTTTTTCTAAATACTATGAACAAAAAAATCATTAACATTCTATGAACAAAATTAATTACACAATCTAAATATCACCAAAAAAAATCTATTAACAATAATATCACCAAACATGCATATTCAATAATAATATCACCAAAAAAATCTATTAACAGAATAAAAATCTAACATAATATGAAGAAATTAATTACTAACATATCTAATCTAACAAAAAAATCTAATTAATCTAACAAAAAATCTAACATAATATGAACAAATTAATTACTACACATGTAATCTAACAAAAAAAATCTAATCTAACAAAAAGAATCTATGAACTACATATCTAAATTACTACACATATAACCTAACAAAAAAAATCTATGAACTACAAAAAGAATCTAAAAAAATCTAACAAAAATAAAAAAACGCTCACGTCGGCGTCGAGGCGGCGCGGGGCAGGGGCGACGACGGGCTCGGGGCGGCGCGGGGCAGGGCGACGAGGACAGCGGGCTCGGGGCGGCGACGGGGACGTAGGGCTCGGGGCGGCGCGGGGCAGGGGCGACAGCTGGCGACGACGTCGGTGCGGCGCGGGACGCGGGCGGCGATGACGGGGCGGCGCGCGCGGGACGCGGGCGGCGACGGGGGCGGCGACGACGGCGGGCTCAGGGCGGCGACGGGGGCGGCGGGCTCGGGGCGGCGCGGGGCGGGCTCGGCGGTGACAGCGACGAGGAGCAGAGGCGTCGGGGCGAGAAAGAGATGGGTTTTGGCGAAAACTGCTAAGTCCAGTATATATAGCAAGAGCATTGGTCCCGGTTGGTGGCTCCAATCGGGACTAATGCCCCCTTTAGTCCCGGTTGGTGCCACCAACCGGGACAAAAGGCCTCTTTTCAGCAGCCCAAAGGGCGGGAAACGAAGACCTTTGGTCCGGGTTGGTGGCTTCAACCGGGACTAAAGATGAGCACTCGTCCCTGTTGGTCCAACCAACCAGGACCAAAGAGCGGCATTGGTACCGGTTGGTGCCATGAACCGGTACCAATGGACCCGTGTAACTACGTTTTTTATTTTCTGCAGCTATTTTTTGTTGATTCTTCCTGCAGCTGTTTTTTTAGTCCCACCTCGCCAAGCGAGAGGCACTCGCAGCTGTTTATAAGCCCTGAGTGCAGAGACGATGACGAAGAGGCTCAATGCTCCTGCATGTTGGTTAGCTTCAAGCCTTGCGGAATACGGTAGACTGCACAGAGCTATGTGCAGTGCAGTTGACACTATTCCAAAAGGCTTGAAGCAAATTAACGAGCATTGCGCCTCTTTTTTATTTTTAATGACTTATTACAACTCAGAAATAAAAAGAAAAAAAAATAAATGTAGCAGAAAAGAAAAGAAAAAACTATATAAAAAACCACTCAGAAATAAATAGAAGAAAAAATAGCATAGATCAGATCTGTTCTGACCGTTGCAGCCGGCGATGGTGGTCATCTCTTCCGTCACAGGTGGTCGACCTGAGGCTGGGTGTTCGGATCTCGGGATCCGTCATCTGGCACCAGCTGCGAGTCGGGGAGACGTAGTTGCCGGTGAAAACCGAGCTGACGGCGGGCGATGGCGGCGTTCCATGTCATTACCATGATGAAAGCATCGTCGTGTGACTACCGTTGACCCACTCGTATTGCTCCGGGGGAAACCCTAGGATCTGGTGTTCCAGACCGAACGATGGCGGCACTGCGGTGTTGTTTCTCTCTTGGTAGCATTGTTTTGTGGAGCAGCGCTGGAAGTCAGAGGAAGGAGGTGGAGCGGCTTCGTCTTGCACGGAGCTTCGGTGGAGCTGTCAAGTCATGCCTGGCCGACAGGTGCTATGCTTGGTCATGCCTGGTCGGAGGTGCTACGCACGACAGATCCACCAAGGGCTTCAAGCTGTGTCGGCTGGTGGTACTTGGCAGCATGGCGCTGAGGTGTATCAGTGGCGATCGTGACGTGTTCAGCTGTTTGCGCGGGACTAAAGATGAGCATTCGTCCCGGTTGGTTGGTGCCATGAACCGGTACCAATGGACCCGTGTAACTACTTTTTTATTTTCTGCAGCTATTTTTTTGTTGATTCTTCCTGTAGCTGTTTTTTTAGTCCCACCTCGCCAAGCGAGAGGCACTCGCAGCTATTTATAAGCCCTGAGTGCAGAGACGATGACGAAGAGGCTCAATGCTCCTGCACGTTGGTTAGCTTCAAGCCTTGAGGAATACGGTAGACTGCACAGAGCTATGTGCAGTGCAGTTGACACTATTCCGAAAGGCTTGAAGCAAATTAACGAGCATTGCGTCTCTTTTTTATTTTTAATAACTTATTACAACTCAGAAATAAAAAGAAAAAAAATAAATGTAGCAGAAAAGAAAAAAACTATACAAAAAACCACTCGGAAATAAATAGAAGAAAAAATAATTTTAATTAACTTTATTAAAAAAATAGCATAGATGCTTATTTTTAATGACTTATTACAACTCAGAAATAAAAACAAAAGAATAAATATAACAGAAAAGAAAAAAAATATAGAAAACTACTCAGAAATGAATAGAAGCAAAAAATAGTTGTGATTAACTGTACTAAAAAAGGAGCATATATGCTTATTTTTAATGGCTTATTACAACTCAGAAATAAAAAGAAAAAAATAAATATAAAAAACTACTCAGAAATGAGCAGAGATGCGCTTATAGAGGAAATTCAACTTAAATTCATAACGAATTTCAAGAGAAATCCGTATGAATTTATGCTAAATTCCCTATATAAGGGCATCTATTTTCATTTTCAGAGGAGCTCAATAAGGTAGAGAGGGAGGGGCTTATAAACCGGTCATATTCCCCTTCGGTTGGCGAGGTGGGACTAAACTCTGGTCGCAACGAGGACCAACCCTTTAGTCCCGGTTGATGGCACGAACCAGGACTAATGGGCAGCCTTTGGTCCCGGTTCAAGCCACCAACCGGGACCAATGGTGTTGGGCCAGGAGCGAGGCCCATTGGTCCCGGTTCTCCCACCAACCGGGACCAATAGGTCCAGACAAACCGGTACCAATGGCCCACGTGGCCCGGCCGGCCCCCGGGCCTCACGAACCGGGTCCGATGCCCCCATTGGTCCCGGTTCTGGTTAGAACCGGGACTAATGGGCAGGACCGGCCTGGACCATTGGCCCCTTTTCTACTAGTGCTCCTTGCACACCTGGGCATATCTAATGCCAAAAATATCTGATTTTTTAAAGCTTTTTAATATTAATTCTGAATTTACCATTCATGGGGCGTAGATGAGCCCAGGCGCAGACTTGAATTATCGCTCTAATTTGTCCATGTCATGGTAAACTTGTATTTCGCGACCCATGGTTCCACTCCTTCAAGATGCGCCACATCACAGAAGTAAATTGGTCACTATGTATTTGAGTTCTCTGGCATGAGGGGGCACCAAGGTAATCCTCCCAACCAACACTGCTGCCACCAATATATTTGAACCGCCGCAGAAGGTGGGGCGAGACCGAACCTGGTGTTTTGGTGTTTACTTAGGGCATCCCAACAACGACTCTCAAATCGCCCGCATACATTCAGATCATATGGTTCAAACGTGTTCTGTCATTCAACACAGTCCTGTATTGGTCCGCTTGCCGGCCCGGACGTGCTTTTTTCACAAAACGGAGACAAAGTGCGGGGCTTTGCGGCGTCTACGCCACTGTCACGTCCTTGTCTGACTACCCTGGCCCACCAAAAAACCCACCTGCCTCTCTCGTGCTTTCCATCAAACGCCCATGCCACTTGTTGTGCCACATTGATGCCGACCTAGAGCATGCGGCGACCGACATTGATGCCTGCGATTCGACCGGACGGGAGGATGGCGCTGACGGATTTAACCTCTCGGGCGTTGCAGTCAATGTGCAAAAGCCGCGTTACGAAAAACCAAGTTCGACTGCTGCGCTACATTGAAGCGCGCTGACCGCCCTTTCGCCAGTCATGGTCGCGACTATTTAAGCCGTGCATCGGCGATGCACAGGGCCGCACTCCCCCTCCTCGAGACCGTCCCCACTCCTCGTCACTGTCCCTGAGCCCTTCCTCCTTTTCTGAGTGCAGCGGCGATGCCGAAGTCCCGATTCTCCATGCCGACAGGCGGAGGTAGAGGAAGTTCTTCCCCCGGTGGTTCTTGGCACCGCCGCCCTCGCCCTTCGGGCCCCTTGGCATCCATGCCGCCCGACTCTTTCGGCATGGAGGAGATCGTCATTTACTCCGGCCACGACAAGGACTAGAGGCGCCGCCGCCGCCGCCATAGTAGAGGCACCACCTCCTCTCGGAGGCCACTATGATGGGCGAAGAATTCATCTTCCATATCGAGATAATGACGGAGCGTTCGATCCGTCACATGGGCCAATCGCCACAATCGCGGACGTGGATCAAGGAGGAGCCGCCATACCCGCTGCGACACTGCGTGAAGCACGAGGCGCCATCCCCGCTTCGGCGGGTCAACGACAAGCCGGCGTCGCCCCAGGCGAACTGTGGCGTCCAACATCAAGGACAAGCCGGCGCCGCCCCCGTCTTGCCGCCATATACATATGGGACGCCGAGTCAAGGATGAGCCGGCATCGTCCCTGCACGGCCGGCACGCTCGCAATCACGGGCTTGCCTCGCCACCCCATGGCCACCGCCGCGCCATCAAGGAGAAGCTGCTGATAACCCACAAGTATAGGGGATCAATTGTAGCCTCTTTCGATAAGTAAAGAGTGTCGAACCCAACGAGGAGCTAAAGGTAGAACAAATATTCCCTCAAGTTCTATCGACCACCGATACAACTCTACGCACGCTTAACGTTCGCTTTACGTAGAACAAGTATGAAACTAGAATTACTTTGTAGGTGTTGTCGGATAGGTTTGCAAGATAATAAAGAACTTGTAAATAAAGAGTAGGGGCTGTTTAGATAAAGAAGCAATAAAGTAAATATAGCGAGTGTGGAAAAGTGGTGGTAGGAGTTGCGGAATTGTCCCTAAGCAACTGACTACTTTACTAGACCGATGACAACTTTCATGTGGGAGAGGCATAAGCTAACATACTTTCTCTTCTTGGATCATATGCACTTATGATTGAAACTCTAGCAAGCATCCGCAACTACTAAAGATCATTAAGGTAAAACCCAACCATAGCATTAAAGCATCAAGTCCCCTTTATCTCATATGCAACAATCCCCTTACTCGAGTTTAAGCTTCTGTCACTCTAGCAACCCACTATAAGCGAATCATGACGTATTGCAACACCCTACGGTGGGAATCCCTCATGCTTGCGTGACATGGAGGGCACAATAGGACAGTGACATAACAACAAGCAAATTAAACCAATCATAGCAATTCATCGATCACCGGTAGGACAACGAAAATCTACTCAGACATCATAGGATGGCAACACATCATTGAATAACAATATGAAGCATAAAGCACCATGTTTAAGTAGAGGGTACAACGGGTTGCGGGAGAGTGGACCGCTGAATATAGATGGGGGAAGGTGATGGAGATGTTGGTGAAGATGGCAGAGGTGTTGGTGAAGATCGCGGTGATGATGATGGCCCCCGGCGGCATTCCGGCGCCACCTGAAGCAAGGGGGAGAGAGCCCCCCCCTTCTTCTTCTTCTTCCTTGACCTTATCCCTAGATGGGATAAGGGTTTCCCCTCTTGTCCATGGCCTCCATGGCTTGGGAGGGGCGAGAGCCCCTCCGAGATTGGATCTATCTCTCTGTTTCTGCGCTCTCCGATTATGCCCCTTCACCATTTCTTTTATACCCGGAGATCCGTAACTCCGATTGGGGTGAATCTTTTGCCCAGATTTTTGTCATAAAATTAGCTTTCTTGCGGCAAAAGAAGAGCATCAACCGCCTTACGGGGTGCCCACGAGAGTCCAGGGCGCGCCTGCCCCCCTGGGGCGCGCCCCTCTATCTCGTGACCCCCTCGGGCACCGTCTCGCGTTGATTATTCCTCCCAAGAATCACAAATATTCTAAAATAATTCTCCGTCCGTTTTTAGCCCGTTTGGACTCCGTTTGATATGGGGTTTCTGCGAAACATAAAACAGGCAACAAACATGAACTGGCACTAGGCACTGGATCAATATGTTAGTCCCAAAAATAGTATAAAAATTTGCCAAAAGTAAATGAAAGTTGAATAATATTGGCATGGAACAATCAAAAATTATAGATACGACGGAGACGTATCAGCATCCCCAAGCTTAATTCCTGCTCGTCCTCGAGTAGGTAAATGATAAAAAAGATAATTTTTGATGTGGAATGCTACCTAGCATAATCTTGATCATATGTCTAATCAGGGCATGAATATTAAGACACGAGTGATTCAAAGCAATAGTCTATCATTTGGCATAAAAACAATAATACTTTAAGCATACTAATAAAGCAACTATGTCTTATCAAAATAACATAGCCAAAGAAAGCTTATCCCTACAAAATCATATGTTTGGCCATGCTTCATTTTTGTCACACAAAATGCTCCCATCATGCACAACCCCGGTTTTAGCCAAGCAATTGGTTCATACTTTTTAATGCGCTTCAGCCTTTTCAACCCTCACGCAATACATGAGCACAAGCCATGGACATGGCACTATGGGTGGAGTAGAGTATGATGATGGAGGTTGTGTGGAGAAGACAAAAAGGGAGGTCTCACATCGACGCGGCTAATCAACGGGCTATGGAGATGCCCATCAATTGATGTCAATGCGAGGAGTAGGGATTGCCGTGCAACGGATGCACTAAGAGCTATAAGTGTATGGAAGCTCAAACTGGAAACTAAGTGGGTGTGCATCCAACTTGCTTGCTCATGAAGACCTCGGGCGTTAGAGGAAGCCCATCATCAGAATATACAAGCCAAGTTCTATAATGAAAATTCCCACTAGTATATGAAAGTGATAACTCAAGAGACTCTCTATATGAAGAACATGGTGCTACTCTGAAGCACAAGTGTGGTAAAAGGATAGTAACATTGCCCCTTCTCTCTTTTTCTCTCATTTTTTTATTTTTTTATTTTTTGTATATATTTTTTGTGGGCTTCTTTGGCCTCTTTTTTTTTTAATTTGGCTTCTTTGGCCTCTTTTATTTTTCATAAAGTCCGGAGTGTTATCCCGACTTGTGGGGGAATCATAGTCTCCATCATCCTTTCCTCACTGGGGCAATGCTCTAATAATGATGATCATCACACTTTTATTTACTTACAACTCAATATTACAACTCGATATCTCGAACAAAGATATGACACTATATGAATGCTTCTGGCGGTGTACCGGGATGTGCAATGATCTAGCGTAGCAATGACATCAAAAAATGGACAAGCCATGAAAACATCATGCTAGCTATCTTATGATCATGCAAAGCAATATGACAATGAATGCTCAAGTCATGTATATGATGATGATGGAAGTTGCATGGCAATATATCTCGGAATGGCTATGGAAATGCCATGATAGGTAGGTATGGTGGCTGTTTTGAGCAAGATATAAGGAGGCTTATGTGTGATAGAGTGTATTATATCACGGGGTTTGGATGCACCAGCGAAGTTTGCACCAACTCTCGAGGTGAGAAAGGGCAATGCACGGTACCGTAGAGGCTAGCAAATTGCAGGAAGGTAAGAGTGCGTATAACCCATGGACTCACATTAGTCATAAAGAACCCATATACTTATTGCAAAAGTCTACTTGCCCTCGAAGCAAAGTACTACTATGCATGCTCCTAGGGGAAGGGTTGGTAGGAGTTAACCATCGCGCGATCCCGACCTCCACTCATATGGAAGGCAATCAAAGAACACCCCATGCTTCAAATTTGTCACACAACTGTTACCATACGTGCATGCTACGGGACTTGCAAACCTCACAAGTATTTCTCAGTTTCACAATTACCCCACTAGCACGACTCTAATATCACCACCTTTATATCGCAAAACTATTGCAAGGAATCAAACATATCATATTCAGTGATCTACAAGTTTATGTAGGATTTTATGACTAACCATGTGAATGACCAATTCCTGTCATCTCTCTAAATTGATATAAGTGAAGCAAGAGAGTTTAATTCTTTCTACAAAATATATGCCCATGCTCTAACAAATTTAAGTGAAGCAAAATAGCATTCTACAAATGGCGGTTTTCTATGTGAAGAGAAATAGGCAATCCAAACTTAAAATGATATAAGTGAAGCACATGAAGCATTCTATAAAGCCGTACTCAAAAGATTTAAGTGAAGTGCAATGAGCATTCTATAAATCAACCAAGGACTATCTCATACCAGCATGGTGCATAAAAGAAAAGTGAAAACTAAATGCAAAAGACGCTCCAAGACTTGCACATATCGCATGAACGAAACGAATCCTGAAAACATACCGATACTTGTTGAAGAAAGAGGGGATGCCTTCCGGGGAATCCCCAAGCTTAGACGCTTGAGTCTCCTTGAATATTTACTTGGGGTGCCTTGGGAATCCCCAAGCTTGAGCTCTTGCCTCTCTTCCTTTTCCTCATATCGAGACCTCCTCGATCAAACACTTCATCCACACAAAACTTCATCAGAAAACTCGGTAAGATCCGTTAGTATAATAAAGAAAATCACTACTCTAGGTACTGTTGCAAACCAATTCATATTTTGTTTTTGCATTGTGTCTACTGTAATATAATTTTTCCATGGCTTAATCCACTGATATAAATTGATAGATTCATCCAAACAAGCAAACTATGCATCAAAAACAGAATCTGTCAAAAATAGAACAGTTTGTAGCAATCTGAACATTTGCCATACTTCTGGTACCCCAACAATTCTACAAAAATTAGGAAAAATAAAAAATTTGTATATAAATACAGTGCAAAAGGAATCAGAACTACTTGATGTTCTAGTAAAAAAATGTAAAATCGCGCACTACAGCCAAAGTTTCTGTCCTGCACCGTACAAACCAACAAGCATTGTAAACATCATAAAGGCAAACCTTTGCACATTATTTTTATAATACAATGGAATTGTACAAGGGGATAATTATTTTTGATGAAAAGTTTCTGTAGTTAAGATTCACAAAGTTTCCGTGAGCATGAACAAAGTTCAAGGAGCTCTCCCACTTCAACAATGCTTGTCTCTCTCACTTTCATTTTCCTTTTTGAAAAGTGTTGGGTTCCCCTCTTTATTTTTTTGTTTTTAGATTATAAGAAAGCACACAACAGAAATAAATGACTCTCTAAAACTTCCGGGTTGTCTCCCTGGCAGCGCTTTCTTTAAAGCCATTAAGCTAGGCATATAGTGCTCAAGTAATGGATCCACCCGGATCCCAAGGCATATGAAAGCCAATTTTAATAAACAATGATTTGTAATTTAGTAGTGAGCACAAAGTAACACATATCATGCAACAACGAAGTCTAACTCTCTTCCTATGCATCGGCATGTCATAAAAGAACAATTCATGTGCACGTAGTAAAGGCCAATGCATAGTATAAACAGTTTCTTGCAATTCTATCGTGTTGGAAACATAGAGAGGTGGAGATATAGTTCCTCTCTCATAATAATTGCAAGTAGGAGCAGCAAGCACATGCATATTATATCTATCAAAATCATCATGTGTAGTGGTAAAAGGCAACCCGTCAATATAATCCTTAATAAGCACATACTTCTCCGATATAGTGTAGTTTGGAGAATTCAAAAAGATAATAGGACTATCATGCGTGGGTGCAATAGCAAAAATTTCATGTTTAACATAAGGAACTATAGCAAATTCATCTCCATAAGCATAATTCATATTGGCATCTTGGCCACAAGCATAGCAAGCATCATCAAAAAGGGATATTTCAAGAGAATCAACGGGATCATAACAATCATCATAGCAGTCATCCTTCGGTAAGCATGAAGGGGAATTAAACAATGTATGAGTTGAAGAGTTACTCTCATTCGAAGGTGGGCACGGGTAGCTAATCTGCTCTTCCTCCTTTTGTTCTTCGCTCTCCTCTTCATATTTTTCATCCAATGAGTTCACAGTTTCAGTAATTTATTCTTCCATAGCTTCCTGGACAATGGAGAAGTCCTCAATATATGGTTTAACATAGGCATTAGAAGCATAGTTATCATAGAAATATTCAAGTATTGCAACAATTTCAGATTTGTAAAGAGTAGCATCATACTTTTCAATCAAAGAAGCAATTTCGCAAGCACCCTTAAAAGCAAAAAGTTCTTCAATTCATTGAACATCATAGTAATTATAAACACCCTTAGCATACGAAGATACGATTCCATTATCAATAAACTCACATTCGTAGGGAAGGTGTTTCTTAGGGTTTTCAGAACAACAAGTAACATCATATATTTCACATAAATTCCAAGCATAGCATTGCAAACGATGAATTTGATCCAGTAAAAGTTTCCCTTTTTCAGATATACGGTGTCGCACATAACATGCATGCTCATCTAAAGATTTGCCCTCAACTAAGCTAGTTGGAGTTTCAGCACGGGCACAAAGGGATCGATGATGATCCAAGTAAAAAGCTTCAGGAGTGTGATAGATTTTGAGTGGTTTTTCAACCATTGGTTCATTAGGTGCAACTATTTTTTTGGTATTTTGTGTTTCCTACCCATAAGTAAAGATAGAAAACAACTAAGAACATAAAATAGAAATTACTTAGTGATAAAGCAAACAAGCACACACGAGAATATTCACCCCACGCTATGACTCCCCGGCAACGGCGCCAGAAAAAGGTCTTGATAACCCACAAGTATAGGGGATCAATTGTAGCCTCTTTCGATAAGTAAGAGTGTCGAACCCAACGAGGAGCTAAAGGTAGAACAAATATTCCCTCAAGTTCTATCGACCACCGATACAACTCTACGCACGCTTAACGTTTGCTTTACCTAGATCAAGTATGAAACTAGAAGTTCTTTGTAGGTGTTGTTGGATAGGTTTACAAGATAATAAAGAACTCGTAAATAAAGAGTAGGGGCTGTTTAGATAAAGAAGCAATAAAGTTAATATAGAGAGTGTGGAAAAGTGGTGGTAGGAGCTGTGGAATTGTCCCTAAGCAACTGACTACTTTACTAGACCGATAGCAAGTTTCATGTGGGAGAGGCATAAGCTAACATACTTTCTTTTCTTGGATCATATGCACTTATGATTGGGACTCTAGCAAGCATCCGCAACTACTAAAGATAATTAAGGTAAAACCAAACTATAGCATTAAAGTATCAAGTCCCCTTTATCCCATACGCAAACAACCTACTTACTCGGGTATGTGCTTCTGTCACTCACGCCACCCACCATAAGCAAATCATGAACATATTGCTAACCATATAGCAGGAATCCCTCACGCTTGCGCGACATGGAGGGCACAATAGGACACACCAATAATAAAACATGCAATTCAAACCAATCATAGCAATTCATCAAGCACTGTTAGGACAACGAAAATCTACTCAGACATCATAGGATGGCAACACATCATTGAATAATAATATGAAGCATAAAGCACCATGTTCAAGTAGAGGGTACAGCGGGTTGCGGGAGAGTGGACCGCTAGATATAGATGGGGGAAGGTGATGAAGATGTTGGTGAAGACGATGAAGGTGTTGGTGAAGATCGCGGTGATGATGATGGCCCCCGGGGGTGTTCCGGCGCCACCAAAAGCAAGGGGAGAGAGCCCCCCATCTTCTTCTTCTTCCTTGACCTTCTCCCTAGATGGGAGAAGGGTTTCCCCTCTGGTCCTTGGTTCCCATGGCATGGGAGGGGCGAGAGCCCCTCCGAGATTGGATCTATCTCTCCGTCTCTCTCTGTTTCTGCGTTCCCAGATTCTGCCCTTTCACCGTTTTTTTATATCCGGAGATCCATAACTCCGATTGAGGTGAATCTTTCACCCAGATTTTTCTCATAAAATTAGCTTTCTTGCGGCAAAAGAAGAGTGTCAACTGCCTTACAGGGTGCCCACGAGGGTCCAGGGTGCGCCTGTCTCCCTGGGCGCGCCCCCTGCCTCGTGGCCCCCTCGGGCACCGTCTCACGTTGATTCTTCCTCCCAAAAAATCACAAATATTCCAAAATAATTCTCCGTCCGTTTTATCCCGTTTGGACTCCGTTTGATATTGGGTTTCTGCGAAACATAAAACATGCAACAAACAGGAATTGGCACTGGGCACTCGATCAATAAGTTAGTCCCATAAATAGTATAAAAAGTTGACAAAAGTATATGAAAGATCAAGGATATTGGCATGGAACAATCAAAAATTATAGATACGACGGAGACGTATCAGCATCCCCAAGCTTAATTCCTGCTCGTCCTCGAGTAGGTAGATGATAAAAAAGATAATTTTTTGATGTGGAATGCTACCGAGCATAATCTTGATCATGTAATCTAATCATGGCATGAATATTAAGACACGAGTGATACAAAGCAATAGTCTATCATTTGACATGAAAATGATAATACTTCGAGCGTACTAATAAAGCAATCATGTCTTTTCAAAACAACATGGCCTAAGAAAACTTATCCCTACAAAATCATATAGTTTGGCCATGCTTCATTTTCGTCACACAAAATGCTCCCATCATGCACAACTCCGATGACAAGCCGAGCAATTGGTTCATAATTTTTAACGCGCTTCAGCCTTTTCAACCCTCACGCAATATATGAGCGCAAGCCATGGATATAGCACTATAGGTGGAATAAAATATGATGGTGGAGGTTTATGTGGAGAAGACAAAAAAAGAGAAAGTCTCACATCGACGCGGCTAATCAACGGGCTATGAAGATGCCCATCAATTGATGTCAATGCGAGGAGTAGGGATTGCCATGCAACAGATGCACTAAGAGCTATAAGTGTATGAAAGCTCAACAAAAGAAACTAAGTGGGTGTGCATCCAACTTGCTTGCTCATGAAGACCTAGGGCATTTGAGGAAGCCCATCGTTGGAATATACAAGCCAGGATCTATAATGAAAATTCCCACTAGTATATGAAAGTGACAACATAAGAGACTATCTATATGAAGAACATGGTGTTACTTTGAAGCACAAGTGTGGTAAAAGGATAGTAACATTGCCCCTTTTCTTGTTCTTTTTTTCTTTTTTTGGGTGGGATTCTTTGGCCCCCTTTTTTATTTAGGCTTCTTTGGAGTATCTTTTTTTCTTTTCTTTCTTTTTCATGGGGCAATGCCCTATAATGATGATCATCACACTTTTATTTACTTACAACTCAATATTACAACTCGATACTAGAACAAAAATATGACTCTATATGAATGCCTCCGGCGGTGTACCGGGATGTGCAATGATCTTGCATAGCAATGACATCAAAAACGGACAAGCAATAAAACATCATGCTAGCTATCTTATGATCATGCAAAGCAATATGACAATGAATGCTCAAGTCATGTATATGATGATGATGGAAGTTGCATGGCAATATATCTCAGAATGGCTATGGAAATGCCATGATAGGTAGGTATGGTGGCTGTTTTGAGGTAGATATAAGGAGGTTTATGTGTGATAGAGCGTATCGTATCACGGGGTTTGGATGCACCGGCGAAGTTTGCACCAACTCTCAAGGTGAGAAAGGGCAATGCACGGTACCGAAGAGGCTAGCAATGATGGAAGGGTAAAAGTGCGTATAATCCATGGACTCACATTAGTCATAAATAACTCATGTACTTATTGCAAAAGTTTATTAGCCCTCAAAGCAAAGTACTACTACGCATGCCCCTAGGGGGATAGATTGGTAGGAAAAGACCATCGCTCGTCCCCAACCGCCACTCATAAGGAAGACAATCAAAGAAACACCCCATGCTTCAAATTTGTCACACAACGGTTACCATACGTGCATGCTATGGGACTTGCAAACCTCAACACAAGTGTTTCTACAATCCACAACTACCCGCTAGCATCACTCTAATATCACCATCTTTATATCGCAAAACTATTGCAAGGAATCAGACATATCATATTCAGCGATCTACAAGTTTATGTAGGATTTTATGACTAACCATGTGAATGACCAATTCCTGTCATCTCTCTAAATAGATATAAGTGAAGCAAGAGAGTTTAATTATTTCTACAAAAGATATGCCCAGGCTCTAACAAATATAAGTGAAGCAAAAGAGTATTCTACAAATGGCGGTTTTCTATGTGAAGAGAACCAGGCAATCCAAACTTCAAATGATATAAGTGAAGCACATGAAGCATTCTATAAAGCCATACTCAAAAGATTTAAGTGAAGTTCAATGAGCATTCTGTAAATAAACCAAGGACTATCTCATACCAGCATGGTGCATAAAAGAAAAGTGAAAACTAAATGCAAAAGATGCTCCAAGACTTGCACATATCGCATGAATGAAACAAATCCGAAAACAATACCGATACTTGTTGAAGAAAGAGGGGATGCCTTCCGGGGCATCCCCAAGCTTAGACGCTTGAGTCTCCTTGAATATGTACTTGGGGTGCCTTGGGCATCCCTAAGCTTGAGCTCTTGCCTCTCTTCCTTTTCCTCATATCGAGACCTCCTCGATCAAACACTTCATCCACAAAAAACTTCATTAGAAAACTCGGTAAGATCCGTTAGTATAATAAAGAAAATCACTACTCTAAGTACTGTTGCAAACCAATTCATATTTTGTTTTTTCATTGTGTCTACTGTAATATAACTTTTCCGTGGCTTAATCCAGTGATATAAATTGATAGTTTCATCAAAACAAGCAAACTATGCATCAAAAACAGAATCTATCAAAAACAGAGCAGTCTGTAGCAATCTGAACATTCACCATACTTATGGTACCCCAAAAATTCTACACAAATTAGCCAAAATAAAAAATTTGTACATCAAGACATTGCAAAAGGAATCAGAACCATTTGATGTTCCAGTAAAAAAATGTAAAATCGCACACTACAGCCAAAGTTTCTGTCCTGCACCATACAAACCAACAAGCATTGTAAACATCCTAAAGGAAAACCTTAGCACATTATTTTTATAATAAAATGGAATTGTACAAGGGGATAATTATTTTTGATGAAAAGTTTCTGTAATTAAGATTCACAAAGTTTCCATGAGCATTAACAAAGTTCAAGGAGCTCTCCCACTTCAACAATGCTTGTCTTTCTCACTTTCACTTTCCTTTTTGAAAAGTTTTGGGTTCCCCTCTTTACTTTTTTTAGACTATATAAAAGCACTCAACAGAAATAAATGATTCTCTAAAACTTCCGGGTTGTCTCCCTGGCATCGCTTTCTTTAAAGACATTAAGCTAGGCATATAGTGCTCAAGTAACGGATCCACCCGGATCCCAAGGTATATCAAAGCCAATTTTAATTAACAATGATTTGTGATTTAGTAGTGAGCACAAAGTAACATATATCATGTAATGACGAAGTCTAACTCTGTTCCTATGCATTGGCATGTCATAAAAGAAAAATTCATGCACACATAGTAAAGTCCAATGCATAGTATAAACAGTTTCTTGCAATTTTATCATACTGGAAACATAGAGAGGTGGAGATGTAGTTCCTCTCTCATAATAATTGCAAGTAGGAGCAGCAAGCACATGCATATTATATCTATAAAAATCATCATGTGTAGTAGTAAAAAGCAACCCATCAATATAATCCTTAATAAGCACAAACTTCTCTGATATAGTGTAGTTTGGAGAATTCAAAAAGATAGTAGGACTATTATGCGTGGGTGCAATAGAAACAATTTCATGTTTAACATAAGGAACTATAGCAAGTTCATCTCCATAAGCATAATTCATATTGGCATCTTGGCCACAAGCATAACAAGCATCATCAAAAAGGGATATTTCAAGAGAATCAACAGGATCATACAGTCATCCTTCGGTAAGCACGAAGGGGAATTAAACAATGTATGAGTTGAAGAGTTACTCTCATTAGAAGGTGGGCACGGGTAGCTAATCCGCTCTTCCTCCTTTTGTTCTTCGCTCTCCTCATCATCTTTTTCATCCAATGAGCCCACAGTTTCATCAATTTCTTCTTCCATAGATTCCTGCAAAGTATTAGTCTCTTCTTGGACATCAGAGGCTTTCTCAATAATTGCATCAATATTGGAATTGAATTCATAATTCTCATAGCAATATTTAAGTATAGCAAAAATTTTATGGTCCATAAACTGAATCATTAAAATCTTCAAACATTTTAAACATAGATTCAATCTCATAAGAACCCATAAAAGCAATGAATTCTTCTATTTGTTCCACATCATAGTAATCAGATCTACCATTAGCATAAGAAGCTAAGGTTTTATTATCATTGAATTTGCATGAAAAGGGAAGGTGTGGAGCCTTCATCCTAGAGCAACAAGTATAATCATATCTCAAGTACAGTTTCTTAGAATACCAATACAACATATAAATTTGATCCCATAATAGTTTCCCTTTTTGTGTCAAGCGATAATCCCTAAAGTATTCACGTCGACCAACGTGTCTCCCATAACAAAGTTGAATGGGGTTTTCTCAGGATTATCAAAGTAGTACATAATATCTTTCACATAATGATCATCGAGGGTATTAGGAGGTTCCCCATCTCCATGAGCAGCAAGTACACCTAATTTTTTTGGTATTTTGTGTTCCATATCCATAACTAAAGATAGAGAACAACTTAGAACAGCAAATAAAAATTACTTAGTGATAAAGCAAACAAGCACACACGAGAATATTCACCCCACACTATGACTCCTCGGCAATGGCGCCAAAAAAAGGTCTTGATAACCCACAAGTGTAGGGGATAATTGTAGCCTCTTTCGATAAGTAAGAGTGTCGAACCCAACGAGGAGCTAAGGGTAGAACAAATATTATCTCAAGTCCTATCTGCCACTAATACGACTCAACACATTCTTAGTGTTCGCTTTACCTGTAAGTGCATCTAGTGCCCCTTAGTGATTTTGGTGTATTGAAGACTTATAGGTTAAGGGACTGATGCGTTTGTGAGTGTACACAGGTCTATAAGTCTATGAGGAGTTTGATATTTACAGAGAAAGTCGACCCCTAAAAATGAAGTTCTTCGACTGAAGACTTTGATATTCTGAAGACTTTCTGAAGACTTTGAAAGTGAAGAAATTGGTGTGACCTTGAAGACTTGATATTCATTTGAGGAACATGAAGCGTGAAGACTTTTGTTTTCGTAGTTTCATTCTCTCTTTCTTGAGTCATAGGAAACACCGTACTGTTAATGGGGGTCGAGGAAATACTAAGGAAAACTTTCCATGTGATGCTCAACTCAAAATCCTACACCTACCAATCCCTTCGAGTGAAGCCATTGGAAATCTCATACAGTTCAGTCAAGTTCTTCAGTGACAGAGACGCAGTTCTTCTGGTCACTGATAACTTTGCTCTGACTGAGGAGTTAGGAATTCGCCAGTGCGAATTGCCTACACAGTGAGGAACATGATAGCCCTGAGGAATTTGAGAGTGAAATTTCTGACCGTTGCTGTGCTGCGCACCGGCTGTCCAAAATATCTTATCCACCTAACGGTCATATCATTGAAGGGCATTTATGTCTTATCATGTCGGGCTGCTCCCTAGGCTATAAATAGCCGCCCCCTACAACCACTAGTTGGTTGGCTGCTCCGAGAGAACTTGACACTTGTCATTTGAGAGCAACCCATCCTCCGAGGACTTTGAGCAAAAATCATCAAGTGAGGAAAATCCAAAACCAAACCCCCACAAACCCAAAGTGATTGAGCATCACTGAAGAAATTGATCCCGCATGGATCCGACGCTTCTTACCTTTGAAGACTGTGCTTCTTCCAGACGGTTAGGCGTCAAGGTCTAGAGCATCCAAGAGGAATTGTGGATCGCCAAGTGACCAAGTCTGTGAATGTTTGGAAGTCACCTGAAGACTTACCACGAGTGATTGGACGAGACCTGCGTGGTCTTAGTTCAAGGAGAATACGGTGAGGACTGGGTGTCCTGAGTTGCGGCTCAGAGACTGGGTGTCCGGGACTGCGTGTCCTCAAGTTTAAATACTCAGCCGCTCCAACCAGACGTACAACTGAGACAACAGTTGGAACTGGTTTACCAAATCATTGTCTTCACCAACTAACTGGTTCTATCTCCTCAACCCTTTCATTTCCTCATTACTGTGTTGAATGTTGTTCATATCTGTGCTTGAAGACTTTGACTGAAGACTTTCACAAATTCCTCAGTTCAATTTCTTCAGTCTGTTTGTCTTCATCTGGTTATCCTGTGTTTACGCTTTCTGTACTCTGTGCTTGTCTTCATTTCATCATGATGACTATGTTTGTATACTGTTATGTTTACTTCTGAGTACTTATTCCGCTGCAAGTAGTTCTTCGCTAAGGAATTTCCTCACCAGCAAATTCCTCATTGAAGAATTCATAAAAATCGCCTATTCACCCCCCCTCTAGTCGATATAACGCACTTTCATTACCTAGAACAAGTATGAAACTAGAAGTACTTTGTAGGTGTTGTTGGTTAGTTTTGCAAGATAATAAACAACACGTAAATAAAAGCTAGTGGCTGTTTAGATAAAGAAGCAATAAAGTAAATATAGTGAGTGTGGGAAAGTGGTGGTACGAGTTATGAAATTGCCCCTAAGCAATTGACTACTTTACTAGACCGGTAATCACTATTGCAATTCTATTTGAGGGAGAGGCATAAGCTAACATACTTTCTCTTCTTGGATCATATGCACTTATGATTGGAACTCTAGCAAGCATCAGCAACTACTAAAGATCATTAAGGTAAAACCCAACCATAGCATTAAAGTATCAAGTCCCCTTTATCTCATACGCAAACAACCTACTTACTCGGGTCTGTGCTTCTGTCACTCTCGCCACCCACAATAAGAAAATCATGAACATATTGCAAACCCTACAGAGGGAATCCCTCACGCTTGCGCGACACGGAGGGCACAATAGGACAGCACCAGTAATAAAACATGCAATTCAAACCAATCATAGCAGTTCATCAATCACGGGTAGGACAACAAAAATCTACTGAGACATCATAGGATGGCAACACATCATTGGATAATAATATGAAGCATAAAGCACCATGTTCAAGTAGAGGGTACAGCGGGTTGCGGGAGAGTGGACTGCTGGATATAGATGGGGGAAGGTGATGGAGATGTTGGTGAAGATGATGAATGTGTTGGTGAAGATCGCGGTGATGATGATAGCCCCCGGCGGCGTTCCGGCGCCACCGGAAGCAAGGGGGAGAGAGCCCCCCTTCTTCTTCTTCTTCCTTGACCTTCTCCCTAGATGGGAGAAGGGTTTCCCCTCTGGTCCTTGGCTCCCATGGTATGGGAGGGGCGAGAGCCCCTCCGGGATTGGATCTATCTCTCTGTCTCTCTCTGTTTCAGCGTTCCCATATTCTGCCCTTTCACCGTTTCTTTTATATCCGGAGATCCGTAACTCCGATTGAGGTGAATCTTTCGCCCAAATTGTTCTCATAAAATTAGCTTTCTTGTGGCAAAATAAGACCGTCAACCGCCTTACGGGGTGCCCCCGAGGGTCCAAGACGCGCCTGCCTCCCTAGGGCGCGCCCCCTGCCTCGTGGCCCCCTTGGGCACCGTCTCGCGTTGATTCTTCCTCCCAAAAATCACAAATATTCCAAAATAATTCTCCGTCCGTTTTTATCCCGTTTGGACTCTGTTCGATATTGGGTTTCTGTGAAACATAAAACATGCAACAAACAGGAACTGGCACTGGGCACTGGATCAATAAGTTAGTCCCAAAAATAGTAGTTAGTCCCAAAAATAGTATAAAAAGTTGTCAAAAGTATATGAAATTGAAGAATATTGGCATGGAACAATCAAAAATTATAGATACGACGGAGACGTATCAGCCCTCCCTTTGATCATCCCGATATCGCGCGTTCCATTCCGTCATGCTTGCATTAGATTTTTCTACTGTAATTGTTTGCTCCTATTCAGATGCATAGCCTGCTTTTGTAACCTGCTTATTGTTACTTACCTACTTATCCTAAACTGCTTAGTATAGGTTGGTTAGTGATCCATCAGTGAACCCCACCTTGTCCTTGTTGCCCCTGCTTCATCATCGAAGACCCGATCAACAGGTTCGAAGACCAGGCCCCGGTACCGCACATCACTTCCCCTTAGTTGCTCGACACTACTGGGTTACTATCGAGTGCCGAGGGTCAGACCTCATCAGCACTTCTGATGTTAACCCTGTAGTGTAGTTATTCGGTCGTGGTCATCGAGGGTAATTCCGCCTTAACCACTTCCGATACGACTCTGTCGTGCAACCCGTCCACTGTGAACCTCGATGGTGGATCCTCTTATGTTCACCTTGATGATTACATCGAGTGGAATCCGTCGAGGGTGACTCCTCAGGATTTCCCCTTGGTGATAGACACACGGTTAGTATGGTTACTTTGACTTTACACTGAACCATGTTACTAAAGACGGGACGGCCCTGAGGGGTACACGGGCAAGCTTAATTGCGAGTGATGTGGAGTCGGGTTGACCTGGAAGGTGCCCGCGAGATACTTATGAGGCGTGGCCGGGCATTCCTAGCCCTTGCCGCAAGTCCTCGAGACGGGGCAACGGAGTCACATCTTTCGTGAGTCTCTACTTGTTACCGCTTGATCCTAATCCACTACGATTTGGATATTTGATCCGAGGGGCCTCTGGCCTGATAGCACTAACCATCACGTGGGCATAGTATGGGCATTCTGCGTCGTATGCATCAGTCGAAGCTTACTAGACGTCAACGACTGAGCGGCGCGCGCCGGGTTGGACTGGTAAGCACCTTCCTTTTTGAAGGAGGTAGCTAGGTCTGCTCACCGGCCGCATACGCAACGTGCAGGAGTTCCCGGGGCGATGACCCATGACCCCTGGGGGCATAGGTTTAGTCTGGCGTGCTGACCTCTCCATTAAGCCTAGGTAGGGTTGCGGCGTATTGTTTGGACAAGGCCGGGCATGACCCAGTAAAGTGTGTCGGTTGGAGTTAATCGAGCGTGGTGGGTAAGTTGGTGCACTCCTCCAGGGAAGAAAACATCTATCGATAGCCTGTCCTATGGTAACGGACACTTGGAGTTGTATTCCGAATGATACAACTAGAACTGGATACTTGTGATGTGAAATGGGTTGTGATGAGAAATGGGTTGTGATGAGAAATGGATAGTATGGCTTTGGGATTGCTTTCTCAGAGGGAGTCGAGAAAGGATCTCTGGCCGAGGTTGATAACACTACTACTACTTTACTTTATGCTACTCTTATCTCTTCTGATGCTGCAAGATGCTTGGAGCTGCTTGAAGATGCTAGTCTTCGATAGGCTAGGCTTTCCCCTTCTCTTCAGGCATTCTGCAGTTCAGTCCACATATACAACCCATTTCATTAATACTGATGCATATGTAGTGTAGATCCTTGCTTGCGAGTACTTTGGATGAGTACTCACGGTTGCTTTGCTCCCCTTTTCCCACCTCTTTCCATTCTTCCCGGATGCTGCAACCAGATGGTGGAGCCCAGGATCCAGACGCCACCTTCGACGAAGAGTACTTCTACCACGAGGGTGCTTATTACTACGTGGAGGCTGCCGACGACCAGGAGTAGTTAGGAGGCTCCTAGGCAGGAGGCCTTGCCTTTTCGATCAATGTTGCTTTTGTGCTAGCCTTCTTAAGGCAAACCTTGTCTAACTTATGTCTGTACTCAGATATTGTTGCTTCCGCTGACTCTTGTGTATTCGAGCTTATGTATTCGAGCTTATGTATTCGAGCCCTCGAGGCCCCTGGCTTGTAATATAAAGCTTGTATTATTTTAATTATGTCTAGAGTTGTGTTGTGATATCTTCCCGTGAGTCCTTGATCTTGATCGTACACATTTGCATGCATGATTAGTGTACGATTGAATCGAGGGCGTCACATAATCTATACTCAAACCATACTTCTGCTATGCCAAAAATTATGACAAAAACTGGACCACGTGAGCAATTTGTATATTAATCTTCTGAAAAAAGAATCAACTCAAAATCACTCTTCTGTTAAAAATGAGAGTTATTTTCGTGAGCGCAGAAGTCTCTGTTTTTCAGCAAGATCAAATCAACTATCACCCAACATGATCCCAAAGGCTTTACTTGGCACTTTATTGAAACAAAAGCAATAAAACATGATTACTACAGTAGCATAATCATGTGAACACACAAAAACAGTAGGTAAAAGTATTGGGTTGTCTCCCAACAAGCGCTTTTCTTTAATGCCTTTTAGCTAGGCATGATGATTTCAATGATGCTCGCGTAAAAGATAAGAATTGAAACATAATGAGAGCATCATGAAGCAAATGACTAGCACATTTAAGTCTAACACACTTCCTGTGCATAGGTATTTTGTGAGCAAATAATTTATGGGAGCAAGAATCATCTAGCATAGGAAGGCAAAACAAGTGCAACTTAAAAACCTTAACACAAAGAGAGGGAACTTGATATTATTGCAGTATGTAAAAGCATATGTTTCTTTCTCATAGTAATTTTCAATAGCATCATGAATGAATTCAACAATATAACTATCACATAAAGCATTCTTTTCATGGTCCACAAGCATAGAAAATTTATTACTCTCCTCATAAGCAAATTTCTTCTCATCAATAGTAGTGGGAGCAAACTCAACAAAATAACTATCATGAGAGTGAAAATCAAAATCATGATGACAAGTTTCATGGTTATCATTATTTTTTTAGCATACATGTCATCACCATAATCATCATATATAGGAACTTTGTTGTCATAATCAATTTCAACCTCCTCCAAGATAGTGGCTTCATCATTAAATACAGTCATGACCTCTCCAAATCCACTTTAATTATTATAATCATCATAAATAGGAGGCATGAAATCATCATAATAATTTATCTCATCAAAACTTGGGGCAGTGAAAATGTCATATTCATCAAACATTGCATCCCCAAGCTTGTACCATTGCGTATCATTGACATCATGCTCATCATTCATGCCAATCATTTTATTAAATTCTTATTCTATCAATTGAGCACAATTTTCTGAGCCATCATTTTCAAGGAAGATATTACAAAGATGATCAATAATGTGATGCAACCTCAATTCCATTTTTGTGTAGTTTTCTTTAATAAACCAAACTAGTGATAAAACAAGAAACTAAAAGATTCGATTGCAACATATAAAGATATACCTTCAAGCACTCACCTCCCCGGCAACGGCGCCAGAAAAGAGCTTGATGCATACTATGCAACTTTATTCTTGTAGATACGTGTTGGGCCTCCAAGTGCAGAGTTTTGTAGGACAATAGCAATTTTCTATCAAGTGGATGACCTAAGGTTTATCAATCCGTGAGAGGTGTAGGATGAAGGTGGTCTCTCTCAAACGACCCTGCAAAAAAATACAAGAAATCTCTTGTGTCCCCAACACCCCCAATACAATGGAAATTGTATAGGTACACTAGTTCGGCAAAGAGATGGTGATAATAGTGTAGTACAGATAGTAGATATGAGTTTTGTAGTGCAAACAATAAAAAAGAGCAAGGTAGTAAATAGTAAAATGGAGCACAAACGGTATTGCAATGATGGAAAATGAGGCCTAGGGTGCATACTTTCACTAGTGCAATCTCTCAACAATACTAACATAGTTGGATCATATAACCATCCCTCAAAGTGCAACGAAGAATCACTCCAAAGTTCCTATCTAGCGGAGAACATAAGACGGAATTGTTTGTAGGGTACGAAACCACCTCAAAGCTATTCTTTCTGTTTGATCTATTCAAGAGTTAGTACTAAAATAACACGAAGCTATTCTTTCTGTTTGATCTATCCTAGAGTTCGTACTAAAATAACACCAAAGCAAATTCAGATTTATAATATTCAATCCAAAATAAAGAACTTCAAAGAGTGCCCCAAGATTTCTATCGGAGAAACAAAGACAAGAACATGCATCAACCCCTATGCATAGATTACCCCAATGTCAACTCGGGAATCCGCGAGTTGAGTGCCAAAAGATATATCAAGTGAATCAATACGATACCCCATTGTCACCACGAGTATTCAATTGCAAGACCTATATCAAGTGTTCTCAAATCCATAAAAGTATTCAATCCGATAACAACGAAATCTCAAAGGGAAAAACTCAATTCATCACAACAAGATAGAGAGGGGAAAACACCATATGATCCGACTATATTAACAAAGCCCGTGATACATCAAGATCGTGACATCTCAAGAACACGAGAGAGAGAGAGAGAGAGAGAGATTAAACACATAGCTACTGGTACAAACCCTCAGCCCCGAGGGCGGACTACTCCCTCCTCATCGTGGTGGCCGCCGGGATGATGAAGATGGTCACCGGTGATGACCCCCCTTCCGGCAGGGTACCGGAATAGGGTCTAGATTGGATCTCGTGGATACAGGCCTTGCAGCGGCGGAACTTCTGATCTCAGGCTACCCCGAAGGGTTTCGGAATATTTGGGAATTTATAGTGCAAAGAGGGGGTGCAGGAGGCCACCGATGTGGTCACAACCCACCTGGGCGTGCCCTGGTGGGTTGTGCCCCCCTCAGGGCACCCCCCAGGTTTAGCTCAGGCCCATTGGGTTCCTTCTGGTCCAGAAAAAATCTCCAAAAAGTCACGCGGTGTTTGGTCTCTGTTTGATATTGATTTCCTGCGATGTAAAAAACAAGCAAAAAACAGCAACTGGCACTGGGCACTGGGTCAATAGGTTAGTCCCAAAAAATGATATAAAGTTGCTATAAAATGATTGTAAGCACCCAAGAATGATAAAATAATAGCATGAATACTTCATAAATTATAGATACGTTCAAGACGTATCAGGAACATTTTTCAAATTTCGCAAGCACCCAAACACATTAATTTGTCAAATTTTACCACAGAAAAAGCAAATTTTTTATTTTGTTTTCTTTTTATTTATTTTACAGTTCATCAGGGAGGAATTGAGCTCGGGAGGAGATACTTCACGTCCCATTCAATGTTCATATATGCATCTAAACTACTCGTAGCAAGCACACATGCAAGCATATGAACAACCACATATGACAGGCAAGCATATGAATCATACACACATGAAACATATAGATCAAGACGAACATTACGCAAGTTAATAATGAGCAATGATGTGGGCATATGATGGTTGACTGACTTGCTTCGCATGAAGATCTCTTGGAAAAGATGGTGGTTGTCGGCTGGATCGGGAATACTAGAAAGTATGTTTCAAAAATGCCTAAACAGATAACATGTGTACAAGTAATAATTTAGAAACTTACAACATGGATGAAAATGGTTGCACTCCATCAGGCTCAGAAAAGGATCAACGTGGTCCTAGAGTCACTCAATCGGATCAATGAACAAACAGCTGTTGCGGTCCTAGTGCGAGGGACCTTCGTTAAAATAATTATTTCATTCAGGTCCTACACACTATTCTGCGAATGAACAAGAATTAGTCTATTGCAATGGGCCAGCTTGGGTTGATTCTCTTCGGAACAGGATGTTGCTGGCCCGAGGAGACATGGGTTGCAGACGGCGTTGGAGACATGGACTACGCTTTCTTAAGTGGAAAATCTAAAACAATATAGATTATAGTATCTACAACCACACGTATCAAATTCGAGTTGCCAAACACCCACACACATCCAGACGCGTTCGCGGACGGTTATCGGCATAGCCCAAATTCTGGGCCGGCCCTGGGGTATGGCCGGCGGGGCGACTGCCCAGGGCCCAGGCGAGGGGGGAGGGGGCATGATGGAGGGCATGATGGAGTGCTGGCGCAACGGCCGCGCTTCAGGCGGCATGGATGACGGTGGTTCGTGCAGGGCAGGCTGTGGTGGTGATGGATCTGGCTCGTGGTGGTCCCCTGCGGCGAATGCTGGGAGCAGCGCAGTCTGGCGGCCCTGGGTCGTCGGGCTGTAGGCGGGTGGAGCGCGCATGGCCACGGAAGCTGGCTTGGATGGCAGGCGGCGCGGGCCTAGGTGGCCTCGGCTGGTTCCTGTGGCTCCGCCTTGTGGGCGCGGTGGCTAGCGTTGGTGGGCCCTGTCCAGCTTCGGTGTGAGTGCCTCGGCTGGGTAGGGGGGCGGTGCGGGCCTGGTGTTCTACGGCAGTGTGGTAGAGGTGGTTTCGCAGGCGGCAGTGGCGACCTCCTTCTCCTGGATTTGTGTTGGAGGATGGCTCAGATCTAGGGTTCGTGCCTGAGCGGGCTTGACTAGGGCCCGGGGCGGATCAGAGCCTTTGCTTCGGGTAGGGGAGGTCGGGCTTGGCCCGGGATTTGCTCGCGGGCTTCCCCGTGGGTATGGTGCTTGGTGGTGGTGGTCGTGGTAGTGTTGTGTTGGTGCGCGGATTGGCATCGATTACCATGGACATGGCGTCGTGTGAGTCGCTTGGCCAAGGTCTTGGACCTGACTCATTAGCGGTTGTCATCAGTGTTGGAGTCGTGTCCCTCCCTGTCAACTGCGATTGGCTAGGGACGCAGGTCTGGGTGCCTCCTACGGTGCACGTGCCTACCCAGACTCTGGGACTAATGCCGGGCTAGGAGTTGACAGAGTGGCGTCACTCTTCCTACCGTGGTTGAGTGTGCCGTGATGTGCATGACATATGCTATCTGGCGATAGGGATGCCGGGGCGGTGGCTCCGGATGGCGGTTCGCATGGTTGCTCTCCGGCGGGCATCATTGCGATGGTGGTGGCTCTCCTTCGGGGTTGTGTGGGCAACGGGAGGTGCAGCGGCTGGTAGCTCGGATGTGTCCTCTCGCTTGGAGGGGCGGCGTCCCGATCCGGATATGGGACTCTAGCACTTCCGCATTACGCCTGGTGACCTCGTGGTGACACGGGGGGTTTCCAAGCGAAAGCTCTGTGCCTTGGCGCCGACGACGGTGGCGCCCGTGTTTGTCGTGCTCTTCTTGAAGACGTCATCATGGTTCTTCTCTCCGTGTCAGGGCCCAGGGTGAAGACCTTTGTCCGGTGTGGACTCGGCAACGGCGACGCTCTGCGCCGTTTCCCCTTTTGAGGGCTTGTCGTGGAGTTTAGGTGTGCTAGGTCGTAGTGTGGGGTGTGTCTAGTTCTCCCGGTGCTCTTTGTTGGTAGTGGTCGCGTGCGTTCTGCGTTTGCTGATTATTTCAGGATTGGCTTTGTTAGAGGGTTACCTCACCATCTTGTATCGTTTAGCCGTGTACTTGTTCGGTTGGTGCTTTATCTATAAAGCGGAGCGAAAGCCTGTTTCGGGAGATGATGGAGTATATATATAATACTATAGCCCAGCAAAAAAATAGGTAAAAGATACAAAAGAATTAAAGAAAAAAAATAGGCTAGGCACATCAGGTGGCTAGCTAGCGATCGTTGATAGATTAGCGAACGCGAAGCGGCGCCGTGACTCACGCCAGTAGCCAGGCACACGACTGCTCGTTTTCCTATTCCTTCGTAGATTAGGTTAGTCAGATGCCGTGACGCCCGTTGGCCTCCTTGCTCCGTCGCTCGGCGCCTTGCCGCATCACCCTGGCCTCGGCCGCCGCTAGAGCTACGTGCGCCGCGCGCCACATAGCAGTCAGGCAGCCCGCGGCAATACGTATACAAGTATACATCCAACTCGCGGCTGCAAGTCTTAAGTCTGCAACGCAGCCGTCGAGTTTTCCTCCTATCCCTGGCGGCTGCAACCCTAGCCGCCGCCAGGAGAGCCCAATCTTCCAGCACCATCCTCCGGCGGCTCCCCTCCGCAGGCGACTTCGGTCTTCGGTGGGTCGCCGGATCCACGCGTGTGGATCGTTTTTACTCCCTCAGAGTCTAGATTTTTAGGTTGTTCATCGTCTTTGTTTCGGCGGCGACGATGACAGCACTAAATAAAGATTCTTCGGATCCTTCCTTGACAAGGTCATCGATCCTATGGTTGGGGTTGGATTTGAAAACCAGTCTGTTCAAGCAAGGATGGCATGGCGGCGGCGTCATCCTCGTGGTGGACCTGTGTCCTCAGGCTCCGCCGTTGCGACGGCGTTTGCTCCAGCGTCGGAGCGGAGCTTGGGAGGTAGTCCAGGAGCGGATGCAGATTGTGGTCTGCATCAACGACATATGGAAGACAGGACATGTGTTGGGTTCGTGGTTCGTGGATGGCAGGTATGGTTTCCTTCTGCGATGTCTTAGTCGCGGTGGGGTGCCAGATCTGGAGTTCGATGGCGTGTCCGGGGTGTTTCCCCGGTCTGATTCGTTCAACGGTAAGGGCTTCACTTTTGGTGAGCCACCTTGGAGGTCCGCAAAGCTGCATATCAGCGATGGAGCTGCATCGAGAGCGGGTGAGGAGGTGATCCATCATTCTTATCTTTGGTGGCTGCTGTCGTGGTGCTGGAGGCAGGTGGTGGGTGTTGGTGTCAAGCTCAGAGATGTTCTGCTATCTTTTCAGTTCTATCATATCGGTCCTTACGTGACTTGTACTTTAATCTTTATGATATGAATGAGACACATATTACCATGCAAAAAAAACGCGGCAGTCCCCAATCCCTAGAGTACGTTTGAATGTTTCCAACTTTCCATCCATGCTCCTCAGTTCCTGCCTATCCTCCAAAGCCCAATTTGACAATTTCACTAGTTTATTTATTCTTTATTTAGTATGTACGTATTCAACTATACATCCATGATCGAGCCTCAAATTTCAGTATGCACGAAGTTTTAAAATTTTCTAATCCAATCTATCAATCTTGTGTCATTCTATGTACATGTCTAGGGTGCCAATCATCCGATGTATAAATTCCTAATTCTTTGTATCTTCTTTTGATCTTTTCTTCATGATTTTAGGACATTAGCCTGCCATGTTACCTAAGAAGAAGCAGTTGTCGGGTGCTGAAAAAAGGAGGAAAAAGAAAGAAAGTGTTCTGAAAATTCTACCACTGAAAGAGGGAAAGGAAAGAAACTTTTTTTGAAGCACTGAAGTATTATTGTTGTCAATGAAGTCAGTCTAATTTGGTTCTTATTTGAGGTAATCATATGATGTTAGTTTCATTTTGTGATTTTTTTAGTATTATTGTTGTTGATGGAATCAGTTCGAATTTGGTTATTATTGTTCTTGATGGAGTCAATTGAAGTATTATGGAGGGAGATATTGACGCTATTGGTGCCTGAGCCGCCAACCTCATGGTCATTGGCGGTCGGGCGCACCACCGACTTGCCCTCGTCCTCCTCTTTGAAATCGGCGAAGAACTCATCAAACTCTGCCTTCCGCTGGAGGAGGATGCGGCGGACCGCCTCCACCTTGTGCTCCTACTCAAAGGACTCGTGTAGGGTCTGCTGCTCAACCAGCTCCTCCACCTGGGCCCCATGAACTATGCCATGGTGTTGGCCATGTCGAAGCTGGCGGAAAATGGATCTGCCGCGGCCGCCTCCGCCGGCTCCAGCTCCTCCTCCTCCTGCATAGCAGGGTCATCCTCCTACGGCTTCACCACCTCCTCCTTCGGCTCTTGCGTGCCACCAGGCCCATATCTCCTCCAGCAGCTACAACCAACGCTCTGGCGTCAACATGGAGTATGTGGTGACCTCTGTCGGGCCTTGACTAGCAGCTATAGCGAGCGAATGGAAGCTGACGGTATGGGTGGGAGGGAGATCGAAGGAATGGGGAAGGGCGATTGGGCTGTTGCCGCCCGACTTAAATAACGAGCAACATACCAGATCGACACCACGCGGCTCCATGAATGTGTCTACACCGAGGACCGGATCAGGAGGCGTCTGTTGGACCGATGGTCTCTTCGTGTGACTAGGTGGGCCCTTGCGGTCAGTCCTATCTGGGGAGCGCGTTCGGCGTCCCTTTATTCGCCTCAAATATGGGCCGAGTATGGTAGTGCCGGTTAGTTCGGGCGTTTGAACCGTATTTATGAGGCCTAGTTGGGTGTGGTTTTTCGTCGGGCAGCCCGCCCGGAAGTTTGAGGCCGGTACCAAGGGGTCGCACTACCAGAATAACTGGCGATGCCGACGGCCGAACCTATGCCGACGGCCCCCATCGGCATAGATTGGCCTATCCCGACGGCCCAGCCCAGGCCGTCGGCATAGAAAAGCCGTCGGCGTATATCCATCTATGCCGATGGGCCCTGTCGGTGTCAAAACCGGCGGATCTCGGGTAGGGGGTCCCGAACTGTGCGTCTAGGCGGATGGTAACAGGAGACAAGGGACACGATGTTTTTACCCAGGTTCGGGCCCTCTTGATGGAGGTAAAACCCTACTCCTGCTTGATTGATATTGATGATATGGGTAGTACAAGAGTGGATCTACCACGAGATCAAGGAGGCTAAACCCTAGAAGCTAGCCTATGGTATGATTGTTGTAATGGTTGTTGTGTCCTACGGACTAAAACCCTCCGGTTTATATAGACACCGGGGAGGGCTAGGGTTACACAGAGTCGGTTACAATGGTAGGAGATCTACATATCCGTATTGCCAAGCTTGCCTTCCACACCAAGGAAAGTCCCATCCGGACACGGGACGAAGTCTTCAATCTTGTATCTTCATAGTCTTGGAGTCCGGCCGATGATGATAGTCCGGCTATCCGGACACCCCCTAGTCCAGGACTCCCTCAGTAGCCCCCGAACCAGGCTTCAATGATGATAAGTCCAGCGCGTGTATAGTCTTCAGCGTTGCAAGGCGGGTTCTCCTTTAAGTTCCATGTACCTGCCGAATAGTGTTCGGCTATTTTGTAAACATTGCGCTCCTTGTCTTCCACGCCCAATAATGGCCTTCTTCCACGCGTCGCACGAATGCGAAAAGCCAGGGTATCTTTTATGTTTTACCCCCTAGCTGCGCAAATAATCTGCCTATAAGAGAGGCAAGAATCCAGATCCAAATCACACCATTTTCCGTCCGCGAGTACTCATCGGAGCGCCTCTGACCAAAAATCCATTCCATCATGGACCGTCGTCGCGGCTCCTCCTCTCGTGCTCCCAGCCCTTTGCCAGGAGATTGGAGGAGGTGTTCTGTCCCTCACAACGAGCTAGTGACGCTCCAAGCGGAGGGATATCTTCCTCCGGCCTTTATGGTCCCGGTTCGAGCCGGGCTGGCCACCTACAAAGGTGGGAAGCAAGCGGAGGCTACCCCATGTCCCAACAAAGGGGAGCGGGTATGCTTCGTCCCCTATCTGATAAGGTGGCTCGGATTTCCTATACATTCGTTCCTCCGCGGCCTTCTGGAGTTCTACGGACTCCAGCTCCATCACCTCACGCCTGCCTCGATTCTGCATATCGCGGGCTTCGTAGCTCTTTGTGAGCTATTTCTGGGCATTGAGCCCCATTTTGCGCTGTGGAAGAGGTTATTTTGCCTCGTACCCCGCTCTCACGGGGGGTCCATATATCAAGTGGGCGGTGCCGAAATATGGCGCATCGCCGGGACCGGATATCTATCCGGAACCCCTAAGAAGGCGTCCGAAGACTGGCCTTCCGAATGGTTTTACGTAGAAGACGCTCCGCTGCCGGACCCTGTCCGGATCGGCCTCCCGGAGTTCAACAATGCTCCTCTGAAGAAACGCCTGAGTTGGCATCCGCGGAGCCCCCAGCTGGAGGAAGACAAGAGCGTCCACTATTTGATGGGCCGGATAAGGTTACTGGCCCATTCCGGACTGACCATGATTGGAGTCATGGCCACGTGCATTATGCGGGGTGTGCAGCCGCTGCAATACAGGGGCCACCACATGTGGGATTTCAATGGAGAGAATGATGCCACGCGTCATGGCCGCCAAGGGCCGGGATCGGCCGAAGACCTGGTGAAGATTCTGTCCGGCCTGTACAAGGGGGAGAAGGAGGACTTCCTCCAGATGAGCCCATTGAATGGGTTCTCCATGAACAACCCTCGAAGCTGGGTAAGCGAATGTTCATTTATCCAACCCACGCTTTCAAAATTAAGTATCTTACTTTATGGTTTTGACGCAGGGTCTGCGCCGGACTGTGGAGAGCATTCATAGCCCGGCTCCACAGCCCGAGGATCCAGAAAGATCCCTTGATCCGTCCTCCGAAGAGGATCCGGACATAAAGGTGGAGCTAATCGACGGGGTGTTCTATCAACTCAGCATGGACAATGCTCTAGTCGCCATTACGGCTGACTACCCCAGCCTATCTCCGGCTCCCCAGGTGATTGTGACCGAAGTCCTGACACCATTATTCCGTCCTTGCGCATTTCTGACCACCGTGTACCATGGTGTCTCGCAGGGGGCGCCTTCAGGGCAGGAGGCCGAGGCCACGGCAGCTGGCCAACAAGGGTCAGTCCAGCCCAGCAGGCGGAAGAGGAGTGCGGCGCGGATCGAGACGTCGTCGAAACAGTATAGCTCGCGATTGTTATTTAGGACAAAGTTCCTAGGAAGTGTTTGAATGCTCATGACCTTTGCAGGAGAAAGAGTGCCAGCCAGACTGTGGGCGTAGGAGTTGCCAACCCAGCTTCTGCCAGCCAGGCTCCAACGCCTGGTCTGGAGGGGGAGGCGAGCGCAAGGCGCGAGCCGGATACTCCTCCAACGGAGGATGCCGACAGACTGTCCACCACCAGGTCTGAGGTGGAGAGCACCATGAACCATAGGCGCCGCCGGACAGTTTTTCGTGACGCGTGCTTCTTCCCCGAGGCGTTGAATGCCTTTAACGCGGGGGACACGCAACTCCGTGCTGCTCAAGATGGTTTGACCAGAGCCACGGAGCAATATGTAAAGGACATACGGGTAAGAGATTTTAATAGTTGTATATGCCAGTAGCCCCCGAGACTTAAAGTAGTTGGAATAACTGATTTAAGGATCATTTGATATGCAGGGTCTTACAGAGAAGAAAACCCGACTGTCCCATGAGCTAGAAGAGTGCAAGGCCCAACTTGAGGCCGCACTAGCTGCCGCAGGAGGAAGCACAGAGACCCCTCCTGGTAACACATTATTTCGAAAAGATAATCGGTGTGCAGCGTACGTGTAAGTCTGACAATGACATTGCAGGTGGTGCCGGACAGGATCCGGACAGGAAAGAATTACTGCGCCAGCTGAAGGCCGGCGAGAGGGTGCTGACGAGGGTGCATCAGGAAAGGAACAAGCTCCAGGATGCCCACGCCCAGCTTGGAGAAGAGCTGAAAGGTGTTCGGGACGAGCTGTCTGGCTCCGTGAAGGAGAATCAGCGGCTTCGTCGCGACATCTATAGTAAGTGCTTGAGCGAACTCCTTTGAAAAGAAGAATTCGGCGAGGAAGTCAATTGACAAAACTATGGCTGTAGGTGTGCTCACAGGTCGTCCTGCGGAGGAGATGCCCGTATCAACGGGTGATCAACTTCCCGAACTGGTGCAACAGCTCGAACGAGTTCGGCAGGCAATGAGCGGCGTCGTCCAGGCCTTATGGCCATCCCTCTCCCTACCCGAGGGCCTTGGAGAGCTTGCGGAGAAGCTTCAGGGAGCGCGGCAGCGCTTCCGTTTATGGAAGATTTCAGCCTGCCGCCAAGGTGCCAGGGAGGCCTGGGCCATGGTGAAGACGCGGTACAAGAAGGCGGATCCCAACCACATGGCCGAGGTCGGACCTGTGGGGCCCGATGGGAAGGAGATCCCTGTGAGTTTAGTGTACGGCCAAGTATAGTTGGCCGCTAAATTTTCCCAACGGGACTGTAAATTAGACAGCCTGTTAGACGGGATTGAGGAAGAATACAGTCAGTCGATTTGACAATGTATTTTAAAATGACATGTAAAATGCCTTCTAGCCGGATTGTAGATCGTTTGTCTTTGCCGACCTTTTCGCTTCAACCTCGGGACCCTAGAGTCCGGAGTGTGTCCGAATACCTTCTCGGTTAAGAAACAATCGGGGCATGCATGGAGACCAGGCGTAGGGGTCATTAGTGCTTTATCAGACAAGTGCCCAACTAGTTATGTTATATTACATGGTTAGTAAGAAACATCTTCCAGGGAGAATAGTTCCGTTAAGGGTTCCTTTCCCTGGGAGGCATGCCCTAAAGTGAATGTCCGGACTGCGAAAAGAGCAGAAAAACATCTGGGGGCAGATAAATGAATAGGTAAAAAAAATCATCTTTCAAGTCACCGACCGAATATTCCCTTAAGAACGCTAGCTTTCGGCTTCACCCAGTCTGAGGTACACATCCGGCTGACCCGGCAGTAACAATCGCAGAGGTGCTCCCTTTACCTCCTAGCCGAACAATCGGGAACGTAGGGGTAAGCACAGGAGCCAGGCAACCCAGCTTGGCCAAAACTTAAGTCATATCGATGCATATAATGGTGAATAAAAGGTACATGTGGAAGTTTGACACATGTGCTGGGCATGAAGCCCTTATAAGTAAGCTTCTGGTAAAGAAGCCCCCGGGTATAATGAGTGCGGATAGCACATCAAGTGTTTGCGAACAATGAGCAAGTAGGCCTTTAAGGGCTTGTATGAAAAGGGGGTGAGAGAAAAAAGAGAAAAAAAAAAGACAGCTGAAGTGTAAAAAGTTGGACGGGGGAAGGAGACGAACTCTTAGTCCAGCGCTAGGCATAGAATCTTCGGAGGCGGGCTGCGTTCCATGGGTTCGGCTCGAGTCAGTTGTCCGATGCATTTCGCAGACGGTACAGTCCGCCGGTCAGGACTTGATCGATAATGAAGGGGCCTTCCCATTTGGGCTTGACCTTGTCATTTTTCTTGTCCAGCAGGCGTAGAACTAGTTCGCCAACATTGTATGTCTTGGCCCGTACTTCTCTACTTTGATATCTTCGAGCCTGCTGCTGATAGAATGCGGAACGAGCCTTGGCGACGTCGCGTTCTTCCTCCAATGCATCCAAGTTGTCCTGCCGATCTAGCTCGGCTTCTCTTTCTTCGTACATGCGCACTCGAGGTGAGTCATGAATTATGTCGCAGGGCAAAACTGCTTCTGCGCCGTATACCATAAAAAATGGTGTGAATCCGGTAGTACGGTTGGGCGTTGTCCGTGTTGGAAATATGCCCTAGAGGCAATAATAAAAGTATTATTATTATATTTCCTTGTTCATGATAATTGTCTTTTATTCATGCTATAACTGTATTATCCGGAAATCGTAATACACGTGTGAATACATAGACCACAATATGTCCCTAGTGAGCCTCTAGTTGACTAGCTCGTTGTGATCAACAGATAGTCATGGTTTCCTGGCTATGGACATTGGATGTCGTTGATAACGGGATCACATCATTAGGAGAATGATGTGATGGACAAGACCCAATCCTAAGCCTAGCACAAAGATCGTGTAGTTCATATGCTAAAGCTTTTCTAATGTCAAGTATCTTTTCCTTAGACCATGAGATTGTGCAACTCCCGGATACCGTAGGAATGCTTTGGGTGTACCAAACGTCACAACGTAACTGGGTGGCTATAAAGGTGCATTACAGGTATCTCCGAAAGTATCTGTTGGGTTGGCACGAATCGAGACTTGGATTTGTCACTCCGTGTAAACGGAGAGGTATCTCTGGGCCCACTCGGTAGGACATCATCATAATGTGCACAATGTGACCAAGGGGTTGATCACGGGATGATGTGTTAGGGAACGAGTAAAGATACTTGCCGGTAACGAGATTGAACAAGGTATCGGGATACCGACGATCGAATCTCGGGCAAGTATCGTACCGCTAGACAAAGGGAATTGCATACGGGATTGATTAAGTCCTTGACATCGTGGTTCATCCGATGAGATCATCGTGGAACATGTGGGAGCCGACATGGGTATCCAGATCCCGCTGTTGGTTATTGACCGGAGAACGTCTCGGTCATGTCTGCATGTCTCCCGAACCCGTAGGGTCTACACACTTAAGGTTCGATGACGCTAGGGTTATAAAGGAAGCTTGTATGTGGTTACTGAATGTTGTTCAGAGTCCCGGATGAGATCCCGGACATCACGAGGAGTTCCAGAATGGTCCGGAGGTAAAGATTTATATATAGGAAGTCCTGTTTCGGCCATCGGGACAAGTTTCGGGGTCATCGGTATTGTACCGGGACCACCGGAAGGGTCCCGGGGGCCCACCGGGTGGGGCCACCTATCCCGAAGGGTCCCATGGGCTGAAGTGGGAAGGGATCCAGCCCAAAGTGGGCTGGGGCGCCACTTCCCTCATGGACCATGCGCCTAGGGTGAAGGGGGAAACCTAAGGAAGAGTCCTAGGAGGGGAAGGCACCTCCTAGGTGCCTTGGGGGGGAGGGAATCCTCCCTTGGCCGCCGCCCCTTTCCCATCTAGGGCTGCCGCACCCCCTAGGGTGGGAACCCTAGAGGGGGCGCACCCTCCTCCCTCTCCCCCATATATAGTGAGGCCTGGGGCTGCCCATAAGGTGTGATTCGATCTCTGCCTGTTGGTGCAGCCCTCCCTCTCTTTCTCCTCATATCTCGCGGTGCTTGGCGAAGCCCTGCAGGATTGCCACGCTCCTCCATCACCACCACGCCATTATGCTGCTGCTGGATGGAGTCTTCCTCAACCTCTCCCTCTCTCCTTGCTGGATCAAGGCGTGGGAGACGTCACCGGGCTGTACGTGTGTTGAACACGGAGGTGCCGTGCGTTCGGCACTTGATCATCGGTGATTTGAATCACGACGAGTACAACTCCATCAACCCCGTTCACTTGAACGCTTCCGCTTAGCGATCTACAAGGGTATGTAGATGCACTCTCCTTCCCCTCGTTGCTGGTCTCTCCATAGATAGATCTTGGTGATACGTAGGAAATTTTTTGAATTTCTGCTACGTTCCCCAACAGTGGCATCATGAGCTAGGTCTATTGCGTAGATTCTTTGCACGAGTAGAACACAAAGTAGTTGTGGGCGTTGATTTTGTTCAATATGCTTGCCGTTACTAGTCTTACCTTGATTCGGCGGCATCGTGGGATGAAGCGGCCTGGACCAACCTTACACGTACGCTTACGTGAGACCGGTTCCACCGACAAACATGCACTAGTTGCATAAGGTGGCTGGCGGGTGTCTGTCTCTCCTACTTTAGTCGGATCGGATTCGATGAAAAGGGTCCTTATGAAGGGTAAATAGCAATTGGAATATCACGTTGTGATCTTTGCGTAGGTAAGAAACGTTCTTGCTAGTAACCCATAGCAGCCACGTAAAACATGCAAACAACAATTAGAGGACGTCTAACTTGTTTTTGCAGGGTATGCTTTGTGATGTGATATGGCCAAAGGATGTGATGAATGATATATGTGATGTATGAGATTGATCATGTTCTTGTAATAGGAATCACGACTTGCATGTCAATGAGTATGACAACCGGCAGGAGCCATAGGAGTTGTCTTTATTTATTTATGACCTGCGTGTCAACTTAAACGTCATGTAATTACTTTACTTTATTGCTAACGGTAGCCATAGAAGTAGAAGTAATAGTTGGTGAGACAACTTCATGAAGACACGATGATGGAGATCATGATGATGGAGATCATGGTGTCATGCCGGTGACGATGATGATCATGGAGCCCCGAAGATGGAGATCAAAAGGAGCAAAATGATATTGGCCATATCATGTCACTATTTGATTGCATGTGATGTTTATCATGTTTATGCATCTTGTTTACTTAGAACGACGGTAGTAAATAAGATGATCCCTTACAACAATTTCAAGAAGTGTTCTCCCCTAACTATGCACCATTGCTACAGTTCGTCGTTTCGAAGCACCACGTGATGATCGGGTGTGATAGATCCTTACGTTCACATACAACGGGTGTAAGACAGATTTACACATGCAATACACTTAGGGTTAACTTGACGAGCCTAGCATGTACAGACATGGCCTCGGAACACGGAGACCGAAAGGTCGAGCATGAGTCGTATAGAAGATACGATCAACATGAAGATGTTCACCGATGATGACTAGTCCGTCTCACGTGATGATCGGACACGGCCTAGTTTGACTCGGATCATGTGATCACTTAGATGACCAGAGGGATGTCTATCTGAGTGGGAGTTCATAAGATGAACTTAATTATCTTGAACATAGTCAAAAGATTTTTGCAAATTATGTCGTAAGCTCGCGCTTTAGTTCCACTGTTTAGATATGTTCCTAGAGAAAATATAGTTGAAAGTTGAAAGTAGCAATTATGCGGACAGTAGAAAGCTTATGTCCTTAATGCAACGCTCTGTGTGCTGAACCCCAAACGTCGTTTGTGGCTGTTGCGAACATCGGACATACACGTTTTGGGGTCCTTCAGAGAGGGGAGGTGTATAACGAACAGGTGTAGTACAGCTGGTGCATTGCAATTGGCTTAAAAAACGACGTAAGCCCAATATAAAATTCAGACGGCTGTTTGTTAATTAGACACACCCAATTACCTATGAAGCTGAGACTAGCATGGTAGATACGATGATTTCCAAAAGGAAAGAGATGGTTCCGTGGGACCAATGAAGCAAGGACGACATTGGCAGAGAAAGGGTCCCATGGACTGCATCGTACATCACTGGCTCTGTATTCTGCCTTCATATTCACAATTTGAACACACCGGCTAAACAAAATGACACACAAACCCAATCAAACGTCAATTGCTAGATTCTAGTGACCAGCGATCGCCCCATGTCCAAGACGTACACACTCTAGCCAAGTACCCAACCATCCCTATGATGGTAGAACCGATCAGCGGGGCGGGGCACAACAAATACAAGTAAATAAAGTAGCTAAACCAACTCGGGCGACTTATGCGCCGTCTCGAGCTTAATTGGGGATCAATGAGTACAAGTAAATAAAGTTACCAACCATCCTTGTGATGGCAGAACCAATGTGCGGAATGGGGCCTCATCCGTTTAAGGTCACATGGACCATAAAGTAAAATGTCTGCTTAAGGTCTCGTGGGCCATTGTTCTTAGGTTTGCATCTTGTTACTTTTAACAAGTTTAGTCATTATTTAGGGTGAATCATCACATTCAATTTTCATACATGCAACATCTAAAGTACTCATAGCAAGCATATGAACAACCACATATGACATGCAATCATATGAATCATACACACATGAAACATATAGATCAAGACGAACATTACACAAGTGAATCACGAGCAATGTTATGGAGCCCATGACAGTTGATTGGCTTGCCTTAGATGAAGATCACTAGAAAACATGGATGATTGCCGGTTGAATTAGGAATATGAGAAAGTATGTTTCAAAAAATTGTGTGCTTCACTAATTTCAGCATGAAATTACATTCGTGGAAGTCATGGCAAAAAAAATCTACACTAAAAAATGCTTTTAAAAAAATAGCATTTTTAGAGCATCGATGTTTTTAACCACACTTCTAAGAATGTCATTTCATGATAAAATTTCGCAAGCACCCAAACACATTTGTCAAATTTTACCACAAAAAGCAATTTTTTTATTTTGTTTACTTTTTATTTATTTTACAGTTCATCAAAGAGCATTTGAGCTCGGGAGCAGATACTTCACGTCCCATTAAATGTTCATATATGCAACATCTAAAGTACTCATAGCAAGCACACATGCAAGCATATGAATCATACACACATGAAACATATAGATCAAGACGAACATTACGCAAGTTAATAATGAGCAATGATGTGTGCATATGATAGTTGTTTGACTTGCTTCGCATGAAGATCACTTGGAAAAGATGGTGGTTGTCGGTTGGATCGGGAATATCAGAAAGTATATTTCAGAAATTCCTAAATGGATAACATGCATACAAGTGATAATTTAGAAACTTACAACATGGATGAAATGGGTTGCACTCCATCAGGCTTAGAAAAGGATCAACGTGGTCTTAGAGTCACTTCAATCGGATCAATGGACAAAAATTTATTGCGGTCCTAGTTCCAGGGACCTTTATTAAAATAATTATTACATTTAGGTCCTACACACTATCCTGCGAATAAACAAGAATTAGTCTATTACAATGTGTCGGCTGAAGGAAATATGCCCTCGAGGCAATAATAAAGTTATTCTTTATTTCCTTATATCATGATAAATGTTTATTATTCATGCTAGAATTGTATTAACCCGAAACATAATACATGTGTGAATACATAGACAAACATAGTGTCACTAGTATGCCTCTACTTGACTAGCTCGTTGATCAAAGATGGTTATGTTTCCTGACCATAAACATGAGTTGTTATTTGATTAACGGGATCACATCATTAGGAGAATGGTGTGATTGACTTGACCCATTCCGTTAGCTTAGCTCTTGATCATTTAGTATGTTGCTATTGCTTTCTTCATGACTTATACATGTTCCTACAACTATGAGATTATGCAATTCCCATTTACTGGAGGAACACTTTGTGTGCTACCAAACGTCACAACGTAACTGGGTGATTATAAAGGAGCTCTACAGGTGTCTCCAAAGGTACATGTTGAGTTGGCGTATTTTGAGATTAGGTTTTGTCACTCCGATTGTCGGAGAGGTATCTCTGGGCCCTCTCGGTAATGCACATCACTATAAGCCTTGCAAGCAACGTCGCTAATGAGTTAGTTATGGAATGATGCATTATATAACGAGTAAAGGGACTTGCCGGTAACGAGATTGAACTAGGTATTGAGATACCGACGATTGAATCTCGGGCAAGTAACATACCGATGACAAAGGGAACAACGTATGTTGTTATGCGGTTTGACCGATAAAGATCTTCGTAGAATATGTAGGAGCCAATATGAGCATCCAGGTTCCGCTATTGGTTATTGACCGGAGACGTGTCTCGGTCATGTCTACAGAGTTCTCGAACCCGTAAGGTCCGCACGCTTAAAGTTAGATGACAGTTATATTATGAGTTCATGTGTTTTGATGTACCGAAGATATTTCGGAGTCCCGGATGTGATCACGGACATGACGAGGAGTCTCGAAATAGTCAAGACATGAAGATTGATATATTGGATGACTATATTCGGACACCGGAATGGTTCCGGGGGTTATCGGATATATACCGGAGTACCGGGGGGTTAGCGGAACCCCCCGGGGGTTAATGGGCCACATGGGCCCAAAGTGGAGAAGAGGAGGGGCGGCCAAGGCAGGCCGCGTGCCCCTCCTCCTCTAGTCCGAATAGGACAAGGGGGGGGGGGGGGCGGCGCCCCCTTTCCTTCTTTCCCTCTCCTCCTAGTTGGACACGGAAAGGAGGGAGTCCTACTCCCGGTGGGAGTAGGACTCCTCCTGGCGCGCCCCTCCTGGCCGTCCACCCCCTCCCCCTTGCTCCTTTATATATGGGGGCAGGGGGCACCTCTAGACACAACAACAATTGATCCTTGAGATCTATTAGCCGTGTGCGGTGCCCCCTGCACTATATTCCACCTCGATAATATCGTAGCGGTGCTTAGGCGAAGCCCTGCGTCGGTAGAACATCATCATTGTCACCACGCCGTCGTGCTGACGGAACTCTCCCTCGACACTCGGCTGGATCGGAGTTCGAGGGACGTCATCGAGCTGAATGTGTGCAAGAACTCGGAGGTGTCATGCTTTCGGTGCTTGATCGGTCGGGCTATGAAGACATACGACTACATCAACCGCGTTGTGCTAACGCTTCCGCTTTCGGTCTACGAGGGTACGTGGACAACACTCTCCCCTCTCGTTGCTATGCATCACCATGATCTTGCGTGTGCGTAGGAAATTTTTTGAAATTACTACGTTGTTGGAGATATGCCCTAGAGGCAATAATAAAAGTATTATTATTATATTTCCTTGTTCATGATAATTGTCTTTTATTCATGCTATAACTGTATTATCCGGAAATCGTAATACACGTGTGAATACATAGACGACAATATGTCCCTAGTGAGCCTCTAGTTGACTAGCTCGTTGTGATCAACAGATAGTCATGGTTTCCTGGCTATGGACATTGGATGTCGTTGATAACGGGATCACATCATTAGGAGAATGATGTGATGGACAAGACCCAATCCTAAGCATAGCACAAAGATCGTGTAGTTCGTTTGCTAGAGCTTTTATAATGTCAAGTATCTTTTCCTTAAACCATGAGATTGTGCAACTCCCGGATACCGTAGGAGTGCTTTGGGTGTACCAAACGTCACAACGTAACTGGGTGGCTATAAAGGTGCATTACAGGTATCTCCGAAAGTGTCTGTTGGGTTGGCACGAATCGAGACTGGGATTTGTCACTCCGTGTAAGCGGAGAGGTATCTCTGGGCCCACTCAGTAGGACATCATCATATGCGCAATGTGACCAAGGAGTTGATCATGGGATGATGTGTTACGGAACGAGTAAAGAGACTTGCCGGTAACGAGATTGAACAAGGTATAAGGATACCGACGATCGAATCTCGGGCAAGTACAATACCGCTAGACAAAGGGAATTGTATACGGGATTGATTAAGTCCTTGACATCGTGGTTCATCCGATGAGATCATCGTGGAACATGTGGGAGCCATCATGGGTATCCAGATCCCGCTGTTGGTTATTGACCGGAGAACGTCTCGGTCATGTCTACATGTCTCCCGAACCCGTAGGGTCTACACACTTAAGGTTCGATGACGCTAGGGTTATAAAGGAAGTTTGTATGTGGTTACCGAATGTTGTTCGGAGTCCCGGATGAGATCCCGGACGTCATGAGGAGTTCCGGAATGGTCCGGAGGTAAAGATTTATATATGGGAAGTCCTATTTTGGCCACCGGAAAATGTTCGGGATTTTTCGGTATTGTACCGGGAAGGTTCTAGAAGGTTCCGGAGTGGGGCCCACCTGCATGGGGGGACCCACATGAACGTGGGTAGTGGGGGCAAGGCCCCACACCCCTGGTCAAGGCGCACCAAGATCCCCCCTTAGAAGGAAATAAGATCATATCCCAAAGGGATAAGATCAAGATCCCTAAAAAAGGGGGATAGCAATCGGTGGGGAAGGAAATGATGGGATTTCTTTCCTCCCACCTTTGCCAACGCCCCAATGGACTTGGAGGGCAAGAAACCAGCCCCCTCCACCCCTATATATAGTGGGGAGGCGCATGGGAGCTTCACCCTTGCCCCTGGCGCAGCCCTCCCTCTCCCAAGTGCTCCTCCTCTCTCGCGGTGCTTGGCGAAGCCCTGCAGGATTGCCACGCTCCTCCACCACCACCACGCCGTTGTGTTGCTGCTGGACGGAGTCTTCCTCAACCTCTCCCTCTCTCCTTGCTGGATCAAGGCATGGGAGACGTCACCGGGCTGTACGTGTGTTGAACACGGAGGTGCCATCCGTTCGGCACTAGGATCTCCGGTGATTTGGATCACGACGAGTACGACTCCTTCAACCCCGTTCTCTTGAACGCTTCCGCTTAGCGATCTACAAGGGTATGTAGATGCACTCTCTTTCTACTCGTTGCTGGTTTCTCCATAGATAGATCTTGGTGATACGTAGGAAAATTTTTGAATTTCTGCTACGTTCCCCAACATACGTTCCTCAACAGTGGTATCCGAGTCTAGGTTTTATGCGTTGATATTATATGCACGAGTAGAACACAAGTGAGTTGTGGGCGATACAAGTCATACTGCTTACCAACATGTCATACTTTGGTTCGGCGGTATTGTTGGATGAAGCGGCCCGAACCGACATTACGCGTACGCTTACGCGAGACTGGTTCTACCGACGTGCTTTGCACACAGGTGGCTGGCGGGTGTCAGTTTCTCCAACTTTAGTTGAACCGAGTGTGGCTACGCCCGATCCTTGAGAAGGTTAAAACAGCACTAACTTGACGAACTATCGTTGTGGTTTTGATGTGTAGGTAAGAACGGTTCTTGCTCAGCCCGTAGCAGCCACGTAAAACTTGCAACAACAAAGTAGAGGACGTCTAACTTATTTTCTCAGGGTATGTTGTGATGTGATATGGTCAAGACGTGATGCTATATTTTATTGTATGAGATGATCATGTTTTGTAACTGAGTTATCGGCAACTGGCAGGAGCCATATGGTTGTCGCTTTATTGTATGCAATGCAATCGCCTTGTAATTGCTTTACTTTATCACTAAGCGGTAGCGATAGTCGTGGAGGCAATAGGTGGCGAGACGACAACGATGCTACGATGAAGATCAAGGTGTCGCGCCAGTGACGATGGTGATCATGACGGTGCTTCGGAGATGGTGATCACAAGCACAAGATGATGATGGCCATATCATATCACTTATATTGATTGCATGTGATGTTTATCCTTTATGCATCTTATTTTGCTTTGATTGACGGTAGCATTATAAGATGATCTCTCACTAAATTTCAAGGTAAAAGTGTTCTCCCTGAGTATGCACCGTTGCGAAAGTTCTTCATGCTGAGACACCACGTGATGATCGGGTGTGATAGGCTCTACGTTCAAATACAACGGGTGCAAAACAGTTGCACACGCGGAATACTCAGGTTAAACTTGACGAGCCTAGCCTATACAGATATGGCCTCGAAACACTGAGACCGAAAGGTCGAGCGTGAATCATATAGTAGATATGATCAACATAGTGATGTTCACCATTGGAAACTACTCCATCTCACGTGATGATCGGACATGGTTTAGTTGATTTGGATCACGTGATCACTTAAATGATTAGAGGTATGTCTATCTAAGTGGGACTTCTTAAGTAATATGATTAATTGAACTTAAATTTATCATGAACTTAGTACCTGATAGTATTTTTCTTGTCTATGTTTGTTGTAGATAGATGGCTCGTGTTGTTGTTCCGTTGAATTTTAATGCGTTCCTTGAGAAAGCTAAGTTGAAAGATGATGGTAGAAATTACACGGACTGGGTCCGTAACTTGAGGATTATCCTCATTGCTGCACAGAAGAATTACGTCCTGAAAGCACCGCTGGGTGCCGGACCTGCTACAGATGCGATTGACGATGTTAAGAATGTTTGGCAAAGCAAAGCTGATGACTACTCGATAGTTTAGTGTGCCATGCTTTATGGCTTAGAACCGGGACTTCAATGACGTTTTGAACGTCATGGAGCATATGCGATGTTCCAGGAGTTGAAGTTAATATTTCAAGCAAATGCCCGGATTGAGAGATATGAAGTCTCCAATAAGTTCTATAGCTGCAAGATGGAAGAGAATAGTTCTGTCGGTGAACACATACTCAAAATGTCTGGGTATAATAATCACTTGATTCAATTGGGAGTTAATCTTCCTGATGATAGTGTCATTGACAGAATTCTTCAATCACTGCCACCAAGCTACAAGAGCTTCGTGATGAACTATAATATACAAGGGATGGACAAGACTATTCCCGAGCTCTTCGCAATGCTAAAAGCCGCGGAGGTAGAAATCAAAAAGGAGCATTAAGTGTTGATAGTCAATAAGACCATCAGTTTCAAGAAAAAAGGGTAAAGGGAAGAAGAAGGGGAACTTCAAGAAGAACGGCAAACAAGTTGTTGCTCAAGAGAAGAAACCCAAATCTGGACCTAAGCCTGAGACTGAGTGCTTCTACTGCAAGCAGACTGGTCACTGGAAGCGGAACTGCCTCAAGTATTTGGCGGATAAGAAGGATGGCAAGGTGAACAAAGGTACATGTGATATACATGTAATTGATGTGTACCTTACTAATGCTCGCAGTAGCACCTGCGTATTTGATACTAGTTCTGTTGCTAATATTTGCAACTCGAAACAGGGACTACGAATTAAGCGAAGATTGGCTAAGGACGAGGTGACGATGCGCGTGCGAAATTGTTCCAAAGTCGATGTGATCGCGGTCGGCACGCTACCTCTACATCTACCTTCGGGATTAGTTTTAGACCTGATTAATTGTTATTTGGTGCCAGCGTTGAGCATGAACATTATATTTGGATCTTGTTTGATGCGAGACGGTTATTCATTTAAATCAGAGAATAATGGTTGTTCTATTTATATGAGTAATATCTTTTATGGTCATGCACCCTTGAAGAGTGGTCTATTTTTATTAGATCTCGATAGTAGTGATACACATATTCATAACGTTGAAGCCAGAAGATGCAGAGTTGATAATGATAGTGCAATTTATTTGTGGCACTGCCGTTTGGGTCATATTGGTGTAAAACGCATGAAGAAACTCCATACTGATGGGCTTCTGGTATCACTTGATTATGAATCACTTGGTACTTGCGAACCGTGCCTCATGGGCAAGATGACTAAAACGCCGTTCTCTGGAACTATGGAGCGAGCAACAGATTTGATGGAAATCATACATACTGATGTATGTGGTCCAATGAACATTGAGGCTCGTGGTGGGTATCATTATTTCCTCACCTTCACAGATGATTTAAGCAGATATGGGTATATCTACTTAATGAAACACAAGTCTGCACTACTAGGAAAAAGCCTAGCAGCAGTGCGGGTTTTGGGCCTCTCAGTAGCGCGGGTACCGGCGCTACTAATAAGGCGCTACAGCTAACGTATAGCAGTAGCGCCTGTTGTCCCACGCTACTGCTATACATGAATAGCTGTAGCGCTCTTTAGAAAAGTACGCTACTGATATTATCTGCAGCGCTGTTTACAGGGAAGCGCTGCTGGTAAGGCGGCGCTACTGCTAAATTCCCCCCCCCCCTCGCTACTACTAGTTTTATTAGTTTTTTTCCTACATATTTGTTTTGTATTTGTTTTGTATTTGAATAGGCTTTATACAATAATCTTTAGCATATCATCCATATACAAATGTAATCATAGCATATACATACAATTAGTCTCATCAAATCATGTCATCATCATAATCATCATCCAACACAAAGTGGTCTCTCGTCATCAATCTCGAAAATAGCGATACAAGTCTCGATTACTTGCAAATACATCATCATCCATCTAAACAATGATATACGCGAGAAGAGCTATCACTTTGAGTACATGAGTTCGTATCCCTCTCTCGCATTAGCATGAACCTAAACTAACTACTGCCTGTCGCTCGGAAACCGGAAACCGGTACACCTAGGCCTGGCACTCCGGCCACTTGTCGTATATATACTCCTGGCGTAGCACTTCTTCGCCATCTATGATCTATGCACCTGCATCGTCACATGAGTCGATGATATGCAGCATATATAGTTGAGCAACAGAAAGAGACAGACTTGGTAAAAATAGAAACAACATATCATAAGCACAAATAACAAAGTTCATCGTACCCAAAATGCCCTAACTAGAGTGATTTTCGCTAGTTGAGGAGGAGGACGGTTTAATTACATCACAAATAAAGTTTCACCGTGCATAACTCAAAGTTTTGTCATACACAAAGTATGGACTAAACGGACACATTGTCATATATCGACAATCACTCCATCATGTCGTGCCATCCATCCATGTCAGGGAGATAGTCCTCGAGCTTAGTGAAAGGCTTCATGTCGAGACGCTGAGAGGCTATCCATGTTCGGACGTCTTCCCGCGACATTTGTCCTTCTGCGTAGAACATCCCTGTTTTCCCGACGACCTCCTTCATGATGATTTGGGCAAGTTCGCGCTGGATGTTATAGAACTCAGCTCGAAGTTGATGATCCTCGATATCTCCTATGTCCTTTGCCCATTGCAGAATATGGGCATCGCCAGATCTAGGTGACATGTGAAGGTTCTGGTGATCCCGTCTGTACTCCAGCATGTGGTGTAGGACATAGAATCCATCATTAAGAGAATCGTTCGGTTGCTGGATGAAGCAGAAGTCGGTCTTATGGCTGAAGGCGGCCCTGCCGCCCCTTCTCTTCTTGTCCCTAACCTCTCCACCCCTTGCTTGGTAGTAAAACATAGCACTGTCGAGAACATCTTTGATGTGGGTGTAATCCTTTTTGTGAATGTTCTTCGACGAGTCCAAGTAAAGAGCGTGGAGAATCGGGGGTAGAGGATGATGAGGACGGCGCGCCCGCCGCTGCGCAAAATAAGTACACCTCAAATTAATTAGCCTCCACCGTGCAAATGAATTATTGAAATCGAAGGAAGGATAGTAGTGCGGATGACTTACACGGGATGATAAGGCACGAGAATCACCTCCTTGTCCTTATTGGCGAGCATGAAACTAACGATGTAATCCCTCGCGTATTCACGCTGCTCTGCACAGACTCCCAAGAAGCCCTTGTGCATGTAGTACGGGTCAGCGACACAGATATGATGTATCTGCTCAACCCCAATGATGTAGTTCATGTGCAAGGCATAAAGGCGGACAAACGTAAAATATGTAATCGAATATGTAATCGAATCGGAGGAAGAACTTATCGAATCGTAAAATATGTAATCGAATATGTAATCGAAACATGTCGAATATATAATCGAATCGGAGGAAGAACTTATCCGCGGGGAAGCTGTCGACGTACGACATTTGCCGCGGAACGTTAACCACGTAGAGTGGGTATCCTGGATCTTTCGAGGCGATGATGCCTTTCTCTACCCGCAGTACATGGTCATGAAGTCTCCTTAGATCGCCAAATCTGGCCCGTAGCGCTGTTGCAGGTAGGATTGGTTGACCGGGCATATGCCATTTATCCGCATTGGGGATATCTATATGGTCCTGAAGCCGAGGCTGCTGAGGCGGCTGGATCATAGAATCAACTTTTTTTGCCTTTCCTCGCTCTCTTCCTAGACTTCTTTACTACCGGAAGGTCGTCAATAATATGTTGAGATGGTAATTCAGGCACTGACTCATGACGCTCAAACCCTTGAGGAGGCGCCAGTATAGACATACTGTTCAGCGCCATCAACGTCATCAGCGACTAATGGAGCCTACTCCTTACCCCGTCCGCTATCACCCAACCCGACACCCGACGCTAATTGGGTAGGTGGGGTGTTGATGTTCATACCTTGCTGAGGCTGCGTGCTCGTGGGTGTGCTCCCGGCCGCCTCCAGACGAAGCAGACTCTTTGGCCACAATAGGACCCACCCATTGCAACAATCACCAAGCCGCCGTGGGGTCTCGTCGTCATCCCCCACTAGTATTAGAGGAGGCAAATTCTCGTGGCCCGGTTTGACACTGGCCACGGAAACCTTGAAGACGTTCGGGGGGATCGGCCGGCTATGGAACAATGGTTTCTTCGGCTCCATTATCGTCGCCTTCCCCACGTCCACCTTCTGTTCGCCGATGGTGTACAATATGGTGCACGGGGTTTCGTCGGCCTGCAAAGAAAAGTCTGCGACGTGAGACATCCGAAAGGCAACAAAAACGGGAGATTATACATTTATATTGAAGGGGCCGGTGTGACACATAACGTGAGGGCGTCGAGCTCAGCCAGAGAGGAGGCACCACCGAGCACGTCCGGTGCGGGAGCCGGTGCGGGAGCAGGTGCGGGAGCCGGTGCGGGAGTAGGTGCGGGAGCCAGGGCGGGAGCAGGTGCTCCTAAGAAGTCAGCAAGGGGAAAGTCCTCTGCATTTTTTTTCTGGATTTTGCCTTGTCCAAGTGAAAACGCCCGTCACCAAGGAAGTAGACATATCTACAATCGCTTGTTTTGCGGCAGCTACCACTGTTTCAATTGTCTGAGATGATTTCTTCTCAACCGCAATCTCAACCTTCTTGTCGATGTTTTCTTCAGTTAACCTCCGTCTTTCCTTTCTCTCCTCCGTGGTCTCACGGTAGTACTTCTTCCACGTGGCGCCGTCTCCGACACCGTGCACGCGTCCATACGACGGTCGAGTATCCACCGGTTGTCGTTTCAATATGTTCAACGCCCGGTTGAATGGAGTGTCCCACTTGGGCCTCGCCAATGCCTCAGACGGCGAGTCGCTTTCGGCCGCAATCCGGTGCTGCTCTCTCTGCAAAAGGCACAAGGATCATTTACAAATATGACTAACGTGTGCAGTCGAATTGATCAGAAACTAAAATTACCAGCAGTCTCATGAACTCCGTAATGACCGGTGTTGTCTCGTAAACCTTCTTCACTGGGTCCCAACGATGCCGGGCCCTCAGGACGTCACGCTCCTGTGGGACGGTGAAATCCTCCAAGGGGTCTGGGATGCCCAGACTCGCGGCTTCTGCGTCCTCCTTGGCCCATTTGGACCTCTTTCCGCCGTAACCACGGCTTCCGAGGTGGTGGCTCCCAATGTTCCTCTTTTGAAGCCCCTTCATGTACTTAGACTTTTTTTGGCAGCTTCGGCCTCGTAAGCCTCCTTGAATATTTGAAACTGCTCTTCCGTGATTGTCGGATTATCCTTTACAATCTCTAAGTAGGGTTCCTTGTTGTTGATCTTTGCTTTCACTCGATTTTTCCAGGCGGCCAACGCGTCGCTAAACTTGGTCATGGCGTGTTTGTTTATCTTCTTCATTGCCGGGTCCTCGTCTGGATCTTCATAATCCTTCTCATTCCAGCCCGGGAACAAGAATATCTGGTGAAACTTCTTTAGGAGGTAGCTCCTCATATTTTCTATCTTCTGTAGTTTCTCATCGTTGATGGTGGCGGTTGTCCGTACGATGCAGCCTATTTGATTGTCGTAGCACGCGCGCGCTTCCTCGGGCGCCTTTGGCTCAAAATTGCCATCGTCCACCTCCGTGACCACCAGTCTAGTAGTCCTGAGTTTGTTAGGAACCCATTGCCTCTTTGCTTTCGGTACTACACCGGCTCCGCTCCCCGAGGCAGCACCGGTCTCAGCGCCGGTCTCGATGCTGGTCTGAATCTCAGCGCCGGTCTCAGTCTCAGCACCGGTCTGCGTGTCGGTCTCAGTCCCCGATGCCACCGGTGGGCCCAGCAACGACATCTGTTGATCGTCGTAAGGCTAAAAAATTCGTCTGCCGCCCGGTAGACGTCGTCGCAATCACCAGAACCCTGTCTTTCATCGTTGCTAGCCATGTTTTCTATGATTAAATCTAGTCAATTAATTCTAGACCTAATAAAATGAATAATGACATAAAAAAGGACTATTGTTTTGCAGGAATGTTGACTCCTTCCTGGTGCGGCAAATCCCGGTCACTCGATATGTCCTAGTTTGTAGCACAAGTCATGCCGAAATTCACGGAAAATTTCGGGATGACCTTTGCTAAAAAGTGGACAAATCGAGAACCTGAAATTTGCCGGAACAGAAATGAATCAACATTCCGGCAAAACATAGGACACTCAGCATCATTCCCTGGAAACAACAAAGCCACTTGGGCACAATCGAACAACTTCAATGAAAAGATATAACATGAGCAAACACTATTGAGGAATTTGCATATAACATGGCCACTTCAATGAAAAGATATAATCAACAATAATGGAATATGCAAATGAAAATCAATGACATATATCATATAAAAACAATCTTGTTTTTTGTTTACATAGCAACAATTAGTTTGACCAAGTTTTTGAAAAGAAAAACAATTCTGTTCTTTGTTTATAGCTAAATGCCATAGCTACTGTTTTTTATTTATAGCTAAATACTTTTGTTTTTTGTCTAAAGCTAAAAGTCTAGGAACTACATTTTCTAACCCTTTTGACCTCACCAAAATTTCCACAGCAAGACCTTAGTACCTACACCCAATTTCTTCAAAAATATTCAGGTCCATAGTCCAAATAATTCAAATTTCATTTGAATGAAATTTGGAACAAATTCAGGTCCGTAGTCAAAATATTTTTTTATAGCTAAGTGTTTTTTGTTTATACCCTCTGTTAATTTAAATCTAAATGCTACTATTATTTATATACCCTCTATTAGTTTAAAGCTAAATGGAATTACTGTTTAGGAATTTTCATAAAAATTGCCCTAGCTAATTTCCTAAAAAACTTGCTAATCATTTTTCCTAAATGCTATAAAATGCCTACCGCCCTAAAAAAATCTAGGGTTCATATGAACACCTAGGGTTCATATGAACATCAACACAGTATCAACATATATATAATTGCCCTAGCAGAGAGAAATATGAGGGTAGGGGACAGGAGAGGCATAGCCTTACGGTCGGCGGCGAGGGCAGGCTCTGGCTCGGGCAGCGGCGGTGAGGTCGAGGGCAGCGGCGGTGAGCTCGAGGGAGGCGACAGTGAGGTCGACGACGGCCTCGGGCGGCGGCTGTGAGGTCGAGGGGGCGGCCTCGGGCGGCGGCGGTGTGGTCGAAGGCGGCGGGCGGCGGCGGTGTGGTCAAAGGCGGCCTCGGGCGGTGGCGGTGTGGTCGAAGGCGGAAGGGCAACGGCGGCGATGGAGCAGTTGGGGGACAGGGGGGAGAAGAGGGGGGGGGGAGGACTTAGCGAAATTTTGAGCCCGGGCTGCCGGGATTTGAGTCAAACTAGCAGTAGCGCGTTTTGCCGAAATGCGCTATAGCTAAGATAGCTATAGCGTGTTCTAGAGAAACGCGCTACAGCTATCCCTTTCTGTTTTCTTTTTCTTTTTCTTTTGTTTTCTTTACATTATATTTTTTTCATTTCTCCTTTTTCTATTTCTTTCATTTTCATTTACTTTTCTACTTATTTTTCTATTTATTTTCTTTTACATAGCAGTAGCGCTCTACAGCTGAAACGCCCTGCTACAATGTTTTTGGCAGTAGCGTGCTTCTGGGAGAACCACCACTACTATTCCTAGCCTACCGGCACTAGTGAGGGAATTTTAGTAGTAGCGCTTTTCTGTGAAGACGCGCTACTGCTAGAATAATGGTTGTAGCGTGGTTTTGCAACAAGCACTACTACTAAGTAGTGCTAGCACCGAGTTTTGACCAACGCTACTGCTATACCTCTGTGTATAGAGTTTTTCCTAGTAGTGCTGAAACATTTGAAAAGTTCAAAGAATTTCAGAGTGAAGTAGAAAATCATCGTAACAAGAAAATAAAGTTTCTACGATCCGATCGTGGAGGAGAATATTTGAGTTACGAGTTTGGTTTATATCTAAAACAATGAGGAATAGTTTCGCAACTCACGCCACCAGGAACACCACAACGTAATGGTGTGTCCGAACGTCGTAATCGTATTTTACTAGATATGGTGCGATCTATGATGTCTCTTACTGATTTACCGCTATCATTTTGGGGTTATACTTTAGAGACGGCCACATTCACGTTAAATAGGGCACCATCAAAATCCATTGAGACGACGCCGTATGAACTATGGTTTGGCAAGAAACCAAAGTTTTCATTTCTTAAAGTTTGGGGCTGCGATGCTTATGTGAAGAAACTTCAACCAGATAAGCTCGAACCCAAAAATCGGAGAAATGTGTCTTCATAGGATACCCAAAGGAGACTATTGGGTACACCTTCTATCACAGATTTGAAGGCAAGACTTTTGTTGCTAAATTCGGATCCTTTCTAGAGAAGGAATTTCTCTCGAAAGAAGTGAGTGGGAGGAAAGTAGAACTTGATGAGGTAACTATACCTGCTCCCTTATTGGAAAGTAGTTCATCATAGAAATCGGTTCCTGTGACAACTACACCAATCAGTGAGGAAGCTAATGATATTGATTATGAAACTTCAGATCAAGTTACTACCAAACCTCGTAGGTCAACTAGAGTAAGATCCGCACCAGAGTGGTACGGTAATCCTATTCTGGAAGTCATGTTACTTGACCATGGTGAACCTACGAACTATGAGGAAGCGATGATGAGCCCAGATTCCGCAAAATGGCTTGAGGCCATGAAATCTGAGATGGGATCCATGTATGAGAACAGAGTATGGACTTTGGTTGACTTGCCCGATGATCGGCAAGCCATCGAGAATAAATGGATCTTCAAGAAGAAGACTGACACTGATGGTAATGTAACTGACTACAAAGCTCGACTTGTTGCGAAAGGTTGTCGACAAGTTCAAGGAGTTGATTACGATGAGACTTTCTCACCCGTAGCGATGCTTAAGTCTGTCTGAATCATGTTAGCAATTGCCGCATTTTACGATTATGAAATATGGCAAATGGATGTCAAAACTGCATTCCTGAATGGATTTCTGGAAGAAGAGTTGTATATGATGCAACCAGAAGGTTTTGTCGATCCAAAAGGTGCTAACAAAGTGTGCAAGCTCCAGCGATCCATTTATGGACTGGTGCAAGCCTCTCGGAGTTGGAATAAACACTTTGATAGTGTGATCAAAGCATATGGTTTTATACAGACTTTTGGAGAAGCCTGTATTTACAAGAAAGTGAGTGGGAGCTCTGTAGCATTTCTGATATTATATGTAGACGACATATTGTTAATTGGAAATGATATAGAATTTCTGGATAGCATAAAAGGATACTTGAATAAAAGTTTTTCAATGAAAGACCTCGGTGAAGCTGCTTACATATTAGGCATCAAGATCTATAGAGATATATCAAGACGCTTAATTGGACTTTCACAAAGCACATACCTTGATAAAGTTTTGAAAAAGTTCAAGATGGATCAAGCAAAGAAAGGGTTCTTGCCTGTATTACAAGGTGTGAAGTTGAGTCAGACTCAATGCCTGACCACAGCAGAAGATAGAGAGAAAATGAAAGATGTTCCCTATGCTTCAGCCATTGGCTCTATCATGTATGCAATGCTATGTACCAGACCTAATGTATGCTTAGCAATAAGTTTAGTAGGGAGGTACCAAAGTAATCCAGGAGTGGATCACTGGACAGCGGTCAAGAATATCCTGAAATACCTGAAAAGGACTAAGGATATGTTTCTCATTTATGGAGGTGACAAAGAGCTAGTCGTAAATGGTTATGTCGATGCAAGCTTTGACACTGATCCGGGCGATTCCAAATCCCAAACCGGATACTTGTTTATATTGAACGGTGGAGCTGTCAGTTGGTGCAGTTCTAAACAAAGCATCATGGCGGGATTTACATGCGAAGCGGAGTACATAGCTGCTTCCGAAGCAGCAAATGAAGGAGTTCATATCCGATCTAGGTGTCATACCTAGTGCATCGGGACCAATGAAGATCTTCTGTGACAATACTGGTGCAATTGCCTTGGCAAAGGAATCCAGATTTCACAAGAGGACCAAGCACATCAAGAGACGCTTCAATTCCATCCGGGACCAAGTCCAGGTGGGAGACATAGAAATTTGCAAGATACATACGGATCTGAATATTGCAGACCCGTTGACTAAGCCTCTTCCACGAGCAAAACATGATCAGCACCAAGGCTCCATGGGTGCTAGAATCATTACTGTGTAATCTAGATTATTGACTCTAGTGCAAGTGGGAGACTGAAGGAAATATGCCATAGAGGCAATAATAAAGTTATTATTTATTTCCTTATATCATGATAAATGTTTATTATTCATGCTATAATTGTATTAACCGGAAACATAATACATGTGTGAATACATAGACAAACATAGTGTCACTAGTATGCCTCTACTTGATTAGCTCATTGATCAAAGATGGTTATGTTTCCTGACCATAAACATGAGTTGTTATTTGATTAACGGTATCACATCATTAGGAGAATGATGTGATTGACTTGACCCATTCCGTTAGCTTAGCACTTGATCGTTTAGTATGTTGCTATTGCTCTCTTCATGACCTATACATGTTCCTACAACTATGAGATTATGCAACTCCCGTTTACCGGAGAAACACTTTGTATGCTACCAAACGTCACAACGTAACTGGGTGATTATCAAGGAGCTCTACAGGTGTCTCCAAAGGTACATGTTGAGTTGGCGTATTTCGAGATTAGGTTTTGTCACTCCGATTGTCAGAGAGGTATCTCTGGGCCCTCTCGGTAATGCACATCACTATAAGCCTTGCAAGCAATGTAGCTAATGAGTTGGTTATGGAATGATGCATTACATAATGAGTAAAGAGACTTGCCGGTAACGAGATTGAACTAGGTATTGAGATACCGACGATCGAATCTCGGGAAAGTAACATACCGATGACAAAGGGAAGAACGTATGTCGTTATGCGGTTTGACCGATAAAGATCTTCGTAGAATATGTAGGAGCCAATATGAGCATCCAGGTTCTGCTATTGGTTATTGACCGGAGACGTGTCTTGGTCATGTCTACATAGTTCTCGAACCCGTAGGGTCCGCACGCTTAAAGTTAGATGACAGTTATATCTATGAGTTCATGTGTTTTGATGTACCGAAGATAGTTCGGAGTCCCGGATGTGATCACGACATGACGAGGAGTCTCGAAATGGTCGAAACATGAAGATTGATATATTGGACGACTATATTCGGACACCGGAATGGTTCGGGGGGTTATCGGATGTATACCGGAGTACCGGGGGGTTACCGGAACCCTCCCGGGGGGGGGGGGGGGTTAATGGGCCACATGGGCCCAAAGCGGAGAAGAGGAGGGGCGGCTAGGGCAGGCCGCGTGCCCCCTCCCCCTCTAGTCCGAATAGGACAAGGAGGGGGGGGCGGCGCCCCCCTTTCCTGTTGGGGAACATTGCAAAAAATAAAAAAAAATTCTATGCTACACCAAGATCAATCTATGTAGTCATCTAGCAACGAGATAGAGGAGTGCATCTACATACCCTTGTAGATCACGCGGAAGCGTTCAAGATAACGGGGTTGAGGGAGTCGTACTCGTCGTGATCCAAATCACCGATGATCCTAGTGTCGAAGGGACGGCACCTCCGCGTTTAACACACGTACGGTTGGGGAAGACGTCTTCTCCTTCTTGATCCAGCAAGGGGTAGGGAGAGGTTGATGGAGATCCAGCAGCACGACGGTGTGGTGGTGGAAGCAGCAGCGATCTCGGCAGGGCTTCGCCAAACTCTATGAGAGGGAGAGGGAGGCGCCAGGAGCAGGGGTGCGCAGCCCTCCCTCCCCCTCTTTATATAGGGGCCCTGGGGGGCACCGGCCCCCTAGAGATTGGATCTCAGGGGGGGGGGGGGGGGGGCAAGGGGCTGGCTTGCCCCCAAAGCCAAGTGGGGCGCCCCAACCCCTAGGGTTTCCAAACCTAGGCGCAGGGGGCCAAGGGGGCGAACCAGCCCACCAGGGGCTGGTTCCCTTCCTCACTTCAGCCCATGGGGCCCTCCGGGATAGGTGGCCCCACCCGATGGACCCCCGGGACCCTTCCGGTGGTCCCGGTACAATACCGTTGACCCCCAAAACTTTCCCGATGGCCGAAACTGGACTTCCTATATATAATTATTCACCTCCGGACCACTCTGAAACTCTTCGTTACGTCCGGGATCTCATCCGGGACTCCGAACAACTTTCGGGTTACTGCATACTAGTATCTCTACAACCCTAGCGTCACCGAACCTTAAGTGTGTAGACCCTACGGGTTCGGGAGACATGCAGACATGACCGAGATGACTCTCCGGCCAATAACCAACAGCGGGATCTGGATACCCATGTTGGCTCCCACATGTTCCACGATGATCTCATCGGATGAACCACGATGTCAAGGATTCAAGTAATCTCATATACAATTCCCTTTGTCAATCGATACGTTACTTGCCCGAGATTCGATCGTCGGTATCCCAATACCTCGTTCAATCTCGTTACCGGCAAGTCACTTTACTCGTACCATAATGCATGATCCTGTGACCAACCAGTTAGTCACTTTGAGCTCATTATGATGATGCATTACCGAGTGGGCCCAGAGATACCTCTCCGTCATACGGAGTGACAAATCCCAGTCTCGATCCGTGTCAACCCAACAGACACTTTCGGAGATACCTGTAGTATAGCTTTATATTCACGCAGTTACGTTGTGACGTTTGGTACACCCAAAGCACTCCTATGGCATCTGGGAGTTACACAATCTCATGGTCTAAGGAAATGATACTTGACATTGGAAAAGCTCTAGCAAAGGAACTACACGATCTTGTGCTATGCTTAGGATTGGGTCTTGTCCATCACATTATTCTCCCAATGATGTGATCCCGTTATCAATGACATCCTATGTCCATGGTTAGGAAACCGTGACCATCTGTTGATAAACGAGCTAGTCAACTAGAGGCTCACTAGGGACATGTTGTGGTGTATGTATTCACACATGTATTACGATTTCCGGATAACGCAATTATAGCATGAATAAAAGACAATTATCATGAATGAGGAAATATAATAATAACCATTTTATTATTGCCTCTAGGGCATATTTCCAACAGTCTCCCACTTGCACTAGAGTCAATAATCTAGTACATTGTGATGAATCGAACACCCATAGAGTTTTGGTGTTGATCATGTTTTGCTCGCGAAAGAGGTTTAGTCAACGGATCTGCGACATTCAGATCTGTATGCACTTTGCAAATATCTATGTCTCCATCTTGAACATTTTCATGAATGGAGTTGAAGCGACGCTTGATGTGCCTGGTCTTCTTGTGAAACCTGGGCTCCTTGGCAAGGGCAATAGCTCCAGTGTTGTCACAGAAGAGTGTGATCGGCCCCGACGCATTGGCTATGACTCCTAGGTCGTTGATGAACTCCTTCAACCATATTGCTTCATGCGCTGCCTCCGAGGCTGCCATGTACTCCGCTTCACATGTAGATCCCGCCACGATGCTTTGCTTGCAACTGCACCAACTTACTGCCCCACCATTCAAAATATACAGGTATCCGGTTTATGACTTAGAGTCATCCAGATCTGTGTCGAAGCTAGCATCGACGTAACCCTTTACGAGAGCTCTTCGTCACCTCCATAAACGAGAAACATATCCTTAGTCTTTTTCAGGTACTTCAGGATATTCTTGACCGCTGTCCAGTGTTCCATGCCGGGATTACTTTGGTACCTTCCTACCAAACTTACGGCAAGGTTTACATCAGGTCTGGTACACAACATGGCATACATGATAGACCCTATGGCTGAGGCATAGGGGACGACACTCATCTTTTCTCTATCTTCTGCCGTGGTCGGACATTGAGCCGAGCTCAATTTCACACCTTGCAACACAGGAAAGAACCCCTTCTTGGACTGATCCATATTGAACTTCTTCAATATCTTATCAAGGTATGTGCTTTGTGAAAGACCTATGAAGCGTCTCGATCTATCTCTATAGATCTTGATGCCTAATATGTAAGCAGCTTCTCCAAGGTCCTTTATTGAAAAACACTTATTCAAGTAGGCCTTAATGCTTTCCAAAAGTTCTATATCATTTCCCATCAAAAGTATGTCATCCACATATAATATGAGAAATGCTACAGAGCTCCCACTCACTTTCTTGTAAATGCAGGCTTCTCGATAAGTCTGCATAAACCCAAACGCTTTGATCATTTCATTAAAGCAAATGTTCCAACTCCGAGATGCTTGCACCAGCCCATAGATGGAGCGCTGGAGCTTGCATACCTTGTTAGCATTCTTAGGATCGACAAAACCCTCCGGCTGCATCATATACAGTTCTTCCTTAAGATGGTCGTTAAGGAATGCCGTTTTGACGTCCATTTGCCATATCTCATAATCATAGTATGCGGCAATTGCTAACATGATTCGGACGGACTTCGGCTTTGCTACGGGAGAGAAAGTCTCATCGTAGTCAACCCCTTGAACTTGTCGATAACCCTTAGCGACAAGTCGAGCTTTATAGATGGTAACATTACCATCCGCGTCCGTCTTCTTCTTAAAGATCCATTTGTTTTCTATCGCTCGCCGATCATCGGGCAAGTCTATCAAAGTCCACACTTTGTTTTCATACATGGATCCTATCTCGGATTGCATGGCTTCAAGCCATTTGTTGGAATCTGGGCCCGCCATTGCTTCTTCATAGTTCAAAGGTTCACCGTTGTCTAACAACATGATTTCCAGGACAGGGTTGCCATACCACTCTGGTGTGGAACGTGTCCTCGTGGACCTACAAAGTTTAGTAGTAACTTGATCCGAAGTACCTTGATCATCATCATTAGTTTCCTCTCTAGTCAGTGCAGGCACCACAGGAACATCTTCCTGAGCTGCGCTACTTTCCGGTTCAAGAGGTAGTACTTCATCAAGTTCCACTTTCCTCCCACTTAATTCTTTCGAGAGAAACTCTTTCTCCAGAAAGGACCCCTTCTTGGCAACAAAGATCTTGCCTTCGGATCTGAGGTAGAAGGTATACCCAATGGTTTCCTTAGGGTATCCTATGAAGACGCATTTTTCCGACTTGGGTTCGAGCTTTTCAGGTTGAAGTTTCTTGACATAAGCATCGCATCCCCAAACTTTTAGAAACGACAACTTAGGTTTCTTCCCAAACCATAATTCATACAGTGTCGTCTCAACGGATTTAGACGGTGCCCTATTTAAAGTGAACGTAGCTGTCTCTAGAGCGTATCCCCAAAATGATAGCGATAAATCAATGAGTGACATCATAGATCGCACCATATCCAATAGAGTGCGATTACGACGTTCGGACACACCGTTACGCTGAGGTGTTCCAGGCGGCGTGAGTTGTGAAACGATTCCACATTTCCTTAAGTGCGTACCAAATTCGTGACTTAAATATTCTCCCCCATTATTTGATCGTAAGAACTTTATCTTGCGGTCACGTTGATTCTCTACCTCATTCTGAAATTCCTTGAACTTTTCAAAGGTCTTAGACTTGTGTTTCATCAAGTAGACATACCCATATCTACTCAAGTCATCAGTGAGAGTGAGAACATAACGATATCCTCCGCGAGCTTCAACGCTCATTGGACCGCACACATCAGTATGTATGATTTCCAATAAGTTGGTTGCCCGCTCCATTGTTCCGGAGAACAGAGTCTTGGTCATTTTGCCCATAAGGCATGGTTCGCATGTGTCAAATGATTCGTAATCAAGAGACTCCAAAAGTCCATCAGCATGGAGCTTCTTCATGCGTTTGACACCAATGTGACCAAGGCAGCAGTGCCACAAGTATGTGGGACTATCGTTATCAACTTTACATCTTTTGGTATTCACACTATGAATATGTGCAACATCATGTTCGAGATTCATTAAGAATAAACCATTGACCAGCGGGGCATGACCATAAAACATATCTCTCATATAAATAGAACAACCATTATTCTCGGATTTAAATGAGTAGCCATCTCGCATTAAACGAGATCCAGATACAATGTTCATGCTCAAAGCTGGCATTAAATAACAATTATTGAGGTTTAAAACTAATCCCGTAGGTAAATGTAGAGGTAGCGTGCCGATGGCGATCACATCGACCTTGGAACCATTCCCGACGCGCATCGTCACCTCGTCCTTCACCAATCTCCGCTTATTCCGCAGCTCCTGTTTTGAGTTACAAATATGAGCAACCGCACTGGTATCAAATACCCAGGAGCTACTACGAGTACTGGTAAGGTACACATCAATTACATGTATATCACATATACCTTTGGTGTTGCCGGCCTTCTTGTCCGGTAAGTATTTGGGGCAGTTCCGCTTCCAGTGTCCCTTTCCCTTGTAATAAAAGCACTCAGTCTCAGGTTTGGATCCATTCTTTGGCTTCTTCACGGCAACTGGTTTACCGGGTGCGGCAACTCCCTTGCCGTCCTTCTTGAAGTTCTTCTTACCCTTGCCTTTCTTGAAACTAGTGGTTTTATTGACCATCAACACTTGATGTTCCTTTTTGATTTCCACCTCTGCTGATTTCAGCATTGAAAATACTTCAGGAATAGTTTTCACCATCCCCTGCATATTGTAGTTCATCACAAAGCTCTTGTAGCTAGGTGGGAGCGACTAAAGGATTCTGTCAATGACTGCCTCGTGCGGGAGGTTAATGTCCAACTGGGACAAGAGGTTGTGCAACCCAGACATTTTGAGTATGTGCTCACTGACACAACTATTTTCCTCCATCTTACAACTGTAGAACTTGTCGGAGACTTCATATCTCTCGACCCGGGCATGAGCATGGAAAACCATTTTCAGCTCTTCGATCATCTCATATGCTCCGTGTTGCTCAAAATGCTTTTGGATCCCCGGTTCTAGGCTGTAAAGCATGCCGCACTGAACGAGGGAGTAATCATCATCACGTGACTGCCAAGCGTTCAGAACGTCTTGGTTCTCTGGGATGGGTGCTTCACCTAGCGGTCCTTCTAGGACATATGCTTTCTTGGCATCTATGAGGATGATCCTCAGGTTCCGGACCCAGTCCGAATAGTTGCTGCCATCGTCTTTCAGCTTGGTTTTCTCTAGGAACGCGTTGAAGTTGAGGTTGACATGAGCGTTGGCCATTTGATCTACAAGACATTTTGCAAAGGTTTTTAGACTAAGTTCATGATAATTAAGTTCATCTAATCAAATTATTTAATGAACTCCCACTCAGATTAGACATCCCTCTAGTCATCTAAGTGATACATGATCCGACTCAACTAGACCGTGTCCGATCATCACGTGAGACGGACTAGTCATCATCGGTGAACATCTCCATGTTGATCGTATCTTCCATACGACTCATGTTCGACCTTTCGGTCTCTTGTGTTCCGAGGCCATGTCTGTACATGCTAGGCTCGTCAAGTCAACCTAAGTGTTTTGCACGTGTAAATCTGTCTTACACCCGTTGTATGTGAACGTTAGAATCTATCACACCCGATCATCACGTGGTGCTTCGAAACAACGAACTTTCGCAATGGCGCACAGTTAGGGGGAACTCTTTCTTGAAATTACTATAAGGGATCATCTTATTTACTACCGTCGTACTAAGCAAATAAGAAGCAAAACATGATAAACATCACATGCAATCAAATAGTGACATGATATGGCCAATACATATTGCTCCTTTGATCTCCATCTTCGGGGCGCCATGATCATCTTCGTCACCGGCATGACACCATGATCTCCATCATCGTGTCTTCATGGAGTTGTCACGCCAACGATTACTTCTACTTCTATGGCTAACGTGTTTAGCAATAAAGTAAAGTAATTTACATGGCGTTATTCAATGACACGCAGGTCATACAAAAGTAAAGACAACTCCTATGGCTCCTGCCGGTTGTCATACTCATCGACATGCAAGTCGTGATTCCTATTACAAGAACATGATCAATCTCATACATCACATATATTTCATTCATCACATCCTTTTTGGCCATATCACATCACAAGGCATATGCTGCAAAAACAAGTTAGACGTCCTCTAATTGTTGTTGCATGTTTTTACATGACTTCTATAGGTTTCTAGCAAGAACGTTTCTTACCTACGTAAAACCACAACGTGATATGCCAATTTCTATTTACCCTTCATAAGGACCCTTTTCATCGAATCCGATCCGACTAAAGTGGGAGAGACAGACACCCGCTAGCCACCTTATGCAACTAGTGCATGTCAGTCGGTGGAACCTGTCTCACATAAGCGTACGTGTAAGGTCGGTCCGGGCCGCTTCATCCCACGATGCCGCCGAAACAAGATAAGACTAGTAGTGGCAAGAAAATTGACAACATCTACGCCCACAACAAGTTTGTGTTCTACTCGTGCATAGAAACTACGCATAGACCTAGCTCATGATGCCACTGTTGGGGAACGCTGCAGAAAATAAAAAAAATTCTACGCTTCACCAAGATCAATCTATGAAGTCATCTAGCAACGAGATAGAGGAGTGCATCTACATACCCTTGTAGATCGTGCTGAAGCGTTCAAGAGAACGGTTGAGGGAGTCGTACTCGTCGTGATCCAAATCACCGATGATCCTAGTGCCGAACGGACGGCACCTTCGGGTTCAACACACGTACGGTTGGGGAAGACGTCTCCTCCTTCTTGATCCAGCAAGGGGTAGGGAGGGGTTGATGGAGATCCAGCAGCACGACGGCGTGGTGGTGGAAGCAGCAGCGATCTCGGCAGGGCTTCGCCAAGCTCTATGAGAGGGAGAGGTGTAGCAGAGGGAGAGGGAGGCGCCAGGAGCAGGGGTGCGCAGCCCTCCCTCCCCCCTCTTTATATAGGGGCCCTGGGAGGGGGCGCCGGCCCCCTAGAGATTGGATCTCAAGGGGGGGCGGCGGCCAAGGGGGTGGCTTGCCCCCAAAGCCAAGTAGGGCGCCCCCACCCGTAGGGTTTCCAACCCTAGGTGCAGGAGGGGGCCCAAGGGGGCGCACCAGCCCACCAGGGGCTGGTTCCCTTCCCCACTTCAGCCCATGGGGCCCTCCGGGATAGGTGGCCCCACCCGGTGGACCCCCGGGACCCTTCCGGTGGTCCCGGTACAATACCGTTGACCCTCAAAACTTTCCCGATGGTCGAAACTGGACTTTCTGTATATAATTCTTCACCTCCGGACCACTCCGGAACTCCTCGTGACGTCCGGGATCTCATCCGGGACTCGGAACAACTTTTGGGTTATTGCATACTAGTATCTCTACAACCCTAGCGTCACTGAACCTTAAGTGTGTAGACCCTACGGGTTCGGGAGACATGCAGACATGACCGAGACGACTCTCTGGCCAATAACCAAAAGCGGGATCTGGATACCCTTGTTGGCTCCCACATGTTCCACGATGATCTCATTGGATGAACCACGATGTCAAGGATTCAAGTAATCCCGTATAGAATTCCCTTTGTCAATCGGTACGTTACTTGCCCGAGATTCGATCGTCGGTATCCCAATACCTCGTTCAGTATCGTTACCGGCAAGTCACTTTACTCGTACCGTAATGCATGATCCCGTGACCAACCACTTAGTCACTTTGAGCTCATTATGATGATGCATCACCGAGTGGGCCCAGAGATACCTCTCCGTCATACGGAGTGACAAATCCCAATCTCGATCCGTGTCAACCCAACAAACACTTTCGGAGATACCTGTAGTATACCTCTATAGTCACCCAGTTACATTGTGACGTTTGGTACACCCAAAGCACTCCTACGGCATCCGGGAGTTACACGATCTCATGGTCTAAGGGAATGATACTTGACATTGGAAAAGCTCTAGCAAACGAACGACACGATCTTGTGCTATGCTTAGGATTGGGTCTTGTCCATCACATCATTCTCCCAATGATTTGATCCCATTATCAATGACATCCAATGTCCATGGTCAGGAAACCGTGACCATTTGTTGATAAACGAGCTAGTCAACTAGAGGCTCACTAGGGACATGTTGTGGTCTATGTATTCACACATGTATTACGATTTCCGGATAACAAATTATAGCATGAATAAAAGACAATTATCATGAACGAGGAAATATAATAATAACCATTTTATTATTGCCTCTAGGCATATTTCCAACATTTCCTTCCGCCCCTCTCTCCCTTCCTTCCCTCTCTCCTAGTTGGACAAGGAAAGGAGGGAGTCCTACTCCCGGTGGGAGTAGGACTCCTCCTGGAGCGCCCCTCCTGGCCGGCCGCCCCCTCCCCTCTTGCTCCTTTATATACGGGGGCAGGGGGGCACCTCTAGACACAACAACATTTGATCCTTGAGATCTATTAGCCGTGTGCGGTGCCCCTCTCCACTATATTCCACCTCGATAATATCGTAGTGGTGCTTAGGCGAAGCCCTGCGTCGGTAGAACATCATCATCGTCACCACGCCGTCGTGCTGACGGAACTCTCCCTCGACACTCGGCTGTATCGGAGTTCGAGGGACGTCATCGAGCTGAACGTGTGCAAGAACTCAGAGGTGCTATGCTTTCGGTGCTTGATCAGTCGGGTCGTGAAGACGTACGACTACATCAACCGCGTTTTACTAACGCTTCCGCTTTCGGTCTACGAGGGTACGTGGACAACACTCTCCCTTCTCGTTGCTATGCATCACCATGATCTTGCGTGTGCGTAGGAATTTTTTTTGAAATTACTACGTTCCCCAACACCGGCTTGGGCTGATTCTCTCCAGAACAGGAACCTGCTGGGCCAAGGAGACATGGGCTGCAGACGATGTTGGAGACATGGACTACACTTTCTTGAGTGGAAAACCTAAAACAATATAGATTAGAGTATCTACAACCACACGTATCTAATTCGAGTTGCCAAACGCCTGTATGTTGAAATGGCTACAAAACTTCAAAGTCACACCACATCAAGGGCATGGAAGGATGCCATGAGGCAAATTGTCATTAGCACCTGCGAGGAAGCAATAACACGGTCGATGACATATATAGGGCAGGCCCATCTGGCTTCTTCGCAAGAGGTTGAGTGACCAAATTGCTCCCACTCATCTCACTAGTTGCCGTAGAATTATCCTCGATGCCTCTCATCCCTACACAACTCATTTATATAAGACGTGGACTCTACTTCTTGGATATATGGATGATCTATGTCCATTATCAGTAGAGGAACGACAAATAAGAGCGTAGGAATGCACCTAAATTTATACGCTAAGAATTGTTGATGTGGACGCCATTCAATAGATCTCCTCAGTACATTTATGGGCATGTATAGCGGCTCGTGTCTATTGCTGATGTAAAGGAGATCCGGTAGCTCACCTCATTGCATTTATCGGTCTATATGGTTGTATATAAGTCTACTGTTGATTTGAAAGTACTTTAGTAGCTCCTACATCTTATTTAATGGCTTGTATGGTTGCACATGTAACAAGTTTTGGCACATGTGATACTTCTCTTAGTCTTTGTTCCAGAAGATTCGTACGCCATGGCTGTGATTTTATTGTTCTTGGTGGTCACTCTCCCTTTGACGTCGACCCCCTCGGAGTACCATGCTAGCCCTGTCCTTAGCTTGTGTGATGTGTTTATACTTGAAACTCTGTCAAACGAGCATGCATGTAACATCAACAACGTTTCTGCATATGAACTAGAAAGCAACGATGTACTCCTATGTGACATGCATGGCTGCATGCGATGTAATAAGTGCCATGCAAGAACTAGAAAACTAGACCAAACCGGTGTGTCACAGCAAAAATAAAATTGTAAGGACCTGTTGTTCAATGTTCGGCACGTCCCGCTGGAAGAACGTTTGTTCGTATTGGCACAAAAATCCTGATCAACCAGCCAGAATTGTGATGAATCAAAGATGGAACATTTGTCAAATTTCGCAAGCACCCAAACACATTTGTCAAAAATTACCACAGAAAAAGCAGATTTTTTTTACTTTTTATTTATTTTACAGTTCATAAGGGAGCAATTGAGCTCGGGAACAGATACTTCACGTCCCATTCAATGTTCATATATGCAACATCTAAACTACTCAGACTGCCCGTAATGGGAGTATCATAGGTAGTATCATGCATGCCAAGTAAGCAATTTTGATGAGGTGTCATAGAATTAAATGAGGAAAGAGATGATTGAGTATCATATCATGATACCGTATCATATTAAATGATGTGCTACTTTGTGTCATGCATGGCAATAAATGTAGTCCTCTATGATACCAACATATGATACTATGCATTACGGATGTAGTATCATACAGCAGTATCATATGCATGATACTAGTATATGATACTCTCCATTACAACCAGCCTCATAGCAAGCACACATGCAAGCATATGAACAACCACATATGACAGACAAGCATACGAATCATACACACATGAAACATATAGATCAAGACAAACATTACGCAAGTTAATAATGAGCAATGATGTGGGCATAAAATAGTTGACTGACTTGCTTCGCATGAAGATCGCTTGGAAAAGATGTTGGTTGTCGGCTGGATCGGGAATATAAGAAAGTATGTTTCAAAAATGCCTAAACGGATAACATGCGTTACAAGTGATAATTTAGAAACTTACAACATGGATGAAAAGGGTTGCACTCCATCAGGCTCAGAGAAGGATCAACATGGTCCTAGAGTCACGCAATCGGATCAATGAACAAACAGTTATTGCGGTCATAGTGCCACGGACCTTCCTTAAAATAATCATTGCATCCAGGTCCTACACACTATTCTGCGAATGAACAAGAATTAGTCTATTGCAATGGGCCAGCTTTGGTTGATTCTCTCCGGAACAGGATGTTGCGGGGCCGAGGATACATGAGCTGCAGACGACGTTGGAGACATGGACTACACTTTTTTGAGTGGAAAATCTAAAACAGTATAGATTAGAGTATCTACAACCACACGTATCTAATTCGAGTTGCCAAACACCCACACACACATTCAGACGCATCCGCGGATGGTGATCGGCATAGCCCAAATTCAGGGCCGGTCCTGGGGTATCGCCGGCGAGGCGACGGCCCAGGGCCTAGGCAAGGGGGTGGGGGGCATGATGGAGTGTGTGTGTGTGTGTGTGTCCTATATAGGGAAAATGCATCCTACTACCGATTGTAGTTACACCCATTTCTTATATACTACTATGTGGTAGTATATCGGAAATGCAATTTGGTGCCCGAGCTGAGATGCTCTCGATATCTATGCCGTGAGTCAGCCTCGGGATTAGGAATGGTGCACGTATTTACTCCCGTATATGGATGTATTAGTCATTTTTTTGGGAAGGACAGCCCACGCATGGCCCATGTTCATTTATTCGCTACCTACCGGGGTGTTCTCATAATTTCCTGCGCGTGCTCCCCCATGCCGGCCGTCGGCGCTGCTGCCATGGACGCTCACGACGAGTGGAGGCGCACCAGCTCTAGCAGTTTGACCTGACGCAAGAAGCCTGCTAAGTGTGCTCATGGTGGTAGTCGCCGTCGCCACCACAGGCGCGAAGGCACCACCTCGTGTTCAGGCACCTGCTCCTCCGGCTGGACGCCGGCGGTGGTGGCGAAGACATTACCACTGCTGCAAGCGATGCGCTCGCACGGCAAGTTGCCCTCGATTGGCGATTGTAGACGACTACCCAAGTTCCATGTAGGCTCCCCCGTACGGTGCGCAGCCGCCTTTGCCGCGACCGTCGTGGACGCGGTTGTCCTGCACGCTCACGCCGGAGCAGACGGAGAAGATGACCCTGTTAGAAATTTTTGGAGCCAGAGTTGCACCTCCCGACAAATAGTATCAGCCCTGATTTGGAACAGCACGAGGCGCGACAAAGCTAGCCGCTGCTAGTCTCTTAACTAGGTGCCTCCGTCACCGGCTCGTCGGTGAAGCCGTGTTGCTCAGACGTAGGCACGTAGCACTACAGATATGTGAGAGAAGGAAACATGATGGAGGAAGAGTAATTGAATCCATAGTGCTCCTGTCCAACGCGCTAATGCATCTCAGCACGTTATGTTATCGTGAATGTAATTGAATTCATCAGGATGATGGATTCAATCTTTCGTCCAGCTCGTGTTTGTTGCCGCAGCGTGCTGCACGGCCTGCACCTCCACACCAGCTTGCCCGGGGACAAGACAGTCGCCTGCAGGCCTGCACATGAGAACGATGGATTGACGCTTTGATCTGGCACCGGAGCAGAGGGAGAGGTCAGCTTCGGAGGCAGCAGCCGGCTAGCCATTATTACGGAGAGGGAGAGAGAGACGTCGAGGGGGACGCTGAGTGCCTGACAGTTGGCTTCCTGTACGTGGTACATGTCAGTACATTATGTATTCTTTTGAGTATAGGCTGTGGTATTTCCTCAAAAACTGAATTTGGCTCACATCACGATGCTCTATTGAATGGTATAGATAGCAGGAGCAGCTGGGCTCGGGAGCCAAAACGCTGCTCTCGTAGTATATACTCTACTTTATTATTTTTAATATGTTCATATACTATATCTAAGATATTACAAAGCGAGTTATGTGAAAAACATTGCATGTGAGCCCATGTTTTTATAATATTTGTCAAATACGTACGCATTTATACGTAAAAAGGAGTATGCTCAAAATATACTACATACTACCTAAAAAATAGTATATATACTATTTAAACATTCTTACATACTACATACTACGCGCACATACTTTCCGATATGATAGATACTACCTACAACGTATGAAACAAAAGTGGGAGTAACTACACCCGGTAGTAGGAAAAATTTGTCATATATGTGTGTGTATATATATATATATGCCCGTGCGTTGCTACGGGATAAAGGGGCGGTGGTTGGAGAGAGAGGGGTGCATGGAGGACTTTGGTCGAGTGCATTTTTTCCCTCAACTTTGAAGCAAATTCTCCAAGAGTTCAGTTACTAATTCAAAGAATTTTTAAAGTAAGAGCGCACATGATGTTTTTTGTCTGATTTCAATACCACATTGTACATTAGACCGTCCATATATAAAAAATCATGTTGAGTTACTAATATCACATAAAAAATGTCGTATACTTCGCCTAGCGTCTAAGAATGTTGTGTGTGTGCTACCATCAAGTCCTTTTGGTGAGGATTCTCCACCGTAATTGATTCTTTGTTTAATGTGTTGCGCCCCAACTCACGGATATTTGTAAGCTGCTCTATTCTAGCTTTCTTTTGTTGTGATTGCATATTTGTGTATTTCTGCCTTTCTCATGCGCACTTTTTTTTATCTCCCATGTCGGCTCCATGTTTGCATATTTCTTCTTCCCTTCTTCTTGGGCTGAATCTTTTCTTCTTTTGTTGGTTGATAGGCTTCATGATGCTTTTTCAGTTTTTTCTGTTGTTCTTCACTGGTCATTTAGCATCAGTTTTTTCTGTTGTTCTTCACTGGTCATTTAGAATCAGTTTTTTCTGTTGTTCTTCACTGGTCATTCGTAAATACGGATCCCTGTCTTTTCCCCCCTCTTTGTTCCTTGGCATCCATGACTCGAGATTGCCATCCAAATTGCTTGAGTACATTAGAGTTTTGTATACTATATGAAGTTGTTGTTGATTAAATCACGAATATAAAATTTGCATCATAAATAGAGCATATGTAGCTACGTATAAATAAATCTAATTACACCTGGACATAAGCATGAGAATATATGTGTTGTTTGCATGCTAGAGTATCATGTTTTTCCTTGAAGCAATTTAGAAAGCAGAAAAATAATATTAAAGTAAGAGCATTGATTCACCATGTTTTTCGTCCGACTTCAATATGACATTGTAGATCATTCTGTCGATACCTATTGACAAAGCATACCACATGGATAGATTAACTATTGCACTGACTTCACAAAATAAAAAATTGTCGTATATGCAACACTTCCAAAGTAAATTTTTCTGGATGCAATTGCTCTTGTTTCTTCATAGCATCAATGTTTGGGCAAAATAAGTGGTTCTCTTGTTCCTTCGTACCATCTTCAACATAATCATCTTCAGGGACTTCTCTCAAGAAAACAACTTCTCCAGGGACATCAAGCATGACATGTTCTTCCTGATCTGAAAGAACAACTTTATTAACAACAATTAAAGACTTTGTGGCCATGACATGTAAATGCCTACGTTTTGCGCTAAGCTGGAATCAGCAGCGCCCAAAGATAATTTATGTATTTACTTCATTGGGCGTCCAGGCATATGTGTTTTCGCCGCGTGTGTCCTGACCTATTTAGTGAGTCAAACCCACAAACAGATGCAAATCTTCCTTCAAGAAGAAGAAAAATTAAAAGCAAACCCGGCATGTGTATGTGGATACAGAGAAACAATCAAATGCATGCACGGGCAAGAATCAAACGATTTGATGACAAAGGAGCGTATCCTCTTGAGTTATTTATATTAAATGCCAAATATCGGATCCTACCAAATATAGCTAATACAATCCTATTCGTGTCTTGTGTCTACTGCAGCCCGCTTGGGTGTCCCTCGTAAGGCCAACCATATCCAGCTGTAGACAAACCAGCCGTCTTGAGCGGGCGGCCTCTGTCGTCTGGCCCCACGCACCGCTGTTCTCATCCTCCCGTTTTCTCATCCTCCTCGTCTCAGTCGCTCACCCCATCTTCTCCCCCGTCTCTCTGTCAAGCAGAGGACTACTCCCACGCAGCACACTCCCTCAACATCTGCCGCTGTTTCTAAACCCCCCCGCAGCTCGATCCAGATCGGGATCGAGGCCACCACCGAGCCGCCTCCCCTCCTCCGTCCTCCACGTGCGCTCTCAGCGCCCGATCCACCCCTTCCTCGTCCTCGCGCACGTTGCCCTGCTTTCTCCTTCTTCCTCTCAGTTCTTTCTTTTCCTTGGCAGGGAGCACGCAGGGAGCCTCGCGGCCGCTACCACAGCCGGACGTCCTCGCGTCACCGCCGCCTCCGAGTTCGTCGGCCGCTGGCGCCCGTCCTCCCCTTTATTTTGTATTCGCAAGTTTTGCCACCTGACTCAATTGTAAATTGGGATTTTTCATGCAAGCATCCAATGATTCGGATTGTAATCTCCTATTATTGGAGAGTTTATTTGTTCCTTGAATCCCTCTTTTCACTTGCAGGATTAATTTCTTTGTTCTGTCCCTTCCTTTGCATGTTGACTTGATGCAGTGAGGCCTCCGATGTATAAAAGTCCATGGCCGAGCCGCTCGCCTCCGTCCCCATGACGCTCGTGGCCACAACCGACGCGGATGCACTCTGCACCGCGCTGCTGTCTGCTACAGCAAGCCGCCGCCTCGTTCGACCTCCTGTCGCCGGCCCCGCCCCTCCTTTCTCCCTTGTTTTCTCCCTCACCTCCTTGCCTTCTTTCTGCCCATGAGCCGCGACTGCCCGGCAAGCCGTGCTCCGGCCTTGCTCGTCGTCACCGGCGACCCCGCCTCCGGATCCGCCTCCCTAGCCCATGCCATGCATGGATCTGACCGTGCAAGCTCCAGTCCCACCACCGTTCTGCACCGCGGGTTGAATACTACAAAATATAGGGTCTGTTTTGTAAAAAATGAAAAGTTTCTCAGTTATTCATGTAAAACACCGTGGTCATTGGCGGTGGGGCGCACCGCCGACTTGCCCTCGTCCTCCTCTTCGAACTCGGTGAAGAGCTCATCAATCTCTGCCTTCTGCTGGAGGAGGATGCGGCGGACCACCTCCACCTCGTGCTCCTACTCAAAGGACTCGTGTAGGGCCTGCTACTCAACCAGCTCCTCCGCCTGGGCCCCATGAACTATGCCATGGTGTTGGCCATATCGAAGCTGGCGGACGATGGATCTGCCGCGGCCGCCTCCCCGGCTCCAGCTCCTCCTCCTGCATAGCAGCGTCGTCCTCCTCCTGCTTCACCTCCTCCTTCGGCTCTTGCGAATCTGGCAGAAAGCCAGCAACAAAACGAGCAACACACCAGACCCATATCTCCTCCAGCGGCTACAACTAATGCTCTGGCGTCCACATGGAGTATGTGGTGACCTTTGTCGGGCCATGACTAGCGGCTATAGCGAGCGGATGGAAGCTGGCAGTGTGGGTGAGAGGGAGATCGAAGGAATGGGAAGGGCTAGGATTGGGCTGTTGCCGCCCGACTTAAATAGCGAGCAACATGCCAGAGCGACGCCACGAGGCTCCATAAATGTGTCTGCACCGAGGACCGGAGGAGGCGTCTGTCAGACCGATGGTCTCTGCATGTGACCGGGTGGGCCCTTGCGGTCAGTCCTATGTGGTGAGCGCGTTCGGCGTTCCCTTATTCGCCTCAAATATGGGCCGAGTATGGTAGTGCCGGTTAGTTCTGGCGTTTGAGCCGTATTTATGAGGTTTGGTTGGGTGTGGTTTTTCACCGGGCAGCCCGCCCGGAAGTTTGAGGCCGGTACCGAGGGGTCGGTTGTAGATGGTCTTGAGTGAAATATAAAAAACCTTAAAAAATCCCAGTGAAATAAAAGAGAGGCGGGCTGACAGGTCCCACCCGGTCCCACATGCCGGGGCAAACGGTTGTCGTCTTCCACCTCGTGCTCATGACATCAGCAGAGGCGCCGACAGGTATTGCCGGGATCCCGGCCACCGTTCTTCGCGACGAGGACAAAGGAGTGCTACGGAGGTTTCACCTCACCCAGCTAGGACCCGGTAGTTGGGCTGGACTAGGCGACGACGACTTTGGTTTCCGTGAAGGAGCTCGTCATCCGTCGACGATGCCGACGCTACGGTCGTCCCGCGGGGCAAAGGAAGTTTTGGGGAGCGATTTTCATCCGTTGACGATGCCGACGCTACGGTCGTCCCGCGGGGCAAAGGAAGTTTTGGGGAGCTCATACGTGTCTATTTTATCATTCTGGAGGGATTAATCAAAGAGGGTAGGCGCGAGGGGCTCGCCACGGTCGAGCAACTCGGCGGCGGTGATCTCATCGGAGATGGAGGAGAAGGGCACTAGTGGCCGCTTTATCGCGATAGTAGTTTATACAGGGGAGATGAGAAGGATGGATCAAGCGGGAGTTCTCGGGAACGGGTTAAATAGACGGAGGCCGAGAGAACGCCATGAATGATTGCGCTGGGGCGCCTGATTGCCGGCAACGGTGTAGGAGCCGGGGTCTGAGAGGATGATGAGGTAAGCAATGACATACGGAGGGTCCGAGGCTGCGCGCTGCAGCGTCGACGCGACGGCGGCGGCAGACGGTAGGCCGAGTAGTGGCGCACATGGGCGTCCGGGCGGAGCTTTCCGCCGGGGTCCGGGCACGCGATCGGAGCACAGGCGAGGACTGTGGAGGGTGATGGGTGTAGGAGCGTATAGTGGGCAAGGGGCGTGCACAGACGGCGCGCTGCAGGGGTAGGGCACGGGCGGCCACAGGTGGGGGTGACCAGGGTTTTGGCTTGCCACTGAGGCGGTGGAGCTACAGGCAATGGCATCAAGAGCTCACTGTGCTCAATCAGTGTAGTCAAATTGTGTCAAATTGGTTCAATGCGCATCTAATGATGCAATAGGAAGGATGATGCAGAGGGTTAGACAGGGGATCACTTCATCAGTTGGCAACTTGGCAATCATTATTTGATTAATTTTGTTACCGGTCGGCACAAATTCTCCTGGAGCTGAGCATCTGCCAGATTGATTATTGAGAGTAAAACACAGTACTAGAGAAAAAAATTCAAAGTATCTGGATGATTGTAAAAATACTTTTGATCATATTTTGCGATTTGAGCAGAAAGTTGAATGTATTATAGCCACCAAATTTTGAACTAGAGCACCGCATATTATTGAAGATCTGGTGTCTAGGTACCACGGGTTAACTCATGAAGTTTTGGACCATTAAATAGGCAACATAAATAAGGGTTGCCTTGTACTGCGGATAAATTGGAATATGGAAAATATAATTAAATCTGGGGCCTTTACCATCAGGACTAATCTGATCTTGCTACCACATGTCATATCTAGTGTAAGGAGTATCTCCAAATTTATATAGGATTTTGACAGGAACTGGGGTGTTTTCAAGGATTTAATATCTCCAAGGCAGGAAAAGAAATTAATTTTAGTCGCAAAATATTGCATATGACATGACAATAATTTCACATACATGAGTTTCATAGGTGTACGAGACTACCCCATGAATATTTTGGGATCATTTGGAACAAAGAAACGAGGGTCCTTTTGTAAATGAGAAATTAGGTTTTTTGGGGCATGAAAGATGTTCAAATGCGCGATGTGCATGCAAATTTTCGTGCAGTTTGGAGACATCTTAGGAGGTTGTGGCAAAAAAAAATTTGGCTGTGAAAATACTTTGGAAGAAAACTATTTTCGCTCAAATTTTTTTCTCATGACCTACTCGAATGTCCAAACACCAGAAAATTTTGCACGCTCCACTAGTAGAAAACCACCCATTAGTCCCGGTTCGTAAGGGCCTTTAGTCCCGGTTCACGAACCGGGACTAATGGGTCGTTACTAATGCCACCACCCATTAGTCCCGGTTCAAACACGAACCGGGACCAATGTGCCTCCACGTGGACCTGTGCGCCGAGCCCAGTCAGGGGGCCTTTGGTCCCGGTTGGTGGCTCCAACCAGGACCAAAAGTCAATTTTTTTTACAAAAGTGGCTGCTTTAGGGGTCTTGGGGGTTATTTTTAGGTTGTTATTATAGCTAGCTAATAGAAAGAAGTGTCCTCTCTTATCTTCGTCCTTGGTTTATCAACGCTGCTGCTATGTTCATTGCACCCGCAGATATAACATGCTCATGCATGCTTTGCATCATACATCATATATATATATATATATATATATATATATATATATGATAAATTTTATCTACAAGCAGTGGTAGTTACCACCTAATTCCTTGGCCTCCACGTGTCTCTCCTCACAACATTAGGTCAACCAGGTATGGGATCTGGGTTAACGGGTGCCGAGGAATCCATTAGACAGCAACTTGTCTATTTTCAAATAAAATAATCCGGCGAGTGATCAGTTCAACTGCCTCCTTAATTTCTGGCTGCGAATATAACTAACCTTTCATCGGATAGGCACACGAAACATGACACTGATTTTCTTGTTGATGTGGATGCAAAGCAATTAGTCTAAGCAAGTACGTTATTTTCTTTAGAAATAGGTACTGCAGTATAGGGTTACATACTATGAACGTTACGACTCTTCTAGGTTTTTAAAACATTGTACAAAATATATTGCTTTTTCAAGCCGCATGAAGCATAATCCCTTTTTTAGACAGGCATGAAGTATACCTGTGTACTTGGAGTATGGAGTTTTTTTTTTGGAGTATGGAGTATTAACATATAATTATTGTAGTATGAAGTATGTAGTACTAACATAAACCATAAGTATGGAGTATGGAGTATTAACATTTTATAAACGGAGTATGCCATTTTATAAAGGGAGTATGGAGTATAAACATCTTTTGCAAGAAAATATCTTGGTGAACGACTCCATGCCCCTCAAAAGTAGTGTTTAGTATATTTGCAAAGGGAAAAGTGTTTAGTATGTAGTATATAGTTCATCTTTTGTATGGAGCAAGCATTCATACTCTTTGTGTAGTATGGAGCATATGTACAATTTTTTACTCAGCAGTATATCTGTATTCTTTTTACCGATACTATATAATTTTTGTTCTAAAAAAGAAACATTCATATAAACATTTCTTTGAACCAACTATGAAGTGGTGGCTTTAATATTTTTTTAGGCTTGTGGGAGTATGTAGAATATACATTTTTTCCCTCATAAAAAAAGAATATATATTTTTTGGAAGGGAGTATGAAGTCTATATACGTTTTCCTGCAAAAGTAGGGGTATATACTTTATTTTGGAAGTAGTATGAAGAATCCATCTACAGTATATATAATACACCTTTTGGGGACATTAAATATGATCAATACATGTATACGTGATGCAACAATCGTGGGCACAACTTCACACGCATCAGGCATGGATGCGTACGTGTTGCTACGACGCCGTCGTCGGGGCTGCTGCACGTGCATGCCTATAATGGATGGCTGGTGCCTGGAATCACGATGGGAGACGCGAAAGAAAATTACACCAGCGGATCTCCATTGAGTCTTTTGCCCCTTCTCTGAATTTTCCATTACGATCCAATGCGCCGCCAAAATTTCTAACCGGATCTGTAGAGAGAGAAGCCATTAACTTCAGATGTTCTAGTCTAGATCATGCATATGAATACAGAAAAGAAACATTGTTCCATAAATTAGTGAATGATGGATCAGAACATAGTAGTAATGGACATTTCACCTGATCAAATCTTCCCACCGCTCGTGATCCCTCCAAACGTGCCGCGGCGGCCGCTCGGCCATGTTACTAACGACGATTCCATGCATTGAGTCGTTGGTTGAGGATTATATACTTGTGGTTTCAAGGCACGAAAATAGCAGAGTTTGTTGCTGCCAAACGGGTTCACAAAAAATGCTAGCTCAATGACCCGTTTAGAAAAAGCACGTATCTTAAAGAATCCTGTGGTCGGGAAGGTGGAGGTAACTACCACTATATGGTAGGATGTATTTTCCCTATATATATATATATATATATATATATATATATATATAGGGTAACGCTATTCTAAGCGTGAGTGTAGAATAGCTTATTCTACACCCCCTAGTAACGCTATGTACAAAATCTAGTAAAACGGTGTACAAAATGTAGTAATTCGGAAAATATTTTTTTATCATCTATGTTTGTAATTTACTACATTTTTATGAAAATTACTATATTTTACATAGTGTGTTACTATATTTTGTATGTACCGTTACTGGGGTGTAGAATAAGCTATTCTACACTCACGCTTAGTTTAGCGTTACTATATATATATATATATATATATATATATATATATATATATATATATATATATATATATATATATATATATAATGACAAGTCCTACTAATTATGCATCATCATACAACTTCTACTCGTTATTAATAATAAGTCATACGATCATCATCCTCATAGTCATCGAACCCAACCCTACATAATTGTTCTTAGCACATGATCATCAGTATCAGGTAGGACCTACACCCTTAAGGTAAAATAGCATAAAACAATATAGACCCTGACTCTCCATTATGAAGAATGGCGATCATCCTGTCTCCAATTCTTGCCCTTCGCTGCTTATTGCTTCCAAGAAGCTCCTTACGATTGTCCATACATTTTTTCCATTCTTTGATTGTTATGTCTCCATTTCTTTTAGAAACCCGGTATGGACAATTGAGATTCGTAGAACGACCTGGTCGTATGTTCAAAACATGAAGGCTACCATGCGTATACATCAGATGAGGCACACAATCATTCGGGATTATCTGTTGAAAAACATAGTAATAACTTCGTAGTTAGCAATGATGTACTAGTTTTAGAAGTGTGCAAAAAGATGCACGGATGTTGTAATAGTAAAAAATAATCTTACCAGGGTATCTCCATGGTAGTTACCGTAGTTCAACACGTGCACTAGTGGCACGTATTGACCATAATGTTGAGGAGTTTGATTGTGGATATTGTAATTCTCAAGATCAGTACAAAATCCGATCAGATGATTTTTCTCCTGATAAGTTAATTCGGAGCCTTCGGTGTAGTACGTTCTGTCTACCATCTTCCGCACATTCTTTGAAGAATGAAAATAAGCTGTCAATGGAGATAAGTTGTCAACTATATATTTTGAAATAAACAATATAAATTACTTAATAACTATGTTTAGCTCACATGAGGGAAGAACTGGAGGTGTATCCACAAGGAACCAAATCGAAGGTGTCTCTTGCTCGATTGTAGGATCACCAAGATCCATACCCTCATCAAGACCATACATCTTGCAAAATGCATCCCAATTTTTGGAACCAAAATGGGTTACACTCTGAGCATTGTACAACTTTACTTGAAAATCCACACCATGATGGGTACTTAGGATAATTTTTTTGGTTTCGAAACTTTCATGGTCTTCAAAACCCATCCTCTCCAAGACATAGCGTCTTGCAAAGCATGGGATAAGCTAGTCGAATCGGAAAAGATGAAAAATACACGTTAAAATAGTTGAAGTCATGCTTAATTACGAAAAAAACTATTATCGTCGTTGCGTACCGTATGAACATCGCAGGTCTCCTCGAGCTTAATGCTGAAGCGCCGATCTTGGTCCAGCTCAATGAACCTATCGCAGATACCTCGGTCGTCGTGGCACCAGTCGCACTCCCCCGGGCGGTTTTCGTCGTCCGATGAGTACGACATTTCCGGCCTACGTTCATAATTCAAATATTAAACTAGATCATTATTATTAATCACGGGTTGACATGTACGTACGTAGCTCCTCTTTCATTCCCGAATGCATTATTATACCAAATTGTGTAGCACACGGGAATGAAGGAGAACTTATCCAATATGAGCATTCAATAAGCAAAATCAAATCATAAAATAAGCAAAACCAAATCATAAAATAAAGTATAGTATTCAAATTAGCATGCATTCAATAATTATAAGCAAAAGTACATCATCTCTTGGTGTCTGTACATCGTCGAATATTATCACTAATACAACTAGAACCGTAACGCCCGACGAGTATCGACGCGGGCGGTGGACACCCAAAGATAAGGAACCATCACAGGATCATAGCTCCAGTGAGATCCCTGAAGAACCTGTCAGGTATTGTCGAACCTCCCCTCCAATGCAACCATATAGCGACGGACGTGCTCGTCCTCCTCGCTGACACGGTGACGTACCACATCCGCGGTGTCCGGATGCCTCACCACCGTCACTGGCCCACGCGACCGCCACCAAACAAGGATTGGGTCAACAACGGGCTGCCTCCTCACCAACCTACGTCCCCCGGAAGGTAGCACCTCCCAATACCAACCCGGCGGAGCCCAGTCCCGAACATGGCCCTGATCAAGCAGGCCTCCACCGCCGAGTCGACGACGACGACGATGCGGGATATGCATCACCGACGTCGACGCGGGAACTACTTCTATATATAGTTAAATAAAAGTAGTTTTATTAATTAAATCAACTATCTAGTTCAACTACTAAGCACTTACAATAAATAAATAAGTAGTACTTACTAAAACCAAACTACTTCTATATATAGTAAAATAAATTAGTTTATTAAATCAACTAGCTAGTTCAACTATATATAAACTACTTATTTTTTTCCTTTTTCGAAATACTATGAACAAAAAAATCATTAAAATTCTATGAACAAAATTAATTACACAATCTAAATATCACCAAAAAAGTCTATTAACAATAATATCACCAAATATGCATATTCAATAATAATATTACCAAAAAAAATCTATTAACAGAAAAAAATCTAAATAATATGAAGAAATTAATTACTACACATATCTAATCTAACAAAAAAATCTAATTAATCTAACAAAAAAATCTAACATAATATGAACAAATTAATTAGTACACATGTAATCTAACAAGAAAAAATCTAATCTAACAAAAAATCTAATTAAATCAACTATCTAGTTCAACTACTAAGCACTTACTATAAATAAATAAGTAGTACTTACTAAAAACAAACTACTTCTATATATAGTAAAATAAATTAGTTTATTAAATCAACTAGCTAGTTCAACTATATATAAACTAGTTCTTCTTTTTTTCCTTTTTCTAAATACTATGAACAAAAAAATCATTAACATTCTATGAACAAAATTAATTACACAATCTAAATATCACCAAAAAAAATCTATTAACAATAATATCATCAAACATGCATATTCAATAATAATATCACCAAAAAAATCTATTAACAGAATAAAAATCTAACATAATATGAAGAAATTAATTACTAACATATCTAATCTAACAAAAAAATCTAATTAATCTAACAAAAAATCTAACATAATATGAACAAATTAATTACTACACATGTAATCTAACAAAAAAAATCTAATCTAACAAAAAGAATCTATGAACTACATATCTAAATTACTACACATATAACCTAACAAAAAAAATCTATGAACTACAAAAAGAATCTAAAAAAATCTAACAAAAATAAAAAAACGCTCACGTCGGCGTCGAGGCGGCGCGGGGCAGGGGCGACGACGGGCTCGGGGCGGCGCGGGGCAGGGCGACGAGGACAGCGGGCTCGGGGCGGCGACGGGGACGTAGGGCTCTGGGCGGCGCGGGGCAGGGGCGACAGCTGGCGACGACGTCGGTGCGGCGCGGGACGCGGGCGGCGATGACGGGGCGGCGCGCGCAGGACGCGGGCGGCGACGGGGGCGGCGACGACGGCGGGCTCGGGGCGGCGACGGGGGCGGCGGGCTCGGGGCGGCGCGGGGCGGGCTCGGCGGTGACAGCGACGAGGAGCAGAGGCGTCGGGGCGAGAAAGAGATGGGTTTTGGCGAAAACTGCTAAGTCCAGTATATATAGCAAGAGCATTGGTCCCGGTTGGTGGCTCCAATCGGGACTAATGCCCCCTTTAGTCCCGGTTGGTGCCACCAACCGGGACAAAAGGCCTCTTTTCAGCAGCCCAAAGGGCGGGAAACGAAGACCTTTGGTCCGGGTTGGTGGCTTCAACCGGGACTAAAGATGAGCACTCGTCCCTGTTGGTCCAACCAACCAGGACCAAAGAGCGGCATTGGTACCGGTTGGTGCCATGAACCGGTACCAATGGACCCGTGTAACTACGTTTTTTATTTTCTGCAGCTATTTTTTGTTGATTCTTGCTGCAGCTGTTTTTTTAGTCCCACCTCGCCAAGCGAGAGGCACTCGCAGCTGTTTATAAGCCCTGAGTGCAGAGACGATGACGAAGAGGCTCAATGCTCCTGCATGTTGGTTAGCTTCAAGCCTTGCGGAATACGGTAGACTGCACAGAGCTATGTGCAGTGCAGTTGACACTATTCCAAAAGGCTTGAAGCAAATTAACGAGCATTGCGCCTCTTTTTTATTTTTAATGACTTATTACAACTCAGAAATAAAAAGAAAAAAAATAAATGTAGCAGAAAAGAAAAGAAAAAACTATATAAAAAACCACTCAGAAATAAATAGAAGAAAAAATAGCATAGATCAGATCTGTTCTGACCGTTGCAGCCGGCGATGGTGGTCATCTCTTCCGTCACAGGTGGTCGACCTGAGGCTGGGTGTTCGGATCTCGGGATCCGTCATCTGGCACCAGCTGCGAGTCGGGGAGACGTAGTTGCCGGTGAAAACCGAGCTGACGGCGGGCGATGGCGGCGTTCCATGTCATTACCATGATGAAAGCATCGTCGTGTGACTACCGTTGACCCACTCGTATTGCTCCGGGGGAAACCCTAGGATCTGGTGTTCCAGACCGGACGATGGCGGCACTGTGGTGTTGTTTCTCTCTTGGTAGCATTGTTTTGTGGAGCAGCGCTGGAAGTCAGAGGAAGGAGGTGGAGCGGCTTCGTCTTGCACGGAGCTTCGGTGGAGCTGTCAAGTCATGCCTGGCCGACAGGTGCTATGCTTGGTCATGCCTGGTCGGAGGTGCTACGCACGACAGATCCACCAAGGGCTTCAAGCTGTGTCGGCTGGTGGTACTTGGCAGCATGGCGCTGAGGTGTATCAGTGGCGATCGTGACGTGTTCAGCTGTTTGCGCGGGACTAAAGATGAGCATTCGTCCCGGTTGGTTGGTGCCATGAACCGGTACCAATGGACCCGTGTAACTACTTTTTTATTTTCTGCAGCTATTTTTTTGTTGATTCTTCCTGTAGCTGTTTTTTTAGTCCCACCTCGCCAAGCGAGAGGCACTCGCAGCTATTTATAAGCCCTGAGTGCAGAGACGATGACGAAGAGGCTCAATGCTCCTGCACGTTGGTTAGCTTCAAGCCTTGAGGAATACGGTAGACTGCACAGAGCTATGTGCAGTGCAGTTGACACTATTCCGAAAGGCTTGAAGCAAATTAACGAGCATTGCGTCTCTTTTTTATTTTTAATAACTTATTACAACTCAGAAATAAAAAGAAAAAAAATAAATGTAGCAGAAAAGAAAAAAACTATACAAAAAACCACTCAGAAATAAATAGAAGAAAAAATAATTTTAATTAACTTTATTAAAAAAATAGCATAGATGCTTATTTTTAATGACTTATTACAACTCTGAAATAAAAACAAAAGAATAAATATAACAGAAAAGAAAAAAAATATAGAAAACTACTCAGAAATGAATAGAATCAAAAAATAGTTGTGATTAACTGTACTAAAAAAGGAGCATATATGCTTATTTTTAATGGCTTATTACAACTCAGAAATAAAAAGAAAAAAATAAATATAAAAAACTACTCAGAAATGAGCAGAGATGCGCTTATAGAGGAAATTCAACTTAAATTCATAACGAATTTCAAGAGAAATCCGTATGAATTTATGCTAAATTCCCTATATAAGGGCATCTATTTTCATTTTCAGAGGAGCTCAATAAGGTAGAGAGGGAGGGGCTTATAAACCGGTCATATTCCCCTTCGGTTGGCGAGGTGGGACTAAACTCTGGTCGCAACGAGGACCAACCCTTTAGTCCCGGTTGATGGCACGAACCGGGACTAATGGGCAGCCTTTGGTCCCGGTTCAAGCCACCAACCGGGACCAATGGTGTTGGGCCAAGAGCGAGGCCCATTGGTCCCGGTTCTCCCACCAACCGGGACCAATAGGTCCAGACAAACCGGTACCAATGGCCCACGTGGCCCGGCCGGCCCCCGGGCCTCACGAACCGGGTCCGATGCCCCCATTGGTCCCGGTTCTGGTTAGAACCGGGACTAATGGGCAGGACCGGCCTGGACCATTGGCCCCTTTTCTACTAGTGCTCCTTGCACACCTGGGCATATCTAATGCCAAAAATATCTGATTTTTTAAAGCTTTTTAATATTAATTCTGAATTTACCATTCATGGGGCGTAGATGAGCCCAGGCGCAGACTTGAATTATCGCTCTAATTTGTCCATGTCATGGTAAACTTGTATTTCGCGACCCATGGTTCCACTCCTTCAAGATGCGCCACATCACAGAAGTAAATTGGTCACTATGTATTTGAGTTCTCTGGCATGAGGGGGCACCAAGGTAATCCTCCCAACCAACACTGCTGCCACCAATATATTTGAACCGCCGCAGAAGGTGGGGCGAGACCGAACCTGGTGTTTTGGTGTTTACTTAGGGCATCCCAACAACGACTCTCAAATCGCCCGCATACATTCAGATCATATGGTTCAAACGTGTTCTGTCATTCAACACAGTCCTGTATTGGTCCACTTGCCGGCCCGGACGTGCTTTTTTCACAAAACGGAGACAAAGTGCGGGGCTTTGCGGCGTCTACGCCACTGTCACGTCCTTGTCTGACTACCCTGGCCCACCAAAAAACCCACCTGCCTCTCTCGTGCTTTCCATCAAACGCCCATGCCACTTGTTGTGCCGCATTCATGCCGACCTAGAGCATGCGGCGACCGACATTGATGCCTGCGATTCGACCGGACGGGAGGATGGCGCTGACGGATTTAACCTCTCGGGCGTTGCAGTCAATGTGCAAAAGCCGCGTTACGAAAAACCAAGTTCGACTGCTGCGCTACATTGAAGCGCGCTGACCGCCCTTTCGCCAGTCATGGTCGCGACTATTTAAGCCGTGCATCGGCGATGCACAGGGCCGCACTCCCCCTCCTCGAGACCGTCCCCACTCCTCGTCACTGTCCCTGAGCCCTTCCTCCTTTTCTGAGTGCAGCGGCGATGCCGAAGTCCCGATTCTCCATGCCGACAGGCGGAGGTAGAGGAAGTTCTTCCCCCGGTGGTTCTTGGCACCACCGCCCTCGCCCTTCGGGCCCCTTGGCATCCATGCCGCCCGACTCTTTCGGCATGGAGGAGATCGTCATTTACTCCGGCCACGACAAGGACTAGAGGCGCCGCCGCCGCCGCCATAGTAGAGGCACCACCTCCTCTCGGAGGCCACTATGATGGGCGAAGAATTCATCTTCCATATCGAGATAATGACGGAGCGTTCGATCCGTCACATGGGCCAATCGCCACAATCGCGGACGTGGATCAAGGAGGAGCCGCCATACCCGCTGCGACACTGCGTGAAGCACGAGGCGCCATCCCCGCTTCGGCGGGTCAACGACAAGCCGGCGTCGCCCCAGGCGAACTGTGGCGTCCAACATCAAGGACAAGCCGGCGCCGCCCCCGTCTTGCCGCCATATACATATGGGACGCCGAGTCAAGGATGAGCCGGCATCGTCCCTGCACGGCCGGCACGCTCGCAATCACGGGCTTGCCTCGCCACCCCATGGCCACCGCCGCGCCATCAAGGAGGAGCTGCTGATAACCCACAAGTATAGGGGATCAATTGTAGCCTCTTTCGATAAGTAAAGAGTGTCGAACCCAACGAGGAGCTAAAGGTAGAACAAATATTCCCTCAAGTTCTATCGACCACCGATACAACTCTACGCACGCTTAACGTTCGCTTTACGTAGAACAAGTATGAAACTAGAATTACTTTGTAGGTGTTGTCGGATAGGTTTGCAAGATAATAAAGAACTTGTAAATAAAGAGTAGGGGCTGTTTAGATAAATAAGCAATAAAGTAAATATAGCGAGTGTGGAAAAGTGGTGGTAGGAGTTGCGGAATTGTCCCTAAGCAACTGACTACTTTACTAGACCGATGACAACTTTCATGTGGGAGAGGCATAAGCTAACATACTTTCTCTTCTTGGATCATATGCACTTATGATTGAAACTCTAGCAAGCATCCGCAACTACTAAAGATCATTAAGGTAAAACCCAACCATGGCATTAAAGCATCAAGTCCCCTTTATCTCATACGCAACAATCCCCTTACTCGAGTTTAAGCTTCTGTCACTCTAGCAACCCACTATAAGCGAATCATGACGTATTGCAACACCCTACGGTGGGAATCCCTCATGCTTGCGTGACATGGAGGGCACAATAGGACAGTGACATAACAACAAGCAAATTAAACCAATCATAGCAATTCATCGATCACCGGTAGGACAACGAAAATCTACTCAGACATCATAGGATGGCAACACATCATTGAATAACAATATGAAGCATAAAGCACCATGTTTAAGTAGAGGGTACAACGGGTTGCGGGAGAGTGGACCGCTGAATATAGATGGGGGAAGGTGATGGAGATGTTGGTGAAGATGGCAGAGGTGTTGGTGAAGATCGCGGTGATGATGATGGCCCCCGGCGGCATTCCGGCGCCACCTGAAGCAAGGGGGAGAGAGCCCCCCCCTTCTTCTTCTTCTTCCTTGACCTTATCCCTAGATGGGATAAGGGTTTCCCCTCTTGTCCATGGCCTCCATGGCTTGGGAGGGGCAAGAGCCCCTCCGAGATTGGATCTATCTCTCCGTTTCTGCGCTCTCCGATTATGCCCCTTCACCATTTCTTTTATACCCGGAGATCCGTAACTCCGATTGGGGTGAATCTTTTGCCCAGATTTTTGTCATAAAATTAGCTTTCTTGCGGCAAAAGAAGAGCATCAACCGCCTTACGGGGTGCCCACGAGAGTCCAGGGCGCGCCTGCCCCCCTGGGGCGCGCCCCTCTATCTCGTGACCCCCTCGGGCACCGTCTCGCGTTGATTATTCCTCCCAAGAATCACAAATATTCTAAAATAATTATCCGTCCGTTTTTAGCCCGTTTGGACTCCGTTTGATATGGGGTTTCTGCGAAACATAAAACAGGCAACAAACATGAACTGGCACTAGGCACTGGATCAATATGTTAGTCCCAAAAATAGTATAAAAATTTGCCAAAAGTAAATGAAAGTTGAATAATATTGGCATGGAACAATCAAAAATTATAGATACGACGGAGACGTATCAGCATCCCCAAGCTTAATTCCTGCTCGTCCTCGAGTAGGTAAATGATAAAAAAGATAATTTTTGATGTGGAATGCTACCTAGCATAATCTTGATCATATGTCTAATCAGGGCATGAATATTAAGACACGAGTGATTCAAAGCAATAGTCTATCATTTGGCATAAAAACAATAATACGTCAAGCATACTAATAAAGCAACTATGTCTTATCAAAATAACATAGCCAAAGAAAGCTTATCCCTACAAAATCATATGTTTGGCCATGCTTCATTTTTGTCACACAAAATGCTCCCATCATGCACAACCCCGGTTTTAGCCAAGCAATTGGTTCATACTTTTTAATGCGCTTCAGCCTTTTCAACCCTCACGCAATACATGAGCACAAGCCATGGACATGGCACTATGGGTGGAGTAGAGTATGATGATGGAGGTTGTGTGGAGAAGACAAAAAAGGAGGTCTCACATCGACGCGGCTAATCAACGGGCTATGGAGATGCCCATCAATTGATGTCAATGCGAGGAGTAGGGATTGCCGTGCAACGGATGCACTAAGAGCTATAAGTGTATGGAAGCTCAAACTGGAAACTAAGTGGGTGTGCATCCAACTTGCTTGCTCATGAAGACCTCGGGCGTTAGAGGAAGCCCATCATCAGAATATACAAGCCAAGTTCTATAATGAAAATTCCCACTAGTATATGAAAGTGATAACTCAAGAGACTCTCTATATGAAGAACATGGTGCTACTCTGAAGCACAAGTGTGGTAAAAGGATAGTAACATTGCCCCTTCTCTCTTTTTCTCTCATTTTTTTATTTTTTTATTTTTTGTATATATTTTTTGTGGGCTTCTTTGGCCTCTTTTTTTTTAATTTGGCTTCTTTGGCCTCTTTTATTTTTCATAAAGTCCGGAGTGTTATCCCGACTTGTGGGGGAATCATAGTCTCCATCATCCTTTCCTCACTGGGGCAATGCTCTAATAATGATGATCATCACACTTTTATTTACTTACAACTCAATATTACAACTCGATATCTCGAACAAAGATATGACACTATATGAATGCTTCTGGCGGTGTACCGGGATGTGCAATGATCTAGCGTAGCAATGACATCAAAAAATGGACAAGCCATGAAAACATCATGCTAGCTATCTTATGATCATGCAAAGCAATATGACAATGAATGCTCAAGTCATGTATATGATGATGATGGAAGTTGCATGGCAATATATCTCGGAATGGCTATGGAAATGCCATGATAGGTAGGTATGGTGGCTGTTTTGAGCAAGATATAAGGAGGCTTATGTGTGATAGAGTGTATTATATCACGGGGTTTGGATGCACCAGCGAAGTTTGCACCAACTCTCGAGGTGAGAAAGGGCAATGCACGGTACCGTAGAGGCTAGCAAATTGCAGGAAGGTAAGAGTGCGTATAACCCATGGACTCACATTAGTCATAAAGAACCCATATACTTATTGCAAAAGTCTACTTGCCCTCGAAGCAAAGTACTACTATGCATGCTCCTAGGGGAAGGGTTGGTAGGAGTTAACCATCGCGCGATCCCGACCTCCACTCATATGGAAGGCAATCAAAGAACACCCCATGCTTCAAATTTGTCACACAACTGTTACCATACGTGCATGCTACGGGACTTGCAAACCTCACAAGTATTTCTCAATTTCACAATTACCCCACTAGCATGACTCTAATATCACCACCTTTATATCGCAAAACTATTGCAAGGAATCAAACATATCATATTCAGTGATCTACAAGTTTATGTAGGATTTTATGACTAACCATGTGAATGACCAATTCCTGTCATCTCTCTAAATTGATATAAGTGAAGCAAGAGAGTTTAATTCTTTCTACAAAATATATGCCCATGCTCTAACAAATTTAAGTGAAGCAAAATAGCATTCTACAAATGGCGGTTTTCTATGTGAAGAGAAATAGGCAATCCAAACTTAAAATGATATAAGTGAAGCACATGAAGCATTCTATAAAGCCGTACTCAAAAGATTTAAGTGAAGTGCAATGAGCATTCTATAAATCAACCAAGGACTATCTCATACCAGCATGGTGCATAAAAGAAAAGTGAAAACTAAATGCAAAAGATGCTCCAAGACTTGCACATACCGCATGAACGAAACGAATCCTGAAAACATACCGATACTTGTTGAAGAAAGAGGGGATGCCTTCCGGGGAATCCCCAAGCTTAGACGCTTGAGTCTCCTTGAATATTTACTTGGGGTGCCTTGGGAATCCCCAAGCTTGAGCTCTTGCCTCTCTTCCTTTTCCTCATATCGAGACCTCCTCGATCAAACACTTCATCCACACAAAACTTCATCAGAAAACTCGGTAAGATCCGTTAGTATAATAAAGAAAATCACTACTCTAGGTACTGTTGCAAACCAATTCATATTTTGTTTTTGCATTGTGTCTACTGTAATATAATTTTTCCATGGCTTAATCCACTGATATAAATTGATAGATTCATCCAAACAAGCAAACTATGCATCAAAAACAGAATCTGTCAAAAATAGAACAGTCTGTAGCAATCTGAACATTTGCCATACTTCTGGTACCCCAACAATTCTACAAAAATTAGGAAAAATAAAAAATTTGTATATAAATACAGTGCAAAAGGAATCAGAACTACTTGATGTTCCAGTAAAAAAATGTAAAATCGCGCACTACAGCCAAAGTTTCTGTCCTGCACCGTACAAACCAACGAGCATTGTAAACATCATAAAGGCAAACCTTTGCACATTATTTTTATAATACAATGGAATTGTACAAGGGGATAATTATTTTTGATGAAAAGTTTGTGTAGTTAAGATTCACAAAGTTTCCGTGAGCATGAACAAAGTTCAAGGAGCTCTCCCACTTCAACAATGCTTGTCTCTCTCACTTTCATTTTCCTTTTTGAAAAGTGTTGGGTTCCCCTCTTTATTTTTTTGTTTTTAGACTATAAGAAAGCACACAACAGAAATAAATGACTCTCTAAAACTTCCGGGTTGTCTCCCTGACAGCGCTTTCTTTAAAGCCATTAAGCTAGGCATATAGTGCTCAAGTAATGGATCCACCCGGATCCCAAGGCATATGAAAGCCAATTTTAATAAACAATGATTTGTAATTTAGTAGTGAGCACAAAGTAACACATATCATGCAACAACGAAGTCTAACTCTCTTCCTATGCATCGGCATGTCATAAAAGAACAATTCATGTACACGTAGTAAAGGCCAATGCATAGTATAAACAGTTTCTTGCAATTCTATCGTGTTGGAAACATAGAGAGGTGGAGATATAGTTCCTCTCTCATAATAATTGCAAGTAGGAGCAGCAAGCACATGCATATTATATCTATCAAAATCATCATGTGTAGTGGTAAAAGGCAACCCGTCAATATAATCCTTAATAAGCACATACTTCTCCGATATAGTGTAGTTTGGAGAATTCAAAAAGATAATAGGACTATCATGCGTGGGTGCAATAGCAAAAATTTCATGTTTAACATAAGGAACTATAGCAAATTCATCTCCATAAGCATAATTCATATTGGCATCTTGGCCACAAGCATAGCAAGCATCATCAAAAAGGGATATTTCAAGAGAATCAACGGGATCATAACAATCATCATAGCAGTCATCCTTCGGTAAGCATGAAGGGGAATTAAACAATGTATGAGTTGAAGAGTTACTCTCATTCGAAGGTGGGCACGGGTAGCTAATCTGCTCTTCCTCCTTTTGTTCTTCGCTCTCCTCTTCATCTTTTTCATCCAATGAGTTCACAGTTTCAGTAATTTATTCTTCCATAGCTTCCTGGACAATGGAGAAGTCCTCAATATATGGTTTAACATAGGCATTAGAAGCATAGTTATCATAGAAATATTCAAGTATTGCAACAATTTAAGATTTGTAAAGAGTAGCATCATACTTTTCAATCAAAGAAGCAATTTCACAAGCACCCTTAAAAGCAAAAAGTTCTTCAATTCATTGAACATCATAGTAATTATAAACACCCTTAGCATACGAAGATACGATTCCATTATCAATAAACTCACATTCGTAGGGAAGGTGTTTCTTAGGGTTTTCAGAACAACAAGTAACATCATATATTTCACATAAATTCCAAGCATAGCATTGCAAACGATGAATTTGATCCAGTAAAAGTTTCCCTTTTTCAGATATACGGTGTCGCACATAACATGCATGCTCATCTAAAGATTTGCCCTCAACTAAGCTAGTTGGAGTTTCAGCACGGGCACAAAGGGATCGATGATGATCCAAGTAAAAAGCTTCAGGAGTGTGATAGATTTTGAGTGGTTTTTCAACCATTGGTTCATTAGGTGCAACTATTTTTTTGGTATTTTGTGTTTCCTACCCATAAGTAAAGATAGAAAACAACTAAGAACATAAAATAGAAATTACTTAGTGATAAAGCAAACAAGCACACACGAGAATATTCACCCCACGCTATGACTCCCCGGCAACGGCGCCAGAAAAAGGTCTTGATAACCCACAAGTATAGGGGATCAATTGTAGCCTCTTTCGATAAGTAAGAGTGTCGAACCCAACGAGGAGCTAAAGGTAGAACAAATATTCCCTCAAGTTCTATCGACCACCGATACAACTCTACGCACGCTTAACGTTTGCTTTACCTAGATCAAGTATGAAACTAGAAGTTCTTTGTAGGTGTTGTTGGATAGGTTTACAAGATAATAAAGAACTCGTAAATAAAGAGTAGGGGCTGTTTAGATAAAGAAGCAATAAAGTTAATATAGAGAGTGTGGAAAAGTGGTGGTAGGAGCTGTGGAATTGTCCCTAAGCAACTGACTACTTTACTAGACCGATAGCAAGTTTCATGTGGGAGAGGCATAAGCTAACATACTTTCTTTTCTTGGATCATATGCACTTATGATTGGGACTCTAGCAAGCATCCGCAACTACTAAAGATAATTAAGGTAAAACCAAACTATAGCATTAAAGTATCAAGTCCCCTTTATCCCATACGCAAACAACCTACTTACTCGGGTATGTGCTTCTGTCACTCACGCCACCCACCATAAGCAAATCATGAACATATTGCTAACCATATAGCAGGAATCCCTCACGCTTGCGCGACATGGAGGGCACAATAGGACACACCAATAATAAAACATTCAATTCAAACCAATCATAGCAATTCATCAAGCACTGTTAGGACAACGAAAATCTACTCAGACATCATAGGATGGCAACACATCATTGAATAATAATATGAAGCATAAAGCACCATGTTCAAGTAGAGGGTACAGCGGGTTGCGGGAGAGCGGACCGCTAGATATAGATGGGGGAAGGTGATGAAGATGTTGGTGAAGATGATGAAGGTGTTGGTGAAGATCGCGGTGATGATGATGGCCCCCGACGGTGTTCCGGCGCCACCAAAAGCAAGGGGAGAGAGCCCCCCCATCTTCTTCTTCTTCCTTGACCTTCTCCCTAGATGGGAGAAGGGTTTCCCCTCTGGTCCTTGGTTCCCATGGCATGGGAGGGGCGAGAGCCCCTCCGAGATTGGATCTATCTCTCCGTCTCTCTCGGTTTCTGCGTTCCCAGATTCTGCCCTTTCACCGTTTTTTTATATCCGGAGATCCATAACTCCGATTGAGGTGAATCTTTCACCCAGATTTTTCTCATAAAATTAGCTTTCTTGCGGCAAAAGAAGAGTGTCAACTGCCTTACAGGGTGCCCACGAGGGTCCAGGGTGCGCCTGTCTCCCTGGGGCGCGCCCCCTGCCTCGTGGCCCCCTCGGGCACCGTCTCACGTTGATTCTTCCTCCCAAAAAATCACAAATATTCCAAAATAATTCTCCGTCCGTTTTATCCCGTTTGGACTCCGTTTGATATTGGGTTTCTGCGAAACATAAAATATGCAACAAACAGGAATTGGCACTGGGCACTCGATCAATAAGTTAGTCCCATAAATAGTATAAAAAGTTGACAAAAGTATATGAAAGATCAAGGATATTGGCATGGAACAATCAAAAATTATAGATACGACGGAGACGTATCAGCATCCCCAAGCTTAATTCCTGCTCGTCCTCGAGTAGGTAGATGATAAAAAAGATAATTTTTTGATGTGGAATGCTACCGAGCATAATCTTGATCATGTAATCTAATCATGGCATGAATATTAAGACACGAGTGATACAAAGCAATAGTCTATCATTTGACATAAAAATGATAATACTTCGAGCGTACTAATAAAACAATCATGTCTTTTCAAAACAACATGGCCTAAGAAAACTTATCCCTACAAAATCATATAGTTTGGCCATGCTTCATTTTCGTCACACAAAATGCTCCCATCATGCACAACTCCGATGACAAGCCGAGCAATTGGTTCATAATTTTTAACGCGCTTCAGTCTTTTCAACCCTCACGCAATATATGAGCGCAAGCCATGGATATAGCACTATAGGTGGAATAAAATATGATGGTGGAGGTTTATGTGGAGAAGACAAAAAAAGAGAAAGTCTCACATCGACGCGGCTAATCAACGGGCTATGAAGATGCCCATCAATTGATGTTAATGCGAGGAGTAGGGATTGCCATGCAACGGATGCACTAAGAGCTATAAGTGTATGAAAGCTCAACAAAAGAAACTAAGTGGGTGTGCATCCAACTTGCTTGCTCATGAAGACCTAGGGCATTTGAGGAAGCCCATCGTTGGAATATACAAGCCAAGATCTATAATGAAAATTCCCACTAGTATATGAAAGTGACAACATAAGAGACTATCTATATGAAGAACATGGTGTTACTTTGAAGCACAAGTGTGGTAAAAGGATAGTAACATTGCCCCTTTTCTTGTTCTTTTTTTCTTTTTTTGGGTGGGATTCTTTGGCCCCCTTTTTTATTTAGGCTTCTTTGGAGTATCTATTTTTCTTTTCTTTCTTTTTCATGGGGCAATGCCCTATAATGATGATCATCACACTTTTATTTACTTACAACTCAATATTACAACTCGATACTAGAACAAAAATATGACTCTATATGAATGCCTCCGGCGGTGTACCGGGATGTGCAATGATCTTGCATAGCAATGACATCAAAAACGGACAAGAAATAAAACATCATGCTAGCTATCTTATGATCATGCAAAGCAATATGACAATGAATGCTCAAGTCATGTATATGATGATGATGGAAGTTGCATGGCAATATATCTCAGAATGGCTATGGAAATGCCATGATAGGTAGGTATGGTGGCTGTTTTGAGGTAGATATAAGGAGGTTTATGTGTGATAGAGCGTATCGTATCACGGGGTTTGGATGCACCGGCGAAGTTTGCACCAACTCTCAAGGTGAGAAAGGGCAATGCACGGTACCGAAGAGGCTAGCAATGATGGAAGGGTAAAAGTGCGTATAATCCATGGACTCACATTAGTCATAAATAACTCATGTACTTATTGCAAAAGTTTATTAGCCCTCAAAGCAAAGTACTACTACGCATGCCCCTAGGGGGATAGATTGGTAGGAAAAGACCATCGCTCGTCCCCAACCGCCACTCATAAGGAAGACAATCAAAGAAACACCCCATGCTTCAAATTTGTCACACAACGGTTACCATACGTGCATGCTATGGGACTTGCAAACCTCAACACAAGTGTTTCTACAATCCACAACTACCCGCTAGCATCACTCTAATATCACCATCTTTATATCGCAAAACTATTGCAAGGAATCAGACATATCATATTCAGCGATCTACAAGTTTATGTAGGATTTTATGACTAACCATGTGAATGACCAATTCCTGTCATCTCTCTAAATAGATATAAGTGAAGCAAGAGAGTTTAATTATTTCTACAAAAGATATGCCTAGGCTCTAACAAATATAAGTGAAGCAAAAGAGTATTCTACAAATGGCGGTTTTCTATGTGAAGAGAACCAGGCAATCCAAACTTCAAATGATATAAGTGAAGCACATGAAGCATTCTATAAAGCCATACTCAAAAGATTTAAGTGAAGTTCAATGAGCATTCTGTAAATAAACCAAGGACTATCTCATACCAGCATGGTGCATAAAAGAAAAGTGAAAACTAAATGCAAAAGATGCTCCAAGACTTGCACATATCGCATGAATGAAACAAATCCGAAAACAATACCGATACTTGTTGAAGAAAGAGGGGATGCCTTCCGGGGCATCCCCAAGCTTAGACGCTTGAGTCTCCTTGAATATGTACTTGGGGTGCCTTGGGCATCCCTAAGCTTGAGCTCTTGCCTCTCTTCCTTTTCCTCATATCGAGACCTCCTCGATCAAACACTTCATCCACAAAAAACTTCATTAGAAAACTCGGTAAGATCCGTTAGTATAATAAAGAAAATCACTACTCTAAGTACTGTTGCAAACCAATTCATATTTTGTTTTTTCATTGTGTCTACTGTAATATAACTTTTCCGTGGCTTAATCCAGTGATATAAATTGATAGTTTCATCAAAACAAGCAAACTATGCATCAAAAACAGAATCTATCAAAAACAGAGCAGTCTGTAGCAATCTGAACATTCACCATACTTATGGTACCCCAAAAATTCTACACAAATTAGCCAAAATAAAAAATTTGTACATCAAGACATTGCAAAAGGAATCAGAACCATTTGATGTTCTAGTAAAAAAATGTAAAATCGCACACTACAGCCAAAGTTTCTGTCCTGCACCATACAAACCAACAAGCATTGTAAACATCCTAAAGGAAAACCTTAGCACATTATTTTTATAATAAAATGGAATTGTACAAGGGGATAATTATTTTTGATGAAAAGTTTCTGTAATTAAGATTCACAAAGTTTCCATGAGCATTAACAAAGTTCAAGGACCTCTCCCACTTCAACAATGCTTGTCTTTCTCACTTTCACTTTCCTTTTTGAAAAGTTTTGGGTTCCCCTCTTTACTTTTTTTAGACTATATAAAAGCACTCAACAGAAATAAATGATTCTCTAAAACTTCCGGGTTGTCTCCCTGGCATCGCTTTCTTTAAAGACATTAAGCTAGGCATATAGTGCTCAAGTAACGGATCCACCCGGATCCCAAGGTATATCAAAGCCAATTTTAATTAACAATGATTTGTGATTTAGTAGTGAGCACAAAGTAACATATATCATGTAATGACGAAGTCTAACTCTGTTCCTATGCATTGGCATGTCATAAAAGAAAAATTCATGCACACATAGTAAAGTCCAATGCATAGTATAAACAGTTTCTTGCAATTTTATCATACTGGAAACATAGAGAGGTGGAGATGTAGTTCCTCTCTCATAATAATTGCAAGTAGGAGCAGCAAGCACATGCATATTATATCTATAAAAATCATCATGTGTAGTAGTAAAAAGCAACCCATCAATATAATCCTTAATAAGCACAAACATCTCTGATATAGTGTAGTTTGGAGAATTCAAAAAGATAGTAGGACTATTATGCGTGGGTGCAATAGAAACAATTTCATGTTTAACATAAGGAACTATAGCAAGTTCATCTCCATAAGCATAATTCATATTGGCATCTTGGCCACAAGCATAACAAGCATCATCAAAAAGGGATATTTCAAGAGAATCAACAGGATCATACAGTCATCCTTCGGTAAGCACGAAGGGGAATTAAACAATGTATGAGTTGAAGAGTTACTCTCATTAGAAGGTGGGCACGGGTAGCTAATCCGCTCTTCCTCCTTTTGTTCTTCGCTCTCCTCATCATCTTTTTCATCCAATGAGCTCACAGTTTCATCAATTTCTTCTTCCATAGATTCCTGCAAAGTATTAGTCTCTTCTTGGACATCAGAGGCTTTCTCAATAATTGCATCAATATTGGAATTGAATTCATAATTCTCATAGAAATATTTAAGTATAGCAAAATTTTTATGGTCCATAAACTGAATCATCAAAATCTTCAAACATTTTAAACATAGATTCAATCTCATAAGAACCCATAAAAGCAATGAATTCTTCTATTTGTTCCACATCATAGTAATCAGATCTACCATTAGCATAAGAAGCTAAGGTTTTATTATCATTGAATTTGCATGAAAAGGGAAGGTGTGGAGCCTTCATCCTAGAGCAACAAGTATAATCATATCTCAAGTACAGTTTCCTAGAATACCAATACAACATATAAATTTGATCCCATAATAGTTTCCCTTTTTGTGTCAAGCGATAATCCCTAAAGTATTCACGTCGACCAACGTGTCTCCCATAACAAAGTTGAATGGGGTTTTCTCAGGATTATCAAAGTAGTACATAATATCTTTCACATAATGATCATCGAGGGTTTTAGGAGGTTCCCCATCTCCATGAGCAGCAAGTACACCTAATTTTTTTGGTATTTTGTGTTCCATATCCATAACTAAAGATAGAGAACAACTTAGAACAGCAAATAAAAATTACTTAGTGATAAAGCAAACAAGCACACACGAGAATATTCACCCCACACTATGACTCCTCGGCAATGGCGCCAGAAAAAGGTCTTGATAACCCACAAGTGTAGGGGATAATTGTAGCCTCTTTCGATAAGTAAGAGTGTCGAACCCAACGAGGAGCTAAGGGTAGAACAAATATTATCTCAAGTCCTATCTGCCACTAATACGACTCAACACATTCTTAGTGTTCGCTTTACCTGTAAGTGCATCTAGTGCCCCTTAGTGATTTTGGTGTATTGAAGACTTATAGGTTAAGGGAATGATGCGTTTGTGAGTGTACACAGGTCTATAAGTCTATGAGGAGTTTGATATTTACAGAGAAAGTCGACCCCTAAAAATGAAGTTCTTCGACTGAAGACTTTGATATTCTGAAGACTTTCTGAAGACTTTGAAAGTGAAGAAATTGGTGTGACCTTGAAGACTTGATATTCATTTGAGGAACATGAAGCGTGAAGACTTTTGTTTTCGTAGTTTCATTCTCTCTTTCTTGAGTCATAGGAAACACCGTACTGTTAAAGGGGGTCGAGGAAATACTAAGGAAAACTTTCCATGTGATGCTCAACTCAAAATCCTACACCTACCAATCCCTTCGAGTGAAGCCATTGGAAATCTCATACAGTTCAGTCAAGTTCTTCAGTGACAGAGACGCAGTTCTTCTGGTCACTGATAACTTTGCTCTGACTGAGGAGTTAGGAATTCGCCAGTGCGAATTGCCTACACAGTGAGGAACATGATAGCCCTGAGGAATTTGAGAGTGAAATTTCTGACCGTTGCTGTGTTGCGCACCGGCTGTCCAAAATATCTTATCCACCTAACGGTCATATCATTGAAGGGCATTTATGTCTTATCATGTCGGGCTGCTCCCTAGGCTATAAATAGCCGCCCCCTACAACCACTAGTTGGTTAGCTGCTCCGAGAGAACTTGACACTTGTCATTTGAGAGCAACCCATCCTCCGAGGACTTTGAGCAAAAATCATCAAGTGAGGAAAATCCAAAACCAAACCCCCACAAACCCAAAGTGATTGAGCATCACTAAAGAAATTGATCCCGCATGGATCTGACGCTTCTTACCTTTGAAGACTGTGCTTCTTCCAGACGGTTAGGCGTCAAGGTCTAGAGCATCCAAGAGGAATTGTGGATCGCCAAGTGACCAAGTCTGTGAATGTTTGGAAGTCACCTGAAGACTTACCACGAGTGATTGGACGAGACCTGCGTGGTCTTAGTTCAAGGAGAATACGGTGAGGACTGGGTGTCCTGAGTTGCGGCTCAGAGACTGGGTGTCCGGGACTGCGTGTCCTCGAGTTTAAATACTCAGCCGCTCCAACCAGACGTACAACTGAGACAGCAGTTGGAACTGGTTTACCAAATCATTGTCTTCACCAACTAACTGGTTCTATCTCCTCAACCCTTTCATTTCCTCATTAATGTGTTGAATGTTGTTCATATCTGTGCTTGAAGACTTTGACTGAAGACTTTCACAAATTCCTCAGTTCAATTTCTTCAGTCTGTTTGTCTTCATCTGGTTATCCTGTGTTTACGCTTTCTGTACTCTGTGCTTGTCTTCATTTCATCATGATGACTATGTTTGTATACTGTTATGTTTACTTCTGAGTACTTATTCCGCTGCAAGTAGTTCTTCGCTAAGGAATTTCCTCACCAGCAAATTCCTCATTGAAGAATTCATAAAAATCGCCTATTCACCCCCCCTCTAGTCGATATAACGCACTTTCATTACCTAGAACAAGTATGAAACTAGAAGTACTTTGTAGGTGTTGTTGGATAGTTTTGCAAGATAATAAACAACACGTAAATAAAAGCTAGGGGCTGTTTAGATAAAGAAGCAATAAAGTAAATATAGTGAGTGTGGGAAAGTGGTGGTAGGAGTTATGAAATTGCCCCTAAGCAATTGACTACTTTACTAGACCGGTAATCACTATTGCAATTCTATTTGAGGGAGAGGCATAAGCTAACATACTTTCTCTTCTTGGATCATATGCACTTATGATTGGAACTCTAGCAAGCATCAGCAACTACTAAAGATCATTAAGGTAAAACCCAACCATAGCATTAAAGTATCAAGTCCCCTTTATCTCATACGCAAACAACCTACTTACTCGGGTCTGTGCTTCTGTCACTCTCGCCACCCACAATAAGAAAATCATGAACATATTGCAAACCCTACAGAGGGAATCCCTCACGCTTGCGCGACACGGAGGGCACAATAGGACAGCACCAGTAATAAAACATGCAATTCAAACCAATCATAGCAGTTCATCAATCACGGGTAGGACAACAAAAATCTACTGAGACATCATAGGATGGCAACACATCATTGGATAATAATATGAAGCATAAAGCACCATGTTCAAGTAGAGGGTACAGCGGGTTGCGGGAGAGTGGACTGCTGGATATAGATGGGGGAAGGTGATGGAGATGTTGGTGAAGATGATGAATGTGTTGGTGAAGATCGCGGTGATGATGATAGCCCCCGGCGGCGTTCCGGCGCCACCGGAAGCAAGGGGGAGAGAGCCCCCCTTCTTCTTCTTCTTCCTTGACCTTCTCCCTAGATGGGAGAAGGGTTTCCCCTCTGGTCCTTGGCTCCCATGGTATGGGAGGGGCGAGAGCCCCTCTAGGATTGGATCTATCTCTCTGTCTCTCTCTGTTTCAGCGTTCCCATATTCTGCCCTTTCACCGTTTCTTTTATATCCGGAGATCCGTAACTCCGATTGAGGTGAATCTTTCGCCCAAATTGTTCTCATAAAATTAGCTTTCCTGTGGCAAAATAAGACCGTCAACCGCCTTACGGGGTGCCCCCGAGGGTCCAAGACGCGCCTGCCTCCCTAGGGCGCGCCCCCTGCCTCGTGGCCCCCTTGGGCACCGTCTCGCGTTGATTCTTCCTCCCAAAAATCACAAATATTCCAAAATAATTCTCCGTCCGTTTTTATCCCGTTTGGACTCTGTTCGATATTGGGTTTCTGTGAAACATAAAACATGCAACAAACAGGAACTGGCACTGGGCACTGGATCAATAAGTTAGTCCCAAAAATAGTAGTTAGTCCCAAAAATAGTATAAAAAGTTGTCAAAAGTATATGAAATTGAAGAATATTGGCATGGAACAATCAAAAATTATAGATACGACGGAGACGTATCAGCCCTCCCTTTGATCATCCCGATATCGCGCGTTCCATTCCGTCATGCTTGCATTAGATTTTTCTACTGTAATTGTTTGCTCCTATTCAGATGCATAGCCTGCTTTTGTAACCTGCTTATTGTTACTTACCTGCTTATCCTAAACTGCTTAGTATAGGTTGGTTAGTGATCCATCAGTGAACCCCACCTTGTCCTTGTTGCCCCTGCTTCATCATCGAAGACCCGATCAACAGGTTCGAAGACCAGGCCCCGGTACCGCACATCACTTCCCCTTAGTTGCTCGACACTACTGGGTTACTATCGAGTGCTGAGGGTCAGACCTCATCAGCACTTCTGATGTTAACCCTGTAGTGTAGTTATTCGGTCGTGGTCATCGAGGGTAATTCCGCCTTAACCACTTCCGATACGACTCTGTCGTGCAACCCGTCCACTGTGAACCTCGATGGTGGATCCTCTTATGTTCACCTTGATGATTACATCGAGTGGAATCCGTCGAGGGTGACTCCTCAGGATTTCCCCTTGGTGATAGACACACGGTTAGTATGGTTACTATGACTTTACACTGAACCATGTTACTAAAGACGGGACGGCCCTGAGGGGTACACGGGCAAGCTTAATTGCGAGTGATGTGGAGTCGGGTTGACCTGGAAGGTGCCCGCGAGATACTTATGAGGCGTGGCCGGGCATTCCTAGCCCTTGCCGCAAGTCCTCGAGACGGGGCAACGGAGTCACATCTTTCGTGAGTCTCTACTTGTTACCGCTTGATCCTAATCCACTACGATTTGGATATTTGATCCGAGGGGCCTCTGGCCTGATAGCACTAACCATCACGTGGGCATAGTATGGGCATTCTGCGTCGTATGCATCAGTCGAAGCTTACTAGACGTCAACGACTGAGCGGCGCGCGCCGGGTTGGACTGGTAAGCACCTGCCTTTTTGAAGGAGGTAGCTAGGTCTGCTCACCGGCCGCGTACGCAACGTGCAGGAGTTCCCGGGGCGATGACCCATGACCCCTGGGGGCATAGGTTTAGTCTGGCGTGCTGACCTCTCCATTAAGCCTAGGTAGGGTTGCGGCGTATTGTTTGGACAAGGCCGGGCATGACCCAGTAAAGTGTGTCGGTTGGAGTTAATCGAGCGTGGTGGGTAAGTTGGTGCACTCCTCCAGGGAAGAAAACATCTATCGATAGCCTGTCCTATGGTAACGGACACTTGGAGTTGTATTCCGAATGATACAACTAGAACTGGATACTTGTGATGTGAAATGGGTTGTGATGAGAAATGGGTTGTGATGAGAAATGGATAGTATGGCTTTGGGATTGCTTTCTCGGAGGGAGTCGAGAAAGGATCTCTGGCCGAGGTTGATAACACTACTACTACTTTACTTTATGCTACTCTTATCTCTTCTGATGCTGCAAGATGCTTGGAGCTGCTTGAAGATGCTAGTCTTCGATAGGCTAGGCTTTCCCCTTCTCTTCAGGCATTCTACAGTTCAGTCCACATATACAACCCATTTCATTAATACTGATGCATATGTAGTGTAGATCCTTGCTTGCGAGTACTTTGGATGAGTACTCACGGTTGCTTTGCTCCCCTTTTCCCACCTCTTTCCATTCTTCCCGGATGCTGCAACCAGATGGTGGAGCCCAGGATCCAGACGCCACCTTCGACGAAGAGTACTTCTACCACGAGGGTGCTTACTACTACGTGGAGGCTGCCGACGACCAGGAGTAGTTAGGAGGCTCCCAGGCAGGAGGCCTTGCCTTTTCGATCAATGTTGCTTTTGTGCTAGCCTTCTTAAGGCAAACCTTGTCTAACTTATGTCTGTACTCAGATATTGTTGCTTCCGCTGACTCTTGTGTATTCGAGCTTATGTATTCGAGCTTATGTATTCGAGCCCTCGAGGCCCCTGGCTTGTAATATAAAGCTTGTATTATTTTAATTATGTCTAGAGTTGTGTTGTGATATCTTCCCGTGAGTCCTTGATCTTGATCGTACACATTTGCATGCATGATTAGTGTACGATTGAATCGAGGGCGTCACATAATCTATACTCAAACCATACTTCTGCTATGCCAAAAATTATGACAAAAACTGGACCACGTGAGCAATTTGTATATTAATCTTCTGAAAGAAGAATCAACTCAAAATCACTCTTCTGTTAAAAATGAGAGTTATTTTCATGAGCGCAGAAGTCTCTGTTTTTCAGCAAGATCAAATCAACTATCACCCAACATGATCCCAAAGGCTTTACTTGGCACTTTATTGAAACAAAAGCAATAAAACATGATTACTACAGTAGCATAATCATGTGAACACACAAAAACAGTAGGTAAAAGTATTGGGTTGTCTCCCAACAAGCGCTTTTCTTTAATGCCTTTTAGCTAGGCATGATGATTTCAATGATGCTCGCGTAAAAGATAAGAATTGAAACATAATGAGAGCATCATGAAGCAAATGACTAGCACATTTAAGTCTAACACACTTCCTGTGCATAGGTATTTTGTGAGCAAATAATTTATGGGAGCAAGAATCATCTAGCATAGGAAGGCAAAACAAGTGCAACTTAAAAACCTTAACACAAAGAGAGGGAACTTGATATTATTGCAGTATGTAAAAGCATATGTTTCTTTCTCATAGTAATTTTCAATAGCATCATGAATGAATTCAACAATATAACTATCACATAAAGCATTCTTTTCATGGTCCACAAGCATAGAAAATTTATTACTCTCCTCATAAGCAAATTTCTTCTCATCAATAGTAGTGGGAGCAAACTCAACAAAATAACTATCATGAGAGTGAAAATCAAAATCATGATGACAAGTTTCATGGTTATCATTATTTTTTTAGCATACATGTCATCACCATAATCATCATATATAGGAACTTTGTTGTCATAATCAATTTCAACCTCCTCCAAGATAGTGGCTTCATCATTAAATACAGTCATGACCTCTCCAAATCCGCTTTAATTAATATAATCATCATAAATAGGAGGCATGAAATCATCATAATAATTTATCTCATCAAAACTTGGGGCAGTGAAAATATCATATTCATCAAACATTGCATCCCCAAGCTTGTACCATTGCATATCATTGACATCATGCTCATCATTCATGCCAATCATTTTATTAAATTCTTATTCTATCAATTGAGCACAATTTTCTGAGCCATCATTTTCAAGGAAGATATTACAAAGATGATCAATAATGTGATGCAACCTCAATTCCATTTTTGTGTAGTTTTCTTTAATAAACCAAACTAGTGATAAAACAAGAAACTAAAAGATTCGATTGCAACATATAAAGATATACCTTCAAGCACTCACCTCCCCGGCAACGGCGCCAGAAAAGAGCTTGATGCATACTATGCAACTTTATTCTTGTAGATACGTGTTGGGCCTCCAAGTGCAGAGTTTTGTAGGACAATAGCAATTTTCTCTCAAGTGGATGACCTAAGGTTTATCAATCCGTGAGAGGTGTAGGATGAAGGTGGTCTCTCTCAAACGACCCTGCAAAAAAATACAAGAAATCTCTTGTGTCCCCAACACCCCCAATACAATGGAAATTGTATAGGTACACTAGTTCGGCAAAGAGATGGTGATAATAGTGTAGTACAGATAGTAGATATGAGTTTTGTAGTGCAAACAATAAAAAAGAGCAAGGTAGTAAATAGTAAAATGGAGCACAAACGGTATTGCAATGATGGAAAATGAGGCCTAGGGTGCATACTTTCACTAGTGCAATCTCTCAACAATACTAACATAGTTGGATCATATAACCATCCCTCAAAGTGCAACGAAGAATCACTCCAAAGTTCCTATCTAGCGGAGAACATAAGACGGAATTGTTTGTAGGGTACGAAACCACCTCAAAGCTATTCTTTCTGTTTGATCTATTCAAGAGTTAGTACTAAAATAACACGAAGCTATTCTTTCTGTTTGATCTATCCTAGAGTTCGTACTAAAATAACACCAAAGCAAATTCAGATTTATAATATTCAATCCAAAATAAAGAACTTCAAAGAGTGCCCCAAGATTTCTATCGGAGAAACAAAGACAAGAACATGCATCAACCCCTATGCATAGATTACCCCAATGTCAACTCGGGAATCCGCGAGTTGAGTGCCAAAAGATATATCAAGTGAATCAATACGATACCCCATTGTCACCACGAGTATTCAATTGCAAGACCTATATCAAGTGTTCTCAAATCCATAAAAGTATTCAATCCGATAACAACGAAATCTCAAAGGGAAAAACTCAATTCATCACAACAAGATAGAGAGGGGAAAACACCATATGATCCGACTATATTAACAAAGCCCGTGATACATCAAGATCGTGACATCTCAAGAACACGAGAGAGAGAGAGAGAGAGAGAGAGAGAGAGAGAGAGATTAAACACATAGCTACTGGTACAAACCCTCAGCCCCGAGGGCGGACTACTCCCTCCTCATCGTGGTGGCCGCCGGGATGATGAAGATGGTCACCGGTGATGACCCCCCTTCCGGCAGGGTGCCGGAATAGGGTCTAGATTGGATCTCGTGGATACAGGCCTTGCAGCGGCGGAACTTCTGATCTCAGGCTACCCCGAAGGGTTTCGGAATATTTGGGAATTTATAGTGCAAAGAGGGGGTGCAGGAGGCCACCGATGTGGTCACAACCCACCTGGGCGTGCCCTGGTGGGTTGTGCCCCCCTCAGGGCACCCCCCAGGTTTAGCTCAGGCCCATTGGGTTCCTTCTGGTCCAGAAAAAATCTCCAAAAAGTCACGCGGTGTTTGGTCTCTGTTTGATATTGATTTCCTGCGATGTAAAAAACAAGCAAAAAACAGCAACTGGCACTGGGCACTGGGTCAATAGGTTAGTCCCAAAAAATGATATAAAGTTGCTATAAAATGATTGTAAGCACCCAAGAATGATAAAATAATAGCATGAATACTTCATAAATTATAGATACGTTCAAGACGTATCAGGAACATTTGTCAAATTTCGCAAGCACCCAAACACATTAATTTGTCAAATTTTACCACAGAAAAAGCAAATTTTTTATTTTGTTTTCTTTTTATTTATTTTATAGTTCATCAGGGAGGAATTGAGCTCGGGAGGAGATACTTCATGTCCCATTCAATGTTCATATATGCATCTAAACTACTCGTAGCAAGCACACATGCAAGCATATGAACAACCACATATGACAGGCAAGCATATGAATCATACACACATGAAACATATAGATCAAGACGAACATTACGCAAGTTAATAATGAGCAATGATGTGGGCATATGATGGTTGACTGACTTGCTTCGCATGAAGATCTCTTGGAAAAGATGGTGGTTGTCGGCTGGATCGGGAATACTAGAAAGTATGTTTCAAAAATGCCTAAACGGATAACATGTGTACAAGTGATAATTTAGAAACTTACAACATGGATGAAAATGGTTGCACTCCATCAGGCTCAGAAAAGGATCAACGTGGTCCTAGAGTCACTCAATCGGATCAATGAACAAACAGCTGTTGCGGTCCTAGTGCGAGGGACCTTCGTTAAAATAATTATTTCATTCAGGTCCTACACACTATTCTGCGAATGAACAAGAATTAGTCTATTGCAATGGGCCAGCTTGGGTTGATTCTCTTCGGAACAGGATGTTGCTGGCCCGAGGAGACATGGGTTGCAGACGGCGTTGGAGACATGGACTACGCTTTCTTAAGTGGAAAATCTAAAACAATATAGATTATAGTATCTACAACCACACGTATCAAATTCGAGTTGCCAAACACCCACACACATCCAGACGCGTTCGCGGACGGTTATCGGCATAGCCCAAATTCTGGGCCGGCCCTGGGGTATGGCCGGCGGGGCGACTGCCCAGGGCCCAGGCAAGGGGGGAGGGGGCATGATGGAGGGCATGATGGAGTGCTGGCGCAACGGCCGCGCTTCAGGCGGCATGGATGACGGTGGTTCGTGCAGGGCAGGCTGTGGTGGTGATGGATCTGGCTCGTGGTGGTCCCCTGCGGCGAGGGCTGGGAGCAGCGCAGTCTGGCGGCCTTGGGTCGTCGGGCTGTAGGCGGGTGGAGCGCGCATGGCCACGGAAGCTGGCTTGGATGGCAGGCGGCGCGGGCCTAGGTGGCCTCGGCTGGTTCCTGTGGCTCCGCCTTGTGGGCGCGGTGGCTAGCGTTGGTGGGCCCTGTCCAGCTTCGGTGTGAGTGCCTCGGCTGGGTAGGGGGGCGGTGCGGGCCTGGTGTTCTACGGCAGTGTGGTAGAGGTGGTTTCGCAGGCGGCAGTGGCGACCTCCTTCTCCTGGATTTGTGTTGGAGGATGGCTCAGATCTAGGGTTCGTGCCTGAGCGGGCTTGACTAGGGCCCGGGGCGGATCAGAGCCTTTGCTTCGGGTAGGGGAGGTCGGGCTTGGCCCGGGATTTGCTCGCGGGCTTCCCCGTGGGTATGGTGCTTGGTGGTGGTGGTCGTGGTAGTGTTGTGTTGGTGCGCGGATTGGCATCGATTACCATGGACATGGCGTCGTGTGAGTCGCTTGGCCAAGGTCTTGGACCTGACTCATTAGCGGTTGTCATCAGTGTTGGAGTCGTGTCCCTCCCTGTCAACTGCGATTGGCTAGGGACGCAGGTCTGGGTGCCTCCTACGGTGCACGTGCCTACCCAGACTCTGGGACTAATGCCGGGCTAGGAGTTGACAGACTGGCGTCACTCTTCCTACCGTGGTTGAGTGTGCCGTGATGTGCATGACATATGCTATCTGGCGATAGGGATGCCGGGGCGGTGGCTCCGGATGGCGGTTCGCATGGTTGCTCTCTGGCGGGCATCATTGCGATGGTGGTGGCTCTCCTTCGGGGTTGTGTGGGCAACGGGAGGTGCAGCGGCTGGTAGCTCGGATGTGTCCTCTCGCTTGGAGGGGCGGCGTCCCGATCCGGATATGGGACTCTAGCACTTCCGCATTACGCCTGGTGACCTCGTGGTGACACGGGGGGTTTCCAAGCGAAAGCTCTGTGCCTTGGCGCCGACGACGGTGGCGCCCGTGTTTGTCGTGCTCTTCTTGAAGACGTCATCGTGGTTCTTCTCTCCGTGTCAGGGCCCAGGGTGAAGACCTTTGTCCAGTGTGGACTCGGCAACGGCGACGCTCTGCGCCGTTTCCCCTTTTGAGGGCTTGTCGTGGAGTTTAGGTGTGCTAGGTCGTAGTGTGGGGTGTGTCTAGTTCTCCCGGTGCTCTTTGTTGGTAGTGGTCGCGTGCGTTCTGCGTTTGCTGATTATTTCAGGATTGGCTTTGTTAGAGGGTTACCTCACCATCTTGTATCGTTTAGCCGTGTACTTGTTCGGTTGGTGCTTTATCTATAAAGCGGAGCGAAAGCCTGTTTCGGGAGATGATGGAGTATATATATAATACTATAGCCCAGCAAAAAAATAGGTAAAAGATACAAAAGAATTAAAGAAAAAAAATAGGCTAGGCACATCAGGTGGCTAGCTAGCGATCGTTGATAGATTAGCGAACGCGAAGCGGCGCCGTGACTCACGCCAGTAGCCAGGCACACGACTGCTCGTTTTCCTATTCCTTCGTAGATTAGGTTAGTCAGATGCCGTGACGCCCGTTGGCCTCCTTGCTCCGTCGCTCGGCGCCTTGCCGCATCACCCTGGCCTCGGCCGCCGCTAGAGCTACGTGCGCCGCGCGCCACATAGCAGTCAGGCAGCCCGCGGCAATACGTATACAAGTATACATCCAACTCGCGGCTGCAAGTCTTATGTCTGCAACGCAGCCGTCGAGTTTTCCTCCTATCCCTGGCGGTTGCAACCCTAGCCGCCGCCAGGAGAGCCCAATCTTCCAGCACCATCCTCCGGCGGCTCCCCTCCGCAGGCGACTTCGGTCTTCGGTGGGTCGCCGGATCCACGCGTGTGGATCGTTTTTACTCCCTCAGAGTCTAGATTTTTAGGTTGTTCATCATCTTTGTTTCGGCGGCGACGATGACAGCACTGAATAAAGATTCTTCGGATCCTTCCTTGACAAGGTCATCGATCCTATGGTTGGGGTTGGATTTGAAAACCAGTCTGTTCAAGCAAGGATGGCATGGCGGCGGCGTCATCCTCGTGGTGGACCTGTGTCCTCAGGCTCCGCCGTTGCGACGGCGTTTGCTCCAGCGTCGGAGCGGAGCTTGGGAGGTAGTCCAGGAGCGGATGCAGATTGTGGTCTGCATCAACGACATATGGAAGACAGGACATGTGTTGGGTTCGTGGTTCGTGGATGGCAGGTATGGTTTCCTTCTGCGATGTCTTAGTCGCGGTGGGGTGCCAGATCTGGAGTTCGATGGCGTGTCCGGGGTGTTTCCCCGGTCTGATTCGTTCAACGGTAAGGGCTTCACTTTTGGTGAGCCACCTTGGAGGTCCGCAAAGCTGCATATCAGCGATGGAGCTGCATCGAGAGAGGGTGAGGAGGTGATCCATCATTCTTATCTTTGGTGGCTGCTGTCGTGGTGCTGGAGGCAGGTGGTGGGTGTTGGTGTCAAGCTCAGAGATGTTCTGCTATCTTTTCAGTTCTATCATATCGGTCCTTACGTGACTTGTACTTTAATCTTTATGATATGAATGAGACACATATTACCATGCAAAAAAAACGCGGCAGTCCCCAATCCCTAGAGTACGTTTGAATGTTTCCAACTTTCCATCCATGCTCCTCAGTTCCTGCCTATCCTCCAAAGCCCAATTTGACAATTTCACTAGTTTATTTATTCTTTATTTAGTATGTACGTATTCAACTATACATCCATGATCGAGCCTCAAATTTCAGTATGCACGAAGTTTTAAAATTTTCTAATCCAATCTATCAATCTTGTGTCATTCTATGTACATGTCTAGGGTGCCAATCATCCGATGTATAAATTCCTAATTCTTTGTATCTTCTTTTGATCTTTTCTTCATGATTTTAGGACATTAGCCTACCATGTTACCTAAGAAGAAGCAGTTGTCGGGTGCTGAAAAAAGGAGGAAAAAGAAAGAAAGTGTTCTGAAAATTCTACCACTGAAAGAGGGAAAGGAAAGAAACTTTTTTTGAAGCACTGAAGTATTATTGTTGTCAATGAAGTCAGTCTAATTTGGTTCTTATTTGAGGTAATCATATGATGTTAGTTTCATTTTGTGATTTTTTTAGTATTATTGTTGTTGATGGAATCAGTTCGAATTTGGTTATTATTGTTCTTGATGGAGTCAATTGAAGTATTATGGTGGGAGATATTGACGCTATTGGTGCCTGAGCCGCCAACCTCATGGTCATTGGCGGTCGGGCACACCACCGACTTGCCCTCGTCCTCCTCTTTGAAATCGGCGAAGAACTCATCAAACTCTGCCTTCCGCTGGAGGAGGATGCGGCGGACCGCCTCCACCTTGTGCTCCTACTCAAAGGACTCGTGTAGGGTCTGCTGCTCAACCAGCTCCTCCACCTGGGCCCCATGAACTATGCCATGGTGTTGGCCATGTCGAAGCTGGCGGAAAATGGATCTGCCGCGGCCGCCTCCGCCGGCTCCAGCTCCTCCTCCTCCTGCATAGCAGGGTCATCCTCCTACGGCTTCACCACCTCCTCCTTCGGCTCTTGCGAATCTGGCAGAAAGCCGGCGGCAAAACGAGCAGTGCCACCAGGCCCATATCTCCTCCAGCAGCTACAACCAACGCTCTGGCGTCAACATGGAGTATGTGGTGACCTCTGTCGGGCCTTGACTAGCAGCTATAGCGAGCGAATGGAAGCTGACGGTATGGGTGGGAGGGAGATCGAAGGAATGGGGAAGGGCGATTGGGCTGTTGCCGCCCGACTTAAATAACGAGCAACATACCAGATCGACACCACGCGGCTCCATGAATGTGTCTACACCGAGGACCGGATCAGGAGGCGTCTGTTGGACCGATGGTCTCTTCGTGTGACTAGGTGGGCCCTTGCGGTCAGTCCTATCTGGGGAGCGCGTTCGGCGTCCCTTTATTCGCCTCAAATATGGGCCGAGTATGGTAGTGCCGGTTAGTTCGGGCGTTTGAACCGTATTTATGAGGCCTAGTTGGGTGTGGTTTTTCGTCGGGCAGCCCGCCCGGAAGTTTGAGGCCGGTACCAAGGGGTCGCACTACCAGAATAACTGGCGATGCCGACGGCCGAACCTATGCCGACGGCCCCCATCGGCATAGATTGGCCTATCCCGACGGCCCAGCCCAGGCCGTCGGCATAGAAAAGCCGTCTGCGTATATCCATCTATGCCGATGGGCCCTGTCGGTGTCAAAACCGGCGGATCTCGGGTAGGGGGTCCCGAACTGTGCGTCTAGGCGGATGGTAACAGGAGACAAGGGACACGATGTTTTTACCCAGGTTCGGGCCCTCTTGATGGAGGTAAAACCCTACTCCTGCTTGATTGATATTGATGATATGGGTAGTACAAGAGTGGATCTACCACGAGATCAAGGAGGCTAAACCCTAGAAGCTAGCCTATGGTATGATTGTTGTAATGGTTGTTGTGTCCTACGGACTAAAACTCTCCGGTTTATATAGACACCGGGGAGGGCTAGGGTTACACAGAGTCGGTTACAATGGTAGGAGATCTACATATCCGTATTGCCAAGCTTGCCTTCCACACCAAGGAAAGTCCCATCCGGACACGGGACGAAGTCTTCAATCTTGTATCTTCATAGTCTTGGAGTCCGGCCGATGATGATAGTCCGGCTATCCGGACACCCCCTAGTCCAGGACTCCCTCAGTAGCCCCCGAACCAGGCTTCAATGACGATAAGTCCAGCGCGTGTATAGTCTTCAGCGTTGCAAGGCGGGTTCTCCTTTAAGTTCCATGTACCTGCCGAATACTGTTCGGCTATTTTCTAAACATTGCGCTCCTTGTCTTCCACGCCCAATAATGGCCTTCTTCCACGCGTCGCACGAATGCGAAAAGCCAGGGTATCTTTTATGTTTTACCCCCTAGCTGCGCAAATAATCTGCCTATAAGAGAGGCAAGAATCCAGATCCAAATCACACCATTTTCTGTCCGCGAGTACTCATCGGAGCGCCTCTGACCAAAAATCCATTCCATCATGGACCGTCGTCGCGGCTCCTCCTCTCGTGCTCCCAGCCCTTTGCCAGGAGATTGGAGGAGGTGTTCTGTCCCTCACAACGAGCTAGTTACGCTCCAAGCGGAGGGATATCTTCCTCCGGCCTTTATGGTCCCGGTTCGAGCCAGGCTGGCCACCTACAAAGGTGGGAAGCAAGCGGAGGCTACCCCATGTCCCAACAAAGGGGAGCGGGTATGCTTCGTCCCCTATCTGATAAGGTGGCTCGGATTTCCTATACATTCGTTCCTCCGCGGCCTTCTGGAGTTCTACGGACTCCAGCTCCATCACCTCACGCCCGCCTCGATTCTGCATATCGCGGGCTTCGTAGCTCTTTGTGAGCTATTTCTGGGCATTGAGCCCCATTTTGCGCTGTGGAAGAGGTTATTTTGCCTCGTACCCCGCTCTCACGGGGGGTCCATATATCAAGTGGGCGGTGCCGAAATATGGCGCATCGCCGGGACCGGATATCTATTCGGAACCCCTAAGAAGGCGTCCGAAGACTGGCCTTCCGAATGGTTTTACGTAGAAGACGCTCCGCTGCCGGACCCTGTCCGGATCGGCCTCCCGGAGTTCAACAATGCTCCTCTGAAGAAACGCCTGAGTTGGCATCCGCGGAGCCCCCAGCTGGAGGAAGACAAGAGCGTCCACTATTTGATGGGCCGGATAAGGTTACTGGCCCATTCCGGACTGACCATGATTGGAGTCATGGCCACGTGCATTATGCGGGGGGTGCAGCCGCTGCAATACAGGGGCCACCACATGTGGGATTTCAATGGAGAGAATGATGCCACGCGTCATGGCCGCCAAGGGCCGGGATCGGCCGAAGACCTGGTGAAGATTCTGTCCGGCCTGTACAATGGGGAGAAGGAGGACTTCCTCCAGACGAGCCCATTGAATGGGTTCTCCATGAACAACCCTCGAAGCTGGGTAAGCGAATGTTCATTTATCCAACCCACGCTTTCAAAATTAAGTATCTTACTTTATGGTTTTGACGCAGGGTCTGCGCCGGACTGTGGAGAGCATTCATAGCCCGGCTCCACAGCCCGAGGATCCAGAAAGATCCCTTGATCCATCCTCCGAAGAGGATCCGGACATAAAGGTGGAGCTAATCGACGGGGTGTTCTATCAACTCAGCATGGACAATGCTCTAGTCGCCATTACGGCTGACTACCCCAGCCTATCTCCGGCTCCCCAGGTGATTGTGACCGAAGTCCTGACACCATTATTCCGTCCTTGCGCATTTCTGACCACCGTGTACCATGGTGTCTCGCAGGGGGCGCCTTCAGGGCAGGAGGCCGAGGCCACGGCAGCTGGCCAACAAGGGTCAGTCCAGCCCAGCAGGCGGAAGAGGAGTGCGGCGCGGATCGAGACGTCGTCGAAACAGTATAGCTCGCGATTGTTATTTAGGACAAAGTTCCTAGGAAGTGTTTGAATGCTCATGACCTTTGCAGGAGAAAGAGTGCCAGCCAGACTGTGGGCGTAGGAGTTGCCAACCCAGCTTCTGCCAGCCAGGCTCCAACGCCTGGTCTGGAGGGGGAGGCGAGCGCAAGGCGCGAGCCGGATACTCCTCCAACGGAGGATGCCGACAGACTGTCCACCACCAGGTCTGAGGTGGAGAGCACCATGAACCATAGGCGCCGCCGGACAGTTTTTCGTGACGCGTGCTTCTTCCCCGAGGCGTTGAATGCCTTTAACGCGGGGGACACGCAACTCCGTGCTGCTCAAGATGGTTTGACCAGAGCCACGGAGCAATATGTAAAGGACATACGGGTAAGAGATTTTAATAGTTGTATATGCCAGTAGCCCCCGAGACTTAAAGTAGTTGGAATAACTGATTTAAGGATCATTTGATATGCAGGGTCTTACAGAGAAGAAAACCCGACTGTCCCATGAGCTAGAAGAGTGCAAGGCCCAACTTGAGGCCGCACTAGCTGCCGCAGGAGGAAGCACAGAGAACCCTCCTGGTAACACATTATTTCGAAAAGATAATCGGTGTGCAGCGTACGTGTAAGTCTGACAATGACAATTCAGGTGGTGCCGGACAGGATCCCGACAGGAAAGAATTACTGCGCCAGCTGAAGGCCGGCGAGAGGGTGCTGACGAGGGTGCAGCAGGAAAGGAACAAGCTCCAGGATGCCCACGCCCAGCTTGGAGAAGAGCTGAAAGGTGTTCGGGACGAGCTGTCTGGCTCCGTGAAGGAGAATCAGCGGCTTCGTCGCGGCATCTATAGTAAGTGCTTGAGCAAACTCCTTTGAAAAGAAGAATTCGGCGAGGAAGTCAATTGACAAAACTATGGCTGTAGGTGTGCTCACAGGTTGTCCTGCGGAGGAGATGCCCGTATCAACGGGTGATCAACTTCCCGAACTGGTGCAACAGCTCGAACGAGTTCGGCAGGCAATGAGCGGCGTCGTCCAGGCCTTATGGCCATCCCTCTCCCTACCCGAGGGCCTTGGAGAGCTTGCGGAGAAGCTTCAGGGAGCGCGGCAGCGCTTCCGTTTATGGAAGATTTCAGCCTGCCGCCAAGGTGCCAGGGAGGCATGGGCCATGGTGAAGACGCGGTACAAGAAGGCGGATCCCAACCACATGGCCGAGGTCGGACCTGTGGGGCCCGATGGGAAGGAGATCCCTGTGAGTTTAGTGTACGGCCAAGTATAGTTGGCCGCTAAATTTTCCCAACGGGACTGTAAATTAGACAGCCTGTTAGACGGGATTGAGGAAGAATACAGTCAGTCGATTTGACAATGTATTTTAAAATGACATGTAAAATGCCTTCTAGCCAGATTGTAGATCGTTTGTCTTTGCCGACCTTTTCGCTTCAACCTCGGGACCCTAGAGTCCGGAGTGTGTCCGAATACCTTCTCGGTTAAGAAACAACCGGGGCATGCATGGAGACCAGGCGTAGGGGTCATTAGTGCTTTATCAGACAAGTGCCCAACTAGTTATGTTATATTACATGGTTAGTAAGAAACATCTTCCAGGGAGAATAGTTCCGTTAAGGGTTCCTTTCCCTGGGAGGCATGCCCTAAAGTGAATGTCCGGACTGCGAAAAGAGCAGAAAAACATCTGGGGGCAGATAAATGAATAGGTAAAAAAAATCATCTTTCAAGTCACCGACCGAATATTCCCTTAAGAACGCTAGCTTTCGGCTTCACCCAGTCTACACATCCGGCTGACCCGGCAGTAACAATCGCAGAGGTGCTCCCTTTACCTCCTAGCCGAACAATCGGGAACGTAGGGGTAAGCACAGGAGCCAGGCAACCCAGCTTGGCCAAAACTTAAGTCATATCGATGCATATAATGGTGAATAAAAGGTACATGTGGAAGTTTGACACATGTGCTGGGCATGAAGCCCTTATAAGTAAGCTTCTGGTAAAGAAGCCCCCGGGTATAATGAGTGCGGATAGCACATCAAGTGTTTGCGAACAATGCGCAAGTAGGCCTTTAAGGGCTTGTATGAAAATGGGGTGAGAGAAAAAAGAGAAAAAAAAGATAGCTGAAGTGTAAAAAGTTGGACGGGGGAATTAGACGAACTCTTAGTCCAGCGCTAGGCATAGAATCTTCGGAGGCGGGCTGCGTTCCATGGGTTCGGCTCGAGTCAGTTGTCCGATGCATTTCGCAGACGGTACACTCCGCCGGTCAGGACTTGATCGATAATGAAGGGGCCTTCCCATTTGGGCTTGACCTTGTCATTTTTCTTGTCCAGCAGGCGTAGAACTAGTTCGCCAACATTGTATGTCTTGGCCCGTACTTCTCTACTTTGATATCTTCGAGCCTGCTGCGGATAGAATGCGGAACGAGCCTTGGCGACGTCGCGTTCTTCCTCCAATGCGTCCAAGTTGTCCTGCCGATCTAGCTCGGCTTCTCTTTCTTCGTACATGCGCACTCGAGGTGAGTCATGAATTATGTCGCAGGGCAAAACTGCTTCTGCGCCGTATACCATAAAAAATGGTGTGAATCCGGTAGTACGGTTGGGCGTTGTCCGTGTTGGAAATATGCCCTAGAGGCAATAATAAAAGTATTATTATTATATTTCCTTGTTCATGATAATTGTCTTTTATTCATGCTATAACTGTATTATCCGGAAATCGTAATACGCGTGTGAATACATAGACCACAATATGTCCCTAGTGAGCCTCTAGTTGACTAGCTCGTTGTGATCAACAGATAGTCATGGTTTCCTAGCTATGGACATTGGATGTCGTTGATAACGAGATCACATCATTAGGAGAATGATGTGATGGACAAGACCCAATCCTAAGCCTAGCACAAAGATCGTGTAGTTCATATGCTAAAGCTTTTCTAATGTCAAGTATCTTTTCCTTAGACCATGAGATTGTGCAACTCCCGGATACCGTAGGAATGCTTTGGGTGTACCAAACGTCACAACGTAACTGGGTGGCTATAAAGGTGCATTACAGGTATCTCCGAAAGTATCTGTTGGGTTGGCACGAATCGAGACTGGGATTTGTCACTCCGTGTAAACGGAGAGGTATCTCTGGGCCCACTCGGTAGGACATCATCATAATGTGCACAATGTGACCAAGGGGTTGATCACGGGATGATGTGTTAGGGAACGAGTAAAGATACTTGCCGGTAACGAGATTGAACAAGGTATCGGGATACCGACGATCGAATCTCGGGCAAGTATCGTACCGCTAGACAAAAGGAATTGCATGCGGGATTTATTAAGTCCTTGACATCGTGGTTCATCCGATGAGATCATCGTGGAACATGTGGGAGCCGACATGGGTATCCAGATCCCGCAGTTGGTTATTGACCGGAGAACGTCTCGGTCATGTCTGCATGTCTCCCGAACCCGTAGGGTCTACACACTTAAGGTTCGATGACGCTAGGGTTATAAAGGAAGCTTGTATGTGGTTACTGAATGTTGTTCAGAGTCCCGGATGAGATCCCGGACGTCACGAGGAGTTCCAGAATGGTCCGGAGGTAAAGATTTATATATAGGAAGTCCTGTTTCGGCCATCGGGACAAGTTTCGGGGTCATCCGTATTGTACCGGGACCACCGGAAGGGTCCCGGGGGCCCACCGGGTGGGGCCACCTATCCCGAAGGGTCCCATGGGCTGAAGTGGGAAGGGATCCAGCCCAAAGTGGGCTGGGGCGCCACTTCCCTCATGGACCATGCGCCTAGGGTGAAGGGGGAAACCTAAGGAAGAGTCCTAGGAGGGGAAGGCACCTCCTAGGTGCCTTGGGGGGGAGGGAATCCTCCCTTGGCCGCCGCCCCTTTCCCATCTAGGGCTGCCGCACCCCCTAGGGTGGGAACCCTAGAGGGGGCGCACCCTCCTCCCTCTCCCCCATATATAGTGAGGCCTGGGGCTGCCCATAAGGTGTGATTCGATCTCTGCCTGTTGGTGCAGCCCTCCCTCTCTTTCTCCTCATATCTCGCGGTGCTTGGCGAAGCCCTGCAGGATTGCCACGCTTCTCCATCACCACCACGCTGTTATGCTGCTGCTGGATGGAGTCTTCCTCAACCTCTCCCTCTCTCCTTGCTAGATCAAGGCGTGGGAGACGTCACCGGGCTGTACGTGTGTTGAACACGGAGGTGCCGTGCGTTCGGCACTTGATCATCGGTGATTTGAATCACGACGAGTACAACTCCATCAACCCCGTTCACTTGAACGCTTCCGCTTAGCGATCTACAAGGGTATGTAGATGCACTCTCCTTCCCCTCGTTGCTGGTCTCTCCATAGATAGATCTTGGTGATACGTAGGAAATTTTTTGAATTTCTGCTACGTTCCCCAACAGTGGCATCATGAGCTAGGTCTATTGCGTAGATTCTTTGCACGAGTAGAACACAAAGTAGTTGTGGGCGTTGATTTTGTTCAATATGCTTGCCCTTACTAGTCTTACCTTGATTCGGCGGCATCGTGGGATGAAGCGGCCTGGACCAACCTTACACGTACGCTTACGTGAGACCGGTTCCACCGACAAACATGCACTAGTTGCATAAGGTGGCTGGCGGGTGTCTGTCTCTCCTACTTTAGTCGGATCGGATTCGATGAAAAGGGTCCTTATGAAGGGTAAATAGCAATTGGCATATCATGTTGTGATCTTTGCGTAGGTAAGAAACGTTCTTGCTAGTAACCCATAGCGGCCACGTAAAACATGCAAACAACAATTAGAGGACGTCTAACTTGTTTTTGCAGGGTATGCTTTGTGATGTGATATGGCCAAAGGATGTGATGAATGATATATGTGATGTATGAGATTGATCATGTTCTTGTAATAGGAATCACGACTTGCATGTCGATGAGTATGACAACCGGCAGGAGCCATAGGAGTTGTCTTTATTTATTTATGACCTGCGTGTCAACTTAAACGTCATGTAATTACTTTACTTTATTGCTAACGGTAGCCATAGAAGTAGAAGTAATAGTTGGTGAGACAACTTCATGAAGACACGATGATGGAGATCATGATGATGGAGATCATGGTGTCATGCCGGTGACGATGATGATCATGGAGCCCCGAAGATGGAGATCAAAAGGAGCAAAATGATATTGGCCATATCATGTCACTATTTGATTGCATGTGATGTTTATCATGTTTATGCATCTGGTTTACTTAGAACGACGGTAGTAAATAAGATGATCCCTTACAACAATTTCAAGAAGTGTTCTCCCCTAACTATGCACCGTTGCTACAGTTCGTCGTTTCGAAGCACCACGTGATGATCGGGTGTGATAGATCCTTACGTTCACATACAATGGGTGTAAGACAGATTTACACATGCAATACACTTAGGGTTAACTTGACGAGCCTAGCATGTACAGACATGGCCTCGGAACACGGAGACCGAAAGGTCGAGCATGAGTCGTATAGAAGATACGATCAACATGAAGATGTTCACCGATGATGACTAGTCCGTCTCACGTGATGATCGGACACGGCCTAGTTTGACTCGGATCATGTGATCACTTAGATGACCAGAGGGATGTCTATATGAGTGGGAGTTCATAAGATGAACTTAATTATCTTGAACATAGTCAAAAGATTTTTGCAAATTATGTCGTAAGCTCGCGCTTTAGTTCCACTGTTTAGATATGTTCCTAGAGAAAATATAGTTGAAAGTTGAAAGTAGCGATTATGCGGACAGTAGAAAGCTTATGTCCTTAATGCAACGCTCTGTGTGCTGAACCCCAAACGTCGTTTGTGGCTGTTGCGAACATCGGACATACACGTTTTGATAACTACGTGATAGTTCAGTTAAACGGTTTAGAGTTGAGGAAACAAAGACGTTTTCGAAACGTCGCGGAACATATGAGATGTTTTCGAGGGCTGAAATATGGATTTCAGGCTCGTGCCCACATCAAGAGGTATGAGACCTCCGATGATTTTCTTAGCCTGCAAACTAAGGGAGAAAAGCTCAATCGTTGAGCTTGTGCTCAGATTGTCTGAGTGCAACAATCACTTGAATCGAGTGGGAGTTGATCTTCCAATAATATGGTGATGTTTCTCCAAAGTCATTGCCACCAAGCTGCTAGAGCTTCGTGATGAACTATAACATATCAAGGATAGATATGATGATCCTTGAGGTATTCACGATGTTTGACACCGCGAAAGTAGGAATCAAGAAGGAGCATCAATTGTTGATGGTTGGTGAAACCACTAGTTTCAAGAAGGGCAAGGGCAAGAAGGGATACTTCATGAAACGGCAAATCAGCTGCTGCTCTAGTGAAGAAACCCAAGGTTGAACCCAAACCCGAGACTAAGTGCTTCTGTAATAAGGGGAATAACCACTGGAGCAGAATTACCCTAGATACTTGGTAGATGAGAAGGCTGGCAAGGTCGATAGAAGTATATTGGATATACATTATGTTAATGTGTACGTTACTAGTACTCCTAGTAGCACCAGGGTATTAGATACCGGTTCGGTTGCTAAGTGTTAGTAACTCGAAATAAAAGAGCTACGGAATAAACGGAGACTAGCTAAAGGTGAGCTGACGATATGTGTTGGAAGTGTTTCCAAGTTTGATGTGATCAAACATCGCACGCTCCCTCTACCATCAAGATTAGTATTAAACCTGAATGATTGTCATTTGGTGTTTGCGTTGAGCATAGACATGATTGGATTATGTCTATCTCAATACGGTTATTCATTTAAGGATAATAATGGTTACTCTATTTATTTGAATAATACCTTCAATGGTCTTGCACCTAAAGGAATGGTTTATTGAATCTCGATAGTAGTGATACACATTTTCATGCCAAAAGATATAAGATAGTAATGATAGTACCACTTACTTGTGGCACTGCCATGTAAGTCATATTGGTATAAAACGCATGAAGAAGCTCCATGTTGATGGATCTTTGGACTCACTCGTTTTTTTTTTTGAAAAGTTTGAGACACGCGAACCATGTCTATTGGTGTATATGCATGAAGAAACTCCATGCAGATGGATCGTTTGGACTCACTTGATTTTGAATCACTTGAGATATGCAAATCATACCACATGGGCAAGATGACTGAAAAGCCTCGTTTTCAGTAAGATGGAACAAGATAGCAACTTGTTGGAAGTAGCACTTTTTGATGTGTGCAGTCCAATGAGTGCTGAGGCATGCAGTGAATATCGTTATGTTCTTACTTCACAGATGATTCGAGTAGATGTTGAGTATATTTACTTGATGAAACACAAGTCTGAATTATTGAATGGTTCAAGTAATTTCAGAGTGAAGTTGAAGATCATTGTGACAAGAGGATAAAATGTCTATGATATGATCATAGAGATGAGTATCTGAGTTACAAGCTTTGGCACGCAATTAAGACATTGTGGAAATTGTTTCACAATAAATACCACCTGGAACACCATAGTGTGATGGTGTGTCCGAACATCATTGTTGCACCCTATTGGATATGGTGCGTACCATGATGTCTCTTATCGAATTACCACTATCGTTCATGGGTTAGGCATTAGAGACAACCGCACTCACTTGAATAGGGCACCACGTAATTCCGTTGAGACGACACCGTATGAACTATGGTTTAGAGAAACCTAAGTTGTCGTTTCTTAAAAGTTTGGGGCTGCGACGCTTATGTGAAAAAGTTTCAGGCTAATAAGCTCAAACCCAAAGCGGAAAAATGCATCTTCATAGGACACCCAAAACAGTTGGGTATACCTCCTGTCTCAGATCCGAAAGCAATAAGGGATTGTTTCTAGAATCGGGTCCTTTCTCGAGGAAAAGTTTCTCTCGAAAGAATTGAGTGGGAGGATGGTGGAGACTTGATGAGGTTATTGAACTGTCACTTCAACAAGTGTGTAGTAGGGCACAGGAAGTTGTTCCTGTGGCACCTACACCAATTGAAGTGGAAGCTTATGATATTGATCATGAGACTTCGGATCAAGTCACTCCCAAACCTCGTAGGATGACAAGGATGTGTACTACTTCAGAGTGGTACATAATCCTATCTTGGAAGTCATGTTGCTAGACAACAATGAACCTAGAGGCGATGGTGGGCCCAGATTCCGATAAATGGCACGAGGCCATAAAATCCGAGATAGGATCCATGTATGAAAACAAAGTGTAGACTTTGGAAGAACTACTTGATGGTCGTAAGGCTGTTAGGTACATATGGATTTTGAAAGGAAGACGGACAATGATGGTAAGTATCACCATTAAGAAAGCTCGACTTGTCGTTAAGATGTTTCCGACAAGTTCAAGGAGTTGACTACGATGAGACTTTCTCACTCGTAGCGATGCTAAGAGTCTGTTAGAATTGTATTAGCAATTACTGCATTATTTATGAAATCTTGCAGATAGGATGTCAAAACATTGTTTCCTCGACGATTTTCTTGAGGAAAGGTTGTATGTGATACAACCGGAAGGTTTTGTCAATCCTGAAAGATGCTAATAAGTATGCAAAGCTCCAGCTATCCTTCTGAGGACTGGAGTAAGCATCTCGGAGTTGGAATGTATGCTTTGATGAGATGATCAAAGATTTTGGGTGTATACAAAGTTTATGAGAAACTTGTATTTCCAAAGAAGTGAGTGGGAGCACTATAGAATTTCTGATGAATATATGTTGTCGACATATCATAGATCGGAAATGACGTAGAATTTCTGGAAAGCATATAGGGTTATTTGGAAAGTGTTTTTCAATGGAAAGCCTGGATTAAGCTACTTGAACGTTGAGCATCGAGATCTATAAGGATAGATCAAAACGCTTAATGGTACTTTCAAATGAGCACATTCCTTGACATGATCTTGAAGGTGTTCAAGATGGATCAGTCAAAGAAGAAGTTCTTGCCTGAGTTGTAAGGTATGAAGTTAAGACTTAAAGCTCGACCACGGCAGAATAGAGAGAAAGGATGAAGGTCGTCCCCTATGCTTAAGACATAGGCTCTACAGTATGCTATGCTGTGTACCTCACCTGAAGTGTGCCTTGCCATGAGTCAGTCAAGGGGTACAAGAGTGATCCAAGAATGGATCACAGGACAGCGGTCAAAGTTATCCTTAGTAACTAGTGGACTAAGGAATTTTCTCGATTATGGAGGTGGATAAAGAGTTCGACGTAAAGAGTTACGACGATACAAGCTTAACACCTATCCGGATAGCTCTGAGTAGAGATACCGGATACGTATAATGGAGCAACAATTTAGAATAGCTCCAAGTAGAACAGTTATTTGGAATAGCTCCAAATAGAACGTGGTAGCTGCATCTAGGAGATGACATAGAGATTTGTAAAGCACACACGGATCTGAAAGGTTCAGACCCGTTGTCTATAACATCTCTCACAAGCATAACATGATCAAACCCAGAACTCATCGAGTGTTAATCACATGGTAATGTGAACTAGATTATTGACTCTAGTAGACTCTTTGGGTGTTAGTCACATGGGGATGTGACCTTGAGTGTTAATCACATATCGATGTGAACTGGATTATTGACTCTAGTGCAAGTGGGAGACTGTTGGAAATATGCCCTAGAGGCAATAATAAAAGTATTATTATTATATTTCCTTGTTCATGATAATTGTCTTTTATTCATGCTATAACTGTATTATCCGGAAATCGTAATACACGTGTGAATACATAGACCACAATATGTCCCTAGTGAGCCTCTAGTTGACTAGCTCGTTGTGATCAACAGATAGTCATGGTTTCCTGGCGATGGACATTGGATGTCATTGATAACGGGATCACATCATTAGGAGAATGATGTGATGGACAAGACCCAATCCTAAGCCTAGCACAAAGATCGTGTAGTTCGTATGCAAAAGCTTTTCTAATGTCAAGTATCTTTTCCTTAGACCATGAGATTGTGCAACTCCCGGATACCGTAGGAATGCTTTGGGTGTACCAAACGTCACAACGTAACTGGGTGGCTATAAAGGTGCATTACAGGTATCTCCGAAAGTATCTGTTGGGTTGGCACGAATCGAGACTGGGATTTGTCACTCCGTGTAAACGGAGAGGTATCTCTGGGCCCACTCGGTAGGACATCATCATAATGTGCACAATGTGACCAAGGGGTTGATCACGGGATGATGTGTTACGGAACGAGTAAAGAGACTTGCCGGTAACGAGAATGAACAAGGTATCGGGATACCGACGATCGAATCTTGGGCAAGTATCGTACCGCTAGACAAAGGGAATTGCATACGGGATTGATTAAGTCCTTGACATCGTGGTTCATCCGATGAGATCATCGTGGAACATGTGGGAGCCAACATGGGTATCCAGATCCCGCTGTTGGTTATTGACCGGAGAACGTCTCGGTCATGTCTGCATGTCTCCCGAACCCGTAGGGTCTACACACTTAAGGTTCGATGACGCTAGGGTTATAAAGGAAGCTTGTATGTGGTTACTGAATGTTATTCGGAGTCCCGGATGAGATCCTGGACATCACGAGGAGTTCCAGAATGGTCCGGAGGTAAAGATTTATATATAGGAAGTCCTGTTTCGGCCATCGGGACAAGTTTCGGGGACATCGGTATTGTACCGGGACCACCGGAAGGGTCCCGGGGGCCCACCGGGTGGGGCCACCTATCCCGGAGGGTCCCATGGGCTGAAGTGGGAAGGGATCCAGCCCAAAGTGGGCTGGGGCGCCACTTCCCTCATGGACCATGCGCTTAGGGTGAAGGGGGAACCCTAAGGAAGAGTCCTAGGAGGGGAAGGCACCTCCTAGGTGCCTTGGGGGGGAGGGAATCCTCCCTTGGCCGCCGCCCCTTTCCCATCTAGGGCTGCCGCACCCCCTAGGGTTGGAACCCTAGAGGGGGCGCACCCTCCTCCCTCTCCCCTATATATAGTGAGGCTTGGGGCTGCCCATAAGGTGTGATTCGATCTCTGCCTGTTGGTGCAGCCCTCCCTCTCTTTCTCCTCATATCTCGCGGTGCTTGGCGAAGCCCTGCATGATTGCCACGCTCCTCCATCACCACCACGCCGTTATGCTGCTGCTGGATGGAGTCTTCCTCAACCTCTCCCTCTCTCCTTGCTGGATCAAGGCGTGGGAGACGTCACCGGGCTGTACGTGTGTTGAACGCGGAGGTGCCGTGCGTTCGGCACTTGATCATCGGTGATTTGAATCACGACGAGTACGACTCCATCAACCCCGTTCACTTGAACGCTTCCGCTTAGCGATCTACAAGGGTATGTAGATGCACTCTCCTTCCCCTCGTTGCTGGTCTCTCCATAGATAGATCTTGGTGATACGTAGGAAAATTTTTGAATTTCTGCTACGTTCCCCAACAGTCCGCAGCCCCCAGAGTACGGAGTCGAGCTCCTCTACCCAGTGCGTGTCAGATTTCGTAAGGGACCGCACTAGTTTGGGTTTGATGCCTCTCATTATGAGACCATTTGCTCGTTCCACTTGACCGTTGGTTTGAGGATGATAGACTGAAGCGTAATCGAGCTTAATGCCCATATTTTTGCACCATAATTTAACCTCGTCGGCCGCGAAGTTCGTGCCGTTATCGGTAATCATACTATGGGGGACACCATAACGGTGTACTACCCCGGATATGAAGTCTATCACTGGTCCGGACTCTGCCGTTTTAACTGGCTTGGCTTCTATCCATTTGGTGAATTTATCCACCATGACCAATAGGTACCTTTGCTTGTGGGTTCCCCCTTTAAGGGGTCCAACCATGTCAAGCCCCCAGACCGCGAACGGCCAGGTAATGGGTATATTTTTGAGGGCGGTGGGTGGCATATGGCTCTGATTAGCAAAGAGTTGACAACCGACGCATCTTTGGACTAAGTCCTGAGCATCTGCTCGGGCCGTCGGCCAGTAAAATCCTGTACGGAATGCTTTGCCTACAAGGGCCCGGGCTGCGGCGTGGTGTCCTCCTAGTCCGGCATGAATTTCAGCCAGGAGGTTTCGCCCTTCCTCTTCGGAGATACACCGTTGAAGGACTCCGGTTGTGCTTTTCTTATAGAGTTCTCCCTCGTGGACCTTGTAGGCTTTAGATCGCCGGACTATGCAGCGGGCCTCATTTTGGTCTTCGGGAAGCTCCTGCCTAAGTAAGTAGGCTAGGAACGGCTCTGTCCACGGGGCGATTACTGCCATTATTTCGTGGGCTGAAGGTGTTATTTCATTGGCTGAATCACCGATTGTGTCAGATTGTTCTGTGTTGGTGCGGCTGCCTCCGGGTTGTTATTTCCGGACTCCTCTTCCCATTGTACGGATGGCTTAAAGAGCCGTTCCAGGAAGATGTTAGGAGGGACAGCGTCGCGTTTTGCGTCGATGCGTGCCAGTACGTCGACTGCTTGGTTATTATCTCAGGCTACATGGTGGAATTCGAGCCCGTCGAACTGAGCTAACATTTTTAGGACAGCGTTACGATAGGCTGCCATTTTCGGATCCTTGGCGTCAAAGTCTCCATTTACTTGGGATATTGCGAGGTTTGAATCCCCGCGCACCTCTAGGCGTTGAATGCCCATGGAGATTGCCATCCGGAGGCCATGTAGGAGGGCCTCATATTCGGCCGCATTGTTGGAGTTCGTGTAAATTATCTGAAGTACATATTCGACTGTATCCCCGGTTGGGGACGTCAATACGACGCCAGCCCCCAAGCCAGCCAACATTTTGGAGCCGTCAAAATGCATAATCCAATTGGAGTATGTGTCGTACTCTTTAGGGAATTCGACTTCAGTCCATTCGGCGATGAAGTCAGCTAAGACTTGCGACTTTATAGCTCGCCGAGGTTTATAAGTTATATCGAATGGTAAGAGCTCAATGGCCCATTTTGCAATCCTGCCCGTCGCGTCGCGGTTGTTTATAATGTCGTTGAGGGGCACTTCGGAGGCCACTGTTATCGAACACTCTTGAAAGTAGTGTCGGAGCTTCCGAGATACCATGAACACCGCATACGCTATCTTTTGATAGTGCGGGTACCAGGACTTGCAGGGAGTTAAGACAGTGGATACGTAGTACACTGGTTTTTGAAGAGGGAATTTGTGCCCTTCTGTTTCTCGTTCGACGACGAGTACCGCGCTTACAACTTGATGTGTTGTCGCGATGTATAATAACATTGGTTCGCCCAGGTTAGGTGCGGCCAGGACCGGATTTGTTGCCAATATGGCTTTGATTTCTTCGAGTCCGGCAGTGGCAGCATCCGTCCACTCGAAGTGTTCGGTGCGCCTGAGGAGGCGATAGAGGGGCAATGCCTTTTCTCCCAAGCGGGAGATAAAGCGGCTTAGAGCCGCCACGCATCCAGTCAACTTTTGTATTTGTTTGAGGTCCTTTGGAATATCCAGCTGTGACAGAGCTCGGATCTTGGCTGGGTTCGCTTCAATTCCTCTACCGGATACAATGAAGCCCAGGAGCTTTCCGGCTGGTACGCCAAAAACGCATTTTTCCGGATTCAGCTTGATGTCATATGCTCGGAGGTTGTCGAATGTGAGCCTCAAATCGTCTACTAGAGTTTCGACGTGTTCGGTTATGACGACTACGTCGTCTACATATGCCTCTACTGTTTTGCCGATCTGGGTAGCCAGACATGTCTGAATCATGCGCTGATATGTTGCGCCGGCGTTTTTAAGTCCGAAGGGCATCGTGTTGAAGCAGAATGGTCCGTATGGAGTAATGAATGCCGTTGCGGCTTGGTCCGCTTCTGCCATCTTGATTTGATGGTAGCCGGAATATGCGTCAAGGAAGCACAATGAATCGTGCCCTGCAGTAGCATCGATTATTTGGTCAATGCGGGGGAGGGGGAAGGGATCCTTTGGGCAGGCCTTGTTGAGGTCTTTAAAATTGACACATAGGCGCCAGGATTTGTCCTTCTTTGGTACCATTAGTAGGTTTGCTAGCCAGTCCGGATGTTTGATGTCTCTGATGAATCCGGCTTCCAGTAATTTGGCCAACTCTTCTCCCATTGCCTGTCTTTTGGGTTCGGAAAATCGCCGAAGAGCCTGTTTGACTGGCTTGAATCCTTTTAGGATGTTTAGGCTGTGTTCTGCCAATCTGCATGGGATTCCTGGCATATCTGAAGTGTGCCAGGCGAAGATGTCCCAATTTTCCCGAAGGAATTCTCGCAGTGCGGCGTCTACATCAGGGTTCAACTGTGCCCCGATGGAGGCCGTCTTTGTTGGGTCTGTTGGGTGGACATGGAATTTGACTATTTCGTCCGCTGGTTTGAAAGAGGTGGACTTGGATCTCTTATCGAGTATCACATCGTCCCTATTCACCATAGAGCACAGCGCGGTGAGTTCTTCTGCCGTTAGGGCTTCAGATAGTGCCTCCAGGGCTAATGCGGCTGTCTTGTTTTCGGCGCGGAGTGCTATGTCCGGATCACTAGCGAGAGTGATTGTTCCGCCGGGCCCGGGCATCTTAAGCTTCATGTACCCGTAATGGGGTATGGCTTGAAAAATTGTGAATGCCTCCCGTCCTAATATAGAGTGATATCCGTTGCTGAACGGGGCCACTTGGAACGTGACTTCTTCGGACCTGTAATTGTCCGGCGAGCCGAACACCACATCAAGTGTGATTTTTCCTGTGCAGCGCGCTTCCCGGCTGGGGATTATTCCTCTGAAGGTTGTGCTGCTTCGCTCAATGCGGCTCCAGTCTATTTCCATTTTTTGAAGAGTTTCCTCGTAAATGAGGTTTAGTCCGCTGCCGCCGTCCATGAGTACCTTGGTAAGACGAAAGCCATCCACTATCGGACTGAGGACCAATGCGGGTGGTGCTCGGGCTGTTCGGAATTTAGGTTCGTCGCTGGCGTTGAAGGTGATGGCCGTGTCACTCCATGGATTAGTTGTTGCTACTTGGTAGACTTCGGCGAGGCTGCGGATTGTTCGTTTCCGCATATTATTTGATGCGAAAGTCTCAAAGACTGTTGATACCGTACTGGTATTGTTGGAGTGGTTTTCCGGGGCTAGAAGCTCCTCGCCACTTTTGGCCACCTGCCGCAGTATCCAACATTCTCCAAGGCTATGTGTTGGGGTGGCGCCTTCTGTACTGTGAATTTTACAGGGTCTGCTAAGCCATCCCTCCAGTACGGTTCCGTGCCCTTTATGGGGTTTTTGCTTTTTGGTTTTTGTACCTGGTGCCTGAGTGTAATGCACCCTTTTGTTGCGGACTAGGGTTGTATCTGGGGCCAGATTGTCCCAAAACTTAGTTTCGGTTTTCTGGAAACTCTCCATCGCATAGTACTTTCGTACTATGGAAGCCAGGTCGGCGAAGCGTGTAATTTCACGACGGCTGACGGCGTTCAAGATTCCATCGTCCGTGCAATTATTGCAGAAAATTGAAATTGCGTTTTCCTCTCGGCAGTCCTTTATCCTGTCCATGACCAGGAGGAATCTGGCCCAGTAATGATGTACTGTTTCAGTGGGCTCTTGCCGGATTAGAGATAGATCGCATATGTCTGGGCGGGTGGGTGGAATTAAGTCCGGAACCCTACCCATCTCGATGCTCAAAGGCCGAGAAGTTTCCAAGTTTGGAAGCTTGGATTGCTGGATGTTGTCCAACGAGTTTGGTCCGATGCCTGACTTTAGGTTCAGTGCTTGATCGAAATCCGTCCCTCCACGGGAATCCGGCATGGAGGGTTCGAGAGCCCGGACATGACTAGTTTTCAATACAAGAGAAGAGTCGCCGCGTTGTTCCTCTACCACTGCAACGTGGGGGGTGACCTGGGAAGGGTTAATCTCTCTCAGATCGGTTTTAAGCCCAATCTGATTGTAGTCTGTAGCGACTCCCAGGGCGGCGATGCGATCCAAGAGTTCGTTTACGGACGAGAGCTCTATTGGATCCAGCCGCTCGGTGAATTCCGAGCTGACGTGAAGATTGCTTTTGACGACCTGAGAGGTCATTGTCGAAGCGGTGGCCGAACAGGCGGTCATGAGAAAACCACCTAGCCGGATAGTTTGGCCGGCGGCCAAGGCTCCTTTGGCGAAGATACCGTCCTTCAAGACGGGAAGAGGCATCCTTCCTATCGGTGACGGCACAGAGGAACTCTCAATGAAAGCACCAATGTCGGTGTCAAAACCGGAGGATCTCGGGTAGGGGGTCCCGAACTGTGCGTCTAGGCGGATGGTAACAGGAGACATGGGACATGATGTTTTTACCTAGGTTCGGGCCCTCTCGATGGAGGTAAAACCCTACTCCTGCTTGATTGATATTGATGATATGGGTAGTACAAGAGTGGATCTACCACGAGATCAAGGAGGCTAAACCCTAGAAGCTAGCCTATGGTATGATTGTTGTAATGGTTGTTGTGTCCTACGGACTAAAACACTCCGGTTTATATAGACACCGGGGAGGGCTAGGGTTACACAGAGTCGGTTACAATGGTAGGAGATCTACATATCTGTATTGCCAAGCTTGCCTTCCACGCTAAGGAAAGTCCCATCCGGACACGGGACGAAGTCTTCAATCTTGTATCTTCATAGTCTTGGAGTCCGACCGATGATGATAGTCCGGCTATCCGGACACCCCCTAGTCCAGGACTCCCTCAGCCCCCGTCGGAAAGCTCATCCGTCAGCATCGTGAGAAATATGCCTACGGTGGCCATCGGCATAGCACGTGGGCCCGGCTACCCGAGCGGAAACGGCCTTTTGATGGCGTCAGTCTACGCCGACGGGCTAACGGCGGCCGTCAGCATAGCCCCCACGTCATCGATCCGTATCGCCCGCCATGTCATCAATCCGCGTCGCTCGCCGGTCCGTGGGGTGGCAAATCTATGCCGACGGCCTGGCCGTCGGCATATGCCTGGCCCATGGATGTTGCCACGTCATCGATCCCCACCCTTTGCCCCGTCATCGATCCGCGGCCGTGTGCGCAAGGCCGTCGGCATACCTCTATTTTTTTATTTTTTTATTTTTTTATTTATATTATTTACTTTTTCTGTTTTTTTACAACATAAATGTGCCTTATCTAACAAAAAAACATACCCACATGGTATATCGATTGCCCCCCTCATGGACGTTGCTGCCGCCGTGCCCCACAGCGACGCCGATGGGGGGGGCACACCCCGGAGCTGCGTGCCGGGTGCCTGCGCCAGCCACCACGCTTCCACAACTGTAGGAGGGCCCAAAGCAACACCTAGAGGCATTGCTACCCCCCCCAGGTACACCGTCCCGTCTAACCGGGCCGTCATACATGCGGGGCAGTGTGGTGCCATGTCTGAAGAGGCGGGACGGGGGCCCTGGGGGGGATTGCAATACCACCGAAGCGTCGCACCGGGCCCTCATACATGCGGGGTGGTGTGGTGCCATGTCCAAAGAGGCGTCGCGCATCTCTGGGGTGTGCCCCCCCCACGGACGGCGGCGCTGTCGGCACCTCGAGGGGGGAAATGGATGCGTCGGGTCTACACGGAGGGGATCTTGCCATTGGTCTGGCCCGGATGTTGCTCCAAAGTGTTCCTATGGGCTGACCTAACACAACCGGGTGGAGAGTTCCACTGGCCAAAGCCCGTCCGTGTAAAGTCAAACGGCTAGATCTCGTGGTCTAACTCTACAGAGTTAGGCGGGACGGGGCCCTGGGGATAGCAATGCCACCGGAGCGTCGCACCGGGCCCTCATACATGCGGGGTGGTGTGGTGCCATGTCCAAAGAGGCGGCGCGCATCTCCGGGGTGTGGCCCCCCTCACGGACGCCGGCGCCGCCGGCACCTAGAGGAGGGAAACGGGCGCGTCAGGTCTACACGAAGGGGATCTTGCTGTGGGTCTAGCCCGGATGTTGCTCCAAAGTGTTCCTATGGGCTGACCCAACACAACCGGGTGGAGAGTTCCACTGGTCAAAGCCCATCCTTGTAAAGTCAAAGGGCCCGTCCGGTGTGGTGCCATGTCTGAAGAGGCGCTACGGGGCCCCTGGGGGATAGCAATACCACCGGAGCGTCGCACCGAGCCCTCATACATGCGGGGTGGTGTGGTGCCATGTCCAAAGAGGCGTTGCACATCTTCGGGGTGTGCCCCCCCTCACGGACGGCGGCGCTGCCGGCACCTGGAGGGGGGAAACGGACATGTCGGGTCTACACGGAGGGGATCTTGCTATGGGTCTGGCCCGAATGTTGCTCGAAAGTGTTCCTATGGGCTAACCTAACACAACCGGGTGGAGAGTTCCACTGGTGAAAGCCCGTCCGTGTAAAGTCAAAGGGCTAGATCTCGTGGTCTAACGCTACAGGGTTAGGCGGGACGGGGCCCTGGGGGGATAGCAATGCCACCGAACCGTCGCACCGGGCCCTCATACATGCGGGATGTGTGTTGCCATGTCCAAAGAGGCGGCGCGCATCTCTGAGGTGTGGCCCCTCTCACGGACGGCGGCGCCGCCGGCACCTGGAGGGGGGAAACGAACGCATCGGGTCTACACGAAGGGGATCTTGCTGTGGGTCTAGCCCGGATGTGTTAGGTCATCCCATAGGAACACTTTGGAGCAACATCCGGGCCAGACCCACGGCAAGATCCCCTCCGTGTAGACCCGACGCGTCCGTTTCCCCCCTCCAGGTGCCGGCGACGGCGCCGTCCATGAGGGGGGCACACCCCGGAAACGCGTGCCGCCTCTTCGGACATGCCATAGAATCACCCCGCATGTATGAGGGCCCGGTGCGACGCACGGGTGGCATTGCTACCCCCCCCCCCCAGGGCCCCCGTCCCGCCTAACCCTGTAGCATTTGACCACGGGATCTAGCCCTTTGACTTTGCACGGACGGGCTTTGAGTAGTGGACCTATCCACCCGGTTGTGTTAGGTCAGTCCATAGGAACACTTTGGAGCAACATCCGGGCCAAACCAATGGCAAGATCCCCTCCCTGTAGACCTGACGCGTCCGTTTCCCCCCTCCAGGTGCCGGTGGCGGCGCCGTCCGTGAGGGGGGGCACACCCCGGAGACGCGTGCCTCCTCTTCGGACATGCCACCACACCACCCCGCATGTATGAGGGCCCGGTGCGACGTTCAGGTGGCATTGCTACACCCCCCAGGGCCCCCGTTCCGCCTAACCTTGTAGCATTTGACCACGGGATCTAGCCCTTTGACTTTGCATGGACGGGTTTTGACCAGTGGAACTATCCACCCGGTTGTGTTATGTCAGTCCATAGGAACACTTTGGAGCAACATCCGGGCCAGACCCATGGCAAGATCCCCTCCGTGTAGACCCGACGCGTCCGTTTGCCCCTCCAGGTGCCGGCGGCGACGCCGTCCGTGAGGGGGGGCACACCCCGGAGACGCGTGCCGCCTCTTCGGACATGCCACCACACCACCCCGCATGTATGAGGGCCCGGTGCGACGCTCGGGTGGCATTGCTACCCCCCTAGGGCCCCCGTCCCGCCTAACCCTGTAGCGTTTGACCACGGGATCTAGCCCTTTGACTTTGCACGGACGGGCTTTGACCAGTGGAACTCTCCACCAGGTTGTGTTAGGTCATCCCATATGAAGACTTTGGAGCAACATCTGGGCCAAAGCAACAGTAAGATCCCCTCCGTGTAGACCCGACGTGTCCATTTCCCCCTCCAAGTGCCGGCGGCGGTGCCGTCCGTGAGGGAGGGCACACCCCGGAGACGCGTGCCACCTCTTCCGATGTGCCACCACACCGTACGACGTGTATGAGGTCCCGGTGCGATGCTCCGGTGGCATTGCTACCCCCCAGGGCACGCGGCTCCGGGGTGTGCCCCCCTCATGGGCGTCGCTGCCGCCGTGTCACTAGCGTCGCAACCGGGTCCCATACACACGGTAAACTAAAAATCTAAAAAATGTATTAACTGAATTTATTAAAAATCTAATAATTTCTTGTCCCTGGGCGAGGTGGGACTATTTCTTCAAAAAATGTTGTTGCCATCTATGCCTACGGCCTGGCCGTCGGCATAGGCCACCTTATCCACTCCTACCTCTCCACTGAGTTGTGGACCCGGCCTATGCCGACGGCCGGGCCATCGGCATAGGGGTGACCTTATCGACTCGCTATTCGTCCTCCTCCACCCATTCCCTCTCTGTCTCATCCCGACCCCAACCTCTCTCTCGACCCCGATAGCCGCTGCCACCAACACCGCCCAACGCCGCCGCCCCGCCCCGGCCACCACCCCGCCCCGACCTCGTCCCCGCCCCGCCCCGGCCGACGCCCCTCCCCGCCCTGACCTCGTCCTCGCCCCGAACTCGTCGCCGCCTAACGCCGTCGTCCCGGCTCGACCTCGTCCCCACCCTGGTCGCCGCCCCACCCCGACCTCGTCACCGCCCAACGCCGCCACCCCGCCCCGACTCGACCTCATCCCCACCCAACACCGCCGCCACTCGATGGTGAGGGGAGGGCCTCCTCCCAGGAGTTGCCGCGCTCCCTCCCCGGAGCAGCCGCCGCCCCGACCTCGTCTACGCCCTAGCCGACGCCCCTCCCCGCCCCGACCTCATCCCCGCCTCGACCTCCTCACTGTTAGGTCCGGCCCCCTTCCCTCCCAAGAACATTTTTTTCTATTTTTCATGATTTTGCAGAGAATAAGAGGGCTAAATGTGATAGTTAGACACATAGATGGTAGTTAGATAGATAACTTATTCATACGGATTGTTTTGAGATGATGATGATCGTTAGATGAGAAGTGATAATGATGATTTTTTATGCTTCGATGATTTTGAGATGATGATGATGATGATGGATGATAGATGATTCGTAGATGATGATGTTGATGATAGATGATGATGTTTTTTTATGCTTCGATAATTTTTAGATGATGATGATGTTTTTTTATGATTCGATGATTGTTAGACGATGATGATGATATTGTGATGTTCTATGAGTTGTGATGTTCTAAATTTTTTTTCGCGATGGAATTTGCAGGCTTTGTGGTGTTGCATTTCATCAAAGTGACCGTCGTCCGACGCGTTGGTCCCTGAGCATCCCTCTGTTGTTCGACTCCTTCCCCTACAGCCGAGGGTGAGCTACAAGTCCATCTCCTCCATTTTTTGAGGTCACTAGATTTCATTCTCAAGTCAACTGGCGTAACCTAGGCGTCTCCTGTCCGAAAGGGTTGCATCGATAAATATGCATTCAATTGCATATTTATCACCGCACCTCTTTCGGATTGTACAGCGTTTTCCATGGACAGCCCGAGGATGTGTAGATTGGGTATGTTCTCCATGTTCTACCCCATTCCAAGACAGGATTTCGGCGGCGCCTCCCCATTGTTCTCCGGAGCACATTCTCTCGGCTATTTGCCGAGACATGTATCTGGAGAACAGCGGGGAGGTGCTGCCGAAATTTTGTCTCGGAATGGGGTAGAATGGAGAACGTACTCAATCTACACATCCTCGGGTGGGATTAGGACCCATCTTTACCTATTAGAGATGTAGGTGGATTTAATGCGGTAGAAACTGAAAATTTGATGTGATTAATTTAAGTGAATCCTTAATTATGTTATGTGGCTTGCAAAAAAGCAGAGGATGGCAGATAATCAGTGGATTTACAGTGGTTTTATCCATCGGAATCGAGTAACATCAGAGTGGATCGCGAAAACTGATGTGTATTTGAAGGAGATATTTCATCGTCCAATGAGAATTATCCCACCATGCCCCTGTGCGAGATGTGCCAGACATCACCGTAGAAATCAGACGGACATGAGTGAGCACCTTCGCATGCACGGATATATGCTAAACTTTGACATGCCGCCGATGAACATAGCCGAGCAGGACCATGGTAGAGAGGAGGTGAGGTGACAACGCATCGATGGATATGAGGACGAAGGGGTCAGGGACATGCTAGATGATGCCATTGTTGCAGAAGCGACAAATGCGACACCTTCAGAGAATGAACCGGAGGAGCCGGAGGCAACCGCAAAGGTCTTCTTGGAGGTCTTGGCCTCGTCGAAGAAACCTCTTTATGCGGGTGCGAAAATATCTCAGTTGGATGCCATCTCGCAACTGATTGCAGTCAAGGCTGAGTACGGCTGTAGCCAGAAATGCTTCAAAGCATTCTTGGGAGTATGGGCTAACAACCTCCCTGAGGGTCATGAACTGCCGAAAAGCATGTACGATACAAAGAAAATCATGAAGGCACTCTCTATGGATTATGAGAAAATAGATGTTTGCCCGAAGAATTGCCTTTTGTTTAGGCACGAGTATGCGGATGACAAGTACTGTAGGCAGTGCGGTTCGTCTCGGTACATTGAGGTGGTCGGTGAGGATGGTGAGAAAAAGAAGCTAACCATCCCCGTTAAGGTTCTTCGGTATCTTGATTTTATAAAAAGACTGCAGCGCCTTTTCATCACGAAGGAGTCTGCCAAAATGATGAAGTGGCACAAGGAAGGTATAAGGTACAATCCAAAAAAAATCGTACATCCATCGGAAGGGGAAGCATGGAAGTCGTTCGATGAGGAATACCCCGAGGAAGCAGCCGAGGCTGGGAATGTAAGAATAGCTACATCAGGTGATGGATTGAATCCATACGGTATGTCGTCCAATCCAAACAGCTGCTGGCCCGGGTTTGTAATTCCGCTCAATCTTCCTCCCGGTGCCCTAATGCAACGCAAGACCATGTTCTTGACGCTCATCATTCCGGGGCCTGATTATCCGGGGAAGCAATTGGGTGTGTTTATGCAGCCGCTGGTGGATGCTTTGCACCATTCTTGGTACTTTCCGACGTTGACATACGACTGGGATCTGCAGAGAAATTTCTTGATGAAAGTTTGGTTGCACTATTGCATGCATGACTTTCCCGGCTATGCTCTATTCTGCGGACGGTGTACAAGTGGGAAGATGCCATGCCCAGTGTGCATGCAGGCTCTGCGAATGATTTGGCTGAGTAAGGGTGGCAAGTATGTAGCCTTTGACCTGCATCGACAGTTCCTCCCTCCAGACCATCCAGACAGGGAAGACAAGAAGAACTTCACGAAAGGCCGGGTTGTTCATGAAGTAACCGAGATTCCAACATCTTCGGGGGCAGATGTTCTTGCTTAGCTAAAAGCTCTCCAGCCTAAAGTCAAAGGCAAAGGCAAAGCCAAAGCCAAAGGCTTCGAGGGATATGGTGAGACGCACAACTGGACTCACATAACCCCCATCTCGCAGCTTCCCTATTTCAAGGACCTCAAACTTCCTTACAATATCGATGTGATGCACACCGAAAAGAATGTGGCAGAGTCCCTTTTCCACATGATCCTCAACATTCCTGATAAGACGAAGGATAACATTAAAGCTAGAGCCGATCAACAGAGAATTTGTGATAGACCACGTCTGAACATGAAGCCTCCCACAGGCGGTCGAAAAAACTGGTTCAAGCCAGATGCTGACTTTGTCCTTAAACCGCCAGAAAAAAAGGAAGTACTTATCTGGCTGAAACACATTTTGAAGTTCACCGATGGTTATGCATCGAATATAAGTAAGGGGGTCAATCTTTCAACGGGCAAAGTGACCGGCCTAAAGAGTCATGACTAGCATGTATGGATTGAGCGGATAATGCTGGTGATGGTTCGAGGCTATGTCCCCGAGCATGTCTGGCGAGTGCTTGCCGAACTAAGCCATTTCTTCCGCACGCTCTGTGCTAAAGAAGTAAGCAAAGACGTGATTGAAAAATTGCATAAGAAGGCACCGGAGTTGATAGTCAAGCTAGGGAAGATCTTTCTGCCAGGCTTCTTTACACCGATGACACCACTACAGGAAACTGCTAGTTTGCCGTCTGGGCATAACAGACGGCAAAGACGTAAATCCAGACGGCAAAGAGTTTGCCGTCAAGAAGTAGACGGCAAAGTCAGACGGCAAAGATTAATCGGGAAAGAATACTTTGCCGTCTGCTATTTTTTCTGAATGACGGCAAAGATTTTGCCGTCAGTCTATACTGTTTGCCGTCAACTAGACCGTCCAGATGGCAAAGAAAAGTAACCTAACAGACTAACGACCCTAACGGACGGCGTCAGCGTTTTGCCGTGAGCCAGATTACTTCTTTGCCGTTAGGTAGAAACATCATAGACGGCAAACCATTCTTTTTTATTAAAAAAATTAGATTAACAGTCTCGTCGCCGCACGTCCACATCATCTCGTACAAAGCTCGCCGGAGGAGAGATTCTTGCCGCCCGCACGCGCCCAACAGCCAAGCTGCTCACCATGTCGACCTCACCGGAGAAGACATGTTGGACGCGCCCGACCTCACCGGAGAAAAGCCCCACTGCCGGAGGGAGGCCAGGCTGGATGGAGGCCACGCCGGAGTGAGGAGGCACCGGAAGGAGGAGGTCACGCTCGCGCTGCTTGCCGGAGTGAGGAGGCACCGGAGGGAGGAGCCCACACCGCGCGGCCCCGCTGCTCGCCGGAGTGAGGAGGCCGCGCCGCTCACCGGCCCGCGCCGCACCACCCGCGCCGTGCCGCCTGCGCTGCTCGTCGGTGTGAGGAGGCGCTGGGGAACGAGCGGCGGCGCGAGGCCTCCGGCGTGGGGTGCTGGGGAACGGGCGGCGCCGCGAGGCAGGAGGCTGCCGGCGGCTTCCATGGAGGGGATGGGGGACGGGGCCGGCTTGATGGAGGAGAGAGGACGGGGCCGGCTTGGCGGGGATGGGGGACGGGGCGGCGGCACGAGGCCTCCGGCGTGGGGTGCTGGGGAACGGGCGGCGGCGCGAGGCCTCCCGCGTGGGGCGCTGGGGAACGGGCGGCGGCGCGAGGCCTCCGGCGTGGGGCACTGGGGAATGGGCGGCGCCGCGAGGCAGGAGGCCGCCGGCGGCATCCATGGCGGGGATGGGGGAAGGGGCCGGCTCGATGGAGGAGAGAGCACGGGGCCGGCTCGACGGGGATGGGGGACGGGGCGGCGGCGCGAGGCCTCCCGCGTGAGAGAGAGAGAACGTGGGGATAAGGGAGAGAGAACATGGTGGGGTCGACTGAGGGTGAGAGAACGTGGGGGGAGAGAGAGAACGTGTTGGGGGCGTGGGAGAGAGATGTAGCGTGGGGTGTGGATCATGCCACCTCATCGATCCGGGGGATCGATCCGCGAGGTGTGTTTCTTCTTTGCCGTCTGCCTTTTTTTCACAGACGGCAAAGTACTTTGCCGTATGCGCTTTTTAGTACAGACGGCAAAGAGTGCTCTTTGCCGTCTGTAATAAAAACCGCATACGGCAAAGTTTTCTTTGCCGTCTGTAATAGAAACCGCATACGGCAACGTTTTCTTTGCCGTTTATAATAGAAATTGCAGACGGCAAAGTTATCTTTGCCGTCAATCATTCTTTGCCGACAGCAGCTGACGGTAAATGTGCTCTTTGCCGTCTACCCCGATGAAATGCTGACGGCAAAGCCGATCACTGACGGCAAACTAGCAGTTTCCTGTAGTGCACATCTCATTCTGCACATCGCAAACGAGGTATTGTTGGGCGGGCCTGTGCAGAATCGCTGGCAGTACAGCCCTGATAGACAGAACAAACATCTCCGACAGAAATGTGGAAACAAAGCTAAGATTGAAGCTTCCATAGCTGAGGCAGTTATCCTAGAGGAGGTGTCAGACCTCAGGACATCATACTATCCAGACCACGTTCCCCATCTACATAACAAGGTGCCTCGATACAATATAGAAGAGCCGAAGTATCAACCCAGGCTTGATACGTCCATTTTGCATCATGCTTTTATGTCGATATTTATTGCATTATGGGCTGTTATTTCACGTTATGTCACAATACTTATGGCTATTCTCTCTTATTTTACAAGGTTTACATGAAGAGGGAGAATGCCGGCAGCTGGAATTCTGGGCTGGAAAAGGAGCAAATATTGAAGGACTATTTTGCGCAACTCCAAAAGTCCTGAAACTCCACGGAATACCTTAGAATAAATAAAGAAAAATCGTCGCCAAATATGAAGGCAAGGGGGCCCACACCCTGCTCACGAGGGTGGGGGGCGTGCCCCCCTGGGCGCGCCCCCTACCTCATGGGCCCCTGGTGGCTCTCTGACGCCCATCTTCTCCCATATGAAGTCTTTCGATGAGAAAAAAATAGAAGAGAACCTTTCGGGACGAGACTCCGCCGCCAAGAGGCGGAACCTTGGCGGAACCAATCTAGGGCTCCGGCAAAGCTGTTCTGCCGGGGACACTTCCCTTCGGGAGGGGGAAATCATCACCATCGTCATCACCAACGCTCCTCTCATCGGGAGAGGGCAATCTCCAACAACATCTTCACCAGCACCATCTCATCTCCAAACCCTAGTTCATCTCTTGTATCCAATTCTTGTCTCCAACTTCGGGATTGGTGCTAGTAGGTTGCTAGTAGTGTTGATTACTCCTTGTAGTTGATGCTAGTTGGTTTATTTGGTGGTAGATCATATGTTCAGATCCTTTATGCACATTAGTACCCCTCTGTTTATGAACATGAATATGCTTTGTGAGTAGTTACATTTGTTCCTGAGGACAAGGGAGAAGTCTTGCTATTAGTAGTCATGTGAATTTGATATTCGTTCGATATTTTGATAAGATGTATGTTGTCTAACCTCTAGTGGTGTTATGTGAACGTCGACTACATAACACTTCACCATTCTTTGGGCCTAGAGGAAGGCATTGGGAAGTAATAAGTAGATGATGGGTTGCTAGAGTGACAGAAGCTTAAACCCTAGTTTATGTGTTGCTTTGTAAGGGGCTGATTTGGATCCACATGTTTCATGCTATGGTTAGGTTTACCTTAATACTTTTGTTGTAGTTGCGGATGCTTGCAATAGAGGTTAATCATAAGTGGGATGCTCGTCCAAGTAAGGGCAGTACCCAAGCACCGGTCCACGCACATATCAAATTATCAAAGTACCGAACGCGAATCATATGAGCATGATGAAAACTAGCTTGACGATATTCCCATGTGTCCTCGGGAGCGCTTTTCCTATTATAAGAGTTTGTCCAGGCTTGTCCTTTGCTACAAAAAGGATTGGGCCACCTTGCTGCACTTTATTTACTTTTGTTACTTGTTGCTCGTTACCATTTATCTTATCACAAAACTATCTGTTACCTCTTATTTCAGTACTTGCAGAGAATACCTTGCTGAAAACCGCTTATCATTTCCTTCTGCTCCTCATTGGGTTCGACACTCTTACTTATCAAAAGGACTACGATAGATCCCCTATACTTGTGGGTCATCAAGACTCTTTTCTGGCGCCGTTGCCGAGGAGTGAAGTGCCTTTGGTAGGTGGAATTTGGTAAGGAAAAATTTATTTAGTGTGCTGAAATTTTCTGTCACTTGTTACCATGGAAAGTAATTGCTTGAGGGGCTTGTTTGGGGTATCTTCACCCCGTCCAGTTGAGCCAAGAGTTTCTCCTCAACCTACTGAACCTACTGAATCTATTGAAAATGAAACTGCTTTTCAGATTCCTTCGGGTATGATGGAAAAACTGCTAGCTAACACTTTCGCAGGAGATGGAACAAAGCATCCTGACGAACATCTATGCTTTGTGGATGATATTTGTGGACTATTTAAGCTTGCAGGTATACCCGATGAGGCCGTTAAGAGGAAGGCTTTCCCTTTATCTTTGGAGGGAGACACATTGACATGGTATAGGCCATGTGATGATACAAGATCATGGAACTATAAAAGAGTGAAATTGGAATTTCATCAAAAGTATTACCCTATGCATCTTGTTCATCGTGATTGCAATTATACATATGATTTTTGGCCTCGCGAAGGAGAAAGCATCGCTCAAGCTTGGGGGAGGCTTAAATAATTGTTATATTCATGCCCCTATCATGAGCTATCAAAATTGACAATTCTCCAGAATTTTTATGCTCGGCTTTCTAATAATAATCGCACCATGCTCGATACTTCTTGCGCTAGCTCTTTTATGATGAAGTCTATTGAATTTGGATGGAATTTATTGGATAGAATTAAACGCAACTCTGAAGATTGGGACCTCGATGAAGGTAAGGAGTCAGGTATGACACCTAAGTTTGATTGTGTTAAATCTTTTATGGATACCGATATTTTCCGTAAGTTTAGCACTAAATATGGACTTGACTCTGAGATAGTAGCTTCTTTCTGTGAATCTTTGCTACTTATGTTGATCTCCCCAATGAGAAGTGGTTTAAATATCATCCTCCCATAGAAGTAAAAGTAGCTGCACCTATTAAAGTTGAAGAAAATATTGTCACTTATAATGATCCTATTGTTCCTACTTCTTATGCTGAGAAACCTCCTTTCCCTCTTAGAATGAAGGATCATGCTAAAGCTTCAACTGTTGTTCGTAAAAGCAATACTAGGACTTATAGACCTCCTGAGCAAGTCAAAGTAGAACCCAATATTGCTATTGTTAAAGATCTCTTGTCTGATAATATTGATGGGCATGTTATTCAATTCACTGGTGAAATAGCTAGAATTGCTAAACCCTGTGATAGAGATAAACATAGACCTGTGGTAGGCGTGCCTGTTATTTCTGTTAAAATAGGAGATCATTGTTATCATGGCTTGTGTGATATGGGTGCTAGTGCTAGTGTTATACCCATTGACTTATACAAAGAAATTATGCATGATATTGCACCTGCTGAGTTAGAAGATATTGATGTTATAATTAAACTTGCCAATAGAGATACTATATCTCCAATGGGAATTGTTAGAGATGTTGAAGTCTTGTGTGGGAAAACCAAATATCCCGCTGATTTTCTTGTTCTTGGTTCTCCACAAGATAGCTTTTGTCCCATTATATTTGGTAGACCCTTCTTGCGTACCGTTAATGCTATGATAGATTGCAAAAAGAATGTTGTTACTATTGTCTTGGATGATATGGTTCATGAGTTTAATTTTTCTAAATTTAGTAAACAACTTCGTGAGGAAGAATTGCCTAGTAAGGATGAAATTATTGGTCTTGCTTCTATTGCTGTACCTCCTAGTGATCCTTTAGAACACTATTTGCTAGACCATGAAAATGATATGTTCATGAATGAAAGAAGGGAAATAGATGAAGTATTCTTTAAACAGGAACCTATTCTGCAACACAATTTTCCTGTTGAAATCCTAGGGGATCCTCCTCAACCCAAGGGTGATCCCGTGTTTTAACTTAAACCGTTGCCTGATAATCTTAAATATGCTTATCTTGATGAAAAGAAAATATATCCTGTTATTATTAGCGCTAACCTTTCAAAGCATGAAGAAGAAAGATTATTGAAAACTCTGAAGAAGCATCGTGCCACTATTGGATATACTCTATATGATCTTAAGGGCATCAGTCCCACTCTGTGTCAACATAAAATAAATTTGGAAGCTGATGCCAAACCAGTTTGTGATCCTCAACAGCGTTTGAATCCTAAAATGAAAGAAGTGGTAAGAAAAGAAATACTCAAGCTTCTGGGGGCAGGTATAATTTATCCCGTTGCTGATAGCCAGTGGGTAAGTCCTGTCCATTGTGTCCCTAAGAAGGGAGGTATTACTGTTGTCCCTAATGATAAAGATGAATTGATTCCACAAATAATTATCACAGGTTATAGGATGGTAATTGATTTCCGCAAATTAAATAAGGCTACTAAGAAAGATCATTACCCCTTACCTTTTATTGATCAAATGCTAGAAAGATTATGCAAACATACACATTATTGCTTTCTAGATGGTTATTCTGGTTTTTCTCAAATACCTGTGTCGGCTAAAGATCAATCAAAGACAACTTTTACATGCCCTTTTGGTACCTTTGCTTATAGACGTATGCCTTTTGGTTTATGTAATGCACCTGCTACCTTTCAAAGATGCATGATGGCTATATTCTCTGACTTTTACGAGAAAATTTATGAGGTTTTCATGGACGACTTTTCCGTTTATGGTTCCTCTTTTGATGATTGTTTGAGCAATCTTGCTCGAGTTTTGCAGAGATGTGAAGAAACTAATCTTGTCTTGAATTGGGAAAAGTGGCACTTTATGGTTAATGAAGGTATTGTCTTGGGGCACAAAGTTTCTGAAAGAGGTATTGAAGTTGATGCTATTGAAAAGATGCCATGTCCCAAGGACATCAAAGGTATAAGAAGTTTCCTTGGTCACGCCGGATTTTATAGGAGGTTCATCAAGGACTTCTCAAAAATCTCTCGGCCTCTGACTAATTTATTACAAGAAGATGTACCATTTGTCTTTGATGATGATTGTGTAGAAGCATTTGAAATACTTAAGAAAGCATTAGTCTCTGCACCTGTTGTTCAGCCACCTGATTGGAATTTACCCTTTGAAATTATGTGTGATGCTTGTGATAATGTTGTAGGTGATGTTCTAGGGCAAATAGTTGATAAGAAACTGAATGTTATCCATTATGCTAGTAAGACACTAGACAATGCTCAAAGAAATTATGCTACTACCGAAAAGGAACTTTTAGCAGTTGTATTTGCTTGTGATAAATTCAGACCCTATATTGTTGATTCTAGAGTAACTATTCATACAGATCATGCTGCTATTAAATATCTTATGGAAAAGAAAGATGCAAAACCTAGACTCATTAGATGGGTTCTCTTGCTTCAAGAATTTGATTTACATATTGTTGATAGAAAAGGAGATGAGAACCCCGTTGCAGACAACTTGTCTAGGCTAGAGAATGTTCTTGATGACCCACTACCTATTGATGATAGCTTTCCTGATGAGCAATTAAATGTCATAAGTACTTCTCGTAGCACTCCTTGGTATGCTGATTAAGCTAATTATATTTTTGCTAAATTTATACCGCCTAGCTTCACATACCAACAAAAGAAAAAGTTTTTCTATGACTTGCGACATTACTTTTGGTATGACCCACATCTTTATAAAGAAGGAGTAGATGGTGTTATTAGACGTTGTGTACCTGAGCATGAACAGGAACAGATCCTACGCAAGTGTCACTCCGAGGCTTATGGAGGACACCACGCTGGAGATAGAACTGCACATAAGGTATTGCAATCCGGTTTTTATTGGCCTACTCTCTTCAAGGATGCCCATAAGTTTGTTTTGTCTTGTGATGAATATCAAAGAATTGGTAATATCAGTAGACGTCAAGAAATGCCTATGAATTATTCACTTGTTATTGAGCCATTTGATGTTTGGGGCTTTGATTACATGGGACATTTTCCTGCCTCCAATGGTTACACTCATATTTTAGTTGTTGTTGATTACGTTACTAAGTGGGTAGAAGCTATTCCAACTAGTAGTGTTGATCATAACTCTTCTATTAAAATGCTTAAGGAAGTTATTTTTCCGAGGTTTGGGGTCCCTAGATACTTAATGACTGATGGTGGTTCACACTTTATTCATGGTGCTTTCCGTAAGATGCTTGCTAAATACGACGTTAATCATAGAATTGCATCTCCATATCACCCGCAGTCTAGTGGTCAGGTAGAATTGAGCAATAGAGAGCTCAAATTAATTTTGCAAAAGACTGTCAATAGGTCTAGAAAGAATTGGTCCAAAAAACGGGATGATGCATTATGGGCCTATAGAACTACATATAAAAATCCTATGGGTATGTCTCTGTATAAAATGGTTTATGGAAAAGCATGTCACTTACCTCTCGAATTAGAACATAAGGCATATTGGGCTATTAAAGAGCTCAACTATGACTTCAAACTTGCCGGTGAGAAGAGGTTATTTGATATTAGCTCACTTGATGAATGGAGAACCCAAGCTTATGAAAATGCCAAGTTGTTTAAAGAAAAAGTTAAAAGGTGGCATGACAAAAGGATACAAAAGCGTGAGTTTAATGTAGGTGATTATGTATTGCTATACAACTCTCGTTTAAGATTTTTTGCAGGAAAACTTCTCTCCAAATGGGAAGGTCCTTACGTTATCAAGGAGGTCTATCTTTCCGTGCCATAAAAATCAACAACTTCGCAGGCACAAATCCGAAGGTGGTAAACGGTCAAAGGATCAAACAGTATATCTCAGGTAATCCTATAAATGTTGAAACTAATGTTATTGAAACCGTAACCCTGGAGGAATACACAAGGGACACTTTCCAGAACGTTCCAGACTCCGAAAAAGAATAGGTATGTGGTACGGTAACTAAACTGACTCCAAAACAATTTTTAAGGCAATATCTCTCCGTTTTGGAATATTTAGAAAAATAGAAAAATAAGTAGTAGTCCGGGGAGGACACGAGGCCTCCACGAGGGTGGAGGGCGCGCCCTACCCCCCTGGGCGCGCCCCCCCTACCTCGTGAGCACCTCGTGTGCCCTCCGGACTCCGTTTCCTTGCACGATACGTATTTCAATCGGTAAAAATTCATTATATATACTCCCGAAGGTTTTGACTACTGTATCACGCAAATATCCTCTGTTTTTGTTTCGAGCTGTTGTTGCTGTAGATTAGGGCAAGATGTCTTCCCAAGATTCGGATGGGAGAGAGCTACATGGCTGATTATATTGCAAATCCAAAAGTATATGGGGATGCGGAGTGTTATGGCTGGACCACGGAGGAAGAAGAAGACTATGATCCAAAGAGGAAGGAGGAAACGAGTTCCGACGAAGAGGACTATCCCCTACCTCAACCTGGTGATACGCATGTGGAGTTAAATAAGTCAAGCCTCCCTAAGGTCCAATCTATCCCACCTTGTTTTCCGCAGGACAACAAGGCAGCACTATGCAAAAAGATAATGAAACTCGAGCTCGAGAATGAGGATCTAAGGGAGGAGAATTTTAGCCTCAGACGCAAGCTGGAGAAGAAAAACGCAACACCTCCATCACCTCCGAGGACATAATCATCTGGGTATGGGCACTCCCCTGTGCAACTGCCAAGGTTGGGGGAGGTGCCCTAGTACTGTATCACCATCACAAATCCTATCTTTACCGTTTTTCTTAGTTCGATCCTATTAGTAGTATCTTGATTTAGTAGAATAAAGTCATGGCATGATCTAGTTTTGAGTTTTGCTTTATAATCCTTCTTTGTAATCGAGTCCGTGGGTTATATAATAAAGATTAGTGTTGAGTCAAGGGCTTGAGTATTTTGCCATGATCTTGGGTGATTAGAAGAAGAAGAATAAAAAGAATCAAGAGTTCATATTAATCTTATTGAAGGTAATGACTTCACATAGAAAGAGTATGATGATTTAAAGTTGTTGGGAGTTGGCAAATATAGCTTTGGTCATCGTTGCAATTAATAGGAAGTAATAAGGAAAGAGAGGTTTCACATATAGATATATTATCATTGACATCTTTTATGATTGGGAGCACTCATTAAAATATGACATCCTAAAGAGTTGATGTTGGATAAGGAAGACAACATAATGAGTTATGTTCTCTTACATCTGAGATAAAGTATGTTGTCATGGTTCCTCTACCGTGTTGGGTTTGCCTTTCCCCCTCATGCTAGCCAATTCTCAGCACTAAGTAGAAATACTACTTGTGCTTCCAAATACCCTTAAAACCAGTTTTTCCATGAGAGTCCACCATATCTACCTATGGATTGAGTAAGATCCTTCAAGTAAGTTGTCATCGGTGCAAGCAATAAAAATTGCTCTCTAAATATGCATGACTTATTAGTGCGGAGAAAATAAACTTTGTACGAACTTGTTGTGGACGCAATAAAAGCGACAGACTGCATAATAAAGGTTCACATACAAGGGGCAATATAAAGTAACGTTCTTTTGCATTAAGATTTTGTGCATCAACCCTAAACGCGCATGACAACCTCTGCTTCCCTCTGCGAAGGGCCTATCTTTTATTATTATCCTCTACCCTATGCAAGAGTCACGGTGATCTTCACCCTTCCTTTTTCATTTTGTCCTTTGGCAAGCTCAGCATGTTGGAAAGAACATGATATATATATCTAATTGGATGTGGGGGAGCGTGAATTATTATTGTTGACATTACCCTTGAGGTAAAAGGTTGTGGGGCAAAAACTATAAGCCCCTATCTTACTCTGTGTCCGATTAAAACTCTGTAACCACAAGTATCGCGTGAGTGTTAGCAATTATGAAGGACTAAGTGATAGTTGAGTATGTGGACTTGCTTTTAAGCTCTAACATAGACTCTTTCCGATGTTCTGATAAATTGCAATTGCTTCAATGACTGAGATTATAATTGTTGGTTCCAAATAAAGTTTCTGATTCATATTTTGGCTTTGTGAAAAGATCATCACTAGAACATAAGTAATCATATGACAAAATTTATATATGTTGCTATCATGAAGTAATCATGATGCTTTCATGTCCGTATTTTATTTTTATCGACGCCTCTACCTCTAAACATGAGGACATATTTATTGTTATTGGCTTTTCTCTTGTGGACAAGCGAGGTCTAAGCTTGGGGGAGTTGATACGTCCATTTTGCATCATGCTTTTATGTCGATATTTATTGCATTATGGGGTGTTATTTCACGTTATGTCACAATACTTATGGCTATTCTCTCTTATTTTACAAGGTTTACATGAAGAGGGAGAATGCCGGCAGCTGGAATTCTGGGCTGGAAAAGGAGCAAATATTGAATGACTATTTTGCGCAACTCCAAAAGTCCTGAAACTCCACGGAATACCTTAGAATAAATAAAGAAAAATCGTCGCCAAATATGAAGGCCAGGGGGCCCACACCCTGCTCACGAGGGTGGGGGCGTGCCCCCCCTGGGCGCGCCCCCTACCTCATGGGCCCCTGGTGGCCCTCTGACGCCCATCTTCTCCCATATGAAGTCTTTCGATGAGAAAAAAATAGAAGAGAACCTTTCGGGAGGAGACTCCGCCGCCAAGAGTCGGAACCTTGGCGGAACCAATCTAGGGCTCCGGCAAAGCTGTTCTGCCGGGGACACTTCCCTCCGGGAGGGGGAAATCATCACCATCGTCATCACCAACGCTCCTCTCATCGGGAGAGGGCAATCTCCATCAACATCTTCACCAGCACCATCTCATCTCCAAACCCTAGTTCATCTCTTGTATCCAGTTCTTGTCTCTAAGTAGGTTGCTAGTAGTGTTGATTACTACTTGTAGTTGATGCTAGTTGGTTTATTTGGTGGAAGATCATATGTTCAGATCCTTTATTCACATTATTACCCCTCTGATTATGAACATGAATATGCTTTGTGAGTAGTTACCTTTGTTCCTGAGGACAAGGGAGAAGTCTTGCTATTAGTAGTCATGTGAATTTGGTATTCGTTCGATATTTTGATAAGATGTATGTTGTCTTACCTCTAGTGGTGTTATGTGAACGTCGACTACATAACACTTCACCATTCTTTGGGCCTAAAGGAAGGCATTGGGAAGTAATAAGTAGATGATGGGTTGCTAGAGTGACAGAATCTTAAACCCTAGTTTATGCGTTGCTTTGTAAGGGGCTGATTTGGATCCACATGTTTCATGCTATGGTTAGGTTTACCTTAATACTTTTGTTGTAGTTGCAGATGCTTGCAATAGATGTTAATGATAAGTGGGATGCTCGTCCAAGTAAGGGCAGTACCCAAGCACCGGTCCACCCACATATCAAATTATCAAAGTACCGAACGCGAATCATATGAGCGTGATGAAAACTAGCTTAACGATATTCCCATGTGTCCTCGGGAGCGCTTTTCCTATTATAAGAGTTTGTCCAGGCTTGTCCTTTGCTACAAAAAGGATTGGGCCACCTTGCTGCAGTTTATTTACTTTTGTTACTTGTTGCTCGTTACCATTTATCTTATCACAAAACTATCTGTTACCACTTATTTCAGTACTTGCAGAGAATACCTTGCTGAAAACCGCTTATCATTTCCTTCCGCTCCTCGTTGGGTTGGACACTCTTACTTATCGAAAGGACTACGATAGGTCCCCTATACTTGTGGGTCATCAAGGCTCCATCTATTCAACGCGCAAGTTGGGAGGGCTGGGGCCTCGAAACCTTATAACATGCCACGACAAGAGTGGGAGGACCTCATGTTCTATATCTTGCACAACATCAAGGAAGTTGAGGAAGTGTGGATGAGGTAATACCACTACACCATTCCTTTATGTCTTCCACATCATCAGGTTCTATGTTCACTTAGTCCCGGTCTAACACCGCATTTCTTTTTTCTAGTGATTTCGTTCAAGAGGAATGGACGTGAATGAATCCTCCTACTGAGGCGGAGGCACTTACTCTTCTCCGTCATGGAAACCCTGGACGTAAAAAATTTGTTGCTTGGTTCATGGAGAAAGTAATTTTCCACACTCCCCTATTAAATAACTAGTTCAACATTTTCTAGTTAACTAATGCACGCAACAATTTCAATTATACTGGTAGGGAAAAGATCCGAACATATCTATGGATGATGAATTGAGATGGGTTTCCATGGGTTTTGACCCTGCCGTCATGACATGTAAAAAGTATGATGTGAATGGGTATCACTTCCATACAGAGGAGCACCAGAAGAGCCGGCCTGATCCCAAAACTAAATACCGGAGTGTACACCCCCGGTCAAAATTCAGTAGACTACTACGGAAGGGTACAAAATATATACAAGATTCATTCCACCAGGGGAGAGAGACCCTAAGTCTGCCTGTGTTCAAATGTCGATGGTTGGATCCGCGGGAGGGGGTAAAACATACGCCTTCCATTGGTTTGGTTGAACTTAAACCATCAACCGTCTATGTCGGAGCCTATCTCTTCATTGCGGCTACCCAAGCTACACAATTATATTATCTGCCTTACCCATGCCAGAAAGAGTACCTAAAAGGGTTGGGAAGTTGTGTTCAAGGTGTCGCCACATGGTAAGCTACCGAACCCAATGAAGACGATTACTACCCATATGAGGGAGTGTTCTATCAAGAGCAACCTGATGATGATGATGTGGTTGGAAACGATGACGCTAGACCATTGGGTGATGATGATGTGGATCCAAATGACGACGATGCACGGAATGATGGTGAGCCCATTGTCAATGAAAATGACATACTTATGCTAGAAAAGTTAAATGAAGACGCTGACGACGAGGAAGAGCCTCCACCTCCATCAGACAACGAAGATGATATGATTGATAGTGATGATGAGATGGACCAAGAAAGAGGTTACAACAGTGATGATTCATATGGTTTCTAGCAGATGTACATTTCAAGTCTTTTTTCTCTATAGTTTAGGAATATGCCGTTTATGCATTTTTATTAATGTGTTTATTATCATGCATTTTCCTTCATTTTATTAATTTACTAATTGCTTATTCTCTTTTCAATGCAGGTTCGTGGAACATGGGCAAGGGGAAGGCCGACGACGTGGGTTTCCTACGCAAGGTCGCCGTCCTACCTAGTCAGAGTGGTCGAGCACGTAATCCTCCCCCCGCCCCCCGGTTACTTGACGATGACTCCTCACAGGGAGCTCGAGGGAGAGGTGCCCCTAGAGGGGGAGGGGGCGGGGGGAAAGCCTCTAGAGGGCGAGGTGGTGGGGAGAGAGCCACTACAGGGGGTCGCGGCCAGAAAGAGCGCACCCTCACCGACTTAGGGGTGTTGCTTTCGAGGTCCTCCTCTAGTGAGGTACCCTCCTCTAGTGAGGTACCCTCCTCTGGCGAGGAGGAGGAGGACAAGGCAGGCGAGGAGGAGGAGGAGGTTCGGGATGGGGCCGAGGAGGAGGTGGAGGAGGAGGATGAGGAGGAGGAGGATGAGGAGGAGGTTGGGGAGGGGGCGGCAGGCGAGGAGGAGGATGGTGGCGGGGATGATGGTGGTGGCGGGGAGGGGGTTGACAACAAGGGTTGGCTGCGTGGTAACGCAAATCTACCAAAGCAGGTTCCTGCTACTGAGGAGCAGAAGTGGTTCATTGAGCCCACGGGGAAAGAGTAAGTGCCACTTTATAATGATTTCATTATTTTGCTTGTCACATGCTCATTCCGGTTGTTATTTATTTTGCTTGTCACATGCTAATAGTTCATTCTTTTGCAGCAACTGGATATATTCTAAAGGGGTCCGTATTCCCAACGGCCTCATCATCGTCCTGTTGAAGTTACACTGGCCGGGGTTGTACTGTCCGGATCCAGTCAGGCACCCGGACCATCGGGTCTTGGCCACGAGCTAGGAGCACTGGGAAGCGGCCCTCCACGCGGACCATGGGACCCATGCCAAGGCCGTGATCACCATTTTCAGGGTGAGTTCTCTTTATGTAGGTGTTACCAAATTGGTGTTATGGAAAAGACGAGTCCTGGGCGGCATTGGTGGATCTTTGGTGTGATGAGGCTGGAGCCTGGGCGGCTATGAGAGTCAAAAACAAGGCTAACCGAGGGAAGGAGGGAGTACATGCTCAGGGAAACCGAAACCACTATCTCCACAAGGCAGTTAATGTATGACTAACCCCATTAAACATTCTTCTTCTTCTATTTACCATCACTTTCTTATGTATGACTAACCTCTGTTTGGTGGTGCAGGAGGAGAAACTGAAGCGGCCGCACTCAGACATGCAGGCGTGGGAGATCGCCCATACGCGGAAGGACTCCAAGCCTGGCGAGCCCAAGTACTACGGCAAGAAGACCGCGGGGAGGAAGAAGGCCTAATCCGAAGCGTATCTGAAGTTACATCCTGACACACCTGACCCCATTGCGGCGGATCTGGACGACAGGGCGGTGGTGAGCATGGGGCCCAAGGAGCACGGTCGAGAGGCGGTTCTCGATGCTGTGATCACTCCTACTATCTCCTACACACAGCTTTGTCGGATCGACCCGAGCCTGAGCCAGCGCAAGAGCCAGCCAGTGACCAGTGCACAGTCCCTCTTTCAGGAGCAACAATCTGTAAGTATTTTCCCTCTTATCTTCATTGCTCATTTCATTTTCCGCATTTAGTAGTTTTATGAGTTCCATCGTGTCATACCGTAGGCCTACCTGGAGTACACACGCCAGGAGACCATGGTGTGGTATGAGAGGCTTTATGAACACCAAGTGGAGTGGGATCGCCAGATGCATCAGGCTTTTCAAGATACGGCGGCCGGCAGGAGTCCTCAGTTGCAGCCAGCACAATGTCCTCCAGCAAAACCAGTGCTGCTGACCTTTGAGGAGTTTGTGGCACAGAACGCTGGCCCCTCGCCGGTTAGTTCATCCCCAATCTATTCACCCAAAGCATGTCATGCCTTTCAACACAGTCATATATCCCGTTAATATGTCTTTTCAACATCTAGGGAACAGGTGGATCTACCGTTGGCGGTGGTCTTCGCAGCACTCCCGAGACACGGACCCCGACCACTCCAATCCACAGAGGCGGAGGCGGAGGTGGAGGTGGTCTTGGCGGTAGCGCTGTCGCTAGCAGTGACGACCTGGGCTTCGGCAGTCTTGGCGGTGACGACCTCCGCGGTGCTCGACGTCCTGGCGCTTAAGCCTTTCGGGGACTTGTGTGCTTATGCTTATGTTTTTTTAGATGACTTGTGTGTGGTGATGATCCTTTAGATGACTTGTGTGCTTCTCTATATGCTTATGCCTTATGATTGTGCTTATGCTTATGATTGTGATGATGCTTATGCATATATTGTTCGGATGGTGCTAGATGATATCCTGATGTGTTCTACATGTTTATTTCCATCATATATATCTGCTGATATGTGTTGTATATTTGAATTGAATCGATCTGAAAACAAACAGGAAAAAGAAAAAAAACAAATGCAAGCTATGCCGACGGCTATGCCGACGGCTATGCCGTCGGCATAGGGCTGGCGTGAGCTACCAGTTGGTGACACGTGGCATCTAGGCCGTCGGCATAGTTTTTGAACTAAGCCGACGGCTAGGCCGTCGGCATAGATGCCACGTGTGACCAACTGGTAGCTCCTGAGGAAGGGATATGTCGGCTAACTAAGCTAACGGCTAGGCCGTCCGCATATCCCTGGCCCAGTAACGGCTGGACCCCACGGGGCATACCTATGCCGACGGCCTGGCCGTCGGCTTAGTTTGAAACTAAGCCGACGGCCAGGCCATCGGCATAGGTATGCCACGTGGCGGCGAGGCACTGGTCATACTTGACGGCGGCCGCCGTTAGATGTGGACGTTGCCAACGGCCAGGGCCGTCGGCATAGATGTACGGCCCCCGTCAGGAAATCTTCTATGCCGACGGCCTTTCTATGCCTACGGCCTCCCGGGCTACGCCGACGTATATGTTGCCGGCGGGGGCCGTCGGCATAGGCCTGTCCCGACGGCCAGTCAGGGCTATGCCGACGGCCCTGGCCGTCGGCATAGGGGGCGATTCTGGTAGTGTCGGTTGCAGATGGTCTTGAGTGAAATATTAAAAGAACCTTAAAAAATCCCAGTGAAGTAAAAGAGAGGCGGGCTGACAGGTCCCACTCGGTCCCACATGCTGGGGCAAACGGTCGTCGTCTTCCACCTCGCGCTCATGACATCAGCAGAGGCGCCGACAGGTATTGCCGGGATCCCGGCCACCGTTCTTCGCGACGAGGACAAAGGAGTGATACGGAGGTTTCGCCTCACCCAGCTAGGACCCGGTAGTCGGGCTGGACCGAGGATACGGAGACTTTGGTTTCCGCGAAGGAGCTCGTCATCCGTTGACAATGCCGACGCTACGGTCGTCCCGCGGGGCAAAGGAAGTTTTGGGGAGCTCATACGTGTCTATTTTATCATTCTGGAGGGATTAATCAAAGAGGGGAGGCGCGAGGGGCTTGCCATGGTCGAGCAACTCAGCGGCGGTGATCTCATCGGAGATGGAGGAGAAGGGCACTAGTGGCCGCTTTATCGCGATAGTAGTAGGTTTATACAGGGGAGATGAGAAGGATGGATCAAGCGGGAGTTCTTTAAATAGACGGAGGCCGAGAGGACGCCATGAATGATTGCGCTGGGGCGCGTGATTGCCGGCGACTGTGTAGGAGCCTGGGTCCGAGAGGATGATGAGGTAAGCAATGACATACGGAGGCTGCGCGCTGCAGCGTCGACGCGACGGCGGCGGCAGACGGTAGGCCGAGCAGTGGCGCACGGCACATGGGCGTCCGGGCGGAGCTTTCCGCCGGGGTCCGGGGCTCCGGGCACGCGATCGGAGCACAGGCGAGGACTGTGGAGGGTGATGGGTGTAGGAGCGTATAGTGAGCAAGGAGCGTGCACAGACGGCGCGCTGCAGGGGTAGGGCACCGGCGGCCACAGGTGGGGGTGACCAGGGTTTTGGCTTGCCACTGAGGCGGTGGAGCTACAGGCAATGGCATCAAGAGCTCACTGTGCTCAATCAGTGTAGTCAAACTGTGTCAAATTGGTTCAATGCGCATCTAATGATGCAATAGGAAGGATGATGCAGAGGGTTAGACAGGGGAGCACTTCATCAGTTGGCAACTTGGCAATCATTATTTGATTAATTTTGTTACCGGTCGGCCCAAATTCTCCTGGAGCTGAGCATCTGCCAGATTGATTATTGAGAGTAAAACACAGTACTAGAGAAAAAAATTCAAAGTATCTGGATGATTGTAAAATTACTTTTGATCATATTTTGCGATTTGAGCAGAAAGTTGAATGTATTATAGCCACCAAATTTTGAACTAGAGCACCACATATTATTGAAGATCTGGTGTCTAGGTACCACGGGTTAACTCATGAAGTTTTGGACCATTAAAAAGGCAACATAAATAAGGGTTCCTTTGTACTGCGGATAAATTGGAATATGGAAAGTATAATTAAATCTGGGGCCTTTACCATCAGGACTAATCTGATCTTGCTACCACATGTCATATCTAGTGTAAGGAGTATCTCCAAATTTATATAGGATTTTGACAGGAACTGGGGTGTTTTCAAGGATTTAATATCTCCAAAGCAGGAAAAGAAATTAATTTTAGTTGCAAAATATTGCATATGACATGACAATAATTTCACATACATGAGTTTCATAGGTGTACGAGACTACCCTATGAATATTTTGGGATCATTTGGAACAAAGAAACGAGGGTCCTTTTGTAAATGAGAAATTAGGTTTTTGGGGGCATGAAAGATGTTCAAATGCGCGATGTGCATGCAAATTTTCGTTTGGAGACATCTTAGGAGGTTGTGGCAAAAAAAAAAATTGGCTGTGAAAATACTTTGGAAGAAAACTATTTTCGCTCAAATTTTTTTCTCATGACCTACTCGAATGTCCAAACACCAGAAAAATTTGCATGCTCCTTGCACACCTGGGCATATCTAATGCCAAAAACATCTGATTTTTGGAAGCTATTTAATATTACTTTTGAATTTACCGTTCATGGGGTGTAGATGAGCCCAGGCGCAGACTTGAATTATCGCTCTAATTTGTCCATGTCACGGTAAACTTGTACTTCGCGACCCATGGTTCCACTCCTTCAAGATGCGCCACATCACATAAGTAAATTGGTCACTGTGTACTTGAGTTCTCTGGCATGAGGGTGCACCAAGGTAATCCTCCCACCCAACACTGCTCCCACCAATATATTATACTCCACGGATGAACCGCCGCAGAAGGTGGGGCGAGGCCCAACCTGGTGTTTTGGTGTTTACTTAGGGCATCCCAACAACAACTCTCAGACCGCCTGCATACATCCGGATCATATGGTTCAAACGTGTTCTGTCATTCAACACAGTCCTGTATTGGTCCGCTTACCGGTCCGGACGTGTTTTTTTTACAAAATGGAGACAAAGTGGGGGGCTTTGCGGCGTCTACGCCGCTGTCACGTCCGTGTCTGATTGCCCTGGCCCACCAAAAAACCCACCTGCCTCTCCCGTGCTCTCCATCGAACGCCCATGCCACTTGTCGCACCCAATTCATGCCGACCTAGAGCATGTAGCGACCGACATTGATGCCTGCGATTCGACCGGACGGCAGGATGGCGCTGACGGATGTGACCTCTCGGGCGTTGCTGCCAATGTGCAAAAGCCGTGTTCCAAAAAACCAAGTTCGACTGTTGCGCTACATTGAAGCGTGCTGACCGCCCTTTTGCCAGTCATGGTCGTGACTATTTAAGCCATGCATCGGCGACGAAGAGGGCCGCACTCCCCCTCCTCGAGACCGTCCCCCCTCCTCGTCACTATCCCTGAGCCCTTCCTCCTTTTCCAAGTGCAGCGGCGATGCCGAAGTCCTGATTCTCCATGCCGACAGGAAGAGGTAGAGGAAGTTCTTCCCCCGGTGGTTCTTGGCACCACCGCCCTCGCCCTTCGGGCCCCTCAGCATACATGCCGCCCAGCTCTTTCGGCATGGAGGAGATCGTCATTTACTCCGGCGACGACGAGGACTAGAGGCGGCGCCGCCGCCGCCGCCGTAGTAGAGGCACCGCCTCCTCTCGGAGGCCACTGTGATGGGCGAAGAATTCATCTGCCATATCGAGATAATGAAGGAGCATTCGATCCGTCACATGGGCCAATCGCCACAATCGTAGACACGCATCAAGGAGGAGCTGCCATACCCGCCGCGACACTGCGTGAAGCACGAGGCGGGTCCCCGCTCCGGCGAATCAACGATAAGCCAACGTCGCCCCAGGCGAACTGTGGCGTCCAGATCGGACGCCGCATCAAGGACAAGCCGACGCCGCCCTCGTCTTGCCGCCATATCCATATCGGATGCTGAGTCAAGGATGAGCCGGCGTCGCCCCTGCATAGCCGGTACGTTCGCAATCACGGGCTTGCCTCACCGCCCCATGGCCACCGCCGTGCCATCAAGGAGGATCTGTCGCCCGCGATCACGAAGGCGCGGGGCCGCATCCTCCACTAGCTCCGAGGTGGCGGCATTGGCGGTCCCTCGGGCTCCAGGGTCATCATCTTTGACGAGGAGCGCGCGGCGAGGCAGTAGGCGCGTTACGATCGCCGCTCCGCGTCGTCAAAATCGAAGTGGCGACAATTAGGTCCTCAACGATCTGATCTCGCCGCCGCATGGGCCCTTGACCGCTCCGTCACCACCGCGGAGATGGCCACCAGGTGTCGCTGCCGCCTTGATGACAAGGAGTGGTTTCTTAGTGACTACTCAACCGATCGCGGTAAGACTGCCGCCCGGGCTCCGAAGGTTACATTGGCAGTGGTCGTGGTGGCTCTCCGTACCGTGCAAGGCGGAGCGGCTCCTCTACGAGCGGCAGACAGCCGCCGGACAAGGCTGCCGCGGCCTTCAGATGCCATTCCGCTGCTGAAGGGACGACAATGGTGCGGCAGGGTAGGATGGCCATGCGTACGAGGTGGTCGTCCGTTATAGGGTTTAGGTTTTTTCCCCTAGTTTTGAGTTAAACGATCGAAATATCGACCTTTTTATGTAAATTATGACCTAATTTGAATGAAATCAGCCTTTGCATGAATTTTGTCCCTTCACTTCAAACAATGGTTGAAATGTATGTGTGCAGCGTTGGATCATCGGCTCCCGCATCCGTATCCGTAGACTTGTCCACCTGTCTACTGACGGATATGGGAGCAAATTCGCGGGTCAGCATTGAAGATGAGCTTACTGCCATTCCTCTTAAGAAAACATGTTTTTTTCCATAGGTTTGTCACTATCTCTTGCTCGCAAGGAACTTGTCGCAAGTAGGGCTATGAACCTCTGACTGCAAGGTGTTATGCAGATGAACTGAGTCGTGTATCCGAAGCTTGTCAGGCATATACTGATGGTCCTCCAACAAACGGAGTCAGCATGAGTGGGGTCGATGCCATGGATTTGGAGCATTCCCTAAGGATGTGTTTGGTCATCTGCATCATTTTTTGTCATTTTGCATACTTGTATCGGTTGGGCCTGGTTGAGCATGTTTATTTGTTGTCTGCATACCCTCTTCCTGCATCATAGCAATACCTCTATGCGCTGTCTTTGGTTGCTCGCATTGGATGTGCTCATACTAGTGTATGTTGTTTGGTTGCAAACATTGAACATGATTAAAAGTTAACAGCTACACATAACACACAACGTTATACTAGAGGTGCTTCAGCGACAGAGGTGGGCAGTGGTCGCGGCGCCCTGCCCGTCATGACGAGCACGGAGTCGCGGGCGAGCAATCCCATCGACGGCGCAGTGAAAGTCAGTGTGGAGTAACGAATAGGAGGACATTAATGCAGAGGATGATGGAGCAAAAATGCAGTGTGCACGCCATGGCGGAACCTGGAGGCCGAGAGGAACGACGTCGGCGATGGCTTCAGTGTAGCAGGACATCGGAGAGAAGACCGAGAGGAACGACAAGTGCGCGAGTGTAGCAGGACATGGGAGAGGTGGTTGAGAGGAATGCCGCCGCCGATGGCGCTAGTCCAACAACACGCGAGAGAGAACGACAATGGCGACGGTGCTAGCATAGTAAGACGCGAGCGAGGAGGCCAAGAGGAATGATGCCGACGACGGCTTAGTGTAGCAGGACACGGGAGAGAATGTAGAGAGGAAAGACGACTGCATGAGTGTAGTAGAGCATGGAAGAGGAGGTTGAGCGGAATGACACTAGCGGTGGCGCTAGTGCAACTGCAGCGGGAGAGGAGGTCGAGAGGAGCGACCCCGGTGGTGACACGTGTGTAGAAGGACACCAGAGAGGCGGCTGAAATTAAGGAGTGCCATTAACACCACACATATGCGTCCATACTTTTCATGAGGAAGAAGTTATATCTAATCGTCTACAATCGTCGAAACAGAAAATATGCAACACGAAAGTCGTGTGAAACTGTAAGATAAAGCTACTGGTCAAAAGAAATTTCAAACGGTCGACCGTGCGCGACGAATTTGACAAAATTCATCCAAAATAGCTCCAAACATGAACACGGAATTAAATATTTACGGTCGATAAAACTATGAACCGATTGTAAAAATGGAACCATAACATCGATATGCATCTTTTTCATGTAGAACTTATCTAGATTTGATGCATCGTTGTGTAGATTAGAAGAGACTAATAAGTGAACAAGGTTAGGAGTTAAACCAAAAACCACGTGCAAACTCACCTACACCTGTGCATCCTGTGCATATGAGAACGAACGATGCTACATCCATCGGGCCACCCGTGTGCGCTCGCCTGCATCCGCTCGGGCCTGGCCGGAGAAAAACGGCCAAATCGAGCATTCCATGGATGCAAGCTCGAGGTGCTTTAAAGTCCGTGCTTTATAGCTGTGCAGTACGGATCTTAAAGTAAGGTAAGAATAAAAAGTGTCCGGAAACCCGAGCTCAAAAAATCCGCCCGGATTTCCTTAAGATTTGGCCTGAACCAGCGTGCTCGCTGCCGCTCCTCCTCCGGCCACCGCACGCTACTAGGGCTCAGGCGACCGTCAGCAGAACTAGCTAGGCTGCTAGCAGCCCTGCCCGAAGTCCCCAGCCACCGAGCCACCCGCACCGCCCGCCTACGCCCTGCCGCGTACGCCAGCCACCAAGACCAACAACCCCGCAACACCTATCAGCTCCCCAGTCCGCCACTACCAGCCGCCGCGCCCACCCAGCGCCACGTATCGGCTCGAGGAGGCTACCCGAGGGATGGGAGGACGGGAGGACTGACGCGTATAAAAGAGAAACATCTTAATGCAATTCCTTCGAGCAAGAATTTCGTGCGAGAAGCACCACAATTATTTCCAAAATCCACACCAGTCTAAAATTTTCATATTTTTTAGATGCAATTTCGTGGGACTAGAAGAGTAGTTATCTATTTCTGGTGAGATTAGGAATAAATTAGCTCCAGCTGAAAGCAACGGTTTTCAGCCGCACAAAGAAAAACTATAAAAGACAATAATGCAACGATTTAGGTGACCTGACTCCGCCTGTATTTTCCGTGGTACATCCATCAATGCTAGCGTGCTCCATCCGCCGTCTGGAACCCTATAAATCCGTGGCAGGTCGCCCGAGGGATCAAACACCGTGATACCTTTATCAGACTACCACCTACAGCCTGCAAGTGGGCTTAGACATCGAGACATAATCTCACGAGCTCAGCTGTCGGCTGTGGCAGACGGATCAGATGGTGATCGGCGAAATGGATGGTGCTCAGGTCGCAGCATACTTCAGGGGCAAGAATATCCTCATCACCGGCGCAACAGGGTTCCTTGGAAAAGGTATGCATGCGTCGAGCCCTCGATCGATACACCCATTTCTGTTTCAGAGTCTGCATGCACTGCGTGTGTGTCACTTGATGGGTTTACGACTTTACGTGCTACTATCTGAATAGTGCTCTTGGAGAAGATACTGAGGGTGCAGCCTGATGTCACGAAGCTCTTCCTCTTGGTTCGAGCCACCGACGACGAATCCGCAAGGCAGCGGGTCCAGACCGAGGTAAAGTATTTCTAACAGTTCGACAAGCAACACCGAACATGGGAAAGTTTTAAACAGAAAGTTCCCGTGTAGCTCAGGCTACATGCAACCTCTTATCCTCAACCCTCCAGCCTTGCTTTGAGATCTGTACTCTTCAACTAACTTACAACAAGAAGATTTCTCTTTTTTGCTTCTCTCAAATAAAACAATAAAATTCTCAAGTTTTCCCTTAAAAAATCTCAAGTTTTAAACACACAAAAAAAGGCAAACGATGTTTCGTCGTCTGCAGGTAACAGGGAAGGAGATCTTCCAAGTTCTCAGAGAAAAGCATGGCAAGGGTTTTGAAGATTTAATCAAAGAGAAGGTGTGCCCTTTGGCTGGAGACGTCATGTATGAGGATTTTGGACTAGACACTGCCAAGCTGAAAGAAGTGTCCAAGGTTGTAGACATCATCGTCAACGGAGCTGCGACTACGAATTTCTATGAAAGGTTAATAACTGTGAAATCTGCGAAAGCATACATGTTGTTACCAATAAAAGAAAATTTTCAACATGCTGTTTAGATACTTGATCAAAGAGCGATGCGGTTTGCAGATACGACGTATCTTTCGACACCAACGTCTTGGGAGCGAAGCAGATCTGTGCATTTGCAAACAAGTGCACCAAACTAAAAATGTTGCTCCACGTTTCAACTGGTGAGAAAAGGAGGATTATATTAGTATGTTTAGTTTTCAATGAATTAGTCTGAATTCTGACACGTGATTAACTCACTTGAACAGCCTATGTATGTGGTGAACAAGAGGGGCTAATACTAGAGAAACCATTCATGATGGGGGACACACTACGGGAGGGCACACACTTAGACATCGAATCCGAGCTAAATCTGATCAAACATACCCAGATGGAACTGAAAGCTAACTGTGTTACGGACAAGGCTGAGAGGAAAACCATGAAAGAGCTTGGCCTCAAGAGGTTAGAAACCAAACATAATTGATTAATTGCACATGTGTACACTTTTCTGCAACAGTAGTAACAAGTATCCCTGTTACACATGAATCAAGAGCGAGGCATTTCGGGTGGCCAAATACCTACGTGTTCACCAAGGCAATGGGCGAGATGCTGCTGGGGCACCTGCGAGGCGACCTTCCGGTCGTCATCATCCGCCCGAGCATCATAACCAGCATCTTCGAGGAGCCATTGCCTGGATGGATGGAAGGAGTCAGGTAATGGAGTTAAAAAAGATAAACCATCTCTATAGCTTGTTTGCTCAGATTATGGTGACACTAACTTGCATTTTTCTTCTTCTTCAGGACTATCGACTCGGTTTTCTTGGGTTACGCCAAGCAAGCCTTGAAATTCTTTCTAGTAGACCCCAATACCATAATGGATGTGGTGAGTTTACATCCTCATATTGAAAACTCTACAAGAGATAGAATTTACATACTTACAACTCACAAGAAACAACCGAGTTTGGACAGATTCCGGGGGACATGGTGGTAAACTCTATGATGGTGGCCATGCTGGCGCACTCAGAGGAACAAGCACAGACCATCTACCATGTGACATCGTCCATGAGCAACCCGGCCTCCTACATGACTCTCCGGGAGTCGGCCCACCGCTACTTCGTGGACAACCCGCCGCGAGGGGAGAACAGCGAGCCCATCCGGCTGAACAAGATGCGCTTCTTTAGCACGGTTGCAAGGCTCCGCATCTACATGGTCATCAAGTACAAGCTCCCTCTTGAGGTTCGGCCGATACTGAGATTTGAGATTGGAGTCGGATTTGATTTCGCAGATGAGAATGATACTAATGCGTTTGTCCAATGATTGAATTTGAACAGATCCTTCATCTGGTAAACATAGGGCTATGTGGTGTTTTCTCAGAGCGCTACAACGAGCTCAGTGGAAAATACAGATTGGCCATGCATCTGATCGAGCTCTATGCGCCTTACACCTTATTCAAAGGGCGGTAAGAATCCTAGACGAAATGTTTTGCCCTTTTATTTTATTAAAGAGCCTTCTTTCTAAGACGATTTCCGGCCTCGATGTTTTGAAGCTTTGATGACATGAACCTTGAGAAGCTGAAGAAGGCGATGGAGCAAAATAGTGATGGAGGAGAATACTACTTTGATTTCGATCCCAAGAAAATCGACTGGGACGACTATTTCTACATGGTTCACTTTCCTGGTGTGCTCAAGTATCTGGCGTGAGAATTGAGTTTCACCCAACCAGCTAAATAACAACTATCTTTGAATGTATTGTTGTACTATTTGTTTCACAACTCATGGGTGTGTTACCTTCGCTGAGATAGTTGTCTATGTTCCATATATTTTTAAGATGTGCCATTAATAAAGCATGGGATCACAATTCAAAGTGGCGCGTCTGAGTGACCACATGGTGTGACTGTTTGCATGTTATGATCTTGCTGTCAACTTTGTTCTAATGGTCTGTTTGGTTGCTGTCTTGTAGCAAAATCATGGGCTAAACTCTGTCTGCGGGTTGTACTCGTTCAGGTGTGGTTTCAGGTTATCGGCTAAACGCTGCTTTGAATAAGAGATGTACATGATCAGTCAATTTGTGACACAACATTAGGGCACGCTCAGGCAAGAGAAAAGCTCAGGCACGTTCCTCAGGGTTGTAACCAAACATCCCCTAAAGTCGTGCTTGGAATCTATGATATTAATATAGAGGTGTGTAACTTACACGTATATCTTACTGGTCGCTAAACAAATTTCGGCTGGAAATAGAACGACGGGTCCAGACGTGTAATGTCTTTTTAGAAGGGTATTTAAAAGGAAAATGGTGATCCAAACAGGGCCTAAGACTCTAGGCAGGCCATCTTGAATGCCAGAACGCTTGTGTACAATGCACACGCTTAAAAGAGAGAACATTAAAAGGGCCCACATAACTGTTACAACCTATAGTAGTACAGTGCAGACAGATATTAAGAGCATCTCCCACGCGGACTCTCAAACTGCTCGCGTCCGTTCGGACAACATGGTTCAGACGTGTTTTACATTCTGTATCCATTGGCCGGCCGTTCTGGACATCCTTTTCCCGTAAACCGGAAGCAAACGAGGGTGGGGTGGGGTGGGGGGGGGGGGCTTTGCGAGCATCTGAACCGCTGCCACCCCCTGTTCCGACAACCCTGGCCCATCCAAAACCCTCTCCCTTGCCCATGCACTTCCCCGCCCAAAGTGGTCAGCGCCGCTATAGGGCGTCAGCGCCGTATTCATGCTGGCCCAGAGCGGGTGCCGGCCGAGAGCACCGCCCGCTGCACATGCCTTCTGTCCGCATGGAAAAGATATCCGTCCGCCCGCCTGCCCGCCTACCTCCATAAAACCAGTATGTCCACCGAGGAACCTACTCTGGCCCCCGAGCGTTGCACGTCCGTCCTCATACCGGCTAGAATAAAAGACCCTGCCACTTGGCGCCTGAATCCACCCATTATTTAAATGTGGCTAGATGTCGGGCAACAACCGCACCACACCTCGGCTCTCCATCTCCTCTTTGCACCACAGCCGCCATGGCGTAAAGGTCCAAAGCCCTTCGGGATGGCCTCTCAAAAGAAGGAACTCTCCAGCATTACCTCGAGCTCGATCAGAAGAAGGAACTCTCCAGCATTGCAGCTGGCTGGGTGGCCCAGGGAGCCAGCTTGATATAGGCTGGCTTGCCGGCGAGCTCTCGGTAGGGAAGCAACTCAGATGAGCTGACGGCACTGCCTCGCCAGTCCATGCCAGCATCACCATGGGCAAAGCGCGGGGACACTACACCGACATGGTGTTGGAAGAGTGGGAGGCCGCGTTCCAGCAGGCGCATGCCGACCAGATGTACAACCATCGCCTCCTCAACGAGCACCCGCATACAAAGGAGCTAATTGCTGGCACGAGCATCATGGCGGACGTGGATGAGCAAAAGACAATGCTCCTATCCTATGCCACTGTCCAGGAAATCTGCCGTGAGTTATGGTAGCACCGCATCCTGCAGGCGGAGAAAGAAGCCACGTTAGCGGAGATTGACGCGGAGGCAGTGGAATTTGACAGGGGCACTGACGACGTTGCAGAGCCCCCCCCCGCCGCCCCCGCCGCCCATACTGACGACGCGGACACATCCGGTTTGCATGCATTTGGTCTGGTTTGTTGAAATCCACTTTGAAATGTATGCGGGCACAGAGATACCGGTATATGCTTTTGGCTTTTCTTTCCTCTCTCCCAAGGCGACTTGGGAAAGCCTTCCTTTCCTCGACCTCTACCGGCGAGCACGTGGATTCGCCTCCCCTCCACCTGCCGCTCCAGCGGCCGGTGGTGGGGAGGAGAATCCTAGTGTCTTGACTCCCCCTAGTAGCTAGGTAAGGTTCTAGTCCTCGCAAGTGCGGCATTTGGAAGGATGGCGGCGCTCGTTGTTCGAGTCAGTCTTCCGGGCTTCGATCCACGTCAAGTTCGTCCATTGGGACCGATTAGACGAAGCTCGGGCGTAGATTCCTGCCAGCTCCTTGGAGCGGTGAGGCTAGGGTTTCTCGCCGTGCATAAGAATCGGTGATACTTGGTGTCAGGTTTTTCAGATCGACTCAAGGATTCCACGGCGATGACTACGGCTCCAGGGCGATGGTCCTTAGTGGCACGTGGACGATCACTTCCCGGCTGTCATCGACAAGGCCAGGGCGACTCCGGTATGGGTGCGGCGACAGAGGCGTATCGGCGGCTCGTTCTGGCGGCGCCAATGGTCGTTCGGTGGTCTATGGACCTCGATATAATTTTTATTATGTTTGAGGTGCTTTGTATTACAGTGAATCTTTAGATTTGATCATTTTCACAAAAAAAAGTATGCGGGCATGACTGGATGGCCGATTTCTATAACAGTGTGCACAGACTAATCTCCAACGATTCATGAACGAATGTGATGTCCGATTTAGGGGTCAGCATTGAGGATGTTCCTGGTCACCTGAAGCAATGTCTTCGGAGTCCACACGAAGCCGACCACAACCGAGTTAATTACACGATAGTACCACAATTGGGGCGGTGGTGGCGAATTGGTACCACTTTTGAAAAAAAATTACGTGTCAGTACCACGTTTGGGCCGAACCGTTGCAAATCGGGCTAAACTTCGTATTTGTACGTATTGACGCTGGAACTGACCGCCCGGGCCCACGCGTCAGATGCCACGCTGGCGAATCGGCACGCGCCCGCTCGCTCGATAGGTGCGGTCCGGCACAAACCGGACCGGCCTGTGCTCCACTCTGTTCCTGCTCGCTCCTGCCTCCCTCCTCGCTCCTCTCTCGTCGCCCTCGTCACCGCCGACAGCTTTGCCGAAGTGGGGCGCCGCCGCCCGCCATGGTTTTGGAAGACGAAAGCAGTGAGGACACGTCCAACCCGTCGTACATGCACTCAACCTCATCCACGGACGGGGTTAACCAGGTGATTTTCCTTGAGCTAGGTCTAGGGTTAGGGTTTCAGATTTGGGGCTTTTTGATTTGGTTGATTTCGCTGGGTTTGATTTGGGCATTTTGATTGTACGAGCTTCGGCAGGTCCCTTTCAGCATTGAAGATCCAGGTTACCAGGGGCTTGAGCTGGAAACAATGTCGCCATGTGAGAAGCACGGCAAGGTATCTAAGGGGCTTGTCGCATTTGAAGGAACAGACACAGGAAGAAGGTTCCTAGCATGTGATGAGCCGGTATGAATTCTATGCTGATAGTGGGATATTATATATAGGTTGATAGTGTCATATTATTTTTGTTGGTTTGACAGTGCCATATTGAACATGAGTGAACATGAGTACAAGGCCTGATTATTAAGGGCATATTCACTTTTGCAACAGCAGTAGCTTGTGTAGTTTAATGACAGTGGTATTGTTATTTTGAAGTGGCATTGTTCTTGCTATCATGTGAAATAATCAGTTTGGGGTTTCTACAGGTTTAATGTTGCTGTTGTGGCATTTTTATGTAGTTGAATGGAGTACTCAGTTGAATAATTATGGTCCTGTTATTTTTGCTCCTGTTTGGAACTAAATATTGAGTGAACTGTAACTTTTATGTTGGGATGGACCTGCTGTTATGTATCTAAATGCTTGAAATATTCAGTTGAATGGATAGTTGTGCTACATATGCTTTGGCAGTTCACCAAGTTTGCAGTTTGAGATTGCTCTTGTCTTGTAGCTGATTAGCAAAATCTAGTTCAAATCTGTAGCTGAGTGGTGTTGTAATTTTTCATGCTATTATTTAGTGGGTAGGTACATCTCAATTACTAGTGTAGCTTAGTGGTGCTATTATTACCAATTTACAGTGTTATTGCTTTGCACTAGTTATTTACCTGTGCTTCTGAAGTAACATGTTTATTTTATTTTTATCTTTTTGCCTTTTTGCAGGAAGGGCAGAATTGTGGGTTTGTTGAATGGGTTGATCACCAATGGCCCCCAACAATGCAAAATGCATTGTTGAAGCTGTGGGCCATGGTTGAAGATAGAAAGAGTGCTAGGGTAAATGATAATCTTGAAAGTTCTTTCACTATCCACCATCTGACAGAAGAGAAGAACAAGCTGGAGGACAACTATGACGAGTTAGTCCAAGATGTGCATGAGCTTATGATCTTCCAGGAGGACAGGGTGGTGGATTTCAGATATCTGCAGGATAACCTTACATATCAGCAGCAATGCAGAAGTGAACTGGTGGCTGATATGAAGGCACATATGGCAAAGAAAGATGCAGAGTCTAAGAAGCTTAAACAGAATTATGAAGTGCTACTGAACTTGACAAGAGCACAAGCAACAGTCATCCAGAACTTGAAGTTGAAGCATATTACAGACAAGCAATTGCTTAGTGAAGATAAGATGAACTTGGAGTTTAAGAATGCAGAGCTCACAAAGTCTGAGGAGAAGCTCACCCAAGAGAAGCTAGAGTTGAAGTTTCAGGTTGCTGATTTGCTTAAGGGAAAGGAAGAGCATGGTGAAGAGAAGGGGCAGCTAGAGCTTCAGATTGCTGAGCTAATGAAGGCAGAGGAGAAGCTGAAGGAGAAGATCAAGGGGATCCAGGCCATCTTAGAGAAGTGAAGCAAATGAATATGAGACTAGTGGGTAATGCTGACCTTTTGGGCATGATGGTTGTGTAGTGTATGGCTCTACTAATTGTGAACTATGTCTGTGTATGTATGTAGTAGATATGCTTTTCATCCTTTTGTGAGAAAAGGATGAACTATGCATTCAAACTCAAACTCCACTATGTATTTGTGATGGACCTGCTATGTACCCTATAATATGTTGAACTCCAGTAAGTATTGTGTGTTATGTTGGCTACACTTGAAATGATGATATATCATGCATTGGAAGATGGATCAGATATTCTGTGCCATGAGATGTAGAATAAAGTTATGATTTCTCTTGCAATAGGTTTATATTTTTATATTAGATGATTATGCTAGCATTGGCTTTTGCAGTTACAGTGGTGACTATAACTCTACTCCCAGGGTTTGTATCCATCACAGTCTGAGCATAGTCTCTCAGCCTTGGGTATTGCTTCCTATGATCTCCCAACAAGGCCTCAACAGCTAAGTTTTTTTCCCTATATGCCATAGCCTTGGGCACATCCACACCATACTTTTCCATGCAGGCATCAATAAGTGTATGTATGCTAGTACTGACATCAGATCTGAATAGTGGCTCATATTGCTTTGCAAGCCACTTTGCACTTACCCTGCTTGTTTCAGTAGAACTAGGGTAGGTGTGTTGTATCCTCATCCTCTTAATTACAAAAGTGTTTTCCCATTTTATAACAGCTGCCACAGTGCAGAACTTGCAATGTTCATTCTTGCAATGCACAATGATCCTCTGATCTGAGTTCCTATGATACTTGAAGTCTCTGCACTGAGTGATGTGCAAGCTCAACAGAGCATCTCTGAATTGATGTTAGCACATATGCAGTTTTAGTTGTTGGTGTGGTTGCTCCAAATCCTCATTGTACCATGCTCTAGCTGGCCTCTTCTTTGCCCTACTCGTCCTTCTTTGAGGTAGCACAAATGCTAGTGGCTCAAACCCATCATCTTCACTGTCCTTCACTAAACTATTATCTTCTTCATCTGATGATGGTTTCCAATCAGGTTGCACTTCTTCTAAAACACTGGAATGTGACCTTGTTGTTGGTCCCCTCCTTACTTGCAACTTCTGCTTCTTCTTTGCTCGCACAGATATTTTTTCCTCCTCTTCTGGAACAATAGGGTCATCATCCTCCAACTCAAATAATTCCTCTACCTCTGTGTCACCCTCATAATGCACTTGTTCTTCCTCCTCTAATTCTTCTTCTGGTTCTTCATCCTCTGTTTCTTCCTCATGTTGCTCTTGTACTTCTTCCTCTCTCTGTCTATTTCCCTCTTCCATCTCCATGTCTTCAGCATCATGCATTTCCTCATTATAGTTAGGCCATAAATCCCCCATGTCACTATCATACTGCCCTTCAGATCCTTCAGATGAACATGCATAACTGCCATCATAGCCAACTTGTTCTTCTTCCACAACTTCTTTTAACTTGGGATTTAGAACACTCCTGCTCTCTTGTGTTAAAATAGCAGGGCCTACAGCTGCAATAGAACAGCTGCTCTAACCTTCATAAGCAACACCTTGCTGATCAACAGCATAAACAGGAGGATCAGCAAGACCAAAAACAATAGGCTCATAATATTCAGTTATATCTAAATTTTGCTTCTGTACAAAACCCTTCTGTGGTACATTGACAGCTGGTGGACAAGCCCTAAATAGCAAATTAAGCACCAAACTCTCCTCATTCTGCCTCTTGATCAACTGTAGTTTAACATTACTATCAACCAATTCCAAGCCCTGCTCTCCTGGGGTCTCCATGTAAAACATCACTGAATCATCAATACTAAAGCCTTGGGTTTCCATCAATGCAACCATATTCAGATATGTCACATCTGAACAGCTTAATTTCCTCTCTAACAGATCATTATTGTCAAAATGGATCCTAACATTCTATATGTCTTCATATAAACTACAAATCACATGCAATTTGCCTAATCAGTACACTATAACCCTAATTAGAAAATAAATGAGAAGAAAAAAAGACAGAAACTTACAGGACGCCGCCGAGCCCGTGGGTCAGCTCGTGGCTATTGCTAGGGTTCGCCGCCCATTGCTTTGTCAGCCGTACCTGCTGCTCCATGGACAGTGCGGGCTCCATGAACTCGTCGTCGTCCCTGGAGTACTTAGAGCTCGAGTAGCCGTCGCCGCCCTCGATCGGAGATCTCCCCTCGATTCCTCCTGTCGCGCCGATGCCAAAGAGGGGAAGGTTTGCGCCACCGCCATCGCTGTCGCCGCAACTGCCGCTGCCGCCACCACCGCCCGGGGGCGCCGCCGCCATCGCCGTACGTGCGGGGGAGCTAGGGTTCGTCGACGAACAGAGACGGCGAGAAGGAACAGAGTGGAGCACGGGCCGGTCCGGTTCGAGCCGGACCGCATCTATCGAGCGAGCGGACACGTGCCGATTCGCCAGCGTGTCATCTGACGCGTGGGCCCGGGCGGTCAGTTCCAGCGTCAATACGTACAAATATGAAGTTTAGCCCGATTTGCAACGGTTCGGCCCAAACGTGGTACTGACACGTAAAATTTTTCAAAACCGGTACCAATTCGCCACCACCGCCCCAATTATGGTACTACCGTGTAATTAACTCACCACAACCGCACGACGTGCGCCCATCATATGCCCACCACCCACACGACGGCTTCGTGCGCGGGCCGCGCGTGATAGCCGGCTTGGCCCCTGGCAGTGGGATGAACTCGTCGTTGCCCGGGCGATGATGCGTCGCGTTCACGCATGGCTGCCGCTGGCTGGCGGCATGGGGAATTGGGGATGCACATGCATCGGGTGTAATAATCGTACTCTGGTGATAATACGGCTTTAAATGCACCCCAGGCAAAATCATGAGCCAAACACGGTCTGTGGGTAAGAGCAAGTACAATAGAGCTGAGTCAGCTGGCTATAAGAAATAAACTAGTATATTCTTACTTAGTTGGAGGAAAGAGAAGAGGAGAGAGAAGGTAAGCGGGCTCTTAGTGAAGAGCCAGCTCTAGCACGTGCTTCTAGACACTTTGTGAGAATGAAAGGTGGACCATATAGTAAAAAAGTAGTACACTTTTCTAATCAACTATTGTACATATTGGCTATAAAATGAGCTATAGATGACATGCCAATGGCTTATAGCCAGCAGTTGGCTATACTATTAACCATGCTCTAAGTGGGCTGTACCGTTTTGCGTGGTTTTAGGTTTTCAGCCAAACGCTGCTTTGAATGGGAGATGTTGGTGATCAGTCAATTTGTGGTCCAACTTCAGGGCACGATTAGGAAGAGAAAAGCTCTTCCTCAGGGTTGTAACTGAACATCCCTAGACAGACCATCTTGAATGGAAGAACTTTTGCGTAGAGTGTGGACGTTTACAATCTACTAGTACTCCAATACATGAGTCGTCCACAGTCCCTTGATGTCTGAATGGAGCCGACGGTAATCGCACGGCGCGCGCCCATCATACCTACCCACCCCACAATGGCTGCGTGTGTGCCTTGGCCCCTGGCACTGGAATGAACCCGTCGTTGCTTGAACTTAACATTTATGATGGATCGCTCGCGCGTCGCGTTCATGGCTGCCTGGCGGCGTGGGAAGGGATGCACAGCACAGCGGAGGGCATAATCGTAGTAGTACCATTTATTGGATCGTCATTGAAGGATCGATGAAGGATACCTCGTACGCTGGTGGTGGTGCCAATGAGAGGGTGCTTGGATCCTAGGGACTTATTTCAGTCTGACTAAAAATCGTCTCTTTAAAAGGCTAAAGTTTAAAGCACCCCTGACTAAAGAGGGGCTAAAACTAGTCTTAAGACTAAATTTTTTTAAATTAGGGGCACCCCTAATAAAATGTGGATTAGTCCTCTCTCCTCATTTAACTTCTCTCCTTTAACACAGGCGAGTTTTGGATTGGATGGTTTGGAGGATAATAAATGTTCATTAACTTGATTTTAGTCTCTTTATTGTTTGGATCCAAGTATGCCTGAGGCTAGCAAGTTTTAGTCCCACTACTTTTAGGCATGGAACTAAAACGTATCCAAGCGCCCTCTGAGGCTGCTGCTGGGCTGGTTTCGTCTTCAATTCATGGATCGGTACGGCGTACATACCTTGTGGTCTCTCTCTCTCTCTCTCTCAGCGCTGGCGTGCGCCTGTGTGTACAACTACAGTTCGCGGCACCATCCACACTATGACTCTTGCTCCCTCTTGTTGATGTATAATTGTATTGTCTAGTCTCTTCCATCAGATCGATTTTTTGGTTGCATTGGCTAGAGCATGCACTTCTACATGGTATCAGAGCCAAGAGGTCTTGAGTTCAAGACCCGGCTGGCGCAATTGAATTACAGCCCACTTCCGGTCCATGTTTAGTCTTGAGGGAGCCACACGTGAGGGGGAGTGTTGACTTATAATTGTATTTTCTAGCCTCTTCCATCAGATCGGTCTTTTGGTTGTATTGGCCAGAGCATGCACTTCTACATGGTATCGAAGCCAAGAGGTCTTGAGTTCAAGACCCGACTGGTGCAATTAAATTACAGTCCACTTCCGATTCACGTTTAGGCTTGAGGGAGCCAGACGTGAGGGGGAGTGTTGACGTATAATTGTATTGTCTAGTCTTTTTCATCAGATCGGTCTTTTGCTTGCATTGGCTAGAGCATGCACTTCTACATGGTATCGGCGCCAAGAGGTCTTGAGTTCAAGACCCGGCTGATGCAATTAAATTACAACCCACTTCCGGTCCACGTTTAGGCCTGAGGAACCCACACGTGAGAGGGAGTGTTGACGTATAATTGTATTGTCTAGTCTCTTTCATCAGATCAGTCTTTTTGTTGCACTGGCTAGAGCATGCACTTCTACATGGTATCAGAGCCTAGAAGTCTTGAGTTCAAGACCCGGCTGTCGCAATTAAACTACAACCCACTTCCGGTCCACGTTTATGCCTGAGGGACCCACACGTGAGGAAAAGTGTTGACGTATAATTGTATTGTCTAGTCTCTTCCATCAGATCGGTCTTTTGGTTAGATTGGTTAGAGCATGCACTTCTACATCTCTCTTGCATGCATCGTGGCCAAGGCATGAAGGCACGGGCAACCACAGCTTCACCTGGTCAGGGTCGCACCACCTGGCGTAACAAAGGCAGGAAAGGCTATAGTTGGTTCCTACCACGATTTTAACACAACCTCCTTGTTTACTAGAGCAATTTTGTCGTACGAAATTTTGTGACAAGCCACAAGAGACATGTTGATGGGAAAACAAAATTCAGTGTTGTTGTTCAGGGTTTTGGGCTCTGGCCTGTAATTTGGTGTCGATGTTCCCGGCAGGCCCAAAGGTCAGGCGAATCCTATTCGGCGCTATAGGCGCCGGTCAAAATTAATAATTGAGAATTACTCCTTTCAAAGAATACTTTCACCTCTTCATGTTGTGACAACTGCAGCGCGTCATTTGTCGCAACGTGCGAGGTTTTCCTTTTTTCCGTAGACCTGTTTATTCAAAACATATCAGCTGTTAAACCGTGCGTTCAAATATCGAACCGTTTTCACCATTGGATTACTCGCGTTGAGATCTGCAAAACTAGATCCCATGTTGATAGGTTTTCATGAAATTTTTTTTCATTAAAAAACCCGAACACAAGAACAAGAAGAAAAATAGAACCTAGAGCATGTTTTCTTTCCTGTTTTAAAAAGGCATGACCGTCGCTATCGCGGAAGCAAATCCGTGTCTCTCATGAAAGCAAAACCGTGCCTTTCGCGGAAGGAAAAAAACGTATTTTTTCGTTGCCGAGAAGCACGGCTCTCGCGGAAGCAAATGCCGTGCCTTTCACGCATGGAAAAAACGTGTATTTTTCCTTTTCAAGAGGCACGGCTCAGATGGAAGCAAACCGTGCCTCTCGCGAAAGGGAAAAAAAGAAAACATGTCTTTTTTTTCCGTTTCCAAGAGGTACGGTGGTGCCTCTCGCGGGAAGAAAAATAAACAAAAGATATGTTCTTTTCCGTTTCCGGTCGTGCCTGCAGAAGCAAATTTTTGCCTGAAGCGGAAGCAAATCCGTGCCTCTCATGGAAGAAACAAAAAAGACACATTTTTTCGTTTTCGAGAGGCACGTCCATGACGCTCGCAGAAGCCAAAAAATGTGTTTTTTCTCGCAATTTTTATTTCAATATAAAAAGCTCGATCGAAAACCGAAAAGCCGAAAAACCCAAAAATAAATCTAAAAGCCAAAAACACGTGTAGAAAAATAAAAAATAGGAGGAGCGCCTATAGCGCGACACATGGGGCCAAGGCGCGTTCTCAGCACACCCCAGGTGAACTTCGGGGAGGCTTCCGAACGAGCAATCCTTATTTAGTTGCTCTCAGCGCCGGTTACTACTATTTCTGCAAACCAGCGCCGGCAACCGCGTTAGCTGTGCTCGGCGCATCTTTTTTCTTCTTCTTTATGTAAGGCCAAAAAAGGGGCACGCCTCACTAACCACCATACCACCTTCACCTTATGCGCATGGTTACATTTCTTCACTCCTTTCTTTTTTATTTTATTTATTTTTTCTCTTTATTTTCTATTTTTCTTTTTTATTCGCAATGATTTTGTTCTTTTGTTCTTTTTTATTTTATCCATTTCGGGAACTTTCCTCGAGTTCGTGTAATTTTTTTCCTTTTTCGCCAACATTTTTTCGTGAATCTTTTTGAATTCGTGAATATTTTTCAAATTTGATGGACTGTTTTTCATAAGTTGACGAACATTTAAAAAAATAATGAACTGTTTTGAAATAGATGAACTATTTTTCCAAATTTAGTGAAGTTTTTTCAAAATTGATAATCATTTTTGGAATAAATTCATGGAATTTGAAAACAGTTCATCGAATTTGGGAAAAGAAGTTCATCGATCTCATTAAATTTGAAAAAATGTTCAATCATTTTGAAATAAATTTCATCAAAGTAAGAAAAAGTTGATCGGTTTAAACAAAAAATCATGCATTTAAGAAAAAGCACAAGAAAATTAAAAAAGTTCTGGGAAATAAAGAGAATAAAATGATAAAGAAAGTATGTTGACTCATTAGATTGGGGGTGGCCTAGTGGTTACTATGTACGCTCTGACTTGAGAGGTCTTGACTTTCAAATCGGTAGGCGTGCCTTTTTGACCTTTTTTTAAAAGTTTAAAAGAAAAAAAGGTTTAATAGGCCGGCCCGTGTAGGGGCGGAGTAGCCGCCGGTTTCTCCAAGTGCCACTTCGGAGCTCTCCAAAGGTCCTGTTCCGCGACCTACGTGATGGATTCCGAGCAAACGCATAAGACATGCAATTTGGGCATTTTTTCCATTGCTTTTTAACTCTAATATTTTTTCACAATTTTTGTAAAAATGACCGTAGAAAAGGGATACAGTTTTCCAAAAAATAATAATGAATTTGAATTTTATAAGTATTCCCATACTTCACAAAATCTGTATGGAATTTTATAAGTATTCCCATATTTCACAAAATGTTCCAAATTAAAAATATGTAGGTGAATTAAAAAATATTATGAATTTCAAAAAATATCCATGAATTTTGAAAATGTTCCTTGATTTCAAAAATGTTCATGAATTTGAAAAATGTTTCATTTTTTGTAAACAAAGGTCATGAATTTGAGGAAACAATCTCAAAATAAAAATATATTCTAATTTAAGTATCAAATTAAAAGTTTCTTGAATTTGTATAATTTGTTATGTATTTCTATATTAACAATTTTGATAAATATTCCTGGATTTCAGTTTTTTTTTTCAAATCGAAATATTCAAGGATTAGAATTTTTTTCCTTGATTTCAAATATTCTTGAATTTGAAAAAAGTTCTCGGATTTCAAAAAGATTACATGAATTTGAAAATGTATCCAAACCAATGAAAATTTATTAAAATTAGATAAATAATACTAAAAAGAAAATGAGAAACGAAATACCTGACAAGAAGAAACAGAAAAACAAAAAAGAACGAAAAAGTAAAGTGCTCGTGGGTTGTGAGAGATCCACATTGAGATCCACTCAATGATTTGGACGTTGGCAGTCCGAGATAGAAAGAAAGCAAAGGCTGGTTTCACATTAACCGAGGTTAGGAGCGGTTTTGTAGACTTGCTTTTCTTTAGAGAATTTTGGGGTAGTTGGCTAAAGGACGGCGATGGTAAGGCAGGTGCCCAACCCAGCTTTCTTGTGGGAGGTACTATGCCTCTCTTCTAGCGAGATAGAGCGTTGGCTTCCTCAGGCACCTTATTAAATGGGCCCACCTAGCGCGCGGGAGGCCACTGCCTCGTTTTTGTTTTCTGTTTTTTTTTTACTTTTTTTTGTTTTCATTTTTCCCTTTGTTTTTCATTTAGGTTTATACTCCCAAATATTCTAAACATATATTAAAAAATGCTCACATTTGAAAACTATTACTCAAGCGTTTGAAATGTTGAATGTGTATAAAAAAAATCTTTATCATCTACATGAAAAATATATACAAAACAAATTCCATGTATATGAAAATATATTGATCATGTATATACTTTTTTGAAATATGTATAGAAATGTTCCTGGTGTATATGAAAAATATTTCAACAAAATATTTTTAAAAAGTTAATTCATATTTTTTTTTAACATGTAGATAAAAATGTCTCTGTTGTATAAGAATAATGTACATTGTGTGTTAAAATGTGTCTATTTCCATTAATAAAATTTTTCATGTTTATTGAAAATGTTGACCATGTATTAAAAAAACCTTGATATTGTATTTGAAAAATAGTAAACATCTACTAAAAATGAATTAGATATATAGCAAAAATGTACAATGTGTATGGGAAAAGATAGATATCAAAGCATATAAGTTTTAAATAAATAATCATGTATTTCAAATATGTCAAACATTTATAAAAAAATGTGTTTTTGATGCATACGAAAAATATTGAATGTGTACTGAATTAACTGACATGTGTTTAGCGAAAAGGAAAACAATGATAAACAACAAAGATACTAAGAAAATCAAAGAAACCCAATAAAAACCAAAAATGAAACCGAAGAAAATGAATGCGACAATGAAAACAGTCAAAATCGAGAAAGTAACAAAGGAAAATATAGAGAACCGATTAAAACAAAAGAACAAAGACAAATGAAGAAAGAAAAATAAAATAACCTCGCACTACTAGGGAACACAGAAACTTACTAGTAGCGATGGACAAAAACATGCGCTACTACAATGTACCAGTAGCGCATTGTGTAAAAGGTCGCCACTTCTATGTAAGTAGTAGTAGCGCGTTGCACGCAAAAAGCGCTACTACTATAACTGCCACACCGTTGCCGGCAGACTAGGTATAGTAGTAGCGCTGGTACATGAACAACGCTACTGCTATTGGTCTTAGCAGTAGCGCTCGTCCTGGGAACGCGCTACTGCTACGCGGGACTTATCCCCAAATTTTCCTCCCCCGCGCCCCGACCATCGTCTTCTTCCCCTCACTCCCCGCTGCGTCGCTCCTCCGCCGCCGCCACATTGCCGTCGCCACCGCATCGCCGCCGCCGTCCTCGGTTTGCCCTCCTCCTTCGGTCGCCCCCTTCTCCCACCGCCATCCTCCCCCTCCTCCTCTCTCCTCCATCCTCCTCCTCCCTCCTTCCTCCTCCTCCTCTCTCCTCCCTCCCCCACCCCGTGCTCCCTCCTCCCTCCCTCATCTCTCCTCACTCTGTTCTTGCATAGAGTAGATTTTTTTAGTAAATTAGTAAAAATTCAAACTTGCTAGGTTAACTAGGTTGGCTAGCTGGTTAACTAGTTTAATTAGGTTAATTATTTAGGTTAACTAGGTTAACTAACTAGGTTATTTATATATAGTAAGTGCTTAATACAACTAGTTTATTTATAGTAAGTGCTTAATAGAACTAGTTTATTTATAGTAAGTGCTTAATAGAATTAGTTTATTTATAGTAAGTGATTAATAGAATTAGTTTATTTATAGTAAGTGCTTAATATATTTTGTTTATGCAGAAATCAAGTTTGCCCCTGCCTCATCCCCGTAGTCGTCCCCATCGTCGACCCCTTAAGACCTCTAGATGAGAATAGCCAAATGATAATGTGTTTGAAATGTCGATGATGAAAATGCTAGTGCTATATAGTTGCCATGTCATTCATGTCGATGATGATGCATTCTGAATATAGAGGATGTCTTGGCAAATTACCCGAGTGGACTATGTTTTGCCGGAATCTTGATTCGTTTCTGTCCCAGCAAATTTCAGGCGCTCGATATGTCTTGTCTTTAGCAAAGGTCATGCCAAATTTTTCATGACTTTTAGCATGATTTGTGCTACAATGTAGGGCATATAGAGTGCTTGTGATTTGCCAGAACGGGAATTCAATGATATTTCTGTTGGGGAACGTAGTAATTTCAAAAAATTTCCTACGCACACGCAAGATCATGGTGATGCATAACAACGAGAGGGGAGAGTGTTGTCCACGTACCCTCGTAGACCGAAAGAGGAAGCGTTAGAACAACGCGGTTGATGTAGTCGTACGTCTTCACGGTCCGACCGATCAAGCACCGAAACTACGGCAACTCCGAGTTCTAGCACATGTTCCGCTCGATAACGATCCCCGTACTCCGATCCAGCAGAATGTCGGGGAAGAGTTCCGTAATCACGATGGCGTGGTGACGATCTTGATGTTCTACCGTCGCAGGGCTTCGCTTAAGCACCGCTACAATATTATCGAGGAGGACTATGGTGGAGGGAGGCACCGCACACGGCTAAGGGATCAAGAGATCAATTGTTGTCTCTATGGGGTGTCCCCTCCCCCGTATATAAAGGAGTGGAGGAGGGGGCCGGCCAAGGGGGCTGGCGCGCCCTAGGGGGGGAGTCCAACCCCCACCGGGAGTAGGACTCCCTCCTTTCCTATTACGAGAGGGAGAGGGAAGGAAGAGGAGGGAGGGAGGAAGGAAAGGGGGGCCGGCCCCCTTCCCAATTCGGATTGGGCTTGGGGGGAGGGGGGAGCCCCCTCCTTTGCTCCTCTCCCCTCCTTTCCACTAAGGCCCAATAAGGCCCATATACCTCCCGGGGGGTTCCGATAACCTCCCGGAGCTCCGGTATTGTCCCAATCTCACCCGGAACCTTTCCGGTGTCCAAATATAGTCGTCCAATATATCGATCTTCATGTATCGACCATTTCGAGACTCCTCGTCATGTCCGTGATCACATCCGGGACTCCGAACAAACTTCGGTACATCAAAACTCATAAACTCATAATATAACTGTCATCGAAACCTTAAGCGTGCGGACCCTACGGGTTCGAGAACTATGTAGACATGACGGAGAACCGTTTCCGGTCAATAACCAATAGCGGAACTTGGATGCTCATATTGGCTCCTACATATTCTACGATGATCTTTATCGGTCAAACCGCATAACAACATACGTTGTTCCCTTTGTCATCGGTATGTTACTTGCCCGAGATTTGATCATCGGTATCTCAATACCTAGTTCAATCTCGTTACCGGCAAGTCTCTTTACTCGTTATGTAATGCATCACTCCGTAACTAACTCATTAGCTACATTGCTTGAAGGCTTTATAGTGATGTGCATTACCGAGAGGGCCCAGAGATACCTCTCCAACAATCGGAGTGACAAAACCTAATCTCGAAATACGCCAACTCAACATGTACCTTTGGAGGCACCTGTAGAGCTCCTTTATAATCACCCAGTTACGTTGTGACGTTTGGTAGCACACAAAGTGTTCCTCTGGTAAACCGGAGTTGCATAATCTCATAGTTGAAGGAACATGTATAAGTCATGAAGAAAGCAATAGCAATATACTAAACAATCAAGTGCTAAGCTAACGGAATGGGTCATGTCAATCACATCATTCTCCTAATGATGTGATCGCGTTAATCAAATGACAACACATGTCTATGGTTAAGAAACATAACCATCTTTGATTAATGAGCTAGTCAAGTAGAGGCATACTAGTGACATTAAGTTTGTCTATGTATTCACACATGTATCATGTTTCCGGTTAATACAATTCTAGTATGAATAATAAACATTTATCATGATATGAGGAAATAAATAATAACTTTATTATTGCCTCTAGGGCATATTTCCTTCAGTCTCCCACTTGCACTAGAGTCAATAATCTAGATTACACAGTAATGATTCTAACACCCATGGAGTCTTGGTGTTGATCATGTTTTGCTCGTGGAAGGGGCTTAGTTAACGGGTCAGCAACATTCAGATCCGTATGTATCTTGCAAATCTCTATGTATCCCACCTGGACTTGGTCCTGGATGCAATTGAAGCGTCTCTTGATGTGCTTGGTCTTCTTGTGAAATCTGGGTTCCTTTGCCAAGGCAATTGCACCAGTATTATCACAGAAGATCTTCATTGGTCCCGATGCACTAGGTATGACACCTAGATCGGAAATGAACTCCTTCATCCAGACTCCTTTATTTGCTGCTTTCGAAGCAGCTATGTACTCCGCTTCGCATGTAGATCCCGCCATGACGCGTTGTTTAGAACTGCACCAACTGACAGCTCCACCATTCAATATAAACACGTATCCGATTTGCGATTTAGAATCGTCCGGATCAGTGTCAAAGCTTGCATCGACGTAACCATTTACGACTAGCTCTTTGTCACCTCCATAAACGAGAAACATATCCTTAGTCCTTTTCAGGTATTTCAGGATGTTCTTGACCGCTGTCCAGTGATCCACTCCTGGATTACTTTGGTACCTCCCTGCCAAACTTATTGCTAAGCATACGTCAGGTCCAGTACACAGCATTGCATACATGATAGAGCCTGTGGCTGAAGCATAGGGAACATCTTTCATTTTCTCTCTATCTTCTGCTGTGGTCGGACATTGAGTCTGACTCAACTTCACACCTTGTAATACAGGCAAGAATCCTTTCTTTGCCTGATCCATTTTGAACTTTTCCAAAACTTTATCAAGGTATGTGCTTTGTGAAAGTCCAATCAAGCGTCTTGATCTATCTCTATAGATCTTGATGCCAATATGTAAGCAGCTTCACCGAGGTCTTTCATCGAAAAACTTTTATTCAAGTATCCCTTTATGCTATCCAGAAATTCTATATCATTTCCAATCAACAATATGTCATCTACGTATAATATCAGAAATGCTACAGAGCTCCCACTCACTTTCTTGTAAATACAGGCTTCTCCAAAAGTCTGTATAAAACCATATGCTTTGATCACACTATCAAAGCGTTTATTCCAACTCCGAGAGGCTTGCACCAGTCCATAAATGGATAGCTGGAGCTTGCACACTTTGTTAGCACCTTTTGGATCGACAAAACCTTCCGGTTGCATCATATACAACTCTTCTTCCAGAAATCCATTTAGGAATGTAGTTTTGACATCCATTTTCCATATTTCATAATCATAAAATGCAGCAATTGCTAACATGATTTGGACAGACTTAAGCATCGCTACGGGGAGAAAGTCTCATTGTAGTCAACCCCTTGAACTTGTCGAAAACCTGTCGCAACAAGTCGAGCTTTGTAGATAGTTACATTTGAAGGAAATATGCCCTAGAGGCAATAATAAAGTTATTATTTATTTCCTCATATCATGATAAATGTTTATTATTCATGCTAGAATTGTATTAACCGGAAACATAATACATGTGTGAATACATAGACAAACACATAGTCACTAGTATGCCTCTACTTGACTAGCTCATTAATCAAAGATGGTTATGTTTCCTGACCATAGACATGTGTTGTCATTTGATTAATGGGATCACATCATTAGGAGAATGATGTGATTGACATGACCCATTTCGTTAGCCTAGCACTTGATCGTTTAGTATACTGTTATTGCTTTCTTCATGACTTATACAAAGTTCCTACAACTATGAGATTGTGCAACTCCCGTTTACCGGAAGAACACTTTGTGTGCTACCAAACGTCACAACGTAACTGGGTGATTATAAAGGTGCTCTACAGGTGTTTCCGAAGGTACATGTTGGGTTGGCATAATTCGAGATTAGGATTTGTCACTCCGATTGTCGGAGAGGTATCTCTGGGCCCTCTCGGTAATACTCATCACCTAAGCCTTGTAAGCATGTAACTAATGAGTTAGTTATGAGATGACGTATTACGGAACGAGTAAAGAGACTTGCCGGTAACGAGATTGAACTAGGTATTGGATACCGACGATCAAATCTCGGGCAAGTAACATACCGATGACAAAGGGAACAAAGTATGTTGTTATGCGGTTTGACCGGTAAAGATCTTCGTAGAATATGTAGGAACCAATATGGGCATCCAGGTCCCACTATTGGTTATTGACCGAGAATGGTTTTAGGTCATGTCTACATAGTTCTCGAACCCGCAGGGTCCGCACGCTTAACGTTTCGACGACAGTTTTATTATGAGTTTATAAGTTTTGATGTACCAAAGTTTGTTCGGAGTCCCGGATGTGATCACGGACATGACGAGGAGTCTCGGAATGGTCGAGACATAAAGATTGATATATTGGACGACTATATTCGGACACCGGAAAGGTTCCGGGAGTTTTTGGAGAAAACCGGAGTGCCTGGGGGGGGGGGGGGGTTACCGGAACCCCCCGGGAGAGTTAATGGGCCACATGGGCATAGGTGGGAAGAGAGAGGGGCGGCCAGGGTGGGCCGCGCGCCCCCTCTCCCTCTGGTCCGAATTGGACTAGGAGGGGGGGGGGGCGGCGCCCCCCTTTCCTTCCCCCCTCGCCCCCTTCCTTCCCCCTCCTAGTAGGAGTAGGAAAGGAGGAATCCTACTCCTACTAGGAGGAGGATTCCTCCTCCCTTGGCGCGCCCAAAGGGGCCGGCCGGCCTCCCCCCTCCCTCCTTTATATACGGGGGCAGGGGGCACCCCATAGACACACAAGTTGATCTACGGATCGTTCCTTAGCCGTGTGCGGTGCCCCCTTCCACCATATTCCACCTCGGTCATATCGTCGCGGAGTTTAGGCGAAGCCCTGCGCCGGTAGAACATCATCATCATCACCACACCGTCGTGCTGACGAAACTCATCTCCGGAGCCTTTGCTGGATCGGAGGGCCGGATATCGTCATCGAGCTGAACGTGTGCTGAACTCGGAGGCTCCGTACGTTCGGTGCTTGGATCGGTCGGATCGTGAAGACGTACGACTACATCAACCGCGTTGTGATAACTCTTCTGCTTACGGTCTACGAGGGTACGTGGACGAACACTCTCCCCTCTCGTTGTTATATCATCACCATGATCTTGCATGTGCGTAGAATTTTTTTTGACATTACTACGTTCCCCAACAGTGGCATCCGAGCCTAGGTTTTATGCGTTGATGTTATATGCACGAGTAGAACACAAGTGAGTTGTGGACGATATAAGTCATACTGCCTACCAGCATGTCATACTTTGGTTCAGCGATATTGTGAGATGAAGCGGCCCGGACCGACATTACGCGTACGCTTACGCGAGACTGGTTTCACCGTTACGAGCACTCGTGCTTAAATGTGGCTGGCGGGTGTCTGTCTCTCTCACTTTAGTTGAACCGAGTGTGGCTACGCCCGGTCCTTGCGAAGGTTAAAACGGAGTCTATTTGACAAACTATCGTTGTGGTTTTGATGCGTAGGTGAGAACGGTTCTTGCTAAGCCCGTAGCAGCCACGTAAAATTTGCAACAACAAAGTAGAGGATGTATAACTTGTTTTTGCAGGGCATGTTGTGATGTGATATGGTCAGGACGTGATGCTATATTTTATTGTATGAGATGATCATGTTTTGTAACCGAAGTTATCGGCAACTGGCAGGAGCCATATGGTTGTCGCTTTATTGTATGAAATGCAAACGCCCTGTAATTGCTTTACTTTATCACTAAGCGGTAGCGATAGTCGTAGAAGCAATAGATGGCGTAACGACAACGATGCTATGATGGAGATCAAGGTGTCGCGCCGGTGACGATGGTGATCATGACGGTGCTTCGAAGATGGAGATCACAAGCACAAGATGATGATGGCCATATCATATCACTTATATTGATTGCATGTGATGTTTATCCTTTATGCATCTTATCTTGCTTTGATTGACGGTAGCATTTTAAGATGATCTCTCACTAAAATTATCAAGAAGTGTTCTCCCTGAGTATGCACCGTTGCCAAAGTTCGTCGTGCCGAGACACCATGTGATGATCGGGTGTGATAAGCTCTACGTCCATCTACAACGGGTGCAAGCCAGTTTTGCACACGCAGAATACTCAGGTTAAACTTGACGAGCCTAGCATATGCAGATATGGCCTCGGAACACAGAGACCGAAAGGTCGAGCGTGAATCATATAGTAGATATGATCAACATAGTGATGTTCACCATTGAAAACTACTCCATCTCACGTGATGATCGGTTATGGTTTAGTTGATTTGGATCACGTGATCACTTAGATGACTAGAGAGATGTCAGTCTAAGTGGGAGTTCTTAAGTAATATGATTAATTGAACTTAAATTTATCATGAACTTAGTACCTGATAGTATCTTGCTTGTCTATGTTTGTTTGTAGATAGATGGCTCGTGCTGTTGTTCCGTTAAATTTTAATGCGTTCCTTGAGAAAGCAAAGTTGAAAGATGATGGTAGCAATTACACGGACTGGGTCCGTAACCTGAGGATTATCCTCATTGCTGCACAGAAGAGTTACGTCCTGGAAGCACCGCTGGGTGCCAGGCCTGCTGCTGATGCAACTGACGACGTTAAGAACGTCTGGCAGAGCAAAGCTGATGACTACTCTATAGTTCAGTGTGCCATGCTTTACGGCTTGGAACCGGGTCTTCAACGACGTTTTGAACGTCATGGAGCATATGAGATGTTCCAGGAGTTGAAGTTAATATTTCAAGCAAATGCCCGGATTGAGAGATATGAAGTCTCCAATAAGTTCTATAGCTGCAAGATGGAGGAGAATAGTTCTGTCAGTGAACACATACTCAGAATGTCTGGGTATAATAATCACTTGATTCAACTGGAAGTTAGTCTTCCTGATGATAGTGTCATTGACAGAATTCTCCAATCACTGCCACCAAGCTACAAGGGCTTCGTGATGAACTATAATATGCAAGGGATGAACAAGACTATTCCCGAGCTCTTCGCGATGCTGAAAGCCGCGGAGGTAGAAATCAAGAAGGAGCATCAAGTGTTGATGGTCAACAAGACCACTAGTTTCAAGAAGAAGGGCAAAGGGAAAAAGAAGGGGAACTTCAAGAAGAACCGCAAACAAGTTGCTGCTCAAGAGAAGAAACCCAAGTCTGGACCTAAGCCTGAAACTAAGTGCTTCTACTGCAAGCAGACTGGTCACTGGAAGCGGAACTGCCCCAAGTATTTGGCGGATAAGAAGGATGGCAAAGTGAGAAAAGGTATATGTGATATACATGTTATTGATGTGTACCTAACTAGAGCTCGTAGTAGCACCTGGGTATTTGATACTGGTTCTGTTGCTAATATTTGCAACACGAAACAGGGACTACGGAATAAGCGAGCACTGGCCAAGGACGAGGTGACGATGCGCGTGGGAAACGGTTCCAAAGTCGATGTGATCGCGGTCGGCACGCTACCTCTACATCTACCTTCGGGATTAGTTTTAGACCTGAATAATTGTTATTTGGTGCCAGCGTTGAGCATGAACATTATATCTGGATCTTGTTTGATGCGAGACGGTTATTCATTTAAATCAGAGAATAATGGTTGTTCTATTTATATGAGTAATATCTTTTATGGTCATGCACCCTTGAAGAGTGGTCTATTTTTATTGAATCTCGATAGTAGTGATACACATATTCATAATGTTGAAGCCAAAAGATGCAGAGTTGATAATGACAGTGCAACTTATTTGTGGAACTGCCGTTTAGGTCATATCGGTGTAAAAAGCATGAAGAAACTCCATACTGATGGACTTCTGGAATCACTTGATTATGAAACACTTGGTACTTGCGAACCATGCCTCATGGGCAAGATGACTAAAACACCGTTCTCCGGAACTATGGAGAGAGCAACAGATTTATTGGAAATCATACATACAGATGTATGTGGTCCGATGAATGCTGAGGCTCATGGCGGATATCGTTATTTTCTCACCTTCACAGATGATTTGAGCAGATATGGGTATATCTACTTAATGAAGCACAAGTCTGAAACATTTGAAAAGTTCAAAGAATTTCAGAGTGAAGTGGAAAATCATCGTAACAAGAAAATAAAGTTGCTACGACCTGATCATGGAGGAGAATATTTGAGTTACGAGTTTGGTTTACATTTGAAACAATGCGGAATAGTTTCGCAACTCAGGCCACCCGGAACACCACAACGAAATGGTGTGTCCGAACGTCATAATCGTACTTTACTTGATATGGTGCGATCTATGATGTCTCTTACCGACTTACCGCTATCGTTTTGGGGTTATGCTTTAGAGACGGCCGCATTCACGTTAAATAGGGCACCATCTAAATCCGTCGAGACGACGCCTTATGAACTGTGGTTTGGCAAGAAACCAAAGTTGTCGTTTCTTAAAGTTTGGGGCTGCGATGCTTATGTGAAGAAACTTCAACCAGATAAGCTCGAACCCAAATCGGAGAAATGTGTCTTCATAGGATACCCAAAAGAGACTGTTGGGTACACCTTCTATCACAGATCCGAAGGCAAGACATTCGTTGCTAAGAATGGATCCTTTCTAGAGAAGGAGTTTCTCTCGAAAGAAGTGAGTGGGAGGAAAGTAGAACTTGATGAGATAACTGTATCTACTCCCTTATTGGAAGGTAGTTCATCACGAGAACCGGTTCCTGTGACGACTACACCAATTAGTGAGGAAGTTAATGATATTGATCACGAAACTTCAGATCAAGTTTCTGCTGAACCTCGTAGGTCTACCAGAGTAAGATCCGCACCAGAGTGGTACGGTAATCCTATTCTGGAAGTCATGTTACTTGACCATGATGAACCTACGAACTATGAGGAAGCGATGATGAGCCCAAATTCCGCAAAATGGCTAGAGGCCATGAAATCTGAGATGGGATCCATGTATGAAAACAAAGTATGGACTTTGGTTGACTTGCCCGATGATCGGCAAGCCATTGAGAATAAATGGATCTTTAAGAAGAAGACTGACGCTGATGGTAATGTTACTGTCTATAAAGCTCGACTTGTTGCGGAAGGTTTTCGACAAGTTCAAGGGGTTGACTACGATGAGACTTTCTCACCCATAGCGATGCTTAAGTCTGTCCGAATCATGTTGGCTATTGCTGCATTTCATGATTATGAAATTTGGCAAATGGATGTCAAGACTGCATTCTTGAATGGATTTCTAGAAGAAGAGTTGTATATGATGCAGCCGGAAGGTTTTGTTGATCCAAAAGGTGCTGACAAAGTGTGCAAGCTCCAGCATTCCATTTATGGACTGGTGCAAGCATCTCAGAGTTGGAATAAACGCTTTGATAGTGTAATCAAAGCATATGGTTTTATACAGACTTTTGGAGAAGCCTGTATTTACAAGAAAGTGAGTGGGAGCTCTGTAGCATTTCTAGTTTTATATGTTGATGACATATTATTAATTGGAAATGATATAGAATTTCTGGATAGCATAAAGGGATACTTGAATAAAAGTTTTTCAATGAAAGACCTCGGTGAAGCTGCTTACATATTGGGCATCAAGATCTATAGAGATAGATCAAGACGCTTAATAGGACTTTCACAAAGTACATACCTTGACAAAATTTTGAAAAAGTTCAAAATGGATCAGGCAAAGAAAGGATTCTTGCCTGTGCTACAAGGTGTGAAGTTGAGTCAAACTCAATGCCCGACCACAGCAGAAGATAGAGAGAAAATGAAAAATGTTCCCTATGCTTCAGCCATAGGCTCTATCATGTATGCAATGCTGTGTACCAGACCTAACATATGCTTAGCAATAAGTTTGGCAGGAAGGTACCAAAGTAATCCAGGAGTGGATCACTGGACAGCGGTCAAGAACATCCTGAAATACCTGAAAAGGACTAAGGATATGTTTCTCGTATATGGAGGTGACAAAGAGCTAGTCGTAAATGGTTACGTCGATGCAAGCTTTGACACTGATCCGGACGATTCTAAATCGCAAATAGGATACGTGTTTTTATTAAATGGTGGAGCTGTAAGTTGGTGCAGTTCTAAACAAAGCGTCGTGGCGGGATCTACATGTGAAGCGGAGTACATAGCTGCTTCTGAAGCAGCAAATGAAGGAGTCTGGATGAAGGAGTTCATTTCCGATCTAGGTGTCATACCTAGTGCATCGGGACCAATGAAGATCTTCTGTGACAATACTGGTGCAATTGCCTTGGCAAAGGAATCCAGATTTCACAAGAGGACCAAGCACATCAAGAGACGCTTCAATTCCATTCGGGACCAAGTCCAAGTGGGAGACATAGAGATTTGCAAGATACATACGGATCTGAATGTTGCAGACCCGTTGACTAAGCCTCTCTCACGAGCAAAACATGATCAGCACCAAGACTCCATGGGTGTTAGAATCATTACTATGTAATCTAGATTATTGACTCTAGTGCAAGTGGGAGACTGAAGGAAATATGCCCTAGAGGCAATAATAAAGTTATTATTTATTTCCTCATATCATGATAAATGTTTATTATTCATGCTAGAATTGTATTAACCGGAAACATAATACATGTGTGAATACATAGACAAACACATAGTCACTAGTATGCCTCTACTTGACTAGCTCATTAATCAAAGATGGTTATGTTTCCTGACCATAGACATGTGTTGTCATTTGATTAATGGGATCACATCATTAGGAGAATGATGTGATTGACATGACCCATTTCGTTAGCCTAGCACTTGATCGTTTAGTATACTGCTATTGCTTTCTTCATGACTTATACAAAGTTCCTACAACTATGAGATTGTGCAACTCCCATTTACCGGAAGAACACTTTGTGTGCTACCAAACGTCACAACGTAACTGGGTGATTATAAAGGTGCTCTACAGGTGTTTCCGAAGGTACATGTTGGGTTGGCATAATTCGAGATTAGGATTTGTCACTCCGATTGTCGGAGAGGTATCTCTGGGCCCTCTCGGTAATACTCATCACCTAAGCCTTGTAAGCATGTAACTAATGAGTTAGTTATGAGATGACGTATTACGGAACGAGTAAAGAGACTTGCCGGTAACGAGATTGAACTAGGTATTGGATACCGACGATCAAATCTCGGGCAAGTAACATACCGATGACAAAGGGAACAAAGTATGTTGTTATGCGGTTTGACCGGTAAAGATCTTCGTAGAATATGTAGGAACCAATATGGGCATCCAGGTCCCACTATTGGTTATTGACCGAGAATGGTTTTAGGTCATGTCTACATAGTTCTCGAACCCGCAGGGTCCGCACGCTTAACGTTTCGACGACAGTTTTATTATGAGTTTATAAGTTTTGATGTACCAAAGTTTGTTCGGAGTCCCGGATGTGATCACGGACATGACGAGGAGTCTCGGAATGGTCGAGAAATAAAGATTGATATATTGGACGACTATATTCGGACACCGGAAAGGTTCCGGGAGTTTTTGGAGAAAACCGGAGTGCCGGGGGGGGGGGGGGGGGGGGGGGCTTACCGGAACCCCCCGGGAGAGTTAATGGGCCACATGGGCATAGGTGGGAAGAGAGAGGGGCGGCCAGGGTGGGCCACGCGCCCCCTCTCCCTCTGGTCCGAATTGGACTAGGGGGGGGGGGCGGCGCCCGCCTTTCCTTCCCCCCTCTCCCCCTTCCTTCCCCCTCCTAGTAGGAGTAGGAAAGGAGGAATCCTACTCCTACTAGGAGGAGGATTCCTCCTCCCTTGGCGCGCCCAAAGGGGCCGGCCGGCCTCCCCCCTCCCTCCTTTATATACGGGGGCAGGGGGCACCCCATAGACACACAAGTTGATCTACGGATCGTTCCTTAGCCGTGTGCGGTGCCCCCTTCCACCATATTCCACCTCGGTCATATCGTCGCGGAGTTTAGGCGAAGCCCTGCGCCGGTAGAACATCATCATCATCACCACACCGTCATGCTGACGAAACTCATCTCCGGAGCCTTTGCTGGATCGGAGGGCCGGATATCGTCATCGAGCTGAACGTGTGCTGAACTCGGAGGCTCCGTATGTTCGGTGCTTGGATCGGTCGGATCGTGAAGACGTACGAATACATCAACCGCGTTGTGATAACGCTTCCGCTTACGGTCTACGAGGGTACGTGGACGAACACTCTCCCCTCTCATTGCTATATCATCACCATGATCTTGCGTGTGCGTAGGAATTTTTTTGAAATTACGACGTTCCCCAACAACATTACCATCAGCTTCAGTCTTCTTCCTGAAGATCCATTTATTCTCGATGGCTTGCCGATCATCGGGCAAATCAACCAAAGTCCATACTTTGTTCTCATACATGGATCCCATCTCAGATTTCATGGCCTCAAGCCATTTTGCGGAATCTGGGCTCATCATCGCTTCCTCATAGTTCGTAGGTTCGCCATGGTCAAGTAACATGATTTCCAGAATAGGATTACTGTACCACTCTAGTGCGGATCTTATTCTGGTTGACCTACGAGGTTCGTTAGTAACTTGATCTGAAGTTTCATGATCAATATTATTAGCTTCCTCACTGATTGGTGTAGTTGTCACAGGAACTGGTTCTTATGATGAACTACTTTCCAATAAGGGAGCAGGTACATTTACCTCATCAAGTTCTACTTTCCTCCCACTCACTTCTTTCGAGAGAAACTCCTTCTCTAGAAAGGATCCGAATTTAGCAACAAAAATCTTGCCCTCAGATCTGTGATAGAAGGTGTACCCAATAGTCACTTTTGGGTATCCTATGAAGACACATTTCTCCGATTTGGGTTCGAGCTTATCTGGTTGAAGTTTCTTTACATAAGCATCGCAGCCCCAAACTTTAAGAAACGACAACTTTGGTTTCTTGCCAAACCACAATTCATAAGGTGTCGTCTCAACGGATTTTGATGGTGCCCTATTTAACGTGAATGCGGCCGTCTCTAAAGCATAACCCCAAAATGATAGCGGTAAATCAGTAAGAGACATCGTAGATCACACCATATATCAAGTAAAGTACAATTATGACATTCGGACACACCATTTCGTTGTGGTGTTCCGGGTGGCGTGAGTTGCGAAACTATTCCGCATTGCTTCAGATGTAAACCAAACTCGTAACTCAAATATTCTCCTCCACGATCAGATCGTGGAAACTTTATTTTCTTGTTACGATGATTTTCTACTTCACTCTGAAATTCTTTGAACTTTTCAAATGTTTTAGACTTGTGTTTCATCAAGTAGATATACCCATATCTGCTCAAATCATCTGTGAAGGTGAGAAAATAACGATACCCGCCGCGAGCCTCAATATTCATTGGACCACATACATCAGTATGTATGATTTCCAACAAATCAGTTGCTCGCTCCATAGTTCCAGAGAACAGCGTTTTAGTCATCTTGCCCATGAGGCACAGTTCGCAAGTACCAAGTGATTCATAATCAAGTGATTCTAGAAGTCCATCAGTATGGAGTTTCTTCATGCCCTTTACACCAATATGACCCAAACGGCAGTGCCACAAATAAGTTGCACTATCATTATCAACTCTGCATCTTTTGGCTTCAACATTATGAATATGTGTATTACTACTATCGAGATTTAATAAAAATAGACCACTTTTCAAGGGTGCATGACCATAAAAGATATTACTCATATAAATAGAACAACCATTATTCTCACATTTAAATGAATAACCGTCTCGCATCAAACAAGATCCAGATATAATGTTCATGCTTAACGCTAGCACCAAATAACAATTATTCAGGTCTAAAACTAATCCCGAAGGTAGATGTAGAGGTAGCGTGCCAACCGCGATCACATCGACTTTCGAACCATTTCCCACATGCATCGTCACCTCGTCCTTAGCCAATCTTCGCTTAATCCGTAGTCCCTGTTTCGAGTTGCAAATACTAGCAACAGAACCAGTATCAAATACCCAGGTGCTACTGCGAGCATTAGTAAGGTACACATCAATAACATGTATATCACATATATCTTTATTCACCTTGCCATCCTTCTTATCCGCCAAATACTTGGGGCAGTTCCGCTTCCAGTGTCTAGTCTGCTTGCAGTAGAAGCACTCAGTCTCAGGCTTAGTACCAGATTTGGGTTTCTTCTCTTGAGCAGCAACTTGTTTGCTGTTCTTCTTGAAGTTCCCCTTCTTCTTCCCTTTACCCTTTTTCTTGAAACTGGTGGTCTTATTGACCATCAACACTTGATGCTCCTTCTTGATTTCTACCTCCGCAGCCTTTAGCATTGCGAAGAGCTCGGGAATAGTCTTGTCCATCCCTTGCATATTATAGTTTATCACGATGCTCTTGTAGCTTGGTGGCAGTGATTGAAGAATTCTGTCAATGACACTATCATCAGGAAGATTAACTCCTAGTTGAATCAAGTGATTATTATACCCAGACATTTTGAGTATATGTTCACTGACAGAACTATTGTCATCCATCTTACAGCTATAGAACTTATTGGAGACTTCATATCTCTCAATCCGGGCATTTGCTTGAAATATTAACTTCAACTCTTGGAACATCTCATATGCTCCATGACGTTCAAAACGTCGTTGAAGTCCCGGTTCTAAGCCGTAAAGTATGGCACACTAAACTATTGAGTAGTCATCAGCTTTGCTCTGCTAGACGTTCTTAACATCGTCAGTTGCATCTGCAGCAGGCATGGCACCCAGCGGTGCTTCCAGGACGTAATTCATCTGTTCAGCAATGAGGATAATCCTCAAGTTACAGACCCAGTCCGTGTAATTGCTACCATCATCTTTCAACTTAGCTTTCTCAAGGAACGCATTAAAATTCAACGGAACAACAGCACGAGCCATCTATCTACAAAAAACATAGACAAGCAAAATACTATCAGGTACTAAGTTCATGATAAATTTAAGTTCAATTAATCATATTACTAAAGAACTCCCACTTAGACAGACATCTCTCTAGTCATCTAAGTGATCACGTGATCCAAATCAACTAAACCATGTCCGATCATCACGTGAGATGGAGTAGTTTTCAATGGTGAACATCACTATGTTGATCATATCGACTATATGATTCACGTTCGACCTTTCGGTCTTCGTGTTCCGAGGCCATATCTGTATATGCTAGGCTCGTCAAGTTTAACCTGAGTATTCCGCGTGTGCAACTGTTTTGCACCCGTTATATTTGAACGTAGAGCCTATCACACCCGATCATCACGTGGTGTCTCAGCACGAAGAACTTTCGCAACGGTGCATACTCAGGGAGAACACTTCTTGATAATTAGTGAGAGATCATCTTAAAATGCTACCGTCAATCAAAGCAAGAAAAGATGCATAAAGGATAAACATCACATGCAATCAATATAAGTGATATGATATGGCCATCATCATCATCATCTTGTGCTTGTGATCTCCATCTCCGAAACACCGTCGTGATCACCATCGTTACCGGCGCGACACCTTGATCTCCATCGTAGCATCATTGTCGTTACGCCATCTATTGCTTCTATGACTATCGCTACCACTTAGTGATAAAGTAAAGCAATTACAGGGCGCTTGCATTTCATACAATAAAGCGAAAACCATATGGCTCCTACCAGTTGCCGATAACTTAGGTTACAAAACATGATCATCTCATATAATAAAATATAGCATCATGTCTTGACCATATCACATCACAACATGCCCTGAAAAAACAAGTTAGACGTCCTCTACTTTGTTGTTGCAAATTTTACGTGGCTGTTACGGGCTGAGCAAGAACCGTTCTTACCTACGCATCAAAACCACAACGATAGTTCGTCAAGTTAGTGTTGTTTTAACCTTCGCAAGGTCCGGACGTAGCCACACTCGGTTCAACTAAAGTTGGAGAAATAGACATCCGCCAGCCACCTGTGTGCAAAGCACGTCGGTAGAACCAGTCTCGCGTAAGCGTACGCGTAATGTCGGTCCGGGCCGCTTCATCCAACAATACCGCCAAACCAAAGTATGACATGCTGGTAAGCAGTATGACTTGTATCGCCCACAACTGACTTGTTTCTACTCGTGCAAATAACATCTACGCATAAAACCTGGCTCGGATGCCACTGTTGGGGAACGTAGTAATTTCAAAAAAATTCCTACGCACAGGCAAGATCATGGTGATGCATAGCAACAAGAGGGGAGAGTGTTGTCCACATACCCTCGTAGACGGAAAGCGGAAGCGTTAGAACAACGCGGTTGATTTAGTTGTACGTCTTCACGGTCCGACCGATCAAGCACCAAAATTACGACACCTCTGAGTTCTAGCACACGTTCAGCTCGATGACGATCCCCATACTTCGATCCAGCAGAATGTCGGGGAAGAGTTCCATCAGCACGACGGCGTCGTGACGATCTTGATGTTATACCATCACAGGGCTTTGCCTAAGCACCGCTACAATATTATCGAGGAGGACTATGGTGGAGGGGGGCACCGCACACGGCTAAGAGATCAAGAGATCAATTGTTGTCTCTATGGGGTGCCCCCCTCCTCCGTATATAAAGGAGTGGAGGAGGGGGCCGGCCAAGGGGGGTGGCGCACCCTAGGGGGGAGTCCAACCCCCACCGGGAGTAGGACTCCCCCTTTCTTATTAGGAGAGGGAGAGGGAAGGAAGAGGAGGGAGGGAGGAAGGAAAGGGGGGCCTTCCCAATTCGGATTGGGCTTGGGGGGGGGGGGGGCGCCCCCTCCTTTGCTCCTCTCCTCTCCTTTCCACTAAGGCCCAATAAGGCCCATATACCTCCCGGGGGTTCCGATAACCTCCCGGAGCTCCGGTATTGTCCCAATCTCACCCGGAACCTTTCTGGTGTCCAAATATAGTCGTCCAATATATCGGTCTTTATGTCTCGACCATTTCAAGAATTCTCCTCATGTCCGTGATCACATCCGGGTCTCCGAACAAACTTCGGTACATCAAAACTCATAAACTCATAATATAACTGTCATCGAAACCTTAAGCGTGCGGACCCTACCGATTCGAGAACTATGTAGACATGACCGAGAACCGTTTCCAGTCAATAACCAATAGCGGAACCTGGATGCTCATATTGGCTCCTACATATTCTACGAAGATCTTTATCGGTCAAACCGCATAACAACTTACGTTGTTCCTTTGTCATCGGTATGTTACTTGCCCGAGATTTGATCGTCGGTATCTCAATACCTAGTTCAATCTCGTTACCGACAATTCTCTTTAGTCGGTGCGTAATGCATCATTCCGTAACTAACTCATTAGCTACATTGCTTGCAAGGCTTTATAGTGATGTGCATTACCGAGAGGGCCCAGAGATACCTCTCCGACAATCGGAGTGACAAAACATAATCTCGAAATACGCCAACTCAACATGTACCTTTGGAAACACCTGTAGAGCTCCTTTATAATCACCCAGTTACGTTGTGACGTTTGGTAGCACACAAAGTGTTCCTCCGGTAAATGGGAGTTGCATAATCTCATAGTTGAAGAAACATGTATAAGTCATGAAGAAAGCAATAGCAATATACTAAACGGTCAAGTGCTAAGCTAACGGAATGGGTCATGTCAATCACATCATTCTCCTAATGATGTGATCCCGTTAATCAAATGACAATACATGTCTATGGTTAGGAAACATAATCATCTTTGATTAATGAGCTAGTCAAGTAGAGGCATACTAGTGACATTAAGTTTGTCTATGTATTCACACATGTATCATGTTTCCGGTTAATACAATTCTAGCATGAATAATAAACATTTATCATGATATGAGGAAATAAATATTAACTTTATTATTGCCTCTAGGGCATATTTCCTTCAATTTCGGCTCCTTGTGTATCTTTTAGTGAGGGGGAGTGTCCATATATATATATTTGAGAGAGGAAGAATGCCGATTGTTGAGTTTCTTGGTATAGTTCCCTTATTTTTAATTAATGTTTCAACTATGAACATAAGAAATGTCTGACGACGAAAAGGAATTAGGTATGTGTGAATACTGCGAAGACGAGCGCGGTCTGTCTGACAGGCCTCACCTAGTTGGTGGTAGGCGCTTCAGCATCAAGCTGGATGACACCTTCGAAGTGGATACAGTAAGGCACAACGACAAGTCTTTTTTCGTAATTAAGCATGACTTTTGCTTCTTTTGCTTCAACTTATAATTTTAATTTTTTTACTATTCTACTGGCGTATCCCCTGCCATGCAAGAATGTATGTCTTGGATAAGATTTGTTTCAGTTAGTATGGAAACTATGGAGGTAAAAAGAGTTAACTTGAGGACCGAGCATGGTTATTGTTTTGCCGCAAAATTATACAATTCAGACACCTACACCCATTTTGAATGCAAACAATGGAGAGCACTATGCAAGACTTATGCATTTGAGCCTGATATGCTTATCACCTTTTATATCCGTCCGGAAGATGATATTGAAGATAATATCGACATCTGGGTCGATGTGCAGACGCCTCCAGTTCTACCATTATGTGAGTTTCTCAACCATATTTATGTCTTGGATATTGTTTATTCAAAAATAGTTGACAATTAATTTCTATTGACAGCATATTTCCATTGAAGCAAATATGTCCTGTGCTTGGTAGACATGACTTACTACTGTCCCGGGGCTGAACTAAACTGCGAGGAGATAAGTCACTATGTTTCATGGCTTGAGGATCTTCATACTGTCAAGAGAAATTATTTTCCTGAACTTGAAAATCTTAGTACTAAAACGTGCAACCAATAGTGTTCGTACTGAACTACAGCCACATCTATTTAGGAAAGATGATAAGATTTTTACTAATTGTCCCCAGTGCATCTTTTGCATACATTATTTTTAAGCTAAACTTTATTGCTAAGTCTGTTACTACAATGTTATTCAACAAGGACTCCCAATGATAGTTGTGCCTCAGTGGATCGAGGCTAAAGGTCGCATGTCCATGGTTAGCATACGACCAAGACATCCTACATTGCACATGAGTGCATTCAGGATTTTTAAAAGCGAGCAAGTCTTAATAGTCAAAGACTGGAACAAAATTGTGAAGGATCGCAGAGAAGTACTAGGGGACAGCAATCAGAAGCGTAACCCACAATTAGGAGACAGGTTCATCTGCATGCTACAATATGATGAATCAAGAGTGCTACACATGTTCTATGCTATTTTACCTGAGAGAGAGCAGCAGGAGCGATTAGCTACCTAGAATGAGTGTTGATGGTGATGAGTATGATGATTATTATTAGCTAGTGTTGGTGGTGATTAGATAGTTACACTATGACTATGATGATTAAATAGTGTTGGTGGTAAACTATGATGATTATTAGCTAGTGTTGTTGGTGATGATATGATGCAAGAGTTTTTATAGTAACTAGATGATACCCCGTGCGTTGCCGCGGGATCTCTTTGCTGACAATAGAAGGAACATAGAAAACTTAATAGAACCGCAAATCAGCACTTTACATTCTAAGGTAAACAATTCACCGATAGTAGATTGTGTCTTGTGGGTGTATGGCCAGAGTATAGATATCAACATTTGATCCTATTGTATGACCAATGATTGAGTGTCAACAGGAATTCTGTGAAGTGCACTAAAGTAGTGTACCGAAATATCAAAACATGGAACAGTGCCTTGATACTAAGAAAGACTTATTATACTTTTTTTCCTTTGAGTTATGGGAGTAGATTTTCAATCCCCATTGATTAAGAATAACAACTTGTTTGGCTTCATAACTTCTCACAGTATAAACAAAAGCAAAAGTGGACTTTGTCTGAATCGGTTAGTAAAATATGGACCAATGAGTGGAGACCTTATAAATAGCAGACTGGGATTAAACATGCTCACAAACATAGCATCTCTGGAGGTGAAAAGATTAATAAGGCGAGTGACTGGACAACTCAGAAGATATTTGACACACATGAACTGAAAGATATTCGGAACAATTCTGGGAGCCTATGTCCATTGTTGTCCATCCAGTACAATTGTTATTTTTTCATGGGAATGTGCGGTAGTTTTTGGAATAGAGACTGTTTGAGGATACATTGGTTGGTTGAAAACACAAATAAGATAACATGTGTTAAATATTGTACTTTTCACAACCGATGAAGAAACCTCTCTGTTGAAAAATATCAGTTTTGTCAAATCTCCCTTTTGTATCATAATGCATAGCCTGCAAAGGTATATTTGAGACTAATTTAGGAATACAAAATATCATTACTAATCATAGGTAAATACATCAAATATATGAAGGGCATATAGCCACAAGTCATCATTCAACGGTATATGTATTGTAAATAAAAAAGACATCACTCCAGCTATTCCCATAGAACTTTTCTATCTTCGAATATGTGGAGAGCATACCTCATACTTCCATGAACCATATCTGCAGCTTACGCTTGTGTATTAATTAAGAACTATTCCCTCCGTTCCTAAATATTTGTCTTTGTAGAGATATCAAATGGACTACCACATACGGATGTATATAGACATATTTTACAGTGTGAACTCACTCATTTTGCTCCGTATGTAGTCACTTGTTAAAATATCTAGAAAGACAAATATTTAGGAACGGAGGGAGTACATGTGTAATAAACATTCATATGATCAAACAGTTAGGAAATCAAAAAAAAAATCCAACCACGTACAACGAAAAGCCATTTCATAGGGAACATGTGTAGAATAAAAATGGTACTCCCTCCGTCCGAAAATACTTGTCATCAAAATGGACAAAAAAGGATGTACCTGAAACTAAAATACATCTAGATACATCCCTTTTTATTTATTTTGATGACAAGTATTTCCGGACGGAGGGAGTAGTAATTTATTTTTTGATGGATCTCTAACAATGTCTGCCTGAAACAACATGCAGAGAAGTATAGGTCCACGAAAGCGTAGTTATCCTGTCTGGGTCTGTAACAATGGCTATCCTGCAAATTCGCCGTGCAGGTTGGGGAAGATGAACGTGCATGCTGCAGTTACAAATTCTTGCAAAAAACAAACTCAATTTGAAACTGTAGTCAAATAGGTGTGTACGGGAAAAATTGACCGCTTCCTCGTAGACAGGGGCGATGTACACCAGCCTGGGTGGCTCCTTCTCGTGGCTCACTTTAAAGAGATAATGAACCTGAAGCTAAAACGATGGACCTGTAGAGCAGTTTCAATAGAGGAATTTAATTGTGGTGTAGAACTGTTTCCGATCAAGGTAGGAGGGAAACGAAGGGAAAAGATCTGTAATTTGTTAATAATTGCCGTTGCTATTTACTCGGATTCCTATATGCACTTGTGTTTATTAAAAGCCATAGTGAAAAGCTAAGTGGGGGTGATGAAAAACTGGTGCAGGACGCACTGGAGTAGGATTATTTTCTCAATCAGTCGATGGGTTATGGCTGGAAGGGAAGCTAGCGAGGGTTGATTCGATCGTTTATGTGCAGTTAGTATGACGTTTTTTATTGAGAACAAAATACTGAAGACAGAAAAATCCTGAAGAACTGAGCGACGTACTCAGGAAGTTTGCGACCCTTGACGCAAGCCCATGATGGATACACAGGAACATGACTTCTTACTAACTAGATCGGCAACGCGCCTTGGCGCGAGGGTGCCGGTCCTAACCTTTTGTCAAGCAGGTAATGCTAAATCAGTAAGAAGCACGCCCTGAAGTATGTAATCAATACACGGTTCAACACCAAAAGCAATGCAAATCTTTAACCTCGTGAATTTTCCAATCAAAGTACATATCACAGAGTACAATTGAGGCACATCAAGCTCGGCACAAAGGAATAGGCCAAGTAATGTTTAATAGATCAGGCTTAAGTAGCACATAGGGTAGCAAGACAGTACAAAATATTGAAAGCGAAGCATTTACACACAAGGCTAGTGACAATCAGATAGCAGTCCTTCGCCAAGGATGGTTGAAATTCCTCGTCGCTCAAAGAAAAGGTCGCTCAAAGAAAAGTTGAGTAGCATTGGCCTGAAAGTGAAGAAAAAAACATTATTCCTGTAGAAGATATCTCAACATTTTTACAACAATAGACATCTACGGTGACCAAAAAGGAACTATCAAGAAAGCAAGATTAGTAAGCTGACATCAAGCAACATATTCCTAGAAACATTTAGCAAGATTAGTAAACTGACATTCTGTAGACCAAGGAAACATACATATCTTTGACCAACCTAATTCAAAGGAGAATTTCTTTCAACCTTTGACCAACCTGTAGTTATTGTCACTCTTCCATCCACACCTTATAAAAATGAATAGAGGAGTAAAATAACAAAACATGGTGCTTTAGTTAATGCAACAAAATATGAACCCTAACAAACATGAAGGCATAGGATGATGGTTAAGAAAGTCAATAGCAAATAAGTAGTGACAAAGTAGAGATAGCATAGGAATAACCTTTTTTCAGAAATAATTCAACTCTATCGTGAAGCAAGCTATGAACAAAACAAGACCAGACCGTTCATAGTATATACAGTTATTGAAGAGCAAGTATTATATAAAATTTAGAGCTAAGTATCATTAAGGGCTCCTTTAACACAAGCAGAGATAGCATGATCATAATATACATATAAACACGCTGGCAGTAGGAAGCCTCGTTATCCATGCACCCCAGAAGAAGGACATCATCCACACAGATAGGCATCGTTATAGATGACACGAGCAAAAGCACAACTATTACTAACTATTCTTAGGGTTTAATACAAAACAAATCCACCTAAAAAGAGTACTATCATGGATCTAACACTGTATCAAGAAAAGAAAAGGAGAGACATGTACTAACTGGACACTGAAGGCATATCATCTCCTAGGATACTATGGTAAAACTACAACTAAGCTTAAAGTTATACTTTTTTCATAGAATAAGAACTGTAGCAAGATACATGACCTTAGATGATGCACCCTTCTTCTCGCCTGCGGCTGGGCGACAACTACATAATTTCTTGCCTTGCACTGACACTACAAATAGTAACCTATTCAGGAACTAAAATAAATGAATTCCTTACCTACTGCATTTTGTGAACCAAAATAAGTGGGACCATATCTAGAGTATCATTTTGGCAGAATCATTTACCTATGCATGACTACATCATCTTTATGTGGGCCTTGCTACAACATGTGGTGATTGTTCTGCACATAAAACAATCTATCAGAAAAAGATTATTTCTTCCTCTATAAAATTTGTCTAAATAAAGTACACAAAATATAAGCACATTTATATACTTGTGTTGTCCTACAAATTTAACTAAGCAAAGCAATGAGTGTAGGAATCTAAATTGCAATCTACACCATATTAATACACAACCAAACAGTACTGGAACCAAAAGATCAGCAATATATATGTGGATACAAACAATATATAGAAATGCAGTGTAAGCCATACCACTATGCAAAACAGTACTAACTAAAAGATCAATAATGTATGATAATGTTCCTTGTTTATTGCTAAGAAAAACTTCTCGAGTATGCATGACTCTTGAGATAGGACATAAATTAAGAGTGTTTCTACCACCACTATCGAGACATCCATGTTTTGTTTTTGAACTCAGAGGATGCAAGGAAGTGAGATTAATTCTATCCAAGACGAACATGCACTCATGTTCCAGTCTATTAGTATAATTGTCCATCGGAAATGTTAGCTGCAACAAACAAAAAGCCTGATTAGTAGATTCACCGTAACAATTTTATGTTTGTTCACCTGGAATAACGCATCTCATATGAAAACAGCAGGCCCCTGATACTCCATCACACAAATAGAGTGAACAAATAAAGGAGCAAGCATTCACATAGTCAGAACAGTTTATCACAAAGTACAGCCAAAGGGTGTGGCTTACCTTATGAATGAACCAAACGGCACCAACAGTACCAATCAGCCTCCAACAGCACAAAGGGCCTCAACGTTTCACCTCCAAACTGAAACAAACAAGCAAGCAGAAAGCAAGTTATGTTATACTGACACAAACAGTATATGGCTGTAGTTTAACTCAGCACCACGTATCAGAAAATATCGAAATAGTAAGTTATGTTATGCTAAGCTCAAAAGCATGCATTGATGCTTACCTAATGTCTTGGACGGATCCACCGACAGACCGTTCTTTCCTTCAGGTACTCCCATTTTCTCAACCAGGACCTACAAGAAACCAACCAACAAATTAATCATCATGGAAGCCTAAGAATGGAATGTCTTCCAACATCAATACTGTCTGAATTTGGACTGACACAACCAAAACTCTAGTGATAACTGTATCCTAAACTGTTCAGTTGTGGACCAAGTAAGCACCACCATATTTAACATACTATGAAATTCAAGAAAACTGAGAATAGCATGAACTGTATCAATCCTCACCTTTAAAGCAGCCTCGGTCGGCATTCCAGTGGAAACATACTGGTTTGAATAATGTGAGACACTGGCATCATTGCACACAGCGGCAACCTTCGCAATCATCTCAAGATTTGCATCCATCCTCCCTGCAGGCCAGTAGTAAATTTTTCCATCACGGGGATCATGCGACGTGCCGTCCACCTTCAGCTCCTAACTTTCCATGGGGCATCACCGATCACAGCGAGCTTTGAGACTGACATCTGGTTGGTGGTCAGTGTCCGAGTCTTGTCAGAGCAAATCACTGTGGTGCAGCCCGGAGTCTCCACACTTGGCAGCTTTCTCACGAGCGCATTCTTGGCGGCCATCTTCCTGGTTCCGAGGGCGAGGCATGTGGTGATCACGGCAGGCAATCCTTCGGGTATGGCGGCGACGGCAAGCGCCACGGCGATCTCAAAGTAGTATTTGCACTTCTCAAACGAAAAGCGTATGTTCCTGGGCACCCATCCGTCGAGCTTGAAGGTCAAGAAGTACTTGACAATGATGAGCAACACGAGGATGCATATGAGGCCGATGATCTTGGTGAGTGCCTCGCCAAACTCGTTGAGCTTCTTCTTGAGCGGCGTGTTGTCGTCCTCCTGTGACAGCCAACCGAACCACTATCTGCAGAAAGGCAAGGCCAAACCACACCAAGACCTGTACCTGAAAAGAAAATTAGGCAGCACACAAACAAAATAGTGTCAATCGAGTGAAGAAAAAGGAAGAAAAAACAAAATATGGAAGAACAAAAAGAAAAACATACTGGAAAGCTAAATCCCCTTCTTAATCAGGTAAACTGATTGGCCACTCTGTTCATGAGCCCACCCTGACAATTTATCAAACACCAATCATGCAATACATTCATGCTGAACCAGGAGGTGCCGCATCAGTGGCAAGAACCAGGGTCCAGGGCTGCAAGCTATCCAGACGGTGGCCACCTGCAAGGCAAGATAATGAGAGAGAGAGAGAGAGAGAGAGAGAGAGAGAGAGAGAGAGAGAGAGAGAGAGAGAGAGAGAGAGATTGAGACATACCACCGGTTCTGCGGACGGAGCGTGTGAGTCGATAAGGACTTAGGCGAACGAGAGAAGACCACCAGAGTGGATCTTGCGGATCTCGGTGGCCATCCCGGTGCGCACAACGAGGTAGACGGCGCTGCCATTGACAACGGTGGTGCCCGCGAACACCATGCACTCCTTGGCCTGGATGTCAGCGTCCTCGGCCGGCACGGCATGCACAGTCTTGTTGACGGAGTTGGTCTCACCCGTGAGCGACCCCTGCTCGACACGGAGCGACCCCTGCTCAACGCGGAGCATGGAGGAGATGAGCCTGAGGACACAAATATCGGCGGGCACCTTGTCCCAGATGCGGAGCTGCACGACGGGGACGAGCTCGCGGACGGGGAGGTCGAGCGCCCACTCGCCGTCGCGCCGCACGACAGCGTAGTCGGACTGGATCTGGCGCAGCACCTCGAGCGCCTTCTCAGTGTTGGTCTCCTGCCAGACGCCGACGACGGCGTTGATGACGAGGATGAGGAAGATGACGAGCGGCTCGACGAAGGCCGGGGGCCGCGGCGATGGAGGTGGCGCGCTCCGCCTGGATCTCCTCCTCCGCTCCGACCATGGAAGCGCCCTCTGCGGGGTCGGAGCAGGAGGGCTCGGGAGCCGATGACGCGCCCTGAGACGCGAGCGGCAACGACGTCGGCGGCGCGATGGCAGGGGGTGTGCGGCGGCTTGGAGAGGAGATCGAGAGAGGGAGAGAGAAGGGCGGGGGAGGGGGAGAATGGGAGGACGAAGAGGCCGCTGTCCTCATCTCATCCACCGACAGGCCAACCAGCGACGGCCACGCACGAGGCCCGGACGCGAAAAGACCAAACTACCCTCGGCGGGAGCAAGATATTACGTGCGGTGGCGCGAGATCTATCCCCCGCCGACGCGCGCGACGGGGCGACCGGGCCAGAACCAAGCCGCGGTCGCTGACAACTGAGCCCCACCAGCGGACGGACCCACACGGCAGCGACTTTAGACGGTAAGAACGCAGTAAAAACGAGCGGGGGAGGCGCCAGCAGCAGTTTTTTTGATCCAATTTCGATCCGACGGCGCAGATTCCTCCACCTCTCGATCCAACGGACGAAAACGCATCAAGGGAGAGATCCAACGGCTGAAAAGCTCAAATCGCTGAGGAGCCTCCTGCATCCCTCCCTCTCATATTTCTGGATAAGCAGGAGCTCAGCTGAAGAATGGCTACCATTCCGGCAGGTGCAGGTGGCTCAGTATCCGCAGATACATCACCTCCGCCTGTTCGACCAAGCAAAAAATCCATCAGTCATCACAAAATCAATGAATCAACCAACAATCTGTGGTTGATGACTGGGCTCTAAATGGCACCGAATAACGGCAGACATACCAGCAACTTGTGGAGGTGCCACTGGATGTCGTTGTTGTCGAAGCTGAGCTACTTGATGGCAACCTGCTGCTGGCGAGGCCGAGGCAGAGGCCGCCTTCGATGGATACCATGTCGATGGGGTCGAAGCCGACCTCACTGAGGAAGATGGAGGTGGATTTGTGACGGACTTGAGCTCGTCCAGGTGATGGCTTGCAGCCTTGTCATCGCTAGCATCTGCGAAAGGTCCTCCAAAGACAGAAACCGCAGGTTCTTCCCTGAGCGCCGCTGCCGCACCGGCCCTGGCCTAGGCCGCACCTCCTGCTCCATCATAGCGCACGGCCGCCGCCGCCCTATCTGAAGCACGCGATGAGGCCCATGAATACGGACCGCCAGCTCAGGAGAACCTTCAAGCCACGTACTCAGGAACCACACCGAGACGGGGAACATATCCCGAGCGAACCCCGGGGAATTGCAGAGGGGAGCCAAGTCAGCGGTCCTACCGGAGGGGAGTGAGATGGGATCTCGACCACCCCGGAATGTACATAGGAGAAAGGAGGTCGATGGGCTCAGCTGAATCGAGGGAGAGAGACAGCCATTCTGTACTCTAGTTTTATACGCTGGGCAACCTTGGGTGGGTTTCTGCCTTGATTGACCCGTCAGTTACAGGTCGCAGAAGAGGAAGGGACCGCTCTTTTCGGTGACCGTGGGATCAGCTGCGTGCAGGCGTGCAGCCGAAGAGATGAAACACAAGGATGAGAAGAGATCAGATGGTTGCAGGTGGCTAGGCTATATTGAATCAACGCCTAAAACAATTATGATGACCCACTCAGATTGGAAACGACTTGTTGATTTTTCTCTGCTGAGGTGGAGGCTGCATGTTGAGAGAAAGCTGATGTGGCATCATTGCTGGTGTGGATGGTGTGCATGTAGAGAGAATTGCTAGTAGTGGGGATCAACTTCTTAAGAATGTAAGATATGATGATGATGAGGATGATGAGTTATTATATCACTAGGTGAAAGAACCGCGGATTAGTTTCAAGTGGATGGATCCTAAGTGATCAAGTCATGGATTATCATGATAATTTATGACTTGGTCACTTAGGATCCATTCATTTTAAATTAATCCGTGGTTCTTTCACCTAATGATTTAATAACTCATTATAATGTAAAAACAATCTCTAAATTACTATTATATGGAAACTTATATAAAGGTGTATGAATACGATCTAAAATATAAAAAAATAGAATATGGAATAATAGTAGTAGCGCGGGCAGTGAGACGCGCTACTAGTAATTACCAGTAGCGGCTGTTGAAGTACGCGCTACTACTAAGTAGATATACCAGTAGCGCGTGTCAACAAGCGCTACTGCTAACCTTTAGCTGTAGCACCGTATCAGTAGCGCGGTTACCCGCGCTACTGATAGGCCAAAAACTCATGCTACTGCTAGCCTTTTCCCTAGTAGTGTTGAGAAAACCGAGAAAGAAACAAACTAAGATTAAGAAAAATGAAAACCAGTGAAAACCATGAAAGAAATGAAGAAAAGCAGTTAAAACAAAGGAAAGCGGGTCACGATTTTTCAACCTAGGTGGACGCCTCAAACGGGCCTCAAACGCTCGGGCTGACCGGCACCCTCATATCCAGCTCAAATATGGGGCTGGGGGCGCCAGCCAAGACGGACCCGGCCCATGCTTGCCCACCCGACCCCACATATATTCGTCCCCATCTGCTGGCCAGATCAAACCCTAGCCACTTTCCTCCACTCCCCTCCCCTCCGCCACCCGAGCTCACATCCATCGGGAACGGGCGGCCCGCCATGGGAAGGAGAGGATAAGGGCCGCCGAGGCCCGTATCGTGGCGGAAATGGTGGAGGCGGAGGTGGCTAATGCGGTGGCGCAGGCAGCCATAGAGGAGGAAGCCATCCACGCACGCATTGTGAAGAAACGACAGCGGAGGAACACGTTCGCCCTCGCTCGAGAGCAGAATCGGGCGGTACGTGCTATTGTCGGACTGCCACCGAAGGAGGAGAAGGCACAGATATGGTGGACCCATTATTATTAAAGAAGACACATGTTAGTTGTACATAACATGTATGCATCTCTCGGGTATGCACTCCCTTACCACTGCGTCTCTGGGTCATCATCTCGACTGCTTGATGCACATCCGTATGCGGCACTGATGCCATAACCACTTGTCAAGGGGTAATGTCTATGGGGAGGCTGCTTCTTCTGCTCACCCCATGCACATATGCTTCTCCGGCAGCAACGGCAGCACGTGTGGCCAACAATTCAAAATGACACCTTACACCTCAAGTGCCATTTGTTATGTTTCTTCTCGATTCCTGTCAACTGTGAAATAGAAATTTGCAAATGCAAGTAATTTATCCTCTTGGTTTGAAATAAAATCATCTCCAGCTAGATTTTTATTTGTAAAAATGAATGTGTGGGCATATCATGTACTAGCATAGTATCAAAATTATATGCTTCCACGGTATGTCGTATACATTGCGATCAGTTGCTTCATGACGATTTGTTGCTTCTTTATTATATACATGTAGGTCGCAGCCACAATATGCTTCTTAATTTAGCAAATATTTGATATGTTTCAACTTCTTTGCAATTTTAATGTGAAATTTAATAGTTCTGGTGTGTCTCATCAAGTTATTATTTCTTGTTAACATTGCTCCAACTTTTATTTACTCCATATATTTCAGTCGTAGTGAATTATGGTTTCAACCACTATCGGTGCATGTTTCTGTTAATGTATAATGAAAGTAGTTTTGACTACTGCTGACCCATGTTTCTTTTATTGTATACTCATAACTAATTGCATGCTTCAACCACTACAACAATGTGTTCCAATCACTGTTAACATTGCTTCTCGTAGTGATACTGTATTGTATAATCATTTTGTTTCTTCTAGTATATTTTGTTTCAAGCACCAACAACGTGTGATTCTGATGTTTTGTGCAGACATTTTTCTACAACTTATTTCAACATTGCTTCTACCTTTCCTACACAGTGTCAATGATGTTGCAATCACATTGATTGTGCTTTCGACGGAACACGCGTCGTTCTATCTTGGGTGGATGTCTTGTCAAGGTAGGGAGAGGCCAAATAGAACTTATTCCACCATGCCATTGAAGCCACCTCGTCGATGTTGCCGTAGAAACAAAACCAAGGGAAAAGAAATATTAAAACGGACAGGTCCCAACACCTCTTGCCACCGACGAGGTCGCCATATGGGGTGGAGGAGGAGACCGAGACGATGACATGGAGGAGACCTTAGGCGGCAGCGTCTAGGGTTTGGAATAGTTCGCCAACTATCTTCTTAATTAATGGATGAAGCAAATCTTTTGCCTCCGTTTCAAAAAACAATTACTCTGATGTTTCCATCGCCACTTTAATTGCCAAGTATTATAACCATCCTAGGTTCCAAGTTGATGAAGAGAAATTCAAATTTTCAAATATTGTGATACTATTTAAGAAACAAATGAGCAATTCAATTTTTACTCAAATTCAGTAGAAAAATATTTGGGGCACCATTGAGATTGTCAGGAATTTGCTATCTTTAAAAAGAGTCAACTTTTGTTGGGAAAGCCTGTCTGTCCGTGGGTCGAGTTGGGCATAGGGTTGGACTTGTGCGACAGCGACAGCCAGATCACCTTACAACTAAGATGCCATGTGTCCTAGCACCCTTTTGGCCGCGGCAGTGTTGGACTCCTGGCCGCGGGCTACCTCGTAAGCAGAAGGGGCCTGCATCCTGCCGGCTACGTGCACCTTGTTGCAAGGGTGCCGCGTGTACCTTGACACCTTTATCGTCATGTTCCTCGCGACCTCGCCGGTATCTTCGACGGACCATTCGTCCACTTTTATCTCGCAGTTTTTTAATGAAGGGCCGCACCTCTCATTGTTGCCCATCATGAAGGTACTCCTAGAAATTTAAGAGTGATCACGATTTTGATGCTGTACTAATCGATTCTTCGCTGGAAGGGCCGCACCTGTCATTGTTGTCATCTTATACGCAGGCAAGAGTATCGACTCCTCCTCTTGCTCAAAAAGTTTACCACCAAAGAGATAAGTAAAAAATTTAGAACCAATCTACTGTTGTCAAGCTGCAGGAGCATTTTATTTCTCACGGTGCCACAATGCTCTATAAAAGAGTTATGTAAAAGCATCTCCAGTAATTGCCCTATTTTAGGCCAGTAGACGTTTTTAGGACAGTTGGAGGTAAAAAAAACAGCCTCCAACACTGCCCTATCGTAAAAATTTAGGAAAAAAAATCGGCAGCCCTAGAATGCAGCATGCTGTATAACCCTTGGGCGGTTGCCGAAAAATCGTGCCTCCCCCGCCATACCCAACCGCAGCCATTTGGCTCCCGCATGTGGACGAAACTCCACCCCGTCGGCTGACAGAGGTGAATTTTTGCCGCAAAAGGCCACCGCCGTCCGCCCCCGACACCACCGTTCCACTCCGCCACCTCGGACAGCTGCCAAAGGGGCTACCACCCCGCCGATTTTGCATCCGCAGCCCATCCAACTCGGTCTGATTTCAGCCAAGCACCGGAGCGTTGTTGCCCGTATGGCTGTCGTACCTCGGACGCGTCCCTCCAAGGTGGACTAGCGGCCACCAGTGCACCGCTGCTTGCCGCCCGACCGCCGCGACCGAGCAATCGACAACAAGCTTGGGGCGGCATATATGCCTGTACCATTGGCGATTTTCGGCTGCGTAGTCACCTTCCAAACGTCAAAAGGTCCTCCCGTAGTCATTTTCACCTCGACCCCTCTGTCATCTAGCAACCAACGACCCACCTGCCAGTTATCTCCTCCTCACCCACAAGGTGTTTGATGGAATTCCTACCAAGGTAAAAAGTCGCTTGCGTTTTTTTATGTGCACTTGTTAGAATTAGTTTGATAGAGAGTTTCCTATTGTAGATGAGTTCGTATGACTCAAAATATTGTGATGATGAGAAATATGACATGACCGAGAAGGAAGATATTTCTATGGTCTTGTTGCAGCACAAGAACAATAGGCAAAGGCATGGCAGTTTCATTTTTGGCCGTCAGTTTTTACAGAGAAAATGGAAAGATGCGGACAATAGATTGATGCACAACTACTTTGGCCCAAATCCTCATTATCCAGAGATGTAATTTCAATGCCGGTTTAGGATTTCTATAGACCTGTTTATTCACATTTGCAATTCTTTGAAGCAACATGGTCGGTCTTTCAAGCAAAGGAGGAATTGCACCGGATTGCTTGGACATAGCACAGAGCAAAAGGTCGCTGCCGCATTGCGCATGATGGCCTATAGTGTTCCGGCAGATTTCGTTGATTATAACTTGGCAATGAGAGAGAGCACCTGAATCTTCTTAGTCAAACAATTTGTGAAGGCGGTGGTGAAACCAATGCTCAGGAGACGACAAGACCATTGGAGATGAACAAGACCCCTGAGTTCTCGGATATTGTTGGCTCCATTGATTGCATGCACTGCAAGTGGAAAACTGCCCTGTAGCATGGCATTCCTAGTTCAAAGGACGCAACAAGGATGCTACTAGCATTCTTTAGGCCGTGGCCGATCAGAAGAAATTTGGCAGGCCTATTTGGGATGCCTGGATCTGACAATGATATCAATGCATGTGCTGCTCCGATCACCTCTCTTTACAAAGTTAGCCAATGGAGAGCTACCACCGGTGAAATTCCAAGCAAATGGTCGCACATACAACTATGGGTATTAGCTTGTGGTTGGGATTTATCCGGAGTGGGGGTACTTTGTAAACCAAATGTCGAAACCCCAAGGGAAGAAAGAACTTTTCTTTCATAATGCTCAAGCGGCTGCTAGAAAATGTGAGATTTTTTTTTTGATTTGTAATCCCAATTTGCTATTTGCAAGGACCGTCTAGGTTTTGGGATCAAGCTATCCTTTGGTACATCATCACAACCTGCTTGATCTTGCACAAATATGATCATTGAGAATGCATGTGGACAAGGTTTGAACTACAATGTCTATGACCTCATGGGACGATACGTGTGGCCGAGTCAGAGACAAGACCGGCTATGTTGCTTTCTTGAGGTCTACAATGACATTCGAGATGCCATTAAATATGAATATCTTCAAAAAGATGTCATGTAGGAGTGGTGAGCATTGCATGGGCAACAATGGACCAAGTTTTATATCTTTGTTTGTTGATTTGTGTGATCAACGTTGTTGTATTGTGTGCTAAACTTTGTTGTTGAGCTTGATGAACAATTTACGTTAGGGATTTGATGAAGTATGTAATAATTTGTAGTTTGTTTTGCATTCATTTGAGATGTGTTTGGTATTTTGTATGCGCAATATGAATGAATAGAGATGAAAATTATACATACAGCTATCCGTTTATAGGGCAACTGTTGGAGACGACACTTTGTACTGCCAAAAAATGTACTTTTTGATGCCCTAAATTTTATTCCAAGCTTAAAATTCTAAAATAGGGGAACCTATTGGAGATGCTAAAGTCGTAACGAGATACAAAGAATCGAAATAAAAGTGAGGCCGACTCTAGGTTATGGTGTAGCTCGTTCAGATGGGGAATTAAGATTGCAAGTTGTCCGCCAACTATCACTCAGCTACAACTAATGTAGTGTTCCTAGCACGAATTCGGATCCATGGATATCCATCCATTGCCGTTTATTTCTGCGTCGGATAAATATTTGCTTCTCTCCTGGTGACTCCCATTCATATGTGTTCGCAACTTCAATTCTATTTCCTATTCATATTTATTATAGTAAACTATTCAAATCAAAGAATTGTGATGTGGAATGATGTGGGTGAAGGAGAGGTGGTTGAGTTTGCATGCTGGTGAGTCAAGTGAACACCGGGTATGTAGTATATATGTAGAGGAAGCGAAGAGGCCTCCAAACTGAAAGAATTGTGTCTATATCTCTGAAGGTGGGTTGACATTTATTAGCCTTATTTCCATCTTATAAACCTCTAACAATACATTTATCGCTAAGACGACGGAATGGAATTAAGCTTGTGGAGAGAACTATTTCACGCTTTGACTGAAAAGCTAGAAACACATAACAAAAATGTATAATGATTTCCACATGGACCAGTTCACTCGTTAACTAGAATGACAATTATTTTTTGTGAAGATTTAGTAAAGGAAAATGTTGATACTATTAGTTTCACTGTAATACTAAACCAAGTAAGTGCACACATGCAGAAGATTTTGTCGTCAGTTGAGGTACCATTATGTATGATCAGATAGCGCACTAGCTCTACCTGCTCGTGTGTACAGTGTCATGATACTCTGGTGTTGCCATAATCACTTTAATTACTAAGTATTAGAACCATCCCACACTCAAAGTTGATGCGAAGAACTAATTCAAATATTCATATATACCTACAAGCTACAAAAAACAAGTCAGAGTTTTTTTAGATATTTTAATGCTAAGAAACAAGTGAGCCATTTAATTTCCGCTTATATTTAGGAAATAAGTTGAGGAAGAATTGAGATTGTTAGGAGCATGCTAATTGTCCTGAAATAGATTAGATCTTGTTCCAAAATTTAGTTTGTCTATGTATTGAGTTGGGGAGCGGCCCAAAATTTTCTCCCCTAGCTAGCGTCCTAGTTTCTACTTGCTCATCAGACTTGTGTTGTTAGGCCGACTAATTTCCCATATGCGGTTCTCTCGGTTCCTTTTCTGATAAAAAAAATCATTTTATTGATTCAAACCTTGCATCAAGCTCGATGGTACCTGCACCTCATCATATTTGATATCCCTCGGAGAGCATGACCACCGGAAGTTCAAGTTGGAGAAACCAAAGCATGGATACCATGAGGCCAAGTTAGTTCCAGGGATATGATTGCTAATTTTGTGCAATACTTGTGCCTCTGTTGTCTGCAACTACAACAAAATGGTGATCATGATTGGATCCATGAAGGCAATCGCTCATATCTTCCTCCGTGAAAGGACCGGAGGGATCCACAACATGAGGGATGTGTAACACCCAAGCAATGGCCCATCGGCGATGGAAACGGGTGGTCTTCCTAAGTGTCTACTTCCTAATGTCTCTCAATCTTAATTAAAGTTAGAATTTCTTCAGTATATTTCTGGTATTATGTAATGCAAGTGTTTTTTTAGCTTAACTATTCTTGTCTTGCTAGACTGGTTTGTGGACAAAGGTAATGAAGCTGGTCAAGCATATATATGGAGGTAGGTGCTGAAGCTGCTAGTACAAAGTACATGTTAAATGCAGGGCTAGCTAGCTCAGACCAAACTAGCAAAATGTTACTAAATACAGGGCACAATATATATGGTTTTAGGAAACCTTTATCAAATGTACTCTTGTGGAAAGAAACATGGCATAACAAATTGAAGACTACTGTCAAACTGCATCATTTGGACGAGTGCTTTATAATATAAAAGCATGGAAAAATCCTGTTACGAGAAATATATTCTTGCAGGGTTATTAGTGTTTGGGCAAATGGTCCAGCTTTGCTAATAAATTCCAGAAAGAATATTAAGAGTGGAAGGACTTCAAACACATGCAAATAAAGTTTGGTGATAAAACCAGCATTACAAGGTCCTTTAAAGTCATCATTTATGATTCCTCGGGTGTTCCATCGTAGCTAGCTTTGTTTCTAGCTACATCTTTTCTTCAATTTTTTTATCTCGTGCTTAGTTTACTTTTGCAATAATTTGTCGATGCACGAACATACATTACTCTTCTCTTTGCAATAAACATTAAATCGGATATTGGGTCGAAGCTATTACAACATACTTTCCCATTCAATTATTATATATATATAAGATAGCCTTAACTACAAAAACTACATGAAAACCAGATACGTACTAAAATTTCATAAGAAATTATTTTGTATTCAGGATTGATGCTCTTTAAACAAGCATGTGCATTTGGATATCATACTCAACAAAATTTCGAAGATACAAAATCGATAGCAACAACTAAGTCGTTTATTTTCTAGCTTATAATATGGAGATCAAAGTTAAATCATATTTAAATTGCACAAATAGTGTGAACAAAAGTCATGTATACAATTTACTATTGTCGTCTGTTGCTTGGACGATTTTAGCAATGTCAAGACACAATGTGTGGACATGTAAATGGTCGACCGAACATATTATGATTAGAAATGTTCTGAATGTACATGTCTGTATTGCTTTCAAAAGCAGGTATCGACCATATGATCACTTGGTTATGGAAACATTGGTAAAAATAGCATGGTATGTATACCAATGATATCTCACATCACCTACAACCTTTGCATTTGGCTATTGTGGCACACTCAGGCCTCCTTTTATTCCAACCAAAAATCATAGTGCAATCATGTCGAGAATGCATGTCAGGTTCTTGTATTTGAGAACTTGTGTTGGGTCATCCGTCGTTCCTTGACGGGATATGGACCATCTTCTAAAACATTTGGATCGGAGAAAACTATGGCATAGGCCGAGTTACAATTTTCAACCCTTGTTGGATTTCCCCTTTGTGGAAAGCCCCTTTTACCACCCAAAATCAAGATCTTCGAATGACGGCTCCTCCGTGGCCGTCTTCTATCGAGCGTTGAGGTGTCTAAGCGACATGGTCTAGGTGAAGGTATTTGCCCCTTATGTGGGGTGCCCGAGCCCGGGAGACACATCTTCTTCTCATGTTCCGCTGCCTGCTTCCTATGGATCTACGACCTAAGTGGTATGCCTCAGACCTAGGGGACTTACTGGCTATGCGGACTCTTTGAAACTAGAAGGACGAGAAACCTCTTTTGGTTGGAGTTCTTTGCGATGGCCTATACCTTATGGATGACTTTCACTAGATGGTTAACGAGAAGGTTTTGTTGTGACATGCTACCGAACATGCGCTTAAATTTTTAGCTTTTATGCATGAATGGTGGCCGTTGTTCAGGTAGCGGGACATTGACTTGCTAGTTTGTGTCATGTATTTTCTTCAGATGGCTGACCGCCAGATCTCAAAACACCCCCTTAGCAGTTGGTGCGTCGTCCTCATGGTCCCATGTATCACCTATTATTTAGGTTTTGGGCATGTTTGTGTTGTTGCCCTAGCAGACTATTTTCACTAGGTACATGCTCGAACGACAATAGTTGGAGGGCGCGATCGAGTAGTATGTTAGATGTAGTGTTAGTAGGTTTTCATCCACAGTAAGCGCTTCCACATCAAACACTGGGAGCGGATTTCCTACTAATGCGCCTACTCACAACACTTTCCCCTTCTGCGTTAATGGAAAGGGGTTCGCCTTGTTGGAAAAAGAGAACTTGTGTTCGGCTTTTTTTTTTTATGTTTACACTGCCATGTACGGCTGTTCTTTTTGACTGCCAAAAATGAAAAAAATGAGGTAAAAAGTGGCACAATTAGCTCCGAAGGCATAAAAGGGAGTTCAAGATTGGCATAATCATTCGTGAGTTTGTTGTAAATAACGGAGTTCAAGGTGACTAGAAGTTCTCATGCATGTTGTATTCCGTCTAGGTTGAAGTCTAACACCTCTGGTGCTCTCTTCCTGACCTCAGTCCTTACGACACAGGTCTCCTCTCTCGCCAGTCAACACCAAAGCCATGCACATCACAAACGGCATAGGGAGACGAAGACGAGGAGAAGCTTCTGCACAGAAAACTTACTAGCTTCCCATCATGTTTACCATGAGAGTTCACACTCATTTTAGCTTCCTTTCCAGGGAATGCATCAGGGTTCACCAAACAATTTGTACTTTTCAATCATAGAACCCTGAACGCCCCATGCACATGTAGTTTTTTTATTGATGGTCCATTCACATGTAGTTTGACCCACGTTCTCTAAAATTATTCGGCATCACAGGTTACCCTGGACAGGTTTTCTAATCACTCAGTCACGCTGAACTTCCAACCCCTTTGTCGCTCACCAACCCTCGGTATTTTCGGAGACTAGTATTCACACATATGTTACGATGAACTGCAATCTGTACGCAGAGTCGTCAAATATATATATATATATATATATATATATATATATATATATATATATATATATATATATATATATATATATATACTAGCTGACTGTCCGTGCGTTGCCACGGAGAAGCACAACAATGTTTTATTGTTGTATTTGTCCCGCTTCACCCTTCCCTTTACTGGTTCTATTTCTTCTTGACACACATCTTATTTCGACCAATAACCAGACAAACATTGATCTTCCTTCACTGGTCCGCCACTTCGCTCTAGCTTTGATGTCCTGGTTTAGCTTCACTTGATATAGCTCCATTATAAGATGATAAGCTAACACTTATGGTGTTTGTCACGTGTTCTTTTATGAATTGATAGCGCTCATGTGTATGTGTGTTTTTATGGGCATTTTGGACTAACCAGACCATTCAAATAAATGCTTCCTGTGTTTTCTTTGGACTAACCAGACCATTCAAATAAATGCTTCATGTGTTTTCTCTCTTTCACTCTCACTAAGCATCACAAAATTCTCAGAATAAGTGAATTCATCATTGTGCTCACTTGTGCTCCTGGTTAGCTAAGACCCTAAATGTACTTCCAGTCTGGTCAAATAAGGAGTAGAAAAAACATACTGAATTGGAAAGGGGAAAAATAAATATGGGCGAAGTCTTACTGGAATATGCTGATGATATATGTAAACTGAACACAGTTTGGTCAGTATATGCTTGCTCAGTGAACAAAAATTCGACTATAGAGAGACCTCACACTGGATGCTAAATTACCTACATACCCCAACATATCATGAAGTTTTCTGACCATGTCATTGACATTGAGTAACAAGTCTTTCCTTCAATTTTTAAAATTCAAAAAACTCTGTTGTCTTTGCCCCTTTCTTCAAAGTCCCATATGAAAAACAAGATAAAGCATGAATATGATCTTTCTCATCCTAGGCTACCTCCGTTAGTCCTTATTTGTGCCTCTTGCTTGCAGTAGCTTGAAACATATATGCATATGTACAATAAAAAAATAGCATGTAAACAGAACATATATCTACCCTGTGGTTTTTCATGTCAAAGTTTAAAACACAGCTTATAGATAAAAAAAGGACCATTCACCGTACAATTTTGGGCTTTAAATTTGGCTCAATAGTGCTATGAATTTGGCATTTTGTTTCCCGGGTTCAAATTTCTTGTTGACCTGGGATACTCTAGGGGGAAGATGATGCGTTCATCAGCATGCTCATTTATAGTTCTTTGAAAATAATAAGGAATTAGGCGCTAAAAAAGTAAAGCTTAGATAAATAGCTCCAGCTTCAACTACCAACAGCTAAATATCTGCATATGTTAAAACAACATGCCGTCGTACCTGTCACTGGAGAGGAATTTAGTCCTAATGGATTTTTGTCTGAAGTATGGGCTGGCAGCTCTCCGGTTCCCTCTCTCTAGTGGTTCATATGTACATCAGAGCAACAACAAGCCTGTGATTACTCACTGGCCTCATCTTTACATAGTTCAGAACTCGTACACCTGATAAATTTGTTATGCCTTGTGCTAATTTCTCACCTAGCTACTGAATGTAAACTATCCCTTGTACGGAATGTACATGCTGCTTGGCTCCTATTAATCATTTTATTTCTGATCACGGCGATTCACATGTATACTCTTGTAGAAAGAATATCGAACCCGATTAATTCCATCACAGGTGGGATAGAAGAGGCGATTAAGTATACCTTCCCTCTGCTCTATGACAAGCTCCGTCTCTAGAAGGCCCCTAGTCCGACTTAAACTCTAATGCTTATGCGCTGAGTATAGTAAACCAAATGGAAAGGAAGGCATATCAAGTTGGAAGTTGGAACCGGCAGTTTCACCTAAAAAGTTAGAACCATTATTCAATAAAAAACAACCACGAGAAATTTCAGGAAAAAATGCAAATTAATTCATCACTTTCTTTTTTAGAACTGTAACAAGGGCGCAAGGCAATACCATTGAAATATTTCTTAATTACCAGGTAGAACCATCCGACTGAACATAAAAAAACATGGAGGCACGATGAACCAAAATCCAACTACAACATACAAGTTTTAGGAATATTGCACGGAGGTAATAATGAACTATGTATAAAATAAACAATGAAAAGTAAGGCCATGTCCAATGTAATCGTACCTGCAATTTTGCTAACTTGTGGGATGCCTTATTACTTTTGAGCTCCCTCACATAGAATTCAAGCAGTTTGGCCTTGAGATTCAGATAGTTCTGAAACAGATTGTATGACATCTTACATGGGCATGGACAATATAAGACTTGAGAATCACAATAGAAAATCAGACCTAATTTGGAAACATCACAGCAATAAAAGGTCAGAAATAAGTAAATGTGAGATTGTGTTCCAAAACAGTACAAACAGTACAAGAGGAACCTGTGCTTTTCCCAATATTTGATAAATCTAGGCTCACTGATTTCTTCTTTTATTGTAAAACTCGGAATTGTAAATCTGCTAGCAGAGTACAAGCAAGGAAAATCATGCTCAAGATGCTCACCGTACAGCTGATTGGAGCAATGAGGTTCTCGATACAGTAGTGAAAAGGGGAATGGAAGATCAAAAAAGAATTGCACCAATATCAAGCATGTACTGGCCCTAACCAATAAGCACCATGTGACCATGTGGTCTTTTTCCAATGATTAAACACACCATCAATTGGGCAAAATTTGCATCTCATAATCAGTAAGAAATGCATAGCATATTTTTATCTAATAAGTAGTAATAACACATTGTATCTTTGGAAAATTCATAAGGAGTAACAATATTAAATTAGTGGAGCAGAATGAAAGGGTATCAGTTTATACCTACTGCATATCACTACATAGGTACTACTGATAGTATGACAATACCTGGCGCATTTCCTCGAAGTTCTACCAGCAATCAGTCACTTCCGTCACAATAATCCTCAAGAAAGGCTTCCCATCACCCCGCGATCATAAGCCACAACGAATATTCGTTCTTATTCCACCTATTTGTGCCAAATCTGATCCAAAGATGAATGGACCACCTCTATCTTTATACAGGTATACATGGCATAAACAGAATACTATAGTATTTGGACTGGACTGCCATGACAATATAGTTTGTAAACTATAGAACTGAACTAACAAGTTAAAGTAAACAGCTGAGGTCGGAACTGACCCCGGTATGGAGACAACGACTGCACCTGAGGTCGTGGCATCGTACAATCAGGAAGCCACCAACATGCCAACGGGGCAGCTTCTTTGTCAGGTACAGCGAGATGCTGCTGCAGTGCTGCCATGGCTCGCACTCGCCGTGGCACTGGCGTCGCCACTGTAGCCTGCATTAGTCCGCTTTGCAGGGGCTGCTGCCTTGTAAGCTCACTGGACATGTGCGCCCATGGTCCATCAAGATGTATTAAAAACATCTGTCGCCCTAAGGACCCCACGGCCACTACTACTACCACCCGACAGATGGGCCGCCCTCCCGAACACTCCTCTGTATGGCGCAAAGGATTCAACAGCCGGACGCCGAGGCTGCTTCTATGCGGAGCCGCTGCCATCGTCGCCTGCCCTCGCACGAAGGCTCCAACACCCGCGCTTCGCACAGCGGCTGCAAGCACAACCGGACGACAAAGGCTGTGGTCTGGATGAAACTGGGGAGCGGGGAGGAGAGATCGACGGTGGCATCATCTAGGGCACGGCGAGCGAGGGAGAGAGTTCGCGCACCACCAGAGCGGAGAGCGAGGGATCGGGGCCTCGAGGGTGAGCGGTTCTATTTTTTGGGGGGAAGGTGAGCGATTCAGAGTTCGTGTTGAGGTGGGACGTGGGAGTCAAACGTGGGGCTGCCCCGATGGCATGTGCGGGTAATTTTCATGCGAGGAAGCAGACTCAGCACCCGGTTGAACCATCACGACCTTCGATTCTCCTTTAATAGTATATATATATATATATATATATATATATATACACACACACTAGCAAACATGCCCGTGCGTTAAACAATGTTGTTAACCCAATTTCCCTGAACTTTACATGATTGAATGTTACTGTATAGATTAACCATGATCTGAATAAAGCTAATCGGTGTTACAATGTACCTTCGCCATTATGGGCATTGGAGAGAGCGATATTCTAGCTGGGGACACTGCCATGGTTATAGGTATTGTCGTGCCGATTACTTGTCAAGATGAGCAGCTTGCTTTCTTCAATGTTCATTTTCTGGCTGCCTACAAAGATAGTAATGGAAGTGTATCTAGAAGCTACACAACTAAGTAATACATGTACTGGTATGAGAGATCAGTTCAAATAATGAGGCTGGGGATAAATATGGCATAGTCGTATTTAGGTTCTGGTGGACGAATTCAGCATATCAATACAAATATGAACCGACGGCACAAAAACGTACCACTCGAGTAGTGAGTATGGCAGTTAGTGCTTCAATCTTTTCTGAATACTCACTGAGGTTAGCTTTTGAAACACTGAACCAAGAAATAAAGTCATTGACGAGCATGTTCTAATCATGGGGAAATACACTAAAACATTAAAAGGTAACTTGCTTTGTTCCACGTATTAGTATGACCTACATTCTTCCCTCGAAAAAAAAGTATGACCTACATTCTCATCATCAAAATGCAGGGCATCATGGGAAAATGGCAAGTAAAAAGTGTATCTTTACATATACAGCGTCCATATTTTCATGAACAATTTGCTAATAAAACCAAAAGTGCAAGAGCATCCAGATTTTTGTAAGGGTGCATCAGCCAGTGTACTCTCAAATCATGACCTAAATTAAGGTACTCGATGTTAAATGCACCTTTGCCGGTCTTCGTTGGAGAGAGCAATATCATCCATGGGGCTGCGGACACAGGTCCATCTATTGCTGTGCCGATTACTTGTCAACATTGGCTGCTTCAGTCCAGAGTTCAGACGCATATATAAAAGAACAGGGCAATGGCGCAGATTAAGTTTCCTTTGCACTACACATAGCCTCTAAATTAGACTGATGTTCTATAAATCCGTGTAAATCATATGGGATAACCTCTACAGTGTATATAATCTATAAAGGCTGACACACAATAATCCTTGTTAAGTCTATAGAATCTGCCCAGTCACAAATTGGAATGAGAAAATGGAAGTACTTTGCAGATCGGCCGGTGCTAACAGCTCCACCACTACCACTGCGGTGAGGAACAAGAAGCTGACGGCAACATCACCAGCCACCCCCAAGCAGGACAAGGAGAAGCCGGCAGATCAAGGCGGCGAGAATCAGCAGAGCAGCCATGTCGCCGCAGGGGCCGCTGTTGCAGCTGTGGAGAGCCCTTCCTACAGGCTGGCTCCCAGGAGCCTCTTCTCCTGCCGGAACAGCCACGCGGCGCAGCACCAGCACAACCAGCGCGCCGCCCCGCCGCAGCCGGCGCCGGCGCTGGCAGATGACATGACCAGGAGCCAGGAGGTGCAAGAAGAAGTCCAAGAAGCAGACGCAAGTCGGCTGCTCCGCCTCCATCTACAAGCTCCGTGACGCCAGCCCGTGGTGGGTCACGCTGCACCGCCCGCCTGCCGAGGAGGAGCTGCCCTCCGGCTCCGCAACTGGAGCTGGCGAGCCGTGCAAGCGCCGGGCGTCCGTGAGCGGTACCGGCGAGCGGCGGGTGAAGAAGCTCCTGCAGCAGCCGCGGCAGGGGCAGAGCGAGGCGGCGGGCGCCATGGTGGTGGGCTCGTCGTCGAGGCACTGCACTGGGGTCGTCCACTGCGTCCTCGTCCTCATCGACGGCCGGCGGCGGCGGGTCGTCGTTCCGGCTTGCGGCGGCTGTCGGGGTGCAAGGATGGGCACCACAAAGTGGAGGGACGGGGGCACGGCGGATGAGGGATGGGGGCGCGGCGGCGAGCAGAGGGACGGTGGCGCGGCCGCGAACTCGGAGGAAGGGATAAGGTGCTTTATTGCCTGGCGGGCCGAACAGAGCAGGCTGAGGCCCAGCCAGTTGTCGGGCTAGGTGGGCGCTGTGAACGTGGCCCAAGCGGGAGTCTGGAAGCGTTTCTTCAGCGGAACGTTTTCTATAATTTTAGTACCACCTCGCTTATAGTTTTAAATTTAAACCGAAAGCGTAAATTCACATGAAGAAAACGTATTGTGACGGTGAACCCAGAGACCCAATCCGTGCTTTATTATTAGGGATATATATATATATATATATATATATATATAGACACACACACACACACACACACACCCGAGATATGTATGTGGCAACCGTGTGGCAGATTGCAAAACTGCCACACCATCTCATCAACGTCCGCGGACACGATCTGATCGCGCGCACCCACCCCGCCCTCCCGATTTCTTTCCTTCTTTAGTTTTCCCGCACGTCCTCCCGATTTTTTCGCGCGCACTCGCAGGTTCCTTACTAATTTTCGTAGTCGTCAGTTACGGCCCCACACGCGTTCCTGATTTTCAGGGCAAAAAAAATGCTTGCATTGGGATTTGATCTTTGGTCTGCAGGCAATCAACAAAGGGAGTTGGCCACCTCACCTACAACTCATTGTTCAACAAGATAAGGAAAATACGGTTTTTGACATGTTTTGCCTTTGATATGATAACACAGAAAATCTTTTTGTTTCACCTAACAAACCTGGCACATAAACTTTTCCCGTTGTAAATTCTTCAACACCACCACGATAACTAACGCACCACCAACATGATAACTTTTGTATGCCACACGTTACATTATGTGTAAGTAGCATGGCCATATAAGCACATGAGTCGTGATAACTTTGGTGAAAGCATCGTGGTAACTTTGATCATTGGGAAGAAATTTGTTGACCCCCCCCCCCCCCCCCCGGTAATTTCTGTAAATAATATGATAACATTCACGCCATAGACCTGATAATTGAGATACAAACATCATGGTATCTTTAACCATTGGGGAAGAAAAATGTGAAAATATATCTGATAGTTTCTGTGTAAATAGATGGTAATATACGCAGCGCACATCTGATAACTGAGGTAGAAACACCATGATAACTTTGACTATAGGGAAGAAAATTATCGAAAAGATACTCCGGTAACTTATGTGTAAATAGCACAGTAGTATACCTCCCTCCCCTGGTATTTTTCTGTGTAATAGCATAAAAACATAAGCACTGCAATAATTAAACACCATGATAAGTTTTTGACCCGTGGGGATAAATTTTGCTGAAACATGCCCCTAATAAATTTTGTGTAGATAGCATGATATTTTAAGCACGACGGGCTTGATAGGTTACCTAGAATCACCATGATAACTTTTTGATCAGGGAAAAATTTGTTCAAAACATCCCCGAGATTTTGTGTGTGTAAATAACATGATAATACAAGCACCCATAATCGATAACTTACATAAACATCATGGTAACTTTTACCAGAGGAAAATAAGTTGTTAGAAACATACACTCGCCTCGCGGGGCCTCTTGGATGAACACAACACATGGCGTGCCATGGGAAAGTCACATAATGTTTAGTGTCATGAGGGGCACACGTGCTCGTAGGTTGGCCCCCAAAAAAACGGTCCGCTTTAACCCGCTATAGGTGTGATAAGTTACACAAAAATGTTGTGGTGATTTTTTACCTATGGAAAAAGCTACTGAAACACATCCGGATTTTTAGGTGTAAGTACCATGATAATATACGAACCGTAGAACCGTTAACTCATGTATAATCCCCCATGGTAACTTTGACCGGGGGGGGGGGGGGGGGGTTATGTAAACATACCCTGATAACTTATGTGTTAGTACCACGGTATTTTACGTATCGAGGACCTTCTAACTTGTGTACAAAACACAATGGTAATTTTGAAAGGGGGTGTAGTTGTTGAAACATACTACCCGGTAAGTTCTATGTAAATAACATGGTAACTTACGCAACATAGACATGATAACTTGCATACGAATACCATGGTAACTTTGACCCGAGGGGAAATCGTGGTAATTTCTGTAATAACACGACTGTAAGAAAAAGGGGTCAAAACGAATAGTTTTCTTTAGTTGAGCAACAAATCTCTAAGGCTGAGTTGGTTGTGGTGGTGTGCTGTGGTGCCAGGGAGTCATGGGTTCGAATCCCACATGCGCAATTTTTTTAAACACGTGGGAGACGTGAAGTGGCAGTTTTCCCGAGGGTGAGCGTGCGAGATGTGCAGCAGAAGCAGGTTTCTCGGGAGAGCCTGCGGGATCGTTCGAGAGGAGGAGGGATCGAAGGGAGGGAGGGTCGTTCTGTACTTAGAGGGAAGGAATAAGATGTGTGTGGTAGTTTTAGCTACGTGGCACACGTGTGCCAAATATAACAGTCTATATATATATATATATATATATATATATATATATATATATATATATATATATAGGGTAACGCTATTCTAAGCGTGAGTGTAGAATAGCTTATTCTACACCCCCTAGTAACGCTATATACAAAATCTAGTAAAACGGTGTACGAAATGTAGTAATTCGGAAAATAAAATTTTTATCACCGAAGTTTGGAATTTACTACATTTTTACAAAAATTACTATATTTTACATAGTGCGTTACTATATTTTGTATGTACCATTACTGGGGTGTAGAATAAGCTATTCTACACTCACGCTTAGTTTAGCGTTACTATATATATATATATATATATATATATATATATATATATATATATATATTTCTACGAGTGAAAGGAAAATTGGATCTTGTAAAATTCAAAGATAACTTCACATTGCAGTCCTGCTGCTAGTTTGTGTATGTTCTCACGTGCATTTTGGAAAATCCAGAGAATTGTATGATATCATCTTCTTTTTAAAGGTTAATAAATAATAATACAGTAGGCCTCCGCATTTTTAGGACAATAAAACTGAACCTAAACCCAGCCATCTCATGACATCAGTCATTTTGGCCGTCCAGTATCCCAATCTGGCCGTTTCTGTCCATTGGATGCGTGTGGGACACTGCTTTAGTGCAAATGCCATCACAACCTAGCATGTTGTCCTAGGGGTAGCTTCTCCCATGAGCAGTCTCTTTGCTCACATCGTCATTTCATGACCAACAACTTGTTTCTTACGATTACTTAGTTAATTGCTGTTTTCTCCTATTTCGACATCGATCAAATAGTGTGACTTATCACAGATTATGGCCATAACCGAGGACATGATTATTCGGATGGGTTTTATAGTTTGTAATGGTTGTACGCTTAACCCACACTATAGATCTTCATCTTTTGTCATGTGCTTTGGCATATTATCCTCATGGTGGACCAGCGTTACTTCAACAAGACCATTCTACCCTCATGACACTTTTTATCATATCATCGGCGTGCCATAGGCCTTGTTAGAGGGAGAGATTTCTATAGGAGAGTACAAACCAATTCTAGGGATGGAAGACATCCCCACAAGAGCTCATCCAACAGAGAAACACCATTGTGGTGCCTCCATCTTCAGGATCGACCATGGCCGACTCTAGACTTTTACCAGGATCTTATCGACCATGTGCCTATCTGTGCGGATCATCTTGGCCGATGTGGTGTCGGAGAAGAACATGTCTCACTTGTAGAGCAACCCAGCGACTAGATTGTCGTTATTGTCAATCTCCATCTCGATGACCTTATGTATATCATGTTGAAGTTCTAATTCACTCCTTGCCGTGGGTTCCTCCAACAAACGAAAATCCCGGCAAACATCCCTTTTTCATTACAAAACATCCCATACAGGTACAGTCCATACGAAATGAAAAACATGAAAAAGAGGGATTACAAGTTCTAAAGCTAACAAAGGCCCGAAGGCTTACAAGACTAAAAAGATATAAGGTGCCCGTAATCCCTTTCTTGTCCCTCTCCTCAGGAAATGGAACAAGAAAGCATAAGGGCAAAAGGGGCGCCTAGCCAAGCTACGAGTGGCACAAGACACCAAGAGAACATCTAGGTGGCCGTCCAAAGGCTGGATGGTGATGGCAGCGCCGGAGGCAGAGCTCGAAGACGAGGCGGCAGGACGTCAACACGCGACGAAGGCGTCGGTGCCCGCGTACTCCGACTTGACGGCCTTGCCGCCCGCCCTCTTCCTCTTCCGCAGCCTCCCTACGCCAGCCTCCCAAGGAGACGACCCCGAGAAGTTCAAGGAGCCAGCGGCGCGGATGATGGGGTCGCCGGTGCCGTTCGGAGTGGCGCCCGACGCCTAGTCGGACCCGTCATCCCGCCGCCCGCTGCTCTCGTCGTCGCTGCCGTTGTCTTCCTCGCCACTCTCGCTTGAGGAGGAATCTTCATCATCGAAGGAGCTCTCCACGCAGCACCTCATGCAGGTCCCGAAGTGCCCGAAGATCTTAACGGAGAGGAGGCCGCCCTCCATTAGTTTGAAATGGAGAGCGAGTCCATCCGTCAAGTTGTGGAGGCGAGCGAAGGTCTTCCACCCTCTGTGAAGATACATGACGTGGGGGGCGGGGAACTCGATGTCGACCCATGAGCCAGTGTTCCCACAACCCATCATGTGCAGCCGCAATGCCTGTGGAGGATCCAGCTCCATCTCCCGCGCAAATGGCGTCGAAAGGCGAAGACGACGACGCGATGGATGGCGCAGCCTCACGAAGAACTCGCTGGGGTTGACCCCGGCGTGGCCCTCCATCAGAGGAGGGGCTGCTGGAGGGGGCGAGGTGGATCTGCCGCCCCGTCCTCCTCTCCCTCGGGCACCACGACGGCCTCGACCTCGCCCCCTCCCCCTTCCTCTAGCGGACGGCTCCGCCGCTACGAGCTCTTGGGGAGGAGCGATGCGCTGCCCGGCCGAAACCCTCGCCACCACTGATGATGCATCGCCATGCCCCCTCGCCATAGCGGAAGTAGAAGAGAAGCAGGAATGGGGAGAGGCAAATGGCATAGAGTTGAGAGCCACCGTTCCTCCCGCTCCCCTCTTTATAAAGGGACGGGGGCGAGGCTCGGCCGCCCACTCTCAGCCAATCTGGCTTGTTGAAGTGACAGCGAGCGGGGCCATCGACCGCCCTCCCCGCTCCATTGAAGCCGCGTGGGAATCGACCCACACGCGCGTGACTTCCCACGTCCCGCGCGCCTGCCATTCGCTCTGTGTTATGCATGCAGCGAACATGGCGCAAGGGGCGGGTGCGGGAGGACGCGTGGAACGATGGTTCCCGAGCAAGGGCAGTAAATGGGAGGCGGCCCTGCGGTCTCGAAGAGACACGCAAGCTGCCTCTTTACTATCAGCAAGCCCGCGTCATGCGTGCACACGACCCCCACGTCGCGCGTTCAACGTGGGTCGTGGGGAAGCGCAGCGGATGGAACAGTGGCAGTGGTAAAAATCCGCCCCAACTGCCCGCGCACCGTTCTGGGCCTGGCCCAACAACGTGCTGCCCTTATGTGTGGCCCAGGCCCGGGGGCTCCTGTCGGTGTACAAAAGAAGGGGCTCTGCTTTTGACCCCTTTACTTGTGCACGGGCAGTCAGAGCCTCCCGCCACCGCCACGCACAGACACGGCAGGAAAGGGAAGCCGGAGAGAAGCTGAAGCCACAAGGACAAATGATGCAACGATAAGGACCAAGGCCACGAAGATCAGATGGACGAAGCAGGTTTTCCCCGTCAAGGACCATCGTCGAGGCAGCCTCAGCAGCCCCGGCAAGACCCTTGTCGGGGCATCTCGCCCACGCCAACCAAAGTGAGCCACCCTTGAGCCCACCAGCGCTCGACAAAAGCATTGGGACAGGGCTCGGGAGGCACCTCCGTGGTGGCATTCATCTTTGTGAAGACATAGAATAATCAAGATCAAGTAAGGATAAGAAGGCAACCATCCTCACTGGAGAAAACCACAAGACCCCCGGCAAGATCCTTGCCGGGGAAGCCAGCGCACCACGGCAAGACCCTTGCCGGGCCACCCAACAAGGCCCCCGCCAAGCGCACCGGCAGGGCCACTGCCAGGCCCGCGCCAGCCAGGCCTTCATCGTTGTTTGCATGCAGCTGCCGACCCAACCAGCTGGGCAGGCACCTGCATGGCAGCATGCAATCCTTCGTGGTGTTGGGGAACGTAGCAGAAATTCAAAATTTTCCTACGTGTCACCAAGATCTATCTATGGAGAAACCAGCAACGAGGGGAAGGAGAGTGCATCTACATACCCTTGTAGATCGTTAAGCGGAAGCGTTCAAGAGAACGGGGTTGAAGGAGTCGTACTCGTCGTGATCCAAATCACCGGAGATCCAAGTGCCGAACGGACGACACCTCCGCATTCAACACACGTACAGCCCGGTGACGTCTCCCATGCCTTGATCCAGCAAGGAGAGAGGGAGAGGTTGAGGAAGACTCCATCCAGCAGCAGCACAACGGCGTGGTGGTGGTGGAGGAGCGTGGCAATCCTGCAGGGCTTCGCCAAGCACCGCGGGAGAGGAGGAGGGAGAGAGGTAGGGCTGCGCCAGGGAGAGGTGAAAACTCATGTGTATGCAGCCCCAAATACCTCAACTATATATAGGGGAGAGGGAGGGGGCTGCGCCTCCCCTAGGGTTCCCACCCCAAGGGGTGCGGCTGCTCCCAAAACCCATCTAGGGTGCGGCCAAGGGGGAGAGGGGGAAACTTGCCCCCCAAGTAAGGTGGAAGCACCCCCTCCCCAAACCCTAGGTGCCTTGGGCCGGGCGCACCAGCCCACCCGGGGCTGGTCCCCTCCCACACTTGGCCCATGCAGCCCTCAGGGGCCGGTGGCCCCACTTGGTGGACCCCCGGGACCCTCCCGGTGGTCCCGGTACATTACCGATAAAACTCGAAACTTTTCCGGTGACCAAAACAGGACTTCCCATATATAAATCTTTACCTCCGGACCATTCTGGAACTCCTCGTGACGTCCGGGATCTCAACCGGGACTCCGAACAACATTCGGTAAACACATACAAACTTCCTTTATAACCCTAGCGTCATCAAACCTTAAGTGTGTAGACCCTACGGGTTCGGGAACCATGCAGACATGACCGAGACGTTCTCCAACCAATAACCAACAGCGGGATCTAGATACCTATGTTGGCTCCCACATGTTCCACGATGATCTTATCGGATGAACCACGATGTCAAGGACTCAATTGATCCCGTATACAATTCCCTTTGTCTAGCGGTATGGTACTTGCCCGAGATTCGATCGTCGGTATACCGATACCTTGTTCAATCTCGTTACAGGCAAGTCTCTTTACCCGTTCCGTAACACATCATCCTGCGATCAACTCTTTGATCACATTGTGCGCATTATGATGATGTCCTACCGAGTGGGCCCAAAGATACCTCTCCATCACACGGAGTGACAAATCCCAGTCTCGATTCGTGCCAACCCAACAGACACTTTCGGAGATACCTGTAGTGCACCTTTATAGTCACCCAGTTATGTTGTGACGTTTGGTACACCCAAAGCATTCCTACGGTATCTGGGAGTTGCACAATCTCATGGTCTAAGGAAATGATACTTGACATTAGAAAAGCTTTAGCATACGAACTATGATCTTTGTGCTAGGCTTAGGATTGGGTCTTGTCCATCACATCATTCTCCTAATGATGTGATCGCGTTATCAACGACATCCAATGTCCATGGTCAGGTAATGGGTACCTCGAAAGGGAGGTGCTCCTTATGATGCTACGGACGGCTGTCCGAAGTGCATGCAATGACGGGCTCGGATAGGATAGGATTGTGCGCGCCGGGCCCTTCGGTTGTCCATATTTTGGCCGACCTTAGCATATATACCGTCCCTCCTCTTAAGGAGGTTTCAGAGCACCCAGTCACAGCTCGTCACAAGAAAGGATTGATGGTCGAGTCCCCGTGCATGAAGTCAGTGGATTCGAGTGAACTGACCGTACTACAAATCGACATACTTGAGGAAGCTTCTTGCTAAACCAAAGAAAGGGCAGCTCCAGTTGTGTTGTCGATTCCCTTCTCCCGCTCATCGTATCACATTCTGTTCTACGATTTCACTTCGACAAAAGGAAAGAGCATACCTAAGTTCAATAGCTTTACGTCCGCTATCCCGATCATGATTTTCCTACCCTCAGGGGGAAAGTAAAGGCCCTTCCCCCCTATTTAATTAATTGGTTTAACCAGAAACAGAGGATAGGATTCGAAAAGTCAACTAACCATCTATTGATCAATGAGCTAGTCAACTAGAGGCTTACTAGGGACATGGTGTTGTCTATGTACCCACACATGTATCTGAGTTACCTATCAATACAATTATATCATGGATAATAAACAATTATCATGAACAAGGAAATAAATAATAAATTATTTATTATTGCCTCTAGGGCATATTTCCAACACGTGGAGGCTCCACCACCAGGGCGCGTGTCGAAGTGAGGAGGGGCGGCGATGGACGGGACAGTCCTCGCCCCCGTCCCCGATAAAGCAAAGGGACACCTAAGCCTCGCATTAAATGTGTCTTGTCCTGTAATACCAACGATAAGCTCGCGACACTACTAGGGAAAAGGCTAGCAGCAGCGCGGGTTTTAGATGTATCAGTAGCGCGGGGACAGGCGCTACTAATAAGGCGCTACAGCTAACACATAGCAGTAGCGCGTGCACACCGGCGCTACTGCTACACAAGTGTAGCAGCAGCGCGGCTAGAGGAAGCTCGCTGCTGCTAGTAGCGCTAGCGCGCTTTGCCTGGACGCGCTACTACTATTGAGGCGCTGCTGCTAACTTTTATACACTCGCTACTGCTAATTTAAGTAGTTTTTTTTGGCATATTTGTTTTGTATTTGAACAGGTATTGTAGAAGAATCTTTAGCACATAGAAATGTCATCATGATACACATACAAATGCCTGCGAGACCACAAATGTAATCATAGCATGTACATACAAATAGTCTCATCATAATCATCATCCAACACAAAGTGATATCTTGTCATCATCTCAAAAATAGCGATACATGCAAGTCTCGAATACTTGCAACTACAACAACGTCATCCATCTAAACAAAGGTATACGTAAGAAGTGCTATCACTATGAGTGAGAGCGGAACTATGTAGTACATGAGGTGGCGGTTACGAGTCCTCTCTCGCGCAAGTGTCCTTGAACTTTTCGAACTCCTCTTCCGTAAAGTGTCGGATTTTCCTCCAGAATCTTGGACAGGGGTTCATCAGCCTCAATAGCTCGTTTCACCCTCCCTTTCCAGGAGGCCAAATCATTGCTGAACATGCCCATGGCGTGATTGTTAATCTTTTTCATCTTTGGATCATCCCACGGTTGTTCTATGTTATCATCCCGGTCGGGGAACTTGAATCTCTTGTGCAACTTCGTTAGGAGCAACTGCATCAAATGTTCTTTACTCCTTAAGTCATCGTCGTTGATGCTCGCGCATTCCCGTAGGATGCAACCTACTTGGTTCCCATAGCACTTGCGAGGTTCTTCCGGCTCTAATGGCTCAAACTTGCCAGGTGCCATCTTTGTGATCACAAGTCGTCCAATCCCTAGTTTGTTAGGTTTTCGTATCCTCTGCTTCTTATGCTTCCTCTTTTCGGTAGCGGCATCGGGGCCGGTACCTTCCCCGCCGGTACCTTCCCTACCGGTCTCGTTGCCGCCATCGGTGCCGGCGCCGTCGGTGTCGATGTCGGCGTCAGTACCATCATCGAGGCCGACCTGCAAACCTTGCTTAGCAGTCAAATAGTCGAGGTACTCTTGTTCACCCTCATAATCCATCTCGTCTGCATCTTTGTCAGAAGGCCCAGTTTCTTCGTTGTTCGACATGTTTCCTATGATTAAGTGTCCTCATTTATTTCTAGAAGTATGAATAAATGAGAAATGACATCAAAAGAAATCTATGTGCCAGCACTCGATATGCCAACTATGTAGCACAAATCATGCCTTTATTCACGGGAAATTTCGGCATGACCTTTGCTAAAAAATGGACATATCGAGCGCCTGAAATTCACCAGAACGGAAATGAATCAACATTCCGGTGTAACATAGGCCACTCGGATCATTTTCCAAACATGACATGTCCAAAACATGACATATGCACATATCACATGTTCAGTTCAAATTTGCATATAAATTCAGCAAATTTTGAAACCTAGCTAAATTCATAACTAAATAGATAACCTAATTAACATAACCGAAGAACCCTAGCATAGAGAGGGGGGGTTACAGAGGGTGCAGGGGCGAGGAGGCAGGCCCGACGACGGCCGGCAGGGGAGAGGAGGGAGGCGAGGGCCGACGGGTCGGGGGCGAGCACGCCGGGGTCGGGGGCGAGCGCCGGCGCCGAAGTCGGGGGCGAGGGCCGGCCGGGTCGGGGCGAGCGCCGGGGTCGGGGGCTAGCGCCGGCGTCGGGGTCGGGGTCGAGGCCCAGGCCGGGGGCGAGCGCGGCGGTCGGGGGCTAGCGCCAGCGCCGGCGGAGTCGGGGGCGAGCGCCGGGGCCGGGTCGGGCGCGGCGGTGCGACGGGGGAGAGAGAGTGGGGATTTGGGGGGGGGGGGGAAGGCGGGATAAAGCAGGGAGAGTGAGAATTTTGGGTTAAGTGGACGTAGCAGTAGTGCATTATGTCAAAACGCGCTGCAAGTAACATCAGTAGCTGTAGCGGTTTAGGCAAAATGCGCTACTACTAAATTCAGTAGCTGCTGCGGTTTATGCAAAACGCGCTGCTACTACCGTCGCTACTGCCAGTTTTCCTTTTTCTTTTCCTTTATTTTATCCCACTTTTATTTCCCGAGGGCAGTGAACGAAGGGAGGACGATATATATTGCATCATTTGACGGTTAAATATGTATGCAAAATAGGAACATATATATTACACATCATTGGACCCATGCATAATAATGGCTAAGTGTGTATACAAAATAGGAACATATATATATATATATATATATATATATATATATATATATATATATATATATATATATATATTACACATCATTGGACCGATAACATATACGTTTCCTCAGTGCTGACGTTTTTGTTTTTGAGTCAGCTTCTTTCCCTTCTTGTTCATCGAAGAATAATTGAGCCCCTCATTGTGACTTTGCCTTTTCCATGGAGTACGATTTTTCTTAGGTAATGTAGTATTGATTCTTCTTTTGACGTATACTTCATCATCATCGTCATCTTCCCTCATTGGGTTGCCGTATTGATCATAGTCTTCCTCGCTGGCGACTCCATCCATTCCAATGATGTTCCTTTTGCCTCTCCTCACGACAACACGGCTGGGATTGCGCGGGTCAGTTATGAAGAAGCATTGTGTCACGTGCTTAGCGTGTACCCATGGCTCGTTTTTTGCGATAGCGTTCACTGTAGCTCTCTTGGCGTCGGGTATAGTCATGGTAGTGAACATCCGGCTTTCTCTTTTGACATTCTTAGCCCATCTGACACGGAACATCGTCGTGTTGTGCAGTCCAGAGTTGTCAAGCTCCCATATCTCCTCGACCCTTCCATAAAATCGTTCAGTTGCGCCGTTGTCGCTGCCGGTCATGCATTCCATCGTCACCCCTGAGTTCTGATCATCACTGTCCATATCTTTGGCCTCCGTGTAGAACGTGTATCCGTTGATATCATATGTCTGATAGGTTACGAGGTTGGGCGAGGGGCCATGTGCTAAGGCGTATATGAGCAATCCGTCCTTAGAGCCCTCCTCCGGGGGATTAGCAATAATATGCTCTTTGAACCAATGCAGGAAAGTTGAGTTGTGCTCTCTAGTAACTTCGGCATCCATCCTGCATACCCCTCGGTCACGATACTTCTTTGCGATAATTTCTTTGTGCAGTGCCACGAAAGGATCTGCCTCGTCTAGGTGTTGTAGCACTACCAAGTTTGCTCTGTCAAAGTCGCTGCGTCGATCTGAGTATGCCACGTGCAGTTCCCTGCGACCGTTGCAGTGACCATCTCCTTCGAGCCTCCCATTGTGCTTGTTAAGGGGCAAACCAACACCAACACCAGGTGGCTGGTCTGCGCCATATAGAAAATTCTCACAGAAAGAGATGCACTCTTGTGCCAAATAGCCCTGGACAATGCTTCCATCCGGACGGGACATGTTACGAACGAATCCTTTGATGATCTCATTCATCCTCTCAAACGTGTCACGGATGTGCTTGTCCATTATCCCTCTAAGGGTAACAGGTAGTATCTGCGTCATCATCACATGACAGTCATGAGACTTCATCCCGCTGAACCTTTTCTTGTCCGTGTCTAGATATCTGCTTATCTTGCCACAGTAACCGAAACTAACTTTGACTCCGGTAAGTCACTTAAAGAATTGATTGATCTTAGCCTGACTTAAGGTGAAGCAAGAAGGGGGGCAATAATCCTCTTTCTTTATTTTCTTGCCCTTCTTCTCCCATGCCTCTGTCTCCGTCTTTGTCTCGTCTGACATTTTACGGGGCGGCATGTGCAGATCTTCCCTGATTTTCAAATCTTGCAAGTCTTTTCTTGCCTTCAGCCCATCCTTGGTCTTATCCGGCATGTTCATCAGTGTTGCGAGCAAGCTCTCAAGGACATTCTTACAGATATGCATTTGATCAAGGCAATGAGGTGTATCGAGTTTGTGCCAGTACTCCAAGTCCCAGAACACAGACCTCGTCTTCTATACCTTCAGCAGCGGCTCCGGTGCCTTTCTCATCGTCTTTCCCGGCGCGGGGCACTCCTTCCAGTTTTTCAACAGCTCATCGATTTCGGCACCGCTCCGCTTACGTGGAGATCCTCGATGCTCAGCGTGACCATTTAATAGATCTCCACGGTTTCTCCATGGGTCATCCTGTTCAAGCCATCTTCGATGCCCCATGTACACGATTTTCCCAGACCCGCCATCTTTCCTTGACGTTTGCTGCCGAGACGTCGTATCATCCATGCACCGCGTGCATCCGCAATATCCATGGCACACCTGGCCTGCCACATATCCGTAACTGAGATAGTCCTGCACTGTCGTGATCAGCGAGGCTCTCATGTTGAAATACTCACCTTTGCTGGCGTCCCATGTCTTGACCGGTGTTTTCCATAACGTGTCTAACTCCTCTTGAAGTAGCCTCAGATACAAATTAATATTATTTCCTGGTTGTTTCGGCCCTTGAATAAGCATGCTCATGTGAATGTACTTTGATTTCATGCACAACCAGGGGGGAGGTTGTAAATCCATACAAACACGGGCCATGTGCTATGGTTGGTGTTCTGGTTGACAAACGGATTCATGCCATTGGTACACGCGCCGAGCACGATGTTCCTTGCATCACATTCAAAATACCGATAGAAGCTGTTCAACACTCTCCACTGGCTTCCATCCTTCACGTGTCTCAGCTTCGGATCATCTCCATCGTCGGGCTTCTTCCTCTCCGCGTGCCAGCGCATTAGCTTAGCTTCCTTGAGATCTACAAAATAACTCTGGAGACGAGGAGTGATCGGTAAGTACCATACAACTTTCTAGGGACATTTCTTCCCGGCCTTCTTGTATCAAGAAGCATTGCACACCGGACAGCTTGTTTTTTCCGCGTGCTCCTTCCGATAAATTATGCAATCGTTGATGCATGCATGGTATCTAATGTGTGGCAGATCAAGAGGGCACACGATCTTCTTGGCCTCATCAACACTAGTAGGACATAGATTACCCGCGAGAAGAACATCCTTTAGGTACTTGAGATGCTCATCGAGGCTAGTGTCGGTCCATTTGTTTTTAGCCTTCGTCTTCAGGAGTTGGAGCGTGAAACTCAAGTGGGTCACCTCAGGATTGTAACCATCATACAATGGAGTGTTCGAGTCTACCACCAGTTGCTCCAGCTTAGCCTCCTCTCTAGAAGCAGCACTCTCAGTACTCATCCCCTTGCGAAGCAATGCTTGAACATGAGGGTCCCACACGATTGAACTTAGTAACAACGAACTCCGCTGCGTGGAGTCCATGTCGTTCTCTCCGCCACCATGTCCGGCCCCTTCTCCTCCGCCATGTCTGGCCGCTTCTCCGCCGCCATGTCCGGCCTCTTCCCCACCGCCATTATCGATCATCTCTTCGTCTTGCCCCGTGTCATCATTGCCTGCCCCGTCGGCATCCTCAACATCGTCATCCTCATCTTCAATTATCCACCGAGTATAGCCATCCATGAAACCAGTCATGAGTAGGTGCGCTTCGACACGACCATCGTCATGAGGATTGAGCCAAACTATTCCTTTGCATTTTCGACACGGACATAAAACCTCTGTCCGGTTATTTTCTTTCATGTCCTGCACCGCCGACCGCAACCACCTGTCCACCATCGTTCCACTGACCATCGTCAACTCTGCACGGTAATAATAAACGAATAGATTATAAAAATGCATGCATGCATCAAAGTCATAAAAAAATTTGGCATGACCTTCCCTAAAAATAGGACATATATGGATCTAGAGTTTGCCCGGAATTCGCCGAAACGGAAATAAATCGACATTTCGGCAAAACATAGGCAACTCAAAAGCACAATTTGGTGGAGTCAACTCATGCCACACACACAATTTCCACAAACATATCACACACACATAAACATATTTCCATTTTGCAAAAGCATGAAATTTTCATCACCTCTATCTCGATCGAGATCGAGCACACGGTGGAGATGATGTTGTAGGGAGATCAAAAGTGCACAAAGCTCTTCTTGACAAAGATAGATCTAGTTAGCTAGGGGGCAAATAGGTCACTTAACTAAATCCTACATCTACCTAGCTACCTAATTTGGGAGGAGACAACTTCAACTAGTGGAGTGGGAAGGAAAAAGAGAAAGGAGATGCATTAATGGAGGTGGTGTAGTTAGGTAGGAGTAATGAAGAGAGAGAAAGGTGGATAGAAGAGAGAGAGTAATGGGGGAGAAGTATTGAGGAAGAAGAAGAGTGAGAGTGGGAGCATGTGGTGGAGGTAGGGGGAAGGGAAGAGAGGAGGGGGAGGGGGAGGTAGGGGGAAGGGAAAGAGAGGATGGGGAGGCGAGGGACGGGTGGGGAAAGGTGGTGGGTTGGTGCGGGTTAGCAGTAGCGCGGGATATAAAATGCGCTGCTGCTAAGTAATTAGCAGCAGCGCGCTTCGGGATACGGCGCTACTGCTAACTGGGACAAAAAAGTGTGGCAATTTGAAATTTAGCAGCAGCGATCTCAAAAAAAACGCGCTACTACTACAACCTTACCAGTAGCGCGGTTCCCGCGACCGCGCTACTGCTAATTAGAGTTAGGTGAACACCACCGGGCGATATTTGTAGCAGCGCATTTTACGCCGAGCGCGCTACTGGTAAATCCTTATCAGCAGCGAGTTTCCAGCACACGCACTACTACTAGTTAGCAGCAGCGCTCCTTTTTGAGCCGCTCTGCTGCTAAGATTCTGTGTATAGGCTTTTCCCTAGTAGTGCGACGCTGTAGCACTTTCCACCTCCTGTGTGCCACTGTGGCAGCCCCTTTCATCTATAAAAGGAGGCCCATGGCACACGGAGAAAGGATTCGGCTCCTTGGAACCTCGCAGCACCTAGAGCTAGTTCGAGAGATCAAGAACACTAATACATCCACCAAAGCAGGATCGTAGGGTTTTACGCATCTTTGCGGCCCAAACCTGGGTAAATCCTTTTGTGTCATGTGCTAGTCCCGCTCTCCTCACGGTCCCCGCGCCCCGCAACTGTAGAAGGGATTCCAGTGATACCATAGGTGTCGTTTCCCACCGACACAAGGGTTTCCCCGGAGAGGCCGTGATGGCTGGATACGTGCGAGAGGGGTACAAAAGCAAAGTAGCGATGCCTCCAAGAAGGCCAATGACGGCCGCAACCACCGCCATCGCTAGTGACAGCACCAGGCCGAGACTTAGTTTTCATCCAAGCTCTCGACACACCCTCGGCCACACATCAAACCACCGACACGGACAAGCCCACCGACCATCACCACCATCGAACCTGCCCTTGGATGAAGAAGCACCAAGAATCGCCTCAGCTAGCCGCACCACATGGAGGCCAACGACGGCCAACCTCCATCAGTAGGTACCAGAACCATCAGCGGCCGATCGGACACATGACCGCCAGACGCAGCGAGCCACCATTCCATGCCAAGAACCATGCCAGGAAGGAACAGATGAGCGTTGCCCAAGGGCAAGAACCACCACGGTTCTGAGCCACATCCAAATATCAGGGGCACCGGCGAGCACCATGCACACCAAGCACCCGCCAAGGACCAGATCTGTTGCGCCCGCTGCAAGTCGCCGCCCCTCCACGTCGCCTCGGACCCCTTGCTGGCTACAGGCCTCGTCGGAGACCCTTGTAGCACCTCATGCCCGAGCTCCATGCCCACCACGCTCGAGACCCCTGCTCGCCCCTTGCACGCATGCGCCATTGTCGCAGCCTCCCTGAATGCCCGCACACCACCAGATCCGGGCGTGAGGGCCCCAGATCCGCCGCTCCCGCCAGTGGGGAGGAGCTCCAGCCCGCCGGCGCAGAGCTAGCGATGACCACGCCGGCGCTGCACGAGCCAGCCATGGGCTGTCCGCACCCTGGAGAAGAAGCCCCGCCGCCACCTCTGTCACACGGGCTTTGCCCGGCGATGCGTCCCAGCAGCGTCGACGAGGGAGACGGCGGAGGAGCCAGCTGCCGGAGGGAGCCTGGGTCACCGCCCGTGTCGCTCATGTGGAGCGATGTGGGGGCTCAGTTTGCATAATGCAGACAATTATGTATATCATGTTGAAGTTCTAATACTTTTGAGATATTCTACTTCATTTCTCAACTTCATTGCAAATATCCTAATGATGTTCTTTTTTTTTTGCAGCGACAACAATACCTGTGAGAAATTTACTATGCAATATGCGTCTGTAAATAAAGAATTCCAAGTTGAAACTAGCACCTGAATCCAAAGTTAAGTGTGCTTCGTTAATATGGACCTCCTAGCAACTAAAAACAACATGATGCATGTACACTGCCGGGATACTAATCATGTGTTTTTATGGTTGATTTGTGTCCAATCATATCAAAGACATGTTAAATGGTCCTTCCATCATCAAAGGCAAAGATATCAAACCAACCCGACTAGAGAAAAAAGTGGGGCAGGTGCTGATCTGAAGATACATGGAGCTGCACAAGCCTATAAATGCAATTGGGTGAGCTACTGAAGCTCCCTCACAATGATTACAAATGGATAGATATAGTTACATTCCAAATCTCTTTTGTCTAGTTTATCTATAGTGGTGATACTCAAATATGGTCCATATATTTAAAATTGGTGGCCTTTAAATCTTATATGAACGAGTTGTGTAGGCTTGAGAGGCATTTGGGATTATTCTACCACATTTGAGGAGGAAGTGCTCGCGATCTCATAGGCTCTCACTCATTTGCAACAATAATGCGGAATGTTTATCTATATACTATTGAGACTAATAACCGTACCAAACCGCGGAATCCTAACAGTGCCAACAACTTCCTCCTTCGTCCTGAACGCCAAGAGCATCCGGTTGACGTTTTCTCTTTTTACGGAAGGATTATGCTGATGTTGTTACGAAATCTATGGCTGACCTAAGTAGAAATATGGTGTGGTAGTGTACAATATTGTAGTCATGGTTACATCACAATTATAAGCTATGCCGAGTTTATGAGGAGCTTGTGGTTTTCTTTGTATCACATTTATTCTCCAAGATGTCAAGCCTAAGAGGCATACATGTTGTTAATTATAGAACAATAAAAGATAGAAACAAGGAAAATGCAAGATGGTTGTGCAAACAAACTCTACCGTTTTTATATGAGTTCATTTCACTTTGAATATGCCTTCGCAAAATTAATCTTAAGTGGTCTCTCCTCTCATTTCATTTTCTTCGTGTGAAGCATATGAATGATCTCTTGCTGTATTATCACACCTTCAGGGACGTTATGGTCATACATGAAGGCCATCCTGGGTTGGGACACACCGCATGGTCACCACGATTGAATATATGTAATAGTTCCATTAGGTTATCCATGATTACCTCCTGAAAGGCTTGATCAAACTCTTCTAGAAAATCAATACATGGTGCCTTGTTATGTTCAATTTGAAAACCTAGCATAGTGGCCCGTGCAAATGTGCGGGCAATGTGCTAAATTTCAACAGTTTATTTACAAAAATATGTGTTTTATAGGACCTTACATTCTTGATTCTAGATACTCTATTATTTTAAATATTAAAATATCATGTTTTGTGTAATGACTACGAACAAAATTGAATATATAACAATATGATGCATCTAAGCACTGACTAGCGTTACAAATTCAAGATAGTAATGGTGAAAGAATTTAGTTAATTTGTTGGTTTAACATAGTAATGCAATTCATATATTTTTCTTTTAACAACCAAACTAATCAATTTCTTCAATTGTTTGGTGGCATCTTATGTCATGTTTTTTGCATATGTAAACCTTACAAACAATTTAAATGAATAATATTTTCTTAAGAAGACAACATAGTAGATGCCAAAGAAGGATAATCGTCTCCATTACAAGCATACATCTTGAAGGGCTTTTATAAAAAAAACATAGTGTAATACGAAAGGAGGTACAATTGAAATTATGTAGAGGAAATAATGGCTTCTTTTGCATTATTATTATTACAATTACTCCCTCTGTAAAATGGTCTTATATTAGTTATAGAGTGAGTACTTATTAGAATCTATATACTTTTATTGTTGAATTGGAACTCACTATGACAGGAATAGGGTGATTATTAATTCGCAGAAGCTTGGTTTGATCAAGTTGTTGAATATTGGAAAAACAAGCTATAGCACTTACTCCAAGAAATTGAAATGTCAAGCAGTAGTATTTTGTTTTGGTATAACAGTTTAGCTCATTAACGTGATATTATGTGGGATGTGGGATGCCCACTTATCCCATCAAAAATTGTGTGGATACATGTGAGAATCCCACTTATATTATGCGGCAGGTGTGGGTGTGGATGGGGTTTGGGGTTCAGTTAAAGCTGTCTGAGCAGAAAAAAAATTAACCAGGGTCTATCTAGCATCATATACTAAAAGCAGAATGTGTAAGGAGAAAGACAGATACTGAAATTCTAACAATATCTATCATCATATACTAAAAGCACAATATGTAAGGAGAAAGACACATACTGAAATTCTCACAAAACATCTCAAGTTAATGGGTGAACCCTTCCAATGTGAATATATCACAACCAATAGATCTTCATAATTGTAGGTTACCAACATCTAGCCATTGATCTGGTGGACCCTTATTATTAAAGAACACACCTGTTAGTTGTCCGTAATATGTATGCATATTTATCGATGAATTAAGGGAATCCTCCCCCCCCCTCCATATCCCCCCCTTCATACAACCAATACTTTCCTTTCATCGAACAGGTCATGCCACACCGATCCGTTCATCGCATGGCCTAGTCATGCTAAAGCAAATCCCCACCCACATATACCCCTAAATTATGCATTCCTTGTTAAGGTTTTTTCGTTCCAATTTTTCCCCATTCAACCAACGAGATCTTCGTCGCCCCACTATGTTATCTCGCTGTTCTCCCTCTTGCGCCACCTCTGGTAGGCCGGCCAACCATTCTTCATCACCTCTCGGGTATGTCCCCCTTACCACTACGTCTCTAGGTCATAATCTCGACTGCCCGATGCACATCCGTTGGCAGCAGTGATGCCATCACCACTTGGAAAGGGGTAATGTCTATGCGGAGGCTACTTCTTGTGCTCACCAAGTGCACATATGCTTCCCTGACCGTAGAAGCAGCATGCACGGCCAACAATTTAAAATGACATCTCACTTCTCAGCTGCCATATGTTATGTTTCTTCTCGATTCCTGTCAACTGTGAAATACAAGCAAATTTATCCTATTATTTTGAAATAAAATCATTTGCAGCTAAATTATTCTTTGTAAATATGAAAGCGGGCATATCATGTAATAGCATAGTATCAAAATTATATGATTCCATGGTATGTCGTATACATTGGATGTAACTTGCTTCACGACTCTTTGTTGCTTCCTTGGGTTTCTTATATACATGTAGGTCGCAGCCACAATATGCTTCTTAATTTAGCAAATATTTGATATGTTTCAATTTCTTTGCCATTTTAATGTGAAATTTAATAGTTCTGTTGTCTTTCATCAAGTTATTATTTCTTGGCAACATTGCTCCAACTTTTATTTACTGCATATATTTCACTCTTAGTGAAATTTTACTTCAACCACTATAGTTGCATGTTTCTGTTACTATATAATAATTTTAGTTTTGACTACTGCTGGTGCATGTTTACTACAATGTGTGTCAATCAATGTTAACATTACTTCTGGTATTGATATTGTATTGTATAATCATTTTGTTTATTTTAGTAAATTTTGTCAAGCACTAACAACATGTAATTCTGATGTTTTGTGCAGACATTTTACAACAACTTACTCCCTCCATTCCCTTATACAAGGACATAAACTCAAATTACAGGTACCTAGGCAAAATTTAATGATTACTTTGCAAGCCAACTTTTCTTCTTGTTATCTGGGATCATTAATACGCCCACATGCATGCAAAGAAGGAATGAGAAGGAAGTAACACAATGTCATTATGACTACATGCATGCAAGTATTAAACAAGTTGCTAGTACGAGAAAACATCATTAAATTTTTCCTCGGTTACTGTTAGTGGCCTTGTATAGATGCAAAATGTATTTTTCATAGCGGCCTTGTATAAGGGAATGTAGGGAGTATTTAAACATTGCTTCTTCCTTTCCAACACAGTGCCAGTGACGTTCCAATCACATTTATTGTGCTTTCAACAGAACATGTGTTATTCTACATTGGATGGATGTCTTGTCAAGGTAAGGAGAGGCCACAGGGACCTTATTCCAACACATTACAACCACCTCGTCGATGTCGCTAGGGAAACAGAACCTAAGGAAAAGAAATATAAAACAGACATGTCCTCACTCCTCTTGCCGACGTCGAGGTCGCCAGACAAGGGAGAGGAGAGGGACCAAGACGACGAAATTGGGGAGATCTTAGGATGTGGCTGCGGCTAGGGTTCGGAATGGATGAGCAACTATCTTAATTAATGGACGAGGCAAAACTTTTGCCTCCGTTCCTGAAAACAAATGCCCTGATTTTTCTATTGCCACTTTAATTGCCAAGTGTTAGAACTTAGAACCATTCCAGATTCGAAGGTGATGCAGAAAACTTCAAATTTTCAAATAGAGGGATGCTATTTAAGAAACAAATGGCCGATTTTTTTACTTTCACTCAAATTCAGTAAAATAAATAAATGGGGCAGTATTGATATTGATTGGAACATGCTACCTTCAAACAGAGTCATTTTGTGTTGGACAAGTTTGTTTGTTCTGTGGATCGGGTTGGGCTTAGGGTTGGCGTTGTGCGGCAGCGGCAGCGAGCTTACCCTGCAACGAAGGTGCCGTGCATCCCGACACTCTTTCGGTCACGGAAGTGTTGGACGACCAGCCGAGTACTGCCTCGTCGGGGATGGGGCGTGTTTTGCAAAAGCTACATCCACCTAGCTGCAAGGGGGTCACGTGTACCTCGCCGCACCTATCGTCATGTTGTTTGCCGCCTCGCCAGCGTCTTGGAAGGACCGTACGACCACTTTTATCTCACAATTTTTTGTTTCAATTTTCAAAAAGCTTATCACATATACTGTGGTACTTTTATCCCACAGTTGATGATGTTCATTTGTTCCTCTTTAATGCTGCTAAGCTATTTCTTCAAAACAAAAATAAGATATTCCGCTATAAACTGCCGTGTGACAAGGGGATGGAAGGGCCGCACCTACGATGGTTGTCCATCATGAAGGTACTCCTAGAAATTTAAGACAGATCATGATTTTGGTGCTATACCAGATCGATCCTCTTCTTTCTCAAAAAGTTTAGCACCAAAGAGCTAAATAATCTTTTTAGCTCCAATGTAAGGTTGTCAAGCAGCACGAACATTTTATTTGTCACGGTGCGGTGGTGCTCCATTAAAGAGTTATGAAAAAGGCTCTCCAATAACTGTCCTATTTTAGGCCAGTAGACATTTCTAGGACGGTTCGAGGTTAAAAAAACAACATCCAACACTGCCCTATCATAAAAATTTAGAAAACAAAATTTGGGCAGCCCTAAATGCAACATGCTACAAATATACAACACTTGTGCGGTTGCCGCAAAATCACGCGACTCCCCCACGACGCCCAACCGCAGCCATTTGGCTCCCGCACGTGGTCGGAAATCCACCCCGTCGGCCCTTAGAGGTGATTTTCTGCCGCGAAAGGCCACCACCTGTCGCCCCCGGTCCCGTCGCTCCACCCCGCTACCTCGGACGGCCACCGAAGCGTCCATCGCCCATCCGATTTTGCATCCGCCGCGCATCCGATTCTGGCCAAGCACCGGAGCGTCGCTAACCGTATGGCTGTCGGACCTCAGTCGCGGCCCTTCTAGGTGGACTAGCAGCTGCTGCTTGCTGCCCGAGATCAACCTTAGGGCAGCGTCAATGTCGTGACATTGGTGTTTTTCGGCTGCACAGTCACCTTCCAAACGTCGAGGGAGGTCCTCCCATAGCCCTTTTCACCACGTCCCACTGTCATCTAGCAATCGACGCCCCATTGGCTGGTTTTCTCCCCCCTCACCTAAAAGGTGTTCGGTGGAATTACTATAACGATAAAAAAAATTGCTTGCATTTTTATGTGCATTGTAGAATTAGCTCGATAGAGAGTATCCTATTGCAGTCTTGTAGATGAGTTCGTATGACTCAAACTATTGACATGATTCCTCGCCAGATGAGGAATATGACATGACCAAGAAGGAAGATATTTCTATGGTCTAGTTGATGCACAAGAACATCATGCCAAAGCATGGCGGTTTCATTTTTGGCCGTCAACTTTTATGGACAGAACGGAAAGATGCGGACGAAACATTGATGCACAACTAGTTTGGACAGAATCCTTGTTATCTAGAGAGGTACTTTCGACGCAAGTTTAAGATGTCTACGGTCTTGTTTATTAACATTTGCTTCAAGCAAAGGAGGAATTGCATCAGATTGCTTAGACAGAGCACTAAGCAGAAGGTCACTACAGCATTGACATGATGGCCTATGGTGTTCCGGCAGATTTCGTTGATGATAACTTGGCGACGGGAGAGAACACTTCAATCTTCGTCGTCATAATTTGCGAAGGCGATGGTGGAACCACTACTCGGGACACGACAAGACTTTTGGAAATGAACAAGACTCCTACATTTTCAGGTATGCTTGGCTCCATTGATTCCATGCATTGCAAGTGGAAGAACTACCCTATAGCATGGCATGGACAGTTCAAAGGACACAACAAGGATGCTAACATCATTCTTGAGGTTGTGTATGATCAGAAGACATTTGCCATGCCTATTTTGGGATGCTTGTATCTTACAATGATATCAATGTGCTACACCAATCACCCCTCTTTAAGTTAGCCAATGGAGAACTACCACCGGTGAACTTCCAAGTAATAAATGGTCGCACATACAACTATAGGTATTACCTTGCGAATAAGATTTATCTGGAGTGAGGTACTTCTGTGAAGCTACTTTCAAAATCCATAGGGAAGAAAGAACTTTACTTTCATAATGCCCAAGCGGCTGCTAGAAAATGTGACAGGGATTTTTGGTTTTTGCAATCCCAATATGCTATTTGCAAGGACCGTCTAGCTTTTTAGATCAAGATATCCTTCGGACATCATCACAACCTGCATGATCCTGCACAAATATGATCATTGAGAACTAGCATCGCCCAGATTTTGACTGCAATGTCCATGACCTCATGGGACAATAGGTGTGTCCGAGTTAGAGGCAAGACCGACTTCGTTCCTTTCTCAAGGTCTACGATGAAATTTGAGAGGCCGATACACACGAAGATCTTAAAAAGATGTCATGTAGGAGTGGTGGGCCTGGCATGGGCGACAATGGACCTAGTTTTATCTCTATGTTTGTTGATTTGTGTCATGAAATTTGTTGTATTGTGTGCTAAACTTTGTTGTTGTGCTTGATGAACAATTTATGTTGGGGATTTGGTGAACTATGTAATAATTTGTAGTTTGTTTTGGATTCATTTGATATGTGTTTGGTATTTTGTATGTGTGCAATATGTATGAATAGAGATGAAAATTTTACATGCGGCTGTCCTATCATAGGGCAACTGTTGGAGGCGACACTTTGTGGTACGAAAAAACCGTACTTTTTATTGTTCTAAATTTTATTCCAAGCCCAAAATCCTAAAACAGGAGGAGCTATTAGAGATGAAAGTCGAAGCGAGATACAAAAGAGACGAAACAAAAGATAGGCCAACTCTAGGTTATGGTGTAGCTCATTTTGATGGCGAATTAAGCTTGCAAGTTGTCAACCAGCTATCACTCAGTTGCAATTAATGTAGTGTGCCTAACACAAATTCGGAGGCATGGACATCCAGCCGTTGCAGTTTATTTCCGCGTCGAACAAATATTTGCTTCTCTCTTGGTGTCTCCCATTCATATGTGATCGCAACTTCAATTCTATTTCCTATTCATAATTATTACAGTAAACTATTCAAATCAAAGAATTGCGATGTGGAATTATGTGGGTGAAGGAGAGGTGGTCGAGTTTGCATGCTGGTGACTCAAGTGAAGACCGGGTATGTAGTATATATGCAGATGAAGAGAAGAGGCCTCCGAACGGAGAGAATTGTCTCTACATATGTGAAGGTGGGTGCACATTTATTAGCCTTATTTCCATCTTATAAACCTCTAACAGCACGATGGAATAGAATTAAACTTGTGGAGAGAACTATTTCACACTTTCACTAAAAAGCTAGAAACACTTAACAAAAATGTATAATGGTTTCCACACGGACCAGTTCACTGTTAACTAGAATGGTAATTATTTTTTGTGAAGAATTAGAAAAGGAAAATGTTGATACTATTAGCTTCATAGTCATATTCAACCAAGTAAGAGCAGACATGTAAAAGATTTTATGGTGAGCTGAGGTACCATTATGTACGGATCTCATGGCGCACTAGTTCTACCTGCTCATGTGTACAGTGTCATGATACTCTGCACCCCAAATGTAAGGCGGAGCCCACCTTTTTGTAGCATCTCGTACTGTTTCCGTGTCAAAATCCCCCACTTTCTACTTTCATACCGTCGCACTCCACCCAATTCCCACCCTTTTCTCCCACTTTCTTCTTCGCTGCCGCCACCGATGCACAGAACCGGACCTAGACCTACCAAAGATGGAGGTGGTGGAGGTGCAGGAGGATTCCAGCATCACCCTCGCCCAAAATATCAACTCGGCGATGTGGTAAAATCGCCGCATCAAAGCAAAGGCTACAAAGGAGGCAACACTCATAAAGAAGAAGGCGGATGGAAGGCGTGCTGACATCATCCATGGCGGTGGGTGTGCTGGTCGTGGACGTGGTGGAGGTCACGGCCAGGGCCACGAGCCCAATTGGTGCCGCCCACCGTCCATACGCCTACATGGCCGGAGCATTACAAAGATCCGTACTACTATGTCGACAAGCAGCTCGGTAGGCAGTCCACGGCAACGACCTTCGGACAGGAGCCTTACATGATTGACGTCAACGTGGCGCCGCTGCTCTTCTCAAAGTCTGCTTCGCCACAGCTTGTCCGGAAGGGCAGAAAATCTCAATTTTCTGCACGCACCGTTGGACTGAAATAATTTTATGATCGGGCATGTAAAAAACTTAAGCATAACTGCATCTTTTTTGTTGTGATCGTGTATGTAATCCGGCGCCGGTGTGATACGGCGTGCGCTATCGATCAGTTATCATTTGAATTTTAAATTGGCATTCACTGGTGGACATATATACGATAGTATTGGATGGCCGGCTCTCGCATCCATTTCCGTGGACTGGTCCCCGTCGCCCTGTCCGTAGACAGACGACGGAGCAAATTTTGCGGGTCAGCATTCGAGATGCCCTTACCAAGTATTAGAACCAACACACACTCAAAGTTGATACGAAGAACTAATTCAAATATTCATATATACCTAGAGGCTACAAGAAATAAGTGTGAGCTTTTCAGTAATTTCAATGCTAAGATACAAGTAAGCGATTGAATTTCTGCTTAGATTCATGAGAAAAGTTGGGGAAGAATTGATATGGTTATTAGCATTCTAATTGTCTTGAAATAGAGCCAGATCATGTTTGAAAATTCGGTTTGTCTATGGATTGAGTTGGGCAGCGGCCCCAAATTTTTCTCATCTGGCATCCTAGTTTCTACTTGTTCATCAAACTTGTGTCGTTAGGCCGACTAATTTCCTATATGTGGGTTCTCTTGGTTCCTTTTCTGATAAATAATCATTTTATTGACTAAAATCTTGCATCAAGCTCGACGATACATGCGCTACATCATATTCGATAGCCCTTGGCGAGCACGACCATCAATATTTCAAGGTGGAGAAACCAAAGCATGGATACCATGCAGACTAGCTAGTTAATTAGAGGGATATCATTGGTAAATTTGTATAATACTGGCGCATCTGTCTGTTGTCTGCAGGTACTACAGGACGTGAGCACGTTTGGATCCATGAAGGCAATCTCTGATATCTTCACTTAACCCAACCTGTGAAAGGGCTGTAGGGAACCACAACATGAGCGATGTGTAACACCAAAGCAATGGACCATCGGCGATGGAAACATGTGTTCTTCCTAAGTGTCTACTTCCTAATGTCTCTCAATCTCAAAGTTAGCATTTCTATATTATATTTGTGCTATTTTGTAATGAACGTGTTTCTAGATTAACTCTCCTTGTCTTGCTAGATTGGTTTGTGGACAAAGGTGATGAAGCTGGTCAAGCATATATATGGTGGTAGGTGTTGAAGCTACTAGTTTATAGTACATGTTAAATTCAGGTCTAGCTAGCTTAGACCAAACCAGCAAATTGTTACTAAGACAGGGCACAATATAGGGTTTGGGGAAACCATTATCAAATGTACTATTGCGCAAAGAAACACAACATAGAAAATTTAGCACTAGTGCCGAAATGCATCGTTTGGGTGAGTGCGTTATAATATAAAGCCTGGAAAAATCCTATTTCGAGAAATATACTCTTGCAGGGTTATTAGTGTTTGGGCAAATGGTCCAGCTTTGCTAATAAATTAAGCAAAGAATATTAAGTGGAAGGAATTCAAACACAAGGAAATAAAAATTAGTGATAAAACCAACATTACGAGGTCCTTCGAAGTAATCCTTTCTAATTCCTCGGTTGTTCCACCGTAGCTATCTTTTTTTTATAGCTAGCCCTTTTCTTAAATTTTCTTATCGTGTGCTTAGTTAATTTTGCAACAGTTTGTCACGAACATACATTTCTCTTCTGTTAGCAATAAACCTTAAATTGGATATTTGGTAGAAGCTATTACACCATACTTGTCCATTCAATCATCTCCTCCTACTTTCTTCCGGTGTAAGAATGACTAGAGGATCAATATGAACTCTAATCTTCTGGAGAAATAAATTAGCTGATGAAAAATTACTTTTTTATTAATTATAAGATAGCCTTAACAATAAAAACTACATAGAAACCACATACGTATTAAAATTTCATAAGAAATTGTTTTGTATTTAGGAGTTATGCTCTTTAAACAAGCATGTGCATTTGGACATCAGACTCAACCAAGTTTCAAAGATACAAGCATGTGCTTTTCCCAATATTTGATAAATCTAGGCTCACTGATTTCTTCTTTTATTGTAAAACTCGGAATTGTAAATCTGCTAGCAGAGTACAAGCAAGGAAAATCATGCTCAAGATGCTCACCGTACAGCTGATTGGAGCAATGAGGTTCTCGATACAGTAGTGAAAAGGGGAATGGAAGATCAAAAAAGAATTGCACCAATATCAAGCATGTACTGGCCCTAACCAATAAGCACCATGTGACCATGTGGTCTTTTTCCAATGATTAAACACACCATCAATTGGGCAAAATTTGCATCTCATAATCAGTAAGAAATGCATAGCATATTTTTATCTAATAAGTAGTAATAACACATTGTATCTTTGGAAAATTCATAAGGAGTAACAATATTAAATTAGTGGAGCAGAATGAAAGGGTATCAGTTTATACCTACTGCATATCACTACATAGGTACTACTGATAGTATGACAATACCTGGCGCATTTCCTCGAAGTTCTACCAGCAATCAGTCACTTCCGTCACAATAATCCTCAAGAAAGGCTTCCCATCACCCCGCGATCATAAGCCACAACGAATATTCGTTCTTATTCCACCTATTTGTGCCAAATCTGATCCAAAGATGAATGGACCACCTCTATCTTTATACAGGTATACATGGCATAAACAGAATACTATAGTATTTGGACTGGACTGCCATGACAATATAGTTTGTAAACTATAGAACTGAACTAACAAGTTAAAGTAAACAGCTGAGGTCGGAACTGACCCCGGTATGGAGACAACGACTGCACCTGAGGTCGTGGCATCGTACAATCAGGAAGCCACCAACATGCCAACGGGGCAGCTTCTTTGTCAGGTACAGCGAGATGCTGCTGCAGTGCTGCCATGGCTCGCACTCGCCGTGGCACTGGCGTCGCCACTGTAGCCTGCATTAGTCCGCTTTGCAGGGGCTGCTGCCTTGTAAGCTCACTGGACATGTGCGCCCATGGTCCATCAAGATGTATTAAAAACATCTGTCGCCCTAAGGACCCCACGGCCACTACTACTACCACCCGACAGATGGGCCGCCCTCCCGAACACTCCTCTGTATGGCGCAAAGGATTCAACAGCCGGACGCCGAGGCTGCTTCTATGCGGAGCCGCTGCCATCGTCGCCTGCCCTCGCACGAAGGCTCCAACACCCGCGCTTCGCACAGCGGCTGCAAGCACAACCGGACGACAAAGGCTGTGGTCTGGATGAAACTGGGGAGCGGGGAGGAGAGATCGACGGTGGCATCATCTAGGGCACGGCGAGCGAGGGAGAGAGTTCGCGCACCACCAGAGCGGAGAGCGAGGGATCGGGGCCTCGAGGGTGAGCGGTTCTATTTTTTGGGGGGAAGGTGAGCGATTCAGAGTTCGTGTTGAGGTGGGACGTGGGAGTCAAACGTGGGGCTGCCCCGATGGCATGTGCGGGTAATTTTCATGCGAGGAAGCAGACTCAGCACCCGGTTGAACCATCACGACCTTCGATTCTCCTTTAATAGTATATATATATATATATATATATATATATATATATACACACACACTAGCAAACATGCCCGTGCGTTAAACAATGTTGTTAACCCAATTTCCCTGAACTTTACATGATTGAATGTTACTGTATAGATTAACCATGATCTGAATAAAGCTAATCGGTGTTACAATGTACCTTCGCCATTATGGGCATTGGAGAGAGCGATATTCTAGCTGGGGACACTGCCATGGTTATAGGTATTGTCGTGCCGATTACTTGTCAAGATGAGCAGCTTGCTTTCTTCAATGTTCATTTTCTGGCTGCCTACAAAGATAGTAATGGAAGTGTATCTAGAAGCTACACAACTAAGTAATACATGTACTGGTATGAGAGATCAGTTCAAATAATGAGGCTGGGGATAAATATGGCATAGTCGTATTTAGGTTCTGGTGGACGAATTCAGCATATCAATACAAATATGAACCGACGGCACAAAAACGTACCACTCGAGTAGTGAGTATGGCAGTTAGTGCTTCAATCTTTTCTGAATACTCACTGAGGTTAGCTTTTGAAACACTGAACCAAGAAATAAAGTCATTGACGAGCATGTTCTAATCATGGGGAAATACACTAAAACATTAAAAGGTAACTTGCTTTGTTCCACGTATTAGTATGACCTACATTCTTCCCTCGAAAAAAAAGTATGACCTACATTCTCATCATCAAAATGCAGGGCATCATGGGAAAATGGCAAGTAAAAAGTGTATCTTTACATATACAGCGTCCATATTTTCATGAACAATTTGCTAATAAAACCAAAAGTGCAAGAGCATCCAGATTTTTGTAAGGGTGCATCAGCCAGTGTACTCTCAAATCATGACCTAAATTAAGGTACTCGATGTTAAATGCACCTTTGCCGGTCTTCGTTGGAGAGAGCAATATCATCCATGGGGCTGCGGACACAGGTCCATCTATTGCTGTGCCGATTACTTGTCAACATTGGCTGCTTCAGTCCAGAGTTCAGACGCATATATAAAAGAACAGGGCAATGGCGCAGATTAAGTTTCCTTTGCACTACACATAGCCTCTAAATTAGACTGATGTTCTATAAATCCGTGTAAATCATATGGGATAACCTCTACAGTGTATATAATCTATAAAGGCTGACACACAATAATCCTTGTTAAGTCTATAGAATCTGCCCAGTCACAAATTGGAATGAGAAAATGGAAGTACTTTGCAGATCGGCCGGTGCTAACAGCTCCACCACTACCACTGCGGTGAGGAACAAGAAGCTGACGGCAACATCACCAGCCACCCCCAAGCAGGACAAGGAGAAGCCGGCAGATCAAGGCGGCGAGAATCAGCAGAGCAGCCATGTCGCCGCAGGGGCCGCTGTTGCAGCTGTGGAGAGCCCTTCCTACAGGCTGGCTCCCAGGAGCCTCTTCTCCTGCCGGAACAGCCACGCGGCGCAGCACCAGCACAACCAGCGCGCCGCCCCGCCGCAGCCGGCGCCGGCGCTGGCAGATGACATGACCAGGAGCCAGGAGGTGCAAGAAGAAGTCCAAGAAGCAGACGCAAGTCGGCTGCTCCGCCTCCATCTACAAGCTCCGTGACGCCAGCCCGTGGTGGGTCACGCTGCACCGCCCGCCTGCCGAGGAGGAGCTGCCCTCCGGCTCCGCAACTGGAGCTGGCGAGCCGTGCAAGCGCCGGGCGTCCGTGAGCGGTACCGGCGAGCGGCGGGTGAAGAAGCTCCTGCAGCAGCCGCGGCAGGGGCAGAGCGAGGCGGCGGGCGCCATGGTGGTGGGCTCGTCGTCGAGGCACTGCACTGGGGTCGTCCACTGCGTCCTCGTCCTCATCGACGGCCGGCGGCGGCGGGTCGTCGTTCCGGCTTGCGGCGGCTGTCGGGGTGCAAGGATGGGCACCACAAAGTGGAGGGACGGGGGCACGGCGGATGAGGGATGGGGGCGCGGCGGCGAGCAGAGGGACGGTGGCGCGGCCGCGAACTCGGAGGAAGGGATAAGGTGCTTTATTGCCTGGCGGGCCGAACAGAGCAGGCTGAGGCCCAGCCAGTTGTCGGGCTAGGTGGGCGCTGTGAACGTGGCCCAAGCGGGAGTCTGGAAGCGTTTCTTCAGCGGAACGTTTTCTATAATTTTAGTACCACCTCGCTTATAGTTTTAAATTTAAACCGAAAGCGTAAATTCACATGAAGAAAACGTATTGTGACGGTGAACCCAGAGACCCAATCCGTGCTTTATTATTAGGGATATATATATATATATATATATATATATATAGACACACACACACACACACACACCCGAGATATGTATGTGGCAACCGTGTGGCAGATTGCAAAACTGCCACACCATCTCATCAACGTCCGCGGACACGATCTGATCGCGCGCACCCACCCCGCCCTCCCGATTTCTTTCCTTCTTTAGTTTTCCCGCACGTCCTCCCGATTTTTTCGCGCGCACTCGCAGGTTCCTTACTAATTTTCGTAGTCGTCAGTTACGGCCCCACACGCGTTCCTGATTTTCAGGGCAAAAAAAATGCTTGCATTGGGATTTGATCTTTGGTCTGCAGGCAATCAACAAAGGGAGTTGGCCACCTCACCTACAACTCATTGTTCAACAAGATAAGGAAAATACGGTTTTTGACATGTTTTGCCTTTGATATGATAACACAGAAAATCTTTTTGTTTCACCTAACAAACCTGGCACATAAACTTTTCCCGTTGTAAATTCTTCAACACCACCACGATAACTAACGCACCACCAACATGATAACTTTTGTATGCCACACGTTACATTATGTGTAAGTAGCATGGCCATATAAGCACATGAGTCGTGATAACTTTGGTGAAAGCATCGTGGTAACTTTGATCATTGGGAAGAAATTTGTTGACCCCCCCCCCCCCCCCCCCCGGTAATTTCTGTAAATAATATGATAACATTCACGCCATAGACCTGATAATTGAGATACAAACATCATGGTATCTTTAACCATTGGGGAAGAAAAATGTGAAAATATATCTGATAGTTTCTGTGTAAATAGATGGTAATATACGCAGCGCACATCTGATAACTGAGGTAGAAACACCATGATAACTTTGACTATAGGGAAGAAAATTATCGAAAAGATACTCCGGTAACTTATGTGTAAATAGCACAGTAGTATACCTCCCTCCCCTGGTATTTTTCTGTGTAATAGCATAAAAACATAAGCACTGCAATAATTAAACACCATGATAAGTTTTTGACCCGTGGGGATAAATTTTGCTGAAACATGCCCCTAATAAATTTTGTGTAGATAGCATGATATTTTAAGCACGACGGGCTTGATAGGTTACCTAGAATCACCATGATAACTTTTTGATCAGGGAAAAATTTGTTCAAAACATCCCCGAGATTTTGTGTGTGTAAATAACATGATAATACAAGCACCCATAATCGATAACTTACATAAACATCATGGTAACTTTTACCAGAGGAAAATAAGTTGTTAGAAACATACACTCGCCTCGCGGGGCCTCTTGGATGAACACAACACATGGCGTGCCATGGGAAAGTCACATAATGTTTAGTGTCATGAGGGGCACACGTGCTCGTAGGTTGGCCCCCAAAAAAACGGTCCGCTTTAACCCGCTATAGGTGTGATAAGTTACACAAAAATGTTGTGGTGATTTTTTACCTATGGAAAAAGCTACTGAAACACATCCGGATTTTTAGGTGTAAGTACCATGATAATATACGAACCGTAGAACCGTTAACTCATGTATAATCCCCCATGGTAACTTTGACCGGGGGGGGGGGGGGGGTTATGTAAACATACCCTGATAACTTATGTGTTAGTACCACGGTATTTTACGTATCGAGGACCTTCTAACTTGTGTACAAAACACAATGGTAATTTTGAAAGGGGGTGTAGTTGTTGAAACATACTACCCGGTAAGTTCTATGTAAATAACATGGTAACTTACGCAACATAGACATGATAACTTGCATACGAATACCATGGTAACTTTGACCCGAGGGGAAATCGTGGTAATTTCTGTAATAACACGACTGTAAGAAAAAGGGGTCAAAACGAATAGTTTTCTTTAGTTGAGCAACAAATCTCTAAGGCTGAGTTGGTTGTGGTGGTGTGCTGTGGTGCCAGGGAGTCATGGGTTCGAATCCCACATGCGCAATTTTTTTAAACACGTGGGAGACGTGAAGTGGCAGTTTTCCCGAGGGTGAGCGTGCGAGATGTGCAGCAGAAGCAGGTTTCTCGGGAGAGCCTGCGGGATCGTTCGAGAGGAGGAGGGATCGAAGGGAGGGAGGGTCGTTCTGTACTTAGAGGGAAGGAATAAGATGTGTGTGGTAGTTTTAGCTACGTGGCACACGTGTGCCAAATATAACAGTCTATATATATATATATATATATATATATATATATATATATATATATATATATATATAGGGTAACGCTATTCTAAGCGTGAGTGTAGAATAGCTTATTCTACACCCCCTAGTAACGCTATATACAAAATCTAGTAAAACGGTGTACGAAATGTAGTAATTCGGAAAATAAAATTTTTATCACCGAAGTTTGGAATTTACTACATTTTTACAAAAATTACTATATTTTACATAGTGCGTTACTATATTTTGTATGTACCATTACTGGGGTGTAGAATAAGCTATTCTACACTCACGCTTAGTTTAGCGTTACTATATATATATATATATATATATATATATATATATATATATATATATTTCTACGAGTGAAAGGAAAATTGGATCTTGTAAAATTCAAAGATAACTTCACATTGCAGTCCTGCTGCTAGTTTGTGTATGTTCTCACGTGCATTTTGGAAAATCCAGAGAATTGTATGATATCATCTTCTTTTTAAAGGTTAATAAATAATAATACAGTAGGCCTCCGCATTTTTAGGACAATAAAACTGAACCTAAACCCAGCCATCTCATGACATCAGTCATTTTGGCCGTCCAGTATCCCAATCTGGCCGTTTCTGTCCATTGGATGCGTGTGGGACACTGCTTTAGTGCAAATGCCATCACAACCTAGCATGTTGTCCTAGGGGTAGCTTCTCCCATGAGCAGTCTCTTTGCTCACATCGTCATTTCATGACCAACAACTTGTTTCTTACGATTACTTAGTTAATTGCTGTTTTCTCCTATTTCGACATCGATCAAATAGTGTGACTTATCACAGATTATGGCCATAACCGAGGACATGATTATTCGGATGGGTTTTATAGTTTGTAATGGTTGTACGCTTAACCCACACTATAGATCTTCATCTTTTGTCATGTGCTTTGGCATATTATCCTCATGGTGGACCAGCGTTACTTCAACAAGACCATTCTACCCTCATGACACTTTTTATCATATCATCGGCGTGCCATAGGCCTTGTTAGAGGGAGAGATTTCTATAGGAGAGTACAAACCAATTCTAGGGATGGAAGACATCCCCACAAGAGCTCATCCAACAGAGAAACACCATTGTGGTGCCTCCATCTTCAGGATCGACCATGGCCGACTCTAGACTTTTACCAGGATCTTATCGACCATGTGCCTATCTGTGCGGATCATCTTGGCCGATGTGGTGTCGGAGAAGAACATGTCTCACTTGTAGAGCAACCCAGCGACTAGATTGTCGTTATTGTCAATCTCCATCTCGATGACCTTATGTATATCATGTTGAAGTTCTAATTCACTCCTTGCCGTGGGTTCCTCCAACAAACGAAAATCCCGGCAAACATCCCTTTTTCATTACAAAACATCCCATACAGGTACAGTCCATACGAAATGAAAAACATGAAAAAGAGGGATTACAAGTTCTAAAGCTAACAAAGGCCCGAAGGCTTACAAGACTAAAAAGATATAAGGTGCCCGTAATCCCTTTCTTGTCCCTCTCCTCAGGAAATGGAACAAGAAAGCATAAGGGCAAAAGGGGCGCCTAGCCAAGCTACGAGTGGCACAAGACACCAAGAGAACATCTAGGTGGCCGTCCAAAGGCTGGATGGTGATGGCAGCGCCGGAGGCAGAGCTCGAAGACGAGGCGGCAGGACGTCAACACGCGACGAAGGCGTCGGTGCCCGCGTACTCCGACTTGACGGCCTTGCCGCCCGCCCTCTTCCTCTTCCGCAGCCTCCCTACGCCAGCCTCCCAAGGAGACGACCCCGAGAAGTTCAAGGAGCCAGCGGCGCGGATGATGGGGTCGCCGGTGCCGTTCGGAGTGGCGCCCGACGCCTAGTCGGACCCGTCATCCCGCCGCCCGCTGCTCTCGTCGTCGCTGCCGTTGTCTTCCTCGCCACTCTCGCTTGAGGAGGAATCTTCATCATCGAAGGAGCTCTCCACGCAGCACCTCATGCAGGTCCCGAAGTGCCCGAAGATCTTAACGGAGAGGAGGCCGCCCTCCATTAGTTTGAAATGGAGAGCGAGTCCATCCGTCAAGTTGTGGAGGCGAGCGAAGGTCTTCCACCCTCTGTGAAGATACATGACGTGGGGGGCGGGGAACTCGATGTCGACCCATGAGCCAGTGTTCCCACAACCCATCATGTGCAGCCGCAATGCCTGTGGAGGATCCAGCTCCATCTCCCGCGCAAATGGCGTCGAAAGGCGAAGACGACGACGCGATGGATGGCGCAGCCTCACGAAGAACTCGCTGGGGTTGACCCCGGCGTGGCCCTCCATCAGAGGAGGGGCTGCTGGAGGGGGCGAGGTGGATCTGCCGCCCCGTCCTCCTCTCCCTCGGGCACCACGACGGCCTCGACCTCGCCCCCTCCCCCTTCCTCTAGCGGACGGCTCCGCCGCTACGAGCTCTTGGGGAGGAGCGATGCGCTGCCCGGCCGAAACCCTCGCCACCACTGATGATGCATCGCCATGCCCCCTCGCCATAGCGGAAGTAGAAGAGAAGCAGGAATGGGGAGAGGCAAATGGCATAGAGTTGAGAGCCACCGTTCCTCCCGCTCCCCTCTTTATAAAGGGACGGGGGCGAGGCTCGGCCGCCCACTCTCAGCCAATCTGGCTTGTTGAAGTGACAGCGAGCGGGGCCATCGACCGCCCTCCCCGCTCCATTGAAGCCGCGTGGGAATCGACCCACACGCGCGTGACTTCCCACGTCCCGCGCGCCTGCCATTCGCTCTGTGTTATGCATGCAGCGAACATGGCGCAAGGGGCGGGTGCGGGAGGACGCGTGGAACGATGGTTCCCGAGCAAGGGCAGTAAATGGGAGGCGGCCCTGCGGTCTCGAAGAGACACGCAAGCTGCCTCTTTACTATCAGCAAGCCCGCGTCATGCGTGCACACGACCCCCACGTCGCGCGTTCAACGTGGGTCGTGGGGAAGCGCAGCGGATGGAACAGTGGCAGTGGTAAAAATCCGCCCCAACTGCCCGCGCACCGTTCTGGGCCTGGCCCAACAACGTGCTGCCCTTATGTGTGGCCCAGGCCCGGGGGCTCCTGTCGGTGTACAAAAGAAGGGGCTCTGCTTTTGACCCCTTTACTTGTGCACGGGCAGTCAGAGCCTCCCGCCACCGCCATGCACAGACACGGCAGGAAAGGGAAGCCGGAGAGAAGCTGAAGCCACAAGGACAAATGATGCAACGATAAGGACCAAGGCCACGAAGATCAGATGGACGAAGCAGGTTTTCCCCGTCAAGGACCATCGTCGAGGCAGCCTCAGCAGCCCCGGCAAGACCCTTGTCGGGGCATCTCGCCCACGCCAACCAAAGTGAGCCACCCTTGAGCCCACCAGCGCTCGACAAAAGCATTGGGACAGGGCTCGGGAGGCACCTCCGTGGTGGCATTCATCTTTGTGAAGACATAGAATAATCAAGATCAAGTAAGGATAAGAAGGCAACCATCCTCACTGGAGAAAACCACAAGACCCCCGGCAAGATCCTTGCCGGGGAAGCCAGCGCACCACGGCAAGACCCTTGCCGGGCCACCCAACAAGGCCCCCGCCAAGCGCACCGGCAGGGCCACTGCCAGGCCCGCGCCAGCCAGGCCTTCATCGTTGTTTGCATGCAGCTGCCGACCCAACCAGCTGGGCAGGCACCTGCATGGCAGCATGCAATCCTTCGTGGTGTTGGGGAACGTAGCAGAAATTCAAAATTTTCCTACGTGTCACCAAGATCTATCTATGGAGAAACCAGCAACGAGGGGAAGGAGAGTGCATCTACATACCCTTGTAGATCGTTAAGCGGAAGCGTTCAAGAGAACGGGGTTGAAGGAGTCGTACTCGTCGTGATCCAAATCACCGGAGATCCAAGTGCCGAACGGACGACACCTCCGCATTCAACACACGTACAGCCCGGTGACGTCTCCCATGCCTTGATCCAGCAAGGAGAGAGGGAGAGGTTGAGGAAGACTCCATCCAGCAGCAGCACAACGGCGTGGTGGTGGTGGAGGAGCGTGGCAATCCTGCAGGGCTTCGCCAAGCACCGCGGGAGAGGAGGAGGGAGAGAGGTAGGGCTGCGCCAGGGAGAGGTGAAAACTCATGTGTATGCAGCCCCAAATACCTCAACTATATATAGGGGAGAGGGAGGGGGCTGCGCCTCCCCTAGGGTTCCCACCCCAAGGGGTGCGGCTGCTCCCAAAACCCATCTAGGGTGCGGCCAAGGGGGAGAGGGGGAAACTTGCCCCCCAAGTAAGGTGGAAGCACCCCCTCCCCAAACCCTAGGTGCCTTGGGCCGGGCGCACCAGCCCACCCGGGGCTGGTCCCCTCCCACACTTGGCCCATGCAGCCCTCAGGGGCCGGTGGCCCCACTTGGTGGACCCCGGGGACCCTCCCGGTGGTCCCGGTACATTACCGATAAAACTCGAAACTTTTCCGGTGACCAAAACAGGACTTCCCATATATAAATCTTTACCTCCGGACCATTCTGGAACTCCTCGTGACGTCCGGGATCTCAACCGGGACTCCGAACAACATTCGGTAAACACATACAAACTTCCTTTATAACCCTAGCGTCATCAAACCTTAAGTGTGTAGACCCTACGGGTTCGGGAACCATGCAGACATGACCGAGACGTTCTCCAACCAATAACCAACAGCGGGATCTAGATACCTATGTTGGCTCCCACATGTTCCACGATGATCTTATCGGATGAACCACGATGTCAAGGACTCAATTGATCCCGTATACAATTCCCTTTGTCTAGCGGTATGGTACTTGCCCGAGATTCGATCGTCGGTATACCGATACCTTGTTCAATCTCGTTACAGGCAAGTCTCTTTACCCGTTCCGTAACACATCATCCTGCGATCAACTCTTTGATCACATTGTGCGCATTATGATGATGTCCTACCGAGTGGGCCCAAAGATACCTCTCCATCACACGGAGTGACAAATCCCAGTCTCGATTCGTGCCAACCCAACAGACACTTTCGGAGATACCTGTAGTGCACCTTTATAGTCACCCAGTTATGTTGTGACGTTTGGTACACCCAAAGCATTCCTACGGTATCTGGGAGTTGCACAATCTCATGGTCTAAGGAAATGATACTTGACATTAGAAAAGCTTTAGCATACGAACTATGATCTTTGTGCTAGGCTTAGGATTGGGTCTTGTCCATCACATCATTCTCCTAATGATGTGATCGCGTTATCAACGACATCCAATGTCCATGGTCAGGTAATGGGTACCTCGAAAGGGAGGTGCTCCTTATGATGCTACGGACGGCTGTCCGAAGTGCATGCAATGACGGGCTCGGATAGGATAGGATTGTGCGCGCCGGGCCCTTCGGTTGTCCATATTTTGGCCGACCTTAGCATATATACCGTCCCTCCTCTTAAGGAGGTTTCAGAGCACCCAGTCACAGCTCGTCACAAGAAAGGATTGATGGTCGAGTCCCCGTGCATGAAGTCAGTGGATTCGAGTGAACTGACCGTACTACAAATCGACATACTTGAGGAAGCTTCTTGCTAAACCAAAGAAAGGGCAGCTCCAGTTGTGTTGTCGATTCCCTTCTCCCGCTCATCGTATCACATTCTGTTCTACGATTTCACTTCGACAAAAGGAAAGAGCATACCTAAGTTCAATAGCTTTACGTCCGCTATCCCGATCATGATTTTCCTACCCTCAGGGGGAAAGTAAAGGCCCTTCCCCCCTATTTAATTAATTGGTTTAACCAGAAACAGAGGATAGGATTCGAAAAGTCAACTAACCATCTATTGATCAATGAGCTAGTCAACTAGAGGCTTACTAGGGACATGGTGTTGTCTATGTACCCACACATGTATCTGAGTTACCTATCAATACAATTATATCATGGATAATAAACAATTATCATGAACAAGGAAATAAATAATAAATTATTTATTATTGCCTCTAGGGCATATTTCCAACACGTGGAGGCTCCACCACCAGGGCGCGTGTCGAAGTGAGGAGGGGCGGCGATGGACGGGACAGTCCTCGCCCCCGTCCCCGATAAAGCAAAGGGACACCTAAGCCTCGCATTAAATGTGTCTTGTCCTGTAATACCAACGATAAGCTCGCGACACTACTAGGGAAAAGGCTAGCAGCAGCGCGGGTTTTAGATGTATCAGTAGCGCGGGGACAGGCGCTACTAATAAGGCGCTACAGCTAACACATAGCAGTAGCGCGTGCACACCGGCGCTACTGCTACACAAGTGTAGCAGCAGCGCGGCTAGAGGAAGCTCGCTGCTGCTAGTAGCGCTAGCGCGCTTTGCCTGGACGCGCTACTACTATTGAGGCGCTGCTGCTAACTTTTATACACTCGCTACTGCTAATTTAAGTAGTTTTTTTTGGCATATTTGTTTTGTATTTGAACAGGTATTGTAGAAGAATCTTTAGCACATAGAAATGTCATCATGATACACATACAAATGCCTGCGAGACCACAAATGTAATCATAGCATGTACATACAAATAGTCTCATCATAATCATCATCCAACACAAAGTGATATCTTGTCATCATCTCAAAAATAGCGATACATGCAAGTCTCGAATACTTGCAACTACAACAACGTCATCCATCTAAACAAAGGTATACGTAAGAAGTGCTATCACTATGAGTGAGAGCGGAACTATGTAGTACATGAGGTGGCGGTTACGAGTCCTCTCTCGCGCAAGTGTCCTTGAACTTTTCGAACTCCTCTTCCGTAAAGTGTCGGATTTTCCTCCAGAATCTTGGACAGGGGTTCATCAGCCTCAATAGCTCGTTTCACCCTCCCTTTCCAGGAGGCCAAATCATTGCTGAACATGCCCATGGCGTGATTGTTAATCTTTTTCATCTTTGGATCATCCCACGGTTGTTCTATGTTATCATCCCGGTCGGGGAACTTGAATCTCTTGTGCAACTTCGTTAGGAGCAACTGCATCAAATGTTCTTTACTCCTTAAGTCATCGTCGTTGATGCTCGCGCATTCCCGTAGGATGCAACCTACTTGGTTCCCATAGCACTTGCGAGGTTCTTCCGGCTCTAATGGCTCAAACTTGCCAGGTGCCATCTTTGTGATCACAAGTCGTCCAATCCCTAGTTTGTTAGGTTTTCGTATCCTCTGCTTCTTATGCTTCCTCTTTTCGGTAGCGGCATCGGGGCCGGTACCTTCCCCGCCGGTACCTTCCCTACCGGTCTCGTTGCCGCCATCGGTGCCGGCGCCGTCGGTGTCGATGTCGGCGTCAGTACCATCATCGAGGCCGACCTGCAAACCTTGCTTAGCAGTCAAATAGTCGAGGTACTCTTGTTCACCCTCATAATCCATCTCGTCTGCATCTTTGTCAGAAGGCCCAGTTTCTTCGTTGTTCGACATGTTTCCTATGATTAAGTGTCCTCATTTATTTCTAGAAGTATGAATAAATGAGAAATGACATCAAAAGAAATCTATGTGCCAGCACTCGATATGCCAACTATGTAGCACAAATCATGCCTTTATTCACGGGAAATTTCGGCATGACCTTTGCTAAAAAATGGACATATCGAGCGCCTGAAATTCACCAGAACGGAAATGAATCAACATTCCGGTGTAACATAGGCCACTCGGATCATTTTCCAAACATGACATGTCCAAAACATGACATATGCACATATCACATGTTCAGTTCAAATTTGCATATAAATTCAGCAAATTTTGAAACCTAGCTAAATTCATAACTAAATAGATAACCTAATTAACATAACCGAAGAACCCTAGCATAGAGAGGGGGGGTTACAGAGGGTGCAGGGGCGAGGAGGCAGGCCCGACGACGGCCGGCAGGGGAGAGGAGGGAGGCGAGGGCCGACGGGTCGGGGGCGAGCACGCCGGGGTCGGGGGCGAGCGCCGGCGCCGAAGTCGGGGGCGAGGGCCGGCCGGGTCGGGGCGAGCGCCGGGGTCGGGGGCTAGCGCCGGCGTCGGGGTCGGGGTCGAGGCCCAGGCCGGGGGCGAGCGCGGCGGTCGGGGGCTAGCGCCAGCGCCGGCGGAGTCGGGGGCGAGCGCCGGGGCCGGGTCGGGCGCGGCGGTGCGACGGGGGAGAGAGAGTGGGGATTTGGGGGGGGGGGGGGAAGGCGGGATAAAGCAGGGAGAGTGAGAATTTTGGGTTAAGTGGACGTAGCAGTAGTGCATTATGTCAAAACGCGCTGCAAGTAACATCAGTAGCTGTAGCGGTTTAGGCAAAATGCGCTACTACTAAATTCAGTAGCTGCTGCGGTTTATGCAAAACGCGCTGCTACTACCGTCGCTACTGCCAGTTTTCCTTTTTCTTTTCCTTTATTTTATCCCACTTTTATTTCCCGAGGGCAGTGAACGAAGGGAGGACGATATATATTGCATCATTTGACGGTTAAATATGTATGCAAAATAGGAACATATATATTACACATCATTGGACCCATGCATAATAATGGCTAAGTGTGTATACAAAATAGGAACATATATATATATATATATATATATATATATATATATATATATATATATATATATATATATATTACACATCATTGGACCGATAACATATACGTTTCCTCAGTGCTGACGTTTTTGTTTTTGAGTCAGCTTCTTTCCCTTCTTGTTCATCGAAGAATAATTGAGCCCCTCATTGTGACTTTGCCTTTTCCATGGAGTACGATTTTTCTTAGGTAATGTAGTATTGATTCTTCTTTTGACGTATACTTCATCATCATCGTCATCTTCCCTCATTGGGTTGCCGTATTGATCATAGTCTTCCTCGCTGGCGACTCCATCCATTCCAATGATGTTCCTTTTGCCTCTCCTCACGACAACACGGCTGGGATTGCGCGGGTCAGTTATGAAGAAGCATTGTGTCACGTGCTTAGCGTGTACCCATGGCTCGTTTTTTGCGATAGCGTTCACTGTAGCTCTCTTGGCGTCGGGTATAGTCATGGTAGTGAACATCCGGCTTTCTCTTTTGACATTCTTAGCCCATCTGACACGGAACATCGTCGTGTTGTGCAGTCCAGAGTTGTCAAGCTCCCATATCTCCTCGACCCTTCCATAAAATCGTTCAGTTGCGCCGTTGTCGCTGCCGGTCATGCATTCCATCGTCACCCCTGAGTTCTGATCATCACTGTCCATATCTTTGGCCTCCGTGTAGAACGTGTATCCGTTGATATCATATGTCTGATAGGTTACGAGGTTGGGCGAGGGGCCATGTGCTAAGGCGTATATGAGCAATCCGTCCTTAGAGCCCTCCTCCGGGGGATTAGCAATAATATGCTCTTTGAACCAATGCAGGAAAGTTGAGTTGTGCTCTCTAGTAACTTCGGCATCCATCCTGCATACCCCTCGGTCACGATACTTCTTTGCGATAATTTCTTTGTGCAGTGCCACGAAAGGATCTGCCTCGTCTAGGTGTTGTAGCACTACCAAGTTTGCTCTGTCAAAGTCGCTGCGTCGATCTGAGTATGCCACGTGCAGTTCCCTGCGACCGTTGCAGTGACCATCTCCTTCGAGCCTCCCATTGTGCTTGTTAAGGGGCAAACCAACACCAACACCAGGTGGCTGGTCTGCGCCATATAGAAAATTCTCACAGAAAGAGATGCACTCTTGTGCCAAATAGCCCTGGACAATGCTTCCATCCGGACGGGACATGTTACGAACGAATCCTTTGATGATCTCATTCATCCTCTCAAACGTGTCACGGATGTGCTTGTCCATTATCCCTCTAAGGGTAACAGGTAGTATCTGCGTCATCATCACATGACAGTCATGAGACTTCATCCCGCTGAACCTTTTCTTGTCCGTGTCTAGATATCTGCTTATCTTGCCACAGTAACCGAAACTAACTTTGACTCCGGTAAGTCACTTAAAGAATTGATTGATCTTAGCCTGACTTAAGGTGAAGCAAGAAGGGGGGCAATAATCCTCTTTCTTTATTTTCTTGCCCTTCTTCTCCCATGCCTCTGTCTCCGTCTTTGTCTCGTCTGACATTTTACGGGGCGGCATGTGCAGATCTTCCCTGATTTTCAAATCTTGCAAGTCTTTTCTTGCCTTCAGCCCATCCTTGGTCTTATCCGGCATGTTCATCAGTGTTGCGAGCAAGCTCTCAAGGACATTCTTACAGATATGCATTTGATCAAGGCAATGAGGTGTATCGAGTTTGTGCCAGTACTCCAAGTCCCAGAACACAGACCTCGTCTTCTATACCTTCAGCAGCGGCTCCGGTGCCTTTCTCATCGTCTTTCCCGGCGCGGGGCACTCCTTCCAGTTTTTCAACAGCTCATCGATTTCGGCACCGCTCCGCTTACGTGGAGATCCTCGATGCTCAGCGTGACCATTTAATAGATCTCCACGGTTTCTCCATGGGTCATCCTGTTCAAGCCATCTTCGATGCCCCATGTACACGATTTTCCCAGACCCGCCATCTTTCCTTGACGTTTGCTGCCGAGACGTCGTATCATCCATGCACCGCGTGCATCCGCAATATCCATGGCACACCTGGCCTGCCACATATCCGTAACTGAGATAGTCCTGCACTGTCGTGATCAGCGAGGCTCTCATGTTGAAATACTCACCTTTGCTGGCGTCCCATGTCTTGACCGGTGTTTTCCATAACGTGTCTAACTCCTCTTGAAGTAGCCTCAGATACAAATTAATATTATTTCCTGGTTGTTTCGGCCCTTGAATAAGCATGCTCATGTGAATGTACTTTGATTTCATGCACAACCAGGGGGGAGGTTGTAAATCCATACAAACACGGGCCATGTGCTATGGTTGGTGTTCTGGTTGACAAACGGATTCATGCCATTGGTACACGCGCCGAGCACGATGTTCCTTGCATCACATTCAAAATACCGATAGAAGCTGTTCAACACTCTCCACTGGCTTCCATCCTTCACGTGTCTCAGCTTCGGATCATCTCCATCGTCGGGCTTCTTCCTCTCCGCGTGCCAGCGCATTAGCTTAGCTTCCTTGAGATCTACAAAATAACTCTGGAGACGAGGAGTGATCGGTAAGTACCATACAACTTTCTAGGGACATTTCTTCCCGGCCTTCTTGTATCAAGAAGCATTGCACACCGGACAGCTTGTTTTTTCCGCGTGCTCCTTCCGATAAATTATGCAATCGTTGATGCATGCATGGTATCTAATGTGTGGCAGATCAAGAGGGCACACGATCTTCTTGGCCTCATCAACACTAGTAGGACATAGATTACCCGCGAGAAGAACATCCTTTAGGTACTTGAGATGCTCATCGAGGCTAGTGTCGGTCCATTTGTTTTTAGCCTTCGTCTTCAGGAGTTGGAGCGTGAAACTCAAGTGGGTCACCTCAGGATTGTAACCATCATACAATGGAGTGTTCGAGTCTACCACCAGTTGCTCCAGCTTAGCCTCCTCTCTAGAAGCAGCACTCTCAGTACTCATCCCCTTGCGAAGCAATGCTTGAACATGAGGGTCCCACACGATTGAACTTAGTAACAACGAACTCCGCTGCGTGGAGTCCATGTCGTTCTCTCCGCCACCATGTCCGGCCCCTTCTCCTCCGCCATGTCTGGCCGCTTCTCCGCCGCCATGTCCGGCCTCTTCCCCACCGCCATTATCGATCATCTCTTCGTCTTGCCCCGTGTCATCATTGCCTGCCCCGTCGGCATCCTCAACATCGTCATCCTCATCTTCAATTATCCACCGAGTATAGCCATCCATGAAACCAGTCATGAGTAGGTGCGCTTCGACACGACCATCGTCATGAGGATTGAGCCAAACTATTCCTTTGCATTTTCGACACGGACATAAAACCTCTGTCCGGTTATTTTCTTTCATGTCCTGCACCGCCGACCGCAACCACCTGTCCACCATCGTTCCACTGACCATCGTCAACTCTGCACGGTAATAATAAACGAATAGATTATAAAAATGCATGCATGCATCAAAGTCATAAAAAAATTTGGCATGACCTTCCCTAAAAATAGGACATATATGGATCTAGAGTTTGCCCGGAATTCGCCGAAACGGAAATAAATCGACATTTCGGCAAAACATAGGCAACTCAAAAGCACAATTTGGTGGAGTCAACTCATGCCACACACACAATTTCCACAAACATATCACACACACATAAACATATTTCCATTTTGCAAAAGCATGAAATTTTCATCACCTCTATCTCGATCGAGATCGAGCACACGGTGGAGATGATGTTGTAGGGAGATCAAAAGTGCACAAAGCTCTTCTTGACAAAGATAGATCTAGTTAGCTAGGGGGCAAATAGGTCACTTAACTAAATCCTACATCTACCTAGCTACCTAATTTGGGAGGAGACAACTTCAACTAGTGGAGTGGGAAGGAAAAAGAGAAAGGAGATGCATTAATGGAGGTGGTGTAGTTAGGTAGGAGTAATGAAGAGAGAGAAAGGTGGATAGAAGAGAGAGAGTAATGGGGGAGAAGTATTGAGGAAGAAGAAGAGTGAGAGTGGGAGCATGTGGTGGAGGTAGGGGGAAGGGAAGAGAGGAGGGGGAGGGGGAGGTAGGGGGAAGGGAAAGAGAGGATGGGGAGGCGAGGGACGGGTGGGGAAAGGTGGTGGGTTGGTGCGGGTTAGCAGTAGCGCGGGATATAAAATGCGCTGCTGCTAAGTAATTAGCAGCAGCGCGCTTCGGGATACGGCGCTACTGCTAACTGGGACAAAAAAGTGTGGCAATTTGAAATTTAGCAGCAGCGATCTCAAAAAAAACGCGCTACTACTACAACCTTACCAGTAGCGCGGTTCCCGCGACCGCGCTACTGCTAATTAGAGTTAGGTGAACACCACCGGGCGATATTTGTAGCAGCGCATTTTACGCCGAGCGCGCTACTGGTAAATCCTTATCAGCAGCGAGTTTCCAGCACACGCACTACTACTAGTTAGCAGCAGCGCTCCTTTTTGAGCCGCTCTGCTGCTAAGATTCTGTGTATAGGCTTTTCCCTAGTAGTGCGACGCTGTAGCACTTTCCACCTCCTGTGTGCCACTGTGGCAGCCCCTTTCATCTATAAAAGGAGGCCCATGGCACACGGAGAAAGGATTCGGCTCCTTGGAACCTCGCAGCACCTAGAGCTAGTTCGAGAGATCAAGAACACTAATACATCCACCAAAGCAGGATCGTAGGGTTTTACGCATCTTTGCGGCCCAAACCTGGGTAAATCCTTTTGTGTCATGTGCTAGTCCCGCTCTCCTCACGGTCCCCGCGCCCCGCAACTGTAGAAGGGATTCCAGTGATACCATAGGTGTCGTTTCCCACCGACACAAGGGTTTCCCCGGAGAGGCCGTGATGGCTGGATACGTGCGAGAGGGGTACAAAAGCAAAGTAGCGATGCCTCCAAGAAGGCCAATGACGGCCGCAACCACCGCCATCGCTAGTGACAGCACCAGGCCGAGACTTAGTTTTCATCCAAGCTCTCGACACACCCTCGGCCACACATCAAACCACCGACACGGACAAGCCCACCGACCATCACCACCATCGAACCTGCCCTTGGATGAAGAAGCACCAAGAATCGCCTCAGCTAGCCGCACCACATGGAGGCCAACGACGGCCAACCTCCATCAGTAGGTACCAGAACCATCAGCGGCCGATCGGACACATGACCGCCAGACGCAGCGAGCCACCATTCCATGCCAAGAACCATGCCAGGAAGGAACAGATGAGCGTTGCCCAAGGGCAAGAACCACCACGGTTCTGAGCCACATCCAAATATCAGGGGCACCGGCGAGCACCATGCACACCAAGCACCCGCCAAGGACCAGATCTGTTGCGCCCGCTGCAAGTCGCCGCCCCTCCACGTCGCCTCGGACCCCTTGCTGGCTACAGGCCTCGTCGGAGACCCTTGTAGCACCTCATGCCCGAGCTCCATGCCCACCACGCTCGAGACCCCTGCTCGCCCCTTGCACGCATGCGCCATTGTCGCAGCCTCCCTGAATGCCCGCACACCACCAGATCCGGGCGTGAGGGCCCCAGATCCGCCGCTCCCGCCAGTGGGGAGGAGCTCCAGCCCGCCGGCGCAGAGCTAGCGATGACCACGCCGGCGCTGCACGAGCCAGCCATGGGCTGTCCGCACCCTGGAGAAGAAGCCCCGCCGCCACCTCTGTCACACGGGCTTTGCCCGGCGATGCGTCCCAGCAGCGTCGACGAGGGAGACGGCGGAGGAGCCAGCTGCCGGAGGGAGCCTGGGTCACCGCCCGTGTCGCTCATGTGGAGCGATGTGGGGGCTCAGTTTGCATAATGCAGACAATTATGTATATCATGTTGAAGTTCTAATACTTTTGAGATATTCTACTTCATTTCTCAACTTCATTGCAAATATCCTAATGATGTTCTTTTTTTTTTGCAGCGACAACAATACCTGTGAGAAATTTACTATGCAATATGCGTCTGTAAATAAAGAATTCCAAGTTGAAACTAGCACCTGAATCCAAAGTTAAGTGTGCTTCGTTAATATGGACCTCCTAGCAACTAAAAACAACATGATGCATGTACACTGCCGGGATACTAATCATGTGTTTTTATGGTTGATTTGTGTCCAATCATATCAAAGACATGTTAAATGGTCCTTCCATCATCAAAGGCAAAGATATCAAACCAACCCGACTAGAGAAAAAAGTGGGGCAGGTGCTGATCTGAAGATACATGGAGCTGCACAAGCCTATAAATGCAATTGGGTGAGCTACTGAAGCTCCCTCACAATGATTACAAATGGATAGATATAGTTACATTCCAAATCTCTTTTGTCTAGTTTATCTATAGTGGTGATACTCAAATATGGTCCATATATTTAAAATTGGTGGCCTTTAAATCTTATATGAACGAGTTGTGTAGGCTTGAGAGGCATTTGGGATTATTCTACCACATTTGAGGAGGAAGTGCTCGCGATCTCATAGGCTCTCACTCATTTGCAACAATAATGCGGAATGTTTATCTATATACTATTGAGACTAATAACCGTACCAAACCGCGGAATCCTAACAGTGCCAACAACTTCCTCCTTCGTCCTGAACGCCAAGAGCATCCGGTTGACGTTTTCTCTTTTTACGGAAGGATTATGCTGATGTTGTTACGAAATCTATGGCTGACCTAAGTAGAAATATGGTGTGGTAGTGTACAATATTGTAGTCATGGTTACATCACAATTATAAGCTATGCCGAGTTTATGAGGAGCTTGTGGTTTTCTTTGTATCACATTTATTCTCCAAGATGTCAAGCCTAAGAGGCATACATGTTGTTAATTATAGAACAATAAAAGATAGAAACAAGGAAAATGCAAGATGGTTGTGCAAACAAACTCTACCGTTTTTATATGAGTTCATTTCACTTTGAATATGCCTTCGCAAAATTAATCTTAAGTGGTCTCTCCTCTCATTTCATTTTCTTCGTGTGAAGCATATGAATGATCTCTTGCTGTATTATCACACCTTCAGGGACGTTATGGTCATACATGAAGGCCATCCTGGGTTGGGACACACCGCATGGTCACCACGATTGAATATATGTAATAGTTCCATTAGGTTATCCATGATTACCTCCTGAAAGGCTTGATCAAACTCTTCTAGAAAATCAATACATGGTGCCTTGTTATGTTCAATTTGAAAACCTAGCATAGTGGCCCGTGCAAATGTGCGGGCAATGTGCTAAATTTCAACAGTTTATTTACAAAAATATGTGTTTTATAGGACCTTACATTCTTGATTCTAGATACTCTATTATTTTAAATATTAAAATATCATGTTTTGTGTAATGACTACGAACAAAATTGAATATATAACAATATGATGCATCTAAGCACTGACTAGCGTTACAAATTCAAGATAGTAATGGTGAAAGAATTTAGTTAATTTGTTGGTTTAACATAGTAATGCAATTCATATATTTTTCTTTTAACAACCAAACTAATCAATTTCTTCAATTGTTTGGTGGCATCTTATGTCATGTTTTTTGCATATGTAAACCTTACAAACAATTTAAATGAATAATATTTTCTTAAGAAGACAACATAGTAGATGCCAAAGAAGGATAATCGTCTCCATTACAAGCATACATCTTGAAGGGCTTTTATAAAAAAAACATAGTGTAATACGAAAGGAGGTACAATTGAAATTATGTAGAGGAAATAATGGCTTCTTTTGCATTATTATTATTACAATTACTCCCTCTGTAAAATGGTCTTATATTAGTTATAGAGTGAGTACTTATTAGAATCTATATACTTTTATTGTTGAATTGGAACTCACTATGACAGGAATAGGGTGATTATTAATTCGCAGAAGCTTGGTTTGATCAAGTTGTTGAATATTGGAAAAACAAGCTATAGCACTTACTCCAAGAAATTGAAATGTCAAGCAGTAGTATTTTGTTTTGGTATAACAGTTTAGCTCATTAACGTGATATTATGTGGGATGTGGGATGCCCACTTATCCCATCAAAAATTGTGTGGATACATGTGAGAATCCCACTTATATTATGCGGCAGGTGTGGGTGTGGATGGGGTTTGGGGTTCAGTTAAAGCTGTCTGAGCAGAAAAAAAATTAACCAGGGTCTATCTAGCATCATATACTAAAAGCAGAATGTGTAAGGAGAAAGACAGATACTGAAATTCTAACAATATCTATCATCATATACTAAAAGCACAATATGTAAGGAGAAAGACACATACTGAAATTCTCACAAAACATCTCAAGTTAATGGGTGAACCCTTCCAATGTGAATATATCACAACCAATAGATCTTCATAATTGTAGGTTACCAACATCTAGCCATTGATCTGGTGGACCCTTATTATTAAAGAACACACCTGTTAGTTGTCCGTAATATGTATGCATATTTATCGATGAATTAAGGGAATCCTCCCCCCCCCTCCATATCCCCCCCTTCATACAACCAATACTTTCCTTTCATCGAACAGGTCATGCCACACCGATCCGTTCATCGCATGGCCTAGTCATGCTAAAGCAAATCCCCACCCACATATACCCCTAAATTATGCATTCCTTGTTAAGGTTTTTTCGTTCCAATTTTTCCCCATTCAACCAACGAGATCTTCGTCGCCCCACTATGTTATCTCGCTGTTCTCCCTCTTGCGCCACCTCTGGTAGGCCGGCCAACCATTCTTCATCACCTCTCGGGTATGTCCCCCTTACCACTACGTCTCTAGGTCATAATCTCGACTGCCCGATGCACATCCGTTGGCAGCAGTGATGCCATCACCACTTGGAAAGGGGTAATGTCTATGCGGAGGCTACTTCTTGTGCTCACCAAGTGCACATATGCTTCCCTGACCGTAGAAGCAGCATGCACGGCCAACAATTTAAAATGACATCTCACTTCTCAGCTGCCATATGTTATGTTTCTTCTCGATTCCTGTCAACTGTGAAATACAAGCAAATTTATCCTATTATTTTGAAATAAAATCATTTGCAGCTAAATTATTCTTTGTAAATATGAAAGCGGGCATATCATGTAATAGCATAGTATCAAAATTATATGATTCCATGGTATGTCGTATACATTGGATGTAACTTGCTTCACGACTCTTTGTTGCTTCCTTGGGTTTCTTATATACATGTAGGTCGCAGCCACAATATGCTTCTTAATTTAGCAAATATTTGATATGTTTCAATTTCTTTGCCATTTTAATGTGAAATTTAATAGTTCTGTTGTCTTTCATCAAGTTATTATTTCTTGGCAACATTGCTCCAACTTTTATTTACTGCATATATTTCACTCTTAGTGAAATTTTACTTCAACCACTATAGTTGCATGTTTCTGTTACTATATAATAATTTTAGTTTTGACTACTGCTGGTGCATGTTTACTACAATGTGTGTCAATCAATGTTAACATTACTTCTGGTATTGATATTGTATTGTATAATCATTTTGTTTATTTTAGTAAATTTTGTCAAGCACTAACAACATGTAATTCTGATGTTTTGTGCAGACATTTTACAACAACTTACTCCCTCCATTCCCTTATACAAGGACATAAACTCAAATTACAGGTACCTAGGCAAAATTTAATGATTACTTTGCAAGCCAACTTTTCTTCTTGTTATCTGGGATCATTAATACGCCCACATGCATGCAAAGAAGGAATGAGAAGGAAGTAACACAATGTCATTATGACTACATGCATGCAAGTATTAAACAAGTTGCTAGTACGAGAAAACATCATTAAATTTTTCCTCGGTTACTGTTAGTGGCCTTGTATAGATGCAAAATGTATTTTTCATAGCGGCCTTGTATAAGGGAATGTAGGGAGTATTTAAACATTGCTTCTTCCTTTCCAACACAGTGCCAGTGACGTTCCAATCACATTTATTGTGCTTTCAACAGAACATGTGTTATTCTACATTGGATGGATGTCTTGTCAAGGTAAGGAGAGGCCACAGGGACCTTATTCCAACACATTACAACCACCTCGTCGATGTCGCTAGGGAAACAGAACCTAAGGAAAAGAAATATAAAACAGACATGTCCTCACTCCTCTTGCCGACGTCGAGGTCGCCAGACAAGGGAGAGGAGAGGGACCAAGACGACGAAATTGGGGAGATCTTAGGATGTGGCTGCGGCTAGGGTTCGGAATGGATGAGCAACTATCTTAATTAATGGACGAGGCAAAACTTTTGCCTCCGTTCCTGAAAACAAATGCCCTGATTTTTCTATTGCCACTTTAATTGCCAAGTGTTAGAACTTAGAACCATTCCAGATTCGAAGGTGATGCAGAAAACTTCAAATTTTCAAATAGAGGGATGCTATTTAAGAAACAAATGGCCGATTTTTTTACTTTCACTCAAATTCAGTAAAATAAATAAATGGGGCAGTATTGATATTGATTGGAACATGCTACCTTCAAACAGAGTCATTTTGTGTTGGACAAGTTTGTTTGTTCTGTGGATCGGGTTGGGCTTAGGGTTGGCGTTGTGCGGCAGCGGCAGCGAGCTTACCCTGCAACGAAGGTGCCGTGCATCCCGACACTCTTTCGGTCACGGAAGTGTTGGACGACCAGCCGAGTACTGCCTCGTCGGGGATGGGGCGTGTTTTGCAAAAGCTACATCCACCTAGCTGCAAGGGGGTCACGTGTACCTCGCCGCACCTATCGTCATGTTGTTTGCCGCCTCGCCAGCGTCTTGGAAGGACCGTACGACCACTTTTATCTCACAATTTTTTGTTTCAATTTTCAAAAAGCTTATCACATATACTGTGGTACTTTTATCCCACAGTTGATGATGTTCATTTGTTCCTCTTTAATGCTGCTAAGCTATTTCTTCAAAACAAAAATAAGATATTCCGCTATAAACTGCCGTGTGACAAGGGGATGGAAGGGCCGCACCTACGATGGTTGTCCATCATGAAGGTACTCCTAGAAATTTAAGACAGATCATGATTTTGGTGCTATACCAGATCGATCCTCTTCTTTCTCAAAAAGTTTAGCACCAAAGAGCTAAATAATCTTTTTAGCTCCAATGTAAGGTTGTCAAGCAGCACGAACATTTTATTTGTCACGGTGCGGTGGTGCTCCATTAAAGAGTTATGAAAAAGGCTCTCCAATAACTGTCCTATTTTAGGCCAGTAGACATTTCTAGGACGGTTCGAGGTTAAAAAAACAACATCCAACACTGCCCTATCATAAAAATTTAGAAAACAAAATTTGGGCAGCCCTAAATGCAACATGCTACAAATATACAACACTTGTGCGGTTGCCGCAAAATCACGCGACTCCCCCACGACGCCCAACCGCAGCCATTTGGCTCCCGCACGTGGTCGGAAATCCACCCCGTCGGCCCTTAGAGGTGATTTTCTGCCGCGAAAGGCCACCACCTGTCGCCCCCGGTCCCGTCGCTCCACCCCGCTACCTCGGACGGCCACCGAAGCGTCCATCGCCCATCCGATTTTGCATCCGCCGCGCATCCGATTCTGGCCAAGCACCGGAGCGTCGCTAACCGTATGGCTGTCGGACCTCAGTCGCGGCCCTTCTAGGTGGACTAGCAGCTGCTGCTTGCTGCCCGAGATCAACCTTAGGGCAGCGTCAATGTCGTGACATTGGTGTTTTTCGGCTGCACAGTCACCTTCCAAACGTCGAGGGAGGTCCTCCCATAGCCCTTTTCACCACGTCCCACTGTCATCTAGCAATCGACGCCCCATTGGCTGGTTTTCTCCCCCCTCACCTAAAAGGTGTTCGGTGGAATTACTATAACGATAAAAAAAATTGCTTGCATTTTTATGTGCATTGTAGAATTAGCTCGATAGAGAGTATCCTATTGCAGTCTTGTAGATGAGTTCGTATGACTCAAACTATTGACATGATTCCTCGCCAGATGAGGAATATGACATGACCAAGAAGGAAGATATTTCTATGGTCTAGTTGATGCACAAGAACATCATGCCAAAGCATGGCGGTTTCATTTTTGGCCGTCAACTTTTATGGACAGAACGGAAAGATGCGGACGAAACATTGATGCACAACTAGTTTGGACAGAATCCTTGTTATCTAGAGAGGTACTTTCGACGCAAGTTTAAGATGTCTACGGTCTTGTTTATTAACATTTGCTTCAAGCAAAGGAGGAATTGCATCAGATTGCTTAGACAGAGCACTAAGCAGAAGGTCACTACAGCATTGACATGATGGCCTATGGTGTTCCGGCAGATTTCGTTGATGATAACTTGGCGACGGGAGAGAACACTTCAATCTTCGTCGTCATAATTTGCGAAGGCGATGGTGGAACCACTACTCGGGACACGACAAGACTTTTGGAAATGAACAAGACTCCTACATTTTCAGGTATGCTTGGCTCCATTGATTCCATGCATTGCAAGTGGAAGAACTACCCTATAGCATGGCATGGACAGTTCAAAGGACACAACAAGGATGCTAACATCATTCTTGAGGTTGTGTATGATCAGAAGACATTTGCCATGCCTATTTTGGGATGCTTGTATCTTACAATGATATCAATGTGCTACACCAATCACCCCTCTTTAAGTTAGCCAATGGAGAACTACCACCGGTGAACTTCCAAGTAATAAATGGTCGCACATACAACTATAGGTATTACCTTGCGAATAAGATTTATCTGGAGTGAGGTACTTCTGTGAAGCTACTTTCAAAATCCATAGGGAAGAAAGAACTTTACTTTCATAATGCCCAAGCGGCTGCTAGAAAATGTGACAGGGATTTTTGGTTTTTGCAATCCCAATATGCTATTTGCAAGGACCGTCTAGCTTTTTAGATCAAGATATCCTTCGGACATCATCACAACCTGCATGATCCTGCACAAATATGATCATTGAGAACTAGCATCGCCCAGATTTTGACTGCAATGTCCATGACCTCATGGGACAATAGGTGTGTCCGAGTTAGAGGCAAGACCGACTTCGTTCCTTTCTCAAGGTCTACGATGAAATTTGAGAGGCCGATACACACGAAGATCTTAAAAAGATGTCATGTAGGAGTGGTGGGCCTGGCATGGGCGACAATGGACCTAGTTTTATCTCTATGTTTGTTGATTTGTGTCATGAAATTTGTTGTATTGTGTGCTAAACTTTGTTGTTGTGCTTGATGAACAATTTATGTTGGGGATTTGGTGAACTATGTAATAATTTGTAGTTTGTTTTGGATTCATTTGATATGTGTTTGGTATTTTGTATGTGTGCAATATGTATGAATAGAGATGAAAATTTTACATGCGGCTGTCCTATCATAGGGCAACTGTTGGAGGCGACACTTTGTGGTACGAAAAAACCGTACTTTTTATTGTTCTAAATTTTATTCCAAGCCCAAAATCCTAAAACAGGAGGAGCTATTAGAGATGAAAGTCGAAGCGAGATACAAAAGAGACGAAACAAAAGATAGGCCAACTCTAGGTTATGGTGTAGCTCATTTTGATGGCGAATTAAGCTTGCAAGTTGTCAACCAGCTATCACTCAGTTGCAATTAATGTAGTGTGCCTAACACAAATTCGGAGGCATGGACATCCAGCCGTTGCAGTTTATTTCCGCGTCGAACAAATATTTGCTTCTCTCTTGGTGTCTCCCATTCATATGTGATCGCAACTTCAATTCTATTTCCTATTCATAATTATTACAGTAAACTATTCAAATCAAAGAATTGCGATGTGGAATTATGTGGGTGAAGGAGAGGTGGTCGAGTTTGCATGCTGGTGACTCAAGTGAAGACCGGGTATGTAGTATATATGCAGATGAAGAGAAGAGGCCTCCGAACGGAGAGAATTGTCTCTACATATGTGAAGGTGGGTGCACATTTATTAGCCTTATTTCCATCTTATAAACCTCTAACAGCACGATGGAATAGAATTAAACTTGTGGAGAGAACTATTTCACACTTTCACTAAAAAGCTAGAAACACTTAACAAAAATGTATAATGGTTTCCACACGGACCAGTTCACTGTTAACTAGAATGGTAATTATTTTTTGTGAAGAATTAGAAAAGGAAAATGTTGATACTATTAGCTTCATAGTCATATTCAACCAAGTAAGAGCAGACATGTAAAAGATTTTATGGTGAGCTGAGGTACCATTATGTACGGATCTCATGGCGCACTAGTTCTACCTGCTCATGTGTACAGTGTCATGATACTCTGCACCCCAAATGTAAGGCGGAGCCCACCTTTTTGTAGCATCTCGTACTGTTTCCGTGTCAAAATCCCCCACTTTCTACTTTCATACCGTCGCACTCCACCCAATTCCCACCCTTTTCTCCCACTTTCTTCTTCGCTGCCGCCACCGATGCACAGAACCGGACCTAGACCTACCAAAGATGGAGGTGGTGGAGGTGCAGGAGGATTCCAGCATCACCCTCGCCCAAAATATCAACTCGGCGATGTGGTAAAATCGCCGCATCAAAGCAAAGGCTACAAAGGAGGCAACACTCATAAAGAAGAAGGCGGATGGAAGGCGTGCTGACATCATCCATGGCGGTGGGTGTGCTGGTCGTGGACGTGGTGGAGGTCACGGCCAGGGCCACGAGCCCAATTGGTGCCGCCCACCGTCCATACGCCTACATGGCCGGAGCATTACAAAGATCCGTACTACTATGTCGACAAGCAGCTCGGTAGGCAGTCCACGGCAACGACCTTCGGACAGGAGCCTTACATGATTGACGTCAACGTGGCGCCGCTGCTCTTCTCAAAGTCTGCTTCGCCACAGCTTGTCCGGAAGGGCAGAAAATCTCAATTTTCTGCACGCACCGTTGGACTGAAATAATTTTATGATCGGGCATGTAAAAAACTTAAGCATAACTGCATCTTTTTTGTTGTGATCGTGTATGTAATCCGGCGCCGGTGTGATACGGCGTGCGCTATCGATCAGTTATCATTTGAATTTTAAATTGGCATTCACTGGTGGACATATATACGATAGTATTGGATGGCCGGCTCTCGCATCCATTTCCGTGGACTGGTCCCCGTCGCCCTGTCCGTAGACAGACGACGGAGCAAATTTTGCGGGTCAGCATTCGAGATGCCCTTACCAAGTATTAGAACCAACACACACTCAAAGTTGATACGAAGAACTAATTCAAATATTCATATATACCTAGAGGCTACAAGAAATAAGTGTGAGCTTTTCAGTAATTTCAATGCTAAGATACAAGTAAGCGATTGAATTTCTGCTTAGATTCATGAGAAAAGTTGGGGAAGAATTGATATGGTTATTAGCATTCTAATTGTCTTGAAATAGAGCCAGATCATGTTTGAAAATTCGGTTTGTCTATGGATTGAGTTGGGCAGCGGCCCCAAATTTTTCTCATCTGGCATCCTAGTTTCTACTTGTTCATCAAACTTGTGTCGTTAGGCCGACTAATTTCCTATATGTGGGTTCTCTTGGTTCCTTTTCTGATAAATAATCATTTTATTGACTAAAATCTTGCATCAAGCTCGACGATACATGCGCTACATCATATTCGATAGCCCTTGGCGAGCACGACCATCAATATTTCAAGGTGGAGAAACCAAAGCATGGATACCATGCAGACTAGCTAGTTAATTAGAGGGATATCATTGGTAAATTTGTATAATACTGGCGCATCTGTCTGTTGTCTGCAGGTACTACAGGACGTGAGCACGTTTGGATCCATGAAGGCAATCTCTGATATCTTCACTTAACCCAACCCGTGAAAGGGCTGTAGGGAACCACAACATGAGCGATGTGTAACACCAAAGCAATGGACCATCGGCGATGGAAACATGTGTTCTTCCTAAGTGTCTACTTCCTAATGTCTCTCAATCTCAAAGTTAGCATTTCTATATTATATTTGTGCTATTTTGTAATGAACGTGTTTCTAGATTAACTCTCCTTGTCTTGCTAGATTGGTTTGTGGACAAAGGTGATGAAGCTGGTCAAGCATATATATGGTGGTAGGTGTTGAAGCTACTAGTTTATAGTACATGTTAAATTCAGGTCTAGCTAGCTTAGACCAAACCAGCAAATTGTTACTAAGACAGGGCACAATATAGGGTTTGGGGAAACCATTATCAAATGTACTATTGCGCAAAGAAACACAACATAGAAAATTTAGCACTAGTGCCGAAATGCATCGTTTGGGTGAGTGCGTTATAATATAAAGCCTGGAAAAATCCTATTTCGAGAAATATACTCTTGCAGGGTTATTAGTGTTTGGGCAAATGGTCCAGCTTTGCTAATAAATTAAGCAAAGAATATTAAGTGGAAGGAATTCAAACACAAGGAAATAAAAATTAGTGATAAAACCAACATTACGAGGTCCTTCGAAGTAATCCTTTCTAATTCCTCGGTTGTTCCACCGTAGCTATCTTTTTTTTATAGCTAGCCCTTTTCTTAAATTTTCTTATCGTGTGCTTAGTTAATTTTGCAACAGTTTGTCACGAACATACATTTCTCTTCTGTTAGCAATAAACCTTAAATTGGATATTTGGTAGAAGCTATTACACCATACTTGTCCATTCAATCATCTCCTCCTACTTTCTTCCGGTGTAAGAATGACTAGAGGATCAATATGAACTCTAATCTTCTGGAGAAATAAATTAGCTGATGAAAAATTACTTTTTTATTAATTATAAGATAGCCTTAACAATAAAAACTACATAGAAACCACATACGTATTAAAATTTCATAAGAAATTGTTTTGTATTTAGGAGTTATGCTCTTTAAACAAGCATGTGCATTTGGACATCAGACTCAACCAAGTTTCAAAGATACAAAACCGATAGAAACAACTAAATAGTTTATTTTCTAGCTTATTAACTAGAGATCAAAGTTAAATCATATTTAAGTTGCACAAATCGTGTAAACAAAAGTCATGTATACAATATACTAGTTTCCTGTATTGCTTGGACGATTTTAGCAATGTCAACACATAATGTGTGGACATGTAAATGGTCGATTGATTATCCAGCTTCCGTCTGTAGTATTAGTTTATTTCATAAACAATGAAGAAATTATGATTAGAAATGTTCTGAATAAGATCACTTGGTTATGGAAAAATTTATAAACATAAAATGGTATGTATACCAATGATATCTCACATCACCTACAGCATTTGCATGTGCCCACTGTGGCATACACCGACATCCTTTTTTTTCAAACCAAAAAGCATAGTACAATCGTTTCGGGAATGCATGTCAGGATGTACTTGAGAACTTGTGTTGGGTCATTTGGTGTTCCTTGACGGAATATGGAACATCTTCTATGAAACATTTGGATCATAGGAAACTATGGCATGGGCCGAGTTGCAGGGCGGCCCCTCGGCTAGGCCTCTGGATTCCTCGGTCACAGTGTCTTGGAACCTTTCCCCTTTGGGGCTCTTCTTGTCTGGGTGGACTTACAATTTCCTATGTTCATGTCCAACCCTTGCTTGGATTTACCCTTTGTGGAAAGCCCCTTTGCCACTCAAAATCGAGATCTTTGAACGATGGCTCCTCCATGACCGTCTTCCATAGATCATTGAGGTGGCTAAGCGGCATGGTGTAGGTGATGGTCTTTCCACCTTATGTGTGGTGCCTGATCTTGGGACACACATATTCTTCTCATGTCCCGCCGCCTACTTCCTATGGATCTCCATCTGCGAGGCTCTAGGACCTAAGTGGTAGGCCTTACACCCGGACTTTATTGGCTACGCGGACTCTTTGTTATAATAAGGAGGAGACACCTCTTTTGGTTGGAGTTATTTGCGATGGCCTGGACCTTATGGATGAGTTGCAATAGATGGTTATCGATAAGATTTTATTGTGACATGCTACGGACTATGCGCTTAAAGTTTTGGCTTTTATGCATGTTTGGTGGTCGTTGTTTAGGTGGCGGGACGTTGACTTGCTAGTTTGGGTCATGGATTTTCTTCAGATAGTTGACCACCAGATCTCAAAACACCCCCTTACACTACAACACAGCAGAAATTAGGAGGCACTAAAAAACGCCTTTGAAAGGCAGAAAAATGCCTTCAAAGATGTACCAAGGCGTTTGAGAAAAACGCTAGGGATGATCGCGAAAGGAAAGGCCTATGTAGGAGTTTTTGAAATGCCTCGGATGCTCATGTCTTTGAGGGCACTTTTCGTGGTCAAATCGTGGCGATTTTCCAAAACGCCAGGTGTAAGTAAAGAAAGTACTGCAGTCTGGGACGAGGCCCGTCTAATTGTTCGCCGCTTTGCCTATCTAATCAATGTATTCCCCGGCGTGGGCGCGTATATTGAACAGCTGGTCGCCTGGGCTGGATCTCAAAGCGCATGCAGGGCTGTCCGACACAGGGCTAAACAGAATCATACTGCACATAGTCTCTTCCGTTTAGGTTACATAATTCTTACTCCCTCCGTTTCAAAATAGATAACCTGAATATTACGCATTACGCAGCTCTCCTTTTAAACTGGTCAAACTTTTGTTAGCTCAGCAGTATGGGACTAAAAGTAGATTGCTACGTTGTGTTCCGAGTGTGGAGGCCCACACAAAGAAAACGCATACCATGAATCGAAAAAGCAGGTATTGCCAGCTAATCCACCAGTCTGCTCATAAATCCGATTGAAGCATATAACGTGTCCATCTGGCGAGGTCTGTTGCAGGAGTACTGATATATTACCCCCCCCCCCCCCCCCACCCCCCCCCAAAAAAAAGGAGTACTGATATATTAAGGCATATTCCCAAAATGCCTCCAAATCTGCAGCAGCTTTTTGCGAAACGCTCCGTATACGTGGGACCTTTGAAGGCGTTTTTCAGAATGCCATTAATTGTGAATATTAGAGGCGATTTCATAGACGCCTGCCAACGAGCGACTTTTGAAGGCATTTTCTACGGAACGCCTTTAAAATAGGTAATCTAAGGCATTTTTTTTAGTGCCTCCTAGAAAATGCCTTTGTTTGTCAACCGTGTTGTAGTGTTAGCAGTTGGTGCCTCGTCCTCATGGCGCCATGTATCACCCATTGTTTCGCTTTTGGGCATGTTTGTGTTGTTGCCCTAGCAGACTATTTGCTTCTTAGGTTTGAACATGTACTTGTTGGTATATGAACTTGGTTGGGAGAATTATCCCCAATACTCCTAACCCTGCGCACGGGTTGGAGGCACCAAGGAGAGGAAGTGCATGTCCTCGCCGCCGCAGTCTGCCGTGGGTCTTAGCCTGGCGGCCTCCTTCTGACGGCGAGGGAGAGTAGCGGTGGTGACGGCCTCTAGGGGTGCGGCGGCGGCGGTGTCCGGAGTCGCTCGCGAGCGGCCCTGGAGTCAGTTACGACTCTGGTCTTGTTTTGAAGCCAAAAAAATATTCAAGACCGTCAGTTAATGTTAAACCGTTGGTACCGTGGTATCATGTGACCGTTGGTATCACATGATGCTTTGCCATGTCCCACTACATTCCTAGAGTGCATACCTACGGTAAGGATAATTTTAACATGCTCCCTCTTACCCCCTCTTTTTACATGTTAAAACTGCTCTTTGTAAGGATACTCCAGTCGGCCCAGTATATCATTGGTAATATTAGTTGTGTTAAGATGAAAATCATCGATATTATGAGACAGTTAAGTTATTAAGGCTGCTAAATCTGGATACCATGATATGGTTTTAGGCTGTTGGAGGAAAACATCTAGCATGCAGATGAAGTGACTCATGTAAAAACAAAAATAGTCAAATGTTTAAAAGAAAGCCTGTCGATGCTACATGGTTTCAGGCTGTTGGAGGAAAACCCTTAGCAGGCAGATGCTTAACAGAAAAACTGGAGTCTAAAGATAGCCACAAGGTTCATCAGGTCATACTTGTGCGTTGCCACAACTAGAAAACTAAAAAACCACACCACCATTTTTCTTCGTACAACCCCCTAAATACATCAACGACTGAGATCGCTCCGTACCCCTTCATTAAAAAGGGTAGGATCGTCTCATGAAAAAATAGCCGCCGCCCGCGCGACGGGGCTGTACCCGCGTCAGCGTCAGATCTTGTACGGTGATGGGCCCATACACGCGTCGACGCGTCTACGTGCGACGACCGTACACGCATTGGCGCATCTACGTACGACGACGTCCAGACGGTCACCGGGAGGTCAAAGGAAAAATAAAATAAAAAAGACACGACACGTCGTGCGACCCCGCCTGGCGTCGTGGTGTCGGTCAAGGCGACGGTTCCTGAGGCGTCTGCCGCCTCCCCCAATGCGCCATTAAGGCCGACGTTAAGCCGGTGTGTCGGTCACCTACCCGCCACCCGCCCGTCCTTAAAACACCACCACTCCGTCTGCCCCCCCCCCCCCCCCCCACACACACACACCGCCACTCACCTCACCCACCGACGCGATCCCACCGACGCGTTCCACACTCCACCGACGAGTTTCCCTCTCGGCGGCAGCCAGAGCGTCTGGCGGCAGTGGCGGCACTGACGGTCGGGGCGGCTCGTGGCCGACGAGGCAGGCCACACCGGAGACCGACGAGCTCATCTGCCTCGGGCTCATGGTGCCGCCGAGCTGCCGTCTACTGCACATCTTTCGCATCACCGCCGACGGCTACCCGACAAGGGGGCCCGGCGCGACGCCGGATGATCTCCGCCGGCACGAGGGTGGCCGTTGGGACATCGACGGCCGTCACAGGTTTTGGAAGGGGAAAGATTTTTGGACGGTGGCCGGCTAGCTCCGACGGGCGTCGGAGACGGGCGGCTCGTCGTCTGCCCCGCGCCGCCCCCGCCGTCGCCTACTGGCGGCCACACCGTCCCCAAGATCCCTCCGCCGTCCGGTACCCGCGCTCGCTGGGTGCTCCGCCCCTCCCACTGGAGCAAGTTGTGTTGCGCGTGGACGGTGACCCCGACGACAGCCCCGGACCTCCTCGCCCTACGGGCGTCGCAGGCTGATGTGGCGGCGATGGCGAGAGAGGCCGTCGATCTGCTAGCGGCACTAGACGCTATGGCGGCTATGGCGGCGGCAGCAGAGGCCGCTGATGTGCAGGCGGCGTTGGATGCGACAACGGCTATGGCCGCGGTGAAGGTGCCGGCTATGGCGCCTGTGCAGGCTGGTGCGGTGGAGGACGATGGTGTCGACTGGGCTGCCGACGTCAAGAGCAATGACGATGACGGCGGTGACGGTGGTGCGGGCGAGGTCGTGGACCTCGCCGACTCCGACGACAAGTAGATTAGGTTTAGATTAGGTCCTGTTATGTTTAATTAATTTTCGTTATGTTCGACTGTAAAATGAATCGTTTGTTGTAAGGTTTAATGAAACATCCTTATGTTTTTGAATTTTAAATCATTTTTAAAATAAAAGTTAGCCAAAAGAAATTAAAATTTTAATGTTCGCAGGAAAAACTGAAAGGAAAATAAAAATGATATAAAAGAAAAGAAAAGAAGAGAGGAAGAAGGGAAGAGGAATAAAACGAAATTAGAAGGGGGGTGAGGAATCGTAAATTATTTTGGCAAAGTTAGTAGGAAATCATTTTAATTAATAACGGGCGGGAAAAACCATAGAAAATGCAAAAAATCTCGAAATGCACCGAAAATTGGCAAGCATGATTCTCATATGGATACAATGTCGTACAAAACATTTGGGCGTGTTTGAAGGGTGCTGGAAAAAACGTTCTTCCGGACAGATCCTTTGGTCCACCCGAACGGACTGCGCTGCAATAGGTCAAAATTTGGTCATATTGAGATGAACACCAAATATTGCCCGGAGGAGGGCATATGCTCATCCCAGTGCCCCAAGCGAGTTATTAACAAAATCCAAAACGAATGCACGTTGCGTCACGTCCGGGCATTATTTTAGTGTTTTTCCGGACCGGAAAATCGTAGAAAATCCATGCAATGTCGAAACACAACAATTTTTGGCGTGCATGCTTTGCATGGTCATTGTAGCACGTGAAAAAATGATCCCATTCGGCGGATGCGAAGGAGAGACATACACCCGAGCGTCCATTCTGCCCATACCGAAACCACCACCTTCCACATGATGTACCTGAGCACAATCACGGAATCTACCCAACTTTTGACAGGGCGTGTGAGGCCCCACTTGGGTACCCCATTCCAAAAATGAATGAAATCCAACAACGCACGCACCTTGCGTCATGTCCGGGCACTATTTTAGGGGTTATGGAACCGGAAAATCGTAGAAAATCCATACAGTGTAGAAACACGACAAATTTTGGCATGCATGCTTTGTATGGTCATTGTGGCACATGAAAAAAATGACCTGTTTGGCGAATGTGAAGGAGAGACATACACCCGAGGGTCCATTCCGCCCATACCGAAACAACCGCCTTCCACATGATGTACCTGAGTGCAATCTCGGAATCTACCCAACATCTCGCAGAGCGTGTGAGCACTATTTTATGGGTTTTCGGCCAGGAAAATCGTAGAAAATTTATACAGTGTTGAAACGCGACAATTTTTTGCATGCATGCTTTGCATGGTCATTGTAGCATGTGAAAAAAATGAGCCTGTTTGGCAGATGCGAAGGAGAGACATACAGCTGAAACCACCGCCTTCCACATGATGCACCCGAGCACAATCACGGAATCTACCCAACTTTTGGCAGGGCATGTGAGGCCCCATTCGAGTACCCAACGCCAAAAACGAATGAAATACGAAAACGAACGCACGTTGCATCATGATCCCAATTGCAGTGTCAGCATCACCCTTTGCTAGCAACTTCATTTTTTCTCTATAGCACATGTTATTTTGCTACCTCCTCCCAAAACTAGCCTTCGCATATGAGCCCTACCTACTGACGAATTGTCAAAAATCATATGTTTTCTCATCCCAGCACCTGCCATCGCTGAGATCTCGAGCTTCTGATATTCCTTTATCTGATTATGAGACCGGAGGTAGGTAACTTCGTCCGATCTAGCAAGATTATGGCTATGATCATCGCTGAAACTGCGGACATACCAAATTGAGCGCTCTCTATCAAGCTTCACTGTACAATGGGCTTCACAATAACATCCTCTGGTCTCAGCCTGCGCTTCCTCCCTTCCATGGTACAAAACTTGGCCTGTCGTTTCCCGGCCCTCGAATATAGAAACCTCCCCAAGCGCATAGATGTGTCAACACCCTTGGCGTATTTCCGTTGGTCCCTCTTAATGCCGAATCCACGGTTTTCTGCGAACTCGTTATAGAAATCGTATGCCTCCTGTTCTGACTTGAACGTCATGTTCATCACCTTCCAGTGCCTGTCCAGTGACTCTTGCCGGTATTCATCGTAGCCAATGTCAAAAGCACACTCATCACCAATAGCATCCTCATTGTTCCCGCTTGGGCCACCCTCGTCTCCCTGCAACATAATTAATATATAACCTTCCATGTCTGTGAGTTGTTGTATGCGCCTCTCAGATATAAACACTTTTCAAAACTTACTTTGCTTGATCTCTCATCATTTGATGCATATACATCACTTTCGTCCATGTCATTGTCAAATGTGTTCAGCTCATAGAACCCTTGCACTTCCATCTATGCACATTTAGAAAAAGACATGTAAGAGGTGATGCGGTTGTTATGTTATTTTGTACCATCCTTAATTTTATATGTACTTGCCTACCACTTTCAGCATATGAATCATCTATATCCATATCCTCATTGTCATCGTCCTCACGTTGTTGTACAAAGACAAAGAATTACATTTCAGTGTCAACACGGTTATTTGTGTTTCATGTTTTTTCCAACGTGTACGATACTTACATTGCCACTGTAGGATTCATCCAAACTCATATAGTTCTCCGCGGCATGTCCGTCCCCATTGAATGACAATGAGCCATCCTCGCTATCGCCATCATCTCCATCGTAATCGTTATCCCGATCCATTAGTACACGTGCAAATGTAGTCATTCATGAATTCAAAAATCACATAACATAACTGCAAATATAATCATTTTACGTGAGGGCAGTGTCGGAGCATGGAACACATTTTTTGAGCGGCAAATGGGCTGGGGGCAACCATTGTTTAGACTACATTTTTGCGAACCTATGAACAATTCACTGACCATAATATGAATATATCTACTGTGCTGGGGAGGGACGGTGCGCTGTAGACGTACATGCACCACGTGGCCGATTGATTGATCGATCGTCCGTGTGCATTTAGAGTCATGTGCGCGTGCTAACCCCAATACGGACTGATCAGTCCTTTTACGTGCAAACCATAGCGGGAGGCTAGAGAAACCGAGCGCAACGATGACGAGGCGTTTCGGCGACCAGATCGATTAGACGAAGACGAACCTGCGATTTTCTCACCGCGGAGAGGGCGTCAAGGGTCGTAGTTGCCGGCGGCGGGGCAGTCAGGGCTCCCCCTCGGTGAGATACTGCCGGTGAAAGTAGCGGCGGCGGCAGACGGTCGAGTAACCTAGGTTTCGGACTGCCGGCGGCGTCGGGCCGACCTGTATCTTTTTTTCTCTACCAAACATGCAGGTCTACAGCAGCGGTCGGGCGCACGCGGACGGGCTACAACAGCAGGTGGTCGTACGCAACCGCTGACGATACCATGGACCTACAGTAGGGTCATAGGCCTGACCTAGACGCCGTATCCAAGGTCACTGTTCTAGAATCAAGAACATTCGAAGTATAACAAAAGACACCGACTAAAGTAACCTTGGAATGCAATCCACTCGATGACTTATCTCACTCAGATATGCCACTCCCATTCGACCAAGATGAAGTCACTCGACCATGCAAGAAACCACTTGGAGTGGAGAAGACCTAGAGTCACCCAGAATGGCAACGGTCAGGCGTTCACTTCGTAGTCTTAAAGACCATTAATAGCTCTTGACTTGTGTAGTGGTTTTGTTAACATTCTGCTGCCAATTGGGCTTGTACCCTACCTGAGTCTGCTGCCAGGTACGAGCCTTTTGCATTGACTGAACCTCCTTCCTTGGCTCGAACTTGCGCTTGTAATCGTTATTTGCAGGCTTGTTGTCATGTATAAGCTTGTGCTCTCTTTCAGCAATGAGGGCCTTATTTACCAGAGTTTGAAAATCGGTGAAATCAAACATACCGAGGGTGCATCGGAGATGTTGGTTTAATCCCCCAAGAAACCTGTCAATCTTTCTTTCTCCGGTGGCCACATCATAAAGGGAGTAACGGGCCAAATGATTGGACTTATTCAAATATTCACTCACAGACTGACTTCCTTGGAGGAGCGTGTGGAATTCATGCTACTTGCCTTTCATAATTCTAGCAGGAATATGGTATTTACGGAACTGATTCTTGAATTTTGCCCAGGTGATTTCTTCATCAGCAGGCCGCATGGCTTTTGCATTTTCCCACCATATGACGGCAGCCCTTCAAGATAATGAGTTGCAAACAAGACTTTGTCATTATCTTCAGTACGAGCAATCTCAAGCTTCTTTTCAATAGTTCATAACCAGTCGTCTGCGTCCAAGGGATCAACAACCTGACTGAAGTTGGGAGGGTTGGTTCTCTGAAAATCTGACAGTTTGGAGTGATGACCGTTCTGATTTCCATTCTGCCCAACCATAGCTTGCACACTTCTCAATATTTCAATCAGATAATTAATTCTCTTTTCCTCAAGTACGAAGAATTTGCTCGATGGAGGGCGGATTTGGCGGCAGAGGCGGTGGTGGAACGTACGGCTCGGGGGAGTGTCCTGCCTATCATGCAGAATGACGGACAAGTACATCCTCGCATCATCCTATTGTTTTTTTCCAAGACAATGCAACCGAGATGAGCAACATCCAAAAAGAATATAGTGGGGAAAAGCCAGCGATAAAACCTGAAAGAAAGCGAAATAACGAAGGAAATGCGTCGAATAAGAGAAAGTTCCAACATAATTATACATAGACCCGTACATAAAAGATAAATGACATGATAAGTTCAACTACTCTCATACATGAAATGGAACATCATGACTCGTACGACTACATCAGTACATCAACCTGACAACTGCGAATACTCGAGCGCTCTAATGCTCTGCTGGTGCTGCGGGGTCCTCTCCTCAAGCGGACTCAGATCCTAAACTGACGACGTTAACCGAGACCTCCGGGTTAAAGGTAACATGATGACGCTGCCTCGAGGGTTCTCCCTCCAGAGCAGGTGCAGGATGGGGCTGAAGCATCGGGGCTGCGGGGGTAGTGAGAAGAGAAACCCACTCAGCAGGAGCATTGAGAGGATTCACGGTCGAGGTACCCGAGCTATTCGGAGGAGTAACCGGTGAAATAGGTGAGCTAGAACATGATGGAATATAAGGAGTAAATCCCGGAGACGATGGAGTAGTGAAAGCTCTAGTAGTAGCTAAAGCAGTGCGAGCACGAGTATGCTCTTGAGCCAGCTCGTGAATTAGAAGGTAGCTAGCAGTGATGTAGCGAGAAAGGTGGCTAGCAGTACTATCAGACTCTGGATCAATGGTAGGAAAACAAATACGACCATTGTCGTGCAAGGAGGGATAGTAGTAGAATCCTGGATGGTTCTGCATTCGGACGTTGTTATAACGCAGCTCGATGAGGATCTCAAATGCATCTAACCAGACAGCCTGAGAAGCAGTAGAGGCGAAACCGCTCCTGGATGTATGAGTGTATGTGCTGGAAGATGAACTGGTGCACAGAGTAACCACTGTGTGATACTCATACACTGAGTCTGCTATACGCTCCTGGTACACACGATAGACTGGGTCGTCACCGAGAGGGTACAGTCGACGCCACATGTTTTGAAGAAGATGCAGCGACGTGTACGGCATCAGCTGCTACTGGCACGGATATGACACCGGAGCCATCTACACTCACAGCCATTACTAGGTTGGAAATTAAAAATAACCGAGTGTATGCAATGCAACAACCAGCTACGAACACTATCATCACTCAACTTTTACTATAACTAACATCTAGTAACACAGCGGTAGTCTAGCATGTCCTATAGTCAGCGCAGCTCTGATACCAAGCGTTGTGGCACCCCGGCTTAGAGGAACCGGTTTACCTTGCATTGACAGCCCATAGACGATGTCTTCTGGCAACACACAACATCTTGGTACAGAAAACAACCGCTTTATTCATGCTAGCGGAACATAGTTCATAGTACAAAAAGGTATGAGGCCAAGCGGCACACATGGTGCGGCTGAACATTATGTACATTATTTAGAGAACATAAAGGGGCCTCGATTATGACAACTATGCGGCAGCGGAACGACGACGAAGCAAGACTCCGTAGCACAAGGACACCGATGTGGACATGATCTAGACTCAGTCAACACTCTGTTCCAACGAGACTTTCCTGAAATCTGGCATAACACGCCAAGTCAGTACATTGAATGTACTTGCAAGCTCACAACAAACATAAACATAATGACAAACAATATCATGATATTAACCAATTTAATCATTAATGCAAAATCATACTAGGGACGCAGTGAATGAAATCTCGTGCCTCAAGTCCCTCGAACTTGCTTACCAAACGGGTTACCTAGTAACCCAACGGTGATCTTTCTCGGATCACAAACGGACCAACACTTAGTCTTCAAATGGGTTACCACGTAACCAAACGGTGATTTTCTCGGATCACAAACAGACCAACAACTTGGTCATCAACATCAACATGGTTTCACAACCATCCTCTTTCCAATAGTGCCATGTTATAAATTTTAGTGTGCAAAATTATTTAAATGTTGACCCATGGTGTGACCTACTTTAGAGCGTGTCCGTAACCGTGGACTCGGCTATCGATAGATAAATACACTCTGCAGAGGTAGTGCACTGTACCCACACCAAGGAACCCATGGCCTCGCACTCCCATTCGGGTGGACCAATAGCATTCCAACAGAACCCCTCCATTGCCATGACACTCTCCCGGCCACTCCCACTAACTCCCCACGGGGCTAAGTCATGGGTGGCCCCATGTCTACCAAAGAAACCAACGGCCAAGTCGTGGCAAAACATAAACGGTCCAAATGGGGCCAAGGTGACATAACAACAACAACGGGCACACAAGGTTAGGTCTGCTTACCGGGCCAGGGTAACGCACGCCCATAACCTTCCCTCGTTGGAGGCACCGACCAGAGGCATAACAACGGACCGAATAAAGGCCTTCCCATAAAGGCAAATGTGGTTGCACTGGAAAAACTCGATTCAGTGGCACCATGATCCGATCAACGATATGTTCAAGTTGAGTTATTATCAGGTTCAACTTAAAGTAAAAATAACCGATGTCATGACATGCCATGCAAATGCACTCATATAACATGCATCACTTATCATTAGAACAATAACGGGTCAACTAAACCAAGCACTAACCATACATATCAGATAATTAGAACACTTTTCTGACCATGATTATTCACCAAACTAACCATGAGAATAACTTAGCATAATACTTTTCTTACTCAAGAAAATATTATCCAAACTAACACTTTTTCTTAAACAAGTTATTTCTTCAGAACCAAAGTTAACTTCTAATGACTTAGTTAGCTTTAACCTTCTGTAAACCAACATGTTAACACAATCAAGCATTCAAGTTTAAATGCATGAACTAAATTATTCATTCAAGTTTAACAAAAATCATAAATATTCCAATGACACCATGAAAATGTTGTTGTGGCTTGCCTTAGTGCAGATGAGGTTCACACTCCTCCTGGTGATTGTCAAGACAAGCATCACCTTCTGGAATCAATTAAAAACACAAAAAGAAAACATCAAGAGACACTCTGAAATTCACAAGAAAATCTAGGCAGCAGAGAAAAATCTCATCTTTGATGTGCTGCTAGAGATTTTCATACAGAACACATTGCAAAAAGAATCAATTCATTCAGAATTATGGTTAAAAAATATAGTTGTTTGAAGTTCTCTGGAAATATTTGAATTGAATTTAAATAAAACAGAACTAGGGGGTGACGTCGAAGGCGTAAACCCCGCGGGGCGCCTCCACTCATTCCGCTTCGGGCGCGGCCAGAGGGGCTGACAACGGGCCCCACTAGTCAGGTGAGAGAGAGGGGGAGAGGGAAATAGGGCACGGCGGAGCTTCGCCAGAGCACACGCCGGCGAGGAGGGCATCTTGGCCCGATCTGGAGGGATAGATCGAAGGAGAAGAGAGAGACACACCTGCCCATACCCGTAGAATAGCTAGGGGTGGTCGGACGGCGTCGGAACGAGCCTCTCCAGCGGCAGCAGAGAGCAGTGGTCGCCAGAGTTGGGGACGACGGTGATGAGGGGCTGCCCTAGTGGCTCCAACCGAGTCGGACGACACCACTGAAGCACGGCAGAGGCTGTGGAAGAGTCGCCCGAGCTTGGGAAGGGCTGGAGCGGTGAAGACGGACAGAGGGGATCGCCGGTGAGCTCGAGCTCGGGGACGGCGGCCCGAGGCCTGCCCGCCCGGGCTATGGCTTCCTACTGGCTTGTGGAGTGTGTGAGTGGAGCTGGTGATGCTCAAGAGGGCCGGGGGCTGGATTTATAGCCGAGCGGGGTGAGGGGGTTCGGGCTCCGCCGGAGGACACCTGGACACGACGCCTGGCAACGAGCGGCGTTAGTGAGTGAGGGGGAAGGCGCCGCAGCTCACGCGGGCACTGTGAGCGGGCAGAGACGAGCACAAGAACGAGGGGGTGGCGACGAACACAGTGCGCAGCGCACTGCTGGGTTGGCCGAACCGCGCCCGTGCTCGCTGCGGCGAGCTCAGGTGTCGGCAAGTGCCGGGATGGAGTTAAGGGAGTAAAGACGGTGATGGTGGCGAGGTTAGGCAGGCTGGGAAGTGAGCACGCGCCAAATAGAGTGCTCGGCGGCACTCAAAGCGCGGCGACAAGCATGCTGGCACCGTGCACACGCATGGTCACCGCGTGCACTATGGCATAGAGCCACGTCTGGACCCATTTCCATGTCTGGCGTGTAGTCCTTAGTGTTTAGGGTTGTGCCAACGCTTTGAGTTGAGCTCTGGTCCTGTAAGTTGGAGTTTATCTTCATGGTAATTGTTTGGATAATAACTTTGAGTGTTAACTATGGTCAAACGATTGGGAGTTGGGAGCTGCGCTTTGGGGATTAGCAATCATCTAGGAAGGTAGTGATGCACAAGAAAATGCAGCAGCATTGGAGCAAGTAAAATGGTAGTTGTTGTAGAAACTACCATTTCTGTCCAGAACAGAAAATGTTTTCTGTAGCAAAAATATTCCAAAAAGTGATGCAATACTTTTTCTCAGGGAGGTGCCCTAGGGTTCAAAGGATTTTTGTGAATTTTCTCAGATTTTTGTGGGCAAGAAAACTTGGGGTTGCTTTGGAGCACAAGTGGCTGGTTAGGGTTTAGAGGAGAAAATGAATATTTTTCATTTAAGAAAAATATTCATAATATTATTTTGAGGTAGACCAGAGAAGAAATGATGGCTAGGGATAGAAATGAGTCACTTGGGTGAAAGCCAAGGTGATGCCCAAGTGTTTAAGTCCAACTGAAGTGATTCAAACTCCAAATTTCAAATCAAAACCAAATAAAAATCAGAGAAAGAAGAGAGGGCAAAAACCAGGCTGTCACACTACTCCCAATGGCTCATCCAAGTCTAACGGATCGTCGCATACCTCCTTAGAAACCTATCAAAAGAAGTGCTTGTCCAAGTTGCGTCGATTCAAAAATTGTATGCGATATGGACCGCACTCGGGAACATGTTCTTGGCCATGTCTCTCTCGCGTGCCAACAACATACGGGTCACCCTCACCAATTCCCAGAAGGGCTCCCAGTCGGCTGCTGCATATTTTGCTCATATACTGGCTCTCTCTGACGAGCTCGTGGTGGCGGGCATGTCGATCAGCGAGGATGAGCTGATCTCCTTCATCATCGTCGGGTTGGACATGGAGTACCAGCCCATCATCTCGGCGTTCGATGCACGAACAAAACCTGTCTCCATTGACAACCTCTTCTCCATGGTGTCAAATTTCGATCAGCGAGTCGAGATGTTCCATGGTACAAGCGCCAGATCCTTCAAATCATCGGCAAACTCTGCATCTCGTTGTCGCCAGGGAAACACAAAAAATTACCAAAACCAGAGGAGTGGTGAGGTGGTGGTAGATCCCGTGGTGGTGGAGGCTTGTACGGTGGTGGCAGCGGCTACCACAACGGCGGCAACAACCATGGTGGTGGCGGTGGCTACCGTCCTAATAACAGCGGTGCTGGTGGCGGCGGCTACCACGATGGTGGTGGTGCCAACTATCCTGGTGGGGGTGGTGGCAATTACTATCCCCAGGGAAACCATCGCGGTGGAAACTACGGGTGCCTCCCGAGAACAACAATCGCAGGCACAATTTCCAAGTTTATGAGGGGTATAAAGGGAAGAGCCAGACCTATAAAAAAACAAATCACATAGCTAAAGATTGTGACTGGCGCTACGCTGATGACTCTTCCCAGAAAAAAAAGTTTATGCCGCTGCTGATATGTCATATGGTGTAGATACAAATTGGTATATGGACACAGGTGCCACCAACCACATCACTGGTGAGCTGGACAAGCTGGCGATGCATGAGAAATACCATGGCAATGACCAAATTTACACAGCTGCAAATGGTCCAAGTATGGAGATAAGTCACATTGGTAAATCAATCATTGAAACCCCACACACAAATCTTGAACTCAATGACATCTTGCATGTTTCTAATCCCTCTAAGAATCTCTTATATGTCCATCGCATTGCTCTTTATAATAATTTGTTTCTAGAGTTTCACTCTTTATTCTTTTTGATCAAGGGTCAGGTCACGAAGAGAGTTCTTCCTAGAGGTGTCTGCACTACTCGTTGCTTCCCAAGTATTACAAATCCAACAAACAAGTCTATGGTGCCATCAAGCTTTCTACTGAAAGGTGGCACAGTCGATTAGGTAATCCATCCTTTGCTATCATTCATCAAATTCTTAGTAGGAATAAACTCCCGGTTGTTGGTGAGAGAAATTCAGAAACTATTTATGATTCATGCCAAAGAGAAAAAAGTCATCAATTACCATATCATGTCTCTACTAGTGTGTATACAAAACCCTTGCAACCTATTTTTTCCGATGTTTGGGGTCCAACACCCACTTCTGTTTTTAGACACTCTTATTATGTGAGATTTATTGATGATTTTAGCAAATACACTTGGATCTATCTTCTGATGTGTTTCAAAATTTTCACTTCCAAGCTGTTGTTGAACACAAATTTGATAGAAAAGTCATTGCCATGCAATCAGACTTGGTTCGTGAATATGAAAAATTAAATTCCTTCTTCTAACAAATAGGCATATATCACCATGTGTCATGCCCTCATGCACATCAACGAAATGGCTCTGCTGAACGTAAGCATAGGCATATTGTTGGAGTAGGATTAGCTCTTCTGGCTGCCGCATCCATGTCCCTCAATTTTGTGATGAAGCTTTTCTACTTCAGTTCATCTTATTAATATGTGGCATGTTGCATGTTGATAACTCACAATTATAGGGGATAATTGTAGCCTCTTTCGACAAGTAAGAGTGTCGAATCCAACGAGGAGCTAAAGGTAGAACAACTATTCTCTCAAGTCGTATCTGCCACTGATACGACTCTACGCATGCTTAGTGTTTGCTTTACCTAGAACAAGTATGGAACTAGAAGTACTTTGAAGGTGTTCTTGGATAGGTTTCCAAGATAATAAAGAGCAAGTAAATAAAAAGTAGGGTCTGTTTAGATAAAGAAGCAATAAAGTAAATATAGCGAGTGTGGAAAAGTGGTGGTAGGAGTTGTGAAATTGTCCCTAAGCAATTGACTACTTTACTAGACCGATAGCATATTTTATGTGGGAGAGGCATAAGCTAACATACTTTCTCTTCTTGGATCATATGCACTTATGATTGGAATTCTGGCAAGCATCCGCGACTACTAAATATCATTAAGGTAAAACCCAACCATAGCATTAAAGCATCAAGTCCCCTTTATCCCATACGCCACCACCCCCTTACTCGGGTTTATGCTTCTGTCACTCAAGCAACCCACTATAAGAGAATCGTGAACATATTGCAACACCCTATAGCAGGAATCCCTCACGCTTGCGCGACAGGGAGGGCACAATAGGATAGCAACATAACCACAAGAAAATTAAACCAATCATAGCAATTCATCAATCACCGGTAGGACAACAAAAATCTACTCAGACATCATAGGATGGCAACACATCATTGGATACTAATATGAAGCATAAAGCACCATGTTTAAGTAGAGGGTACAGCGGGTTGCGGGAGAGTGGACCACTGAATATAGATGGGGGAAGGTGATGGAGATGTTGGTGAAGATGATGGAGGTGTTGGTGAAGATTGCGGTGATGATGATGGCACCCGAGAGCGCTCCGGCGCCACCGGAAGCAATGGGGAGAGAGCCCCCTTCTTCTTATTCTTCCTTGACCTCCTCCCTAGAAGGGAGAAGGGTTTCCCCTCTGGTCCTTGGCTCCCATGGCGTGGGAGGGGCGAGCTCCCCTCCGAGATTAGATCTATCTTTCTGTCTTTCTCTGTTTCTGCGTTCCCTGATTCTGCCCCTTCACCGTTTCTTTTATATCCGGAGATCCGTAACTCCGATTGGGGTGAATCTTTCGCCTCGATTTTTCTTATAAAATTAGCTTTCTTGTGGAAAAAGAAGAGCGTCAACGGCCTTACGGGGTGCCCACGAGAGTCTAGGGAGCGCCCCCCTGTCTCGTGGCCCCCTCGGGCACCATCTCGCGTTGATTCTTCCTCCCAAAAATCACAAATATTCCAAAATAATTCTCCGTCCATTTTTATCCTATTTGGAATCCGAATGATATTGGGTTTCTGCGAACCATAAAACATGCAACAAATAGGAATTGGCACTGGGCACTGGATCAATATATTAGTCCCAAAAATAGTATAAAAAGTTGCCAAAAGTATATGAAAGTTGAATAATATTGGCATGGAACAATAAAAAATTATAGATACGACAAAGACGTATCAGCATCCCCAAGCTTAATTCCTGCTCGTCCTCGAGTAGGTAAATGATAAAAAAGATAATTTTTGATGTGGAATACTATCTAGCATAATCTTGATGATATGTCTACTCATGGCATGAATATTAAGACACGAGTGATTCAACGCAATAGTCTATCATTTGACATAAGAACGATAATACTTCGAGCATACTAATAAAGCAATCATGTTTTTACAAAACAACATGGCCAAAGAATGTTATCCCAACAAAATCATATAGTCTGGCTGTTGCTCTATCTTCATCACACAAAGTTTTTAATCATGCACAACCCCGATGGTAAGGAATTGTTTCATACATTAATAATCTTAAAATTCTTCAACTTTCACGCAATACATGAGCGTGAGACATGGACATAGCACTATATGTGGAATAGAATGGTGGTTGTGGAGAAGACAAAGAGGGAGAAGAAAGTCTCACATCAACTAGGCGTATCAACGGGCTATGGAGATGCCCATCAATAGATATCAATGTGAGTGAGTAGGGATTGCCATGCAATGGATGCACTAGAGCTAGAAGTGTATGAAAGCTCAAACTGAAAATTAAGTGGGTGTGCATCCAACTTGCTTGCTCATGAAGACCTCGGGCATTTGAGGAAGCCCATCATCAGAATATACAAGCCAAGTTCTTTAATGAAAATTCCCACTAGTATATGAAAGTGAAAGCATAGGAGACTCTCTCTATGAAGAACATGGTGCTACTCTGAAGCACAAGTGTGGTAAAAGGATAGTAACATTGCCCCTTCTCTCTTTTTCTCTCATTTTTATTTTCTTTTTTATTATTATTATTTTTATTTTTTGGTGGGCTTCTTTGGCCTTTTTTTATTTGGGCTTCTTTGGCCTCTTTTATTTTTCATAAAGTCCGGAGTCTCATCCCGAGTTGTGGGGGAATCATAGTCTCCATCATCCTTTCCTCACTGGGGCAATGCTCTAATAATGATGACCATCACACTTTTATTTAGTTACAACTCAATATCTAGAACAAAGATATGACTCTATATGAATGCCTCCGGCGGTGTACCGGGATGTGCAATGATCTAGCATAGCAAAGATATCAAAAAAATGGACAAGCCATGAAATCATCATGCTAGCTATCTTACGATCATGCAAAGCAATATGACAATGAATGCTCAAGTCATGTATATGATGACGATGGAAGTTGCATGGCAATATATCTCGGAATGGCTATGTAAATGCCATGGTAGGTAGGTATGGTGGCTGTTTTGAGGAAGATATAAAGAGGCTTATGTGTGATAGAGCATATCATATCATGGGGTTTGGATGCACTGGCGAAGTCTGCACCAACTCTCGAGGTGGGAAAGGGCAATGCACGGTACCGTAGACGCTAGCAAATTGCTGAAAGGTAAGAGTGTGTATAATCCATGGACTCACATTAGTCATAAAGAACTAATATACTTATTGAAAAAGTCTACTTGCCCTCGAAGGAAAGTACTACTACGCATGCTCTAGGGGAAGGGCTGGTAGGAGTTAACCATCGCGCGATCCCGACCTCAACACATAAGGAAGACAATTAAAAGAGCACCCCATGCAACAAATTTGTCACACAACTTTTACCATACGTGCATGCTACAGGAATCACAAACCTTAACACCAATATCCTTACTAAACACAACCATCTACTAGAACCTCCCACATATTATTATCTCTATATCGCAAAACTATTGCAAGGAATGAAACATATCATATTCAGTGATCTACAAGTTTTATGTAGGATTTTATGACTAAACATGTGAATGACCAATTCCTGTCATCTTTCTAAATAGATATAAGTGAATCAAGAGAGTTTAATTCTTTCTACAAAAGATATGCCCACGCTCTAACAAATATAAGTGAAGCAAAATAGTGTTCTACAAATGGTGGTTTTCTATGTGAAGAGAAACATGCAATCCAAACTTCAAATGATATAAGTGAAGCACATGAAGCATTCTATAAAGCCATACTAAAAAGATTTAAGTGAAGCGCAATGAGCATTCTATAAATCAACCAAGTACTATCTCGTACCAGCATGGTGCATAAAAGAAAAATGAAAAGTAAATGCAAAAGACACTCCTAGACTTGCACATATCGCATGAACGAAACGAATACGAAAACATACCGATATTTATTGAAGAAAGAGGGGATGCGTTCCGGGGCATCCCCAAGCTTAGACGCTTGAGTCTCCTTGAATATTTACTTGGGGTGCCTTGGGCATCCCCAAGGTTGAGCTCTTGCCTCTCCTCATTTTCCTCATATCGAGACGTTCTCGATCAAACACTTCATCCATACAAAACTTCAACAGAAAACTCGGTAAGATCCGTTAGTATAATAAAGCAAATCACTACTCTAAGTACTGTTGCAAACCAATTCATATTTTGTTTTTGCATTGTTTCTACTGTAATATAGCATTTCCATGGCTTAATCCACTTATAGAAATTGATAGTTTCATCAAAACAAGCAAACTATGCATCAAAAACAGAATCTGTCAAAAACATAACAGTCTATAGCAATCTGAACATTCACCATACTTCTGGACCCCAAAATGTTTACCAAAATTAGAAAAAATAAACAATTTGTACAGCAAGAAAGTGCAAAAATAGTCAGAACCATTTGACGTTCCAGTTAAAAATGTAAAATCATGCACTACAGCCAAAGTTTCTGTCTTGCACCGTACAAACCAACAAGCATTGTAAACATCCTAAAGGCAAACCTTAGCACATTATTTTTATAATACAATGGAAATGTACAAGGGGATAATTATTTTTGATGAAAAGTTTCTGTAATTAAGATTCACAAAGTTTCCGTGAGCATGAACAAAGTTCAAGGACCTCTCCCACTTCAACAACGCTTGTCTTTCTCACATTCACTTTCCTTTTTGAAAAGTTTTAGGTTCCCCTCTTTATTTTTTTTGTTTTTAAACTATATAAAAGCACTCAACAGAAATAAATGACTCTCTAAAACTTTTGGGTTGTCTCCCTGGCAGCGCTTTCTTTAAAGCCATTAAGCTAGGCATATAGTGCTCATGTAATGGATCCACCCGGATCCCAAGGTATATCAAAGCCAATTTTAATTAACAATGATTTATAATTTAGTAGTGAGCAAAAAGTAACATATGTCATGCAACAACGAAGTTTAACTCTCTTCCTATGCATATGCATGTCATAAAAGAACAATTCATGCACACCAAGTAAAGGCCAATGCATAGTATAAGTAGTTTCTTGCAATTTCGTCGTATGGGAAACATAGAGAGGTGGAGATATAGTTCCTCTCTAATAATAATTGCAAGTAGGAGAAGAAAGCACATGCATATTACATTCATCAAAATTATCATGTGCAATGGTAAAAGGAAACCTATCAATATAATCCTTAATAAGCACAAACTTCTCCGATATAGTGTAGTTTGGAGAATTCAAAAAGATAATAGGACTATCATGCGTGGGTGCAATAGTAACAATTTCATGTTTAACATAAGGCACTATATAAAGTTCATCTCCATAAGCATAATTCATATTGGCATCTTGGCCACAAGCATAGCAAGCATGATCAAAAAGGGATATTTCAAGAGAATCAACGGGATCATAACAATCATCATAGCAACCATCCTTCGGTAAGCATGAAGGGGAATTAAACAATGTATAAATTGAAGAGTTACTCTCATCAGAAGGTGGGCACGGGTAGCTAATCCGCTCTTCCTTCTTTTGTTTTTCGCTCTCCTCATCATCTTTTTCATCCAATGAGCTCACAGTTTCATCAATTTCTTCTTCCATAGCTTCCTGCAAAATATTAGTCTCTTCTTGGACAGCGGAGACTTTCTCAATAAATGCATCAATACCGGAATTGTATTCATAATTTTCATAGCAATATCTAAGTATAGAAAAAATTTCAGGTCTGTAAACTGAATCATCAAAATCGTCGAACATTTTAAACATAGATTCAATCTCATAAGCACCCATAAAAGCAACAAATTCTCTATTTTTTCCACATCATAGTAATCATAGATACCATTAGCATAAGAAGCCAAGGTTTTATCATCATTAAATTTGCATGAAAAGGGAAGGTGTGGAGCCTTCATTCTAGAGCAACAAGTATAATCATATCTCAAGCATAGCATTGCAAACGATGAATTTGATCTAGTAAACGTTTCCATTTCTTAGATATACGATGTTGCACATAACAAGCAGCTCGTCCAAAGATTTGCCCTCAACTAAGCTAGGTGGGTTTTCAGCACGAGCACAAAGGGATCGAAGATGATCCAAGTAAAAAGCTTCAGGAGTGTGATAGATTTTGAGTGGTTCTTCAACCATTGGTGTAGTAGGTACAACTAATTTTTTTGGTATTTTGCGTTTCCTACCCATAACTAAAGATAGATAACAACTAAGAACCGCAAATAAAAATTACTTAGTGATAAAGCAAACAAGCACACACAAGAATATTCACCCCGCGTTATGACTCGCCTGTAACGGCGCCAGAAAAAGGTCTTGATAACCCACAAGTATAGGGGATAATTGTAGCCTCTTTCGATAAGTAAGAGTGTCGAACCCAATGAGGAGCTAAAGGTAGAACAAATATTCTTTCAAGTTCTATCTGCCACTGATATGACTCTACACACGCTTAGTGTTCGCTTCACCTAGAACAAGTATGGAACTAGAAGTACTTTGAAGGAGTCGTTGGGTAGGTTTGCAAGATAATAAAGAGCAAGTAAATAAAAAGTACGGGCTGTTTAGATAAAGAAGCAATAAAGTAAATATAGCAAGTGTGGAAAAGTGGTGGTAGGAGTTGTGAAATTTTCCCTAAGCAATTGACTACTTTACTAGACCGATAGCAAGTTTTATGTGGGAGAGGCATAAGCTAACATACTTTCTCTTCTTGGATCATATGCACTTATGATTGGAACTCTAGCAAGCATCTGCAACTACTAAAGATCATTAATATAAAACCCAACCATAGCATTAAAGAATCAAGTCCCCTTTATCCCATACGCCACAACCCCCTTATTCGGGTTTATGCTTCTGTCATTCAAGCAACCCACTATAAGCGAATCATGAACATATTGCAACACCCTACTGCGGGAATCCCTCACGCTTGCGGAACACGGAGGGCACAATAGGACAGCAACATAACCACAAGCAAATTAAACCAATCATAGCAATGCATCAATCACCGGTAGGACAATGAAAATCTACTCAAACATCATAGGATGGCAACACATCATTGGATAATAATATGAAGCATAAAGCACCATGTTTAAGTAGAGGGTATAGCGGGTTGCGGGAGAGTGGACCTCTGAATATAGATGGGGGGAGGTGATGGAGATGTTGGTGAAGATGATGGAGGTGTTGGTGAAGATCGCGGTGATGATGATGGCCCCCGGCAGCGATCCGGCACCACCGGAAGCAAGGTGGAGAGAGCCTCCCTTCTTCTTCTTCTTCGTTGAACTCCTCCCTTGATGGGAGAAGGGTTTCCCCTCTGGTCCTTGGCTCCCATGGCGTGGGAGAGGCGAGAGCCCCTCCAAGATTGGATCTATCTCTCTGTCTCTCTCTGTTTTTGTGTTCCCTGATTCTGCCCCTTCACCGTTTCTTTTATATCCAGAGATCCGTAACTCCGATTGGGGTGAATCTTTCGCCTAGATTTTTCTCATAAAATTAGCTTTCTTGCGGCAAAAGAAGAGAGTCAACTGCCTTACGGGGTGCTCATGAGAGTCCAGGGCGCGCCCCCTGTCTCGTGGCCCCCTCGGGCACTGTCTCGCGTTGATTCTTCCTCCCAAAATTCACAAATATTCCAAAATAATTCTCCGTCCGTTTTTATCCCGTTTTTATCTCGTGGCCCCCTTGGGCACCGTCTCGCGTTGATTCTTCCTCCCAAAATTCACAAACATAAAACATGCAACAAACAGGAACTGGCTCTGGGCACTGGATCAATATGTCAGTCCCAAAAATAGTATAAAAATTTGTCAAAATTATATGAAAGTTGAATAATATTGGCAGGGAACAATCACAAATTATAGATACGACGGAGACATATCACATGTCACACCAGATTATCATAGTCTTCGAGTTTTTGGTTGTGCCTTGCCCAACCTTTGTCCCCACAACTCTCGCAAACTTATGTTCTGTTCCAAGTAGTGTGTCTTTCTTGGTTGTAGTGCTCAACAAAAAGGTGTCAAATATCTTGATGTGTCCACTGGTCTTGTGTACATATCTCGCGATGTCATTTTTGACGAAACCCAGTTTCCCTTCGAAAAGGTCCATCCCAATGTTGTTGCCCATCTCAAGAAGGAAATCCTTCTACTTCCTTCTAATCTTCTTGGAGATGATTGTGTGGGTGTTGATAATGATGATTCAATGTTGACTAACTTCTCTGTAGTTCCACATGAGTTCTCTGCTATAGGAATAAACATTGCAGAAAATGGCGTGGACATTGGTGCCATTTTTGCTGAAAATAATGCCCCAAACCCCTCTCATATGTATACAACAAATTCAGCCAGATCTAATTTGGGATCATTGCGGCAGTCTGCGCCAGAATCCGCCCTGAGATCGGTGCGGCAGACTTCGCCTAGATCAGCCTCGGGATCGGCGGCATGCACTGACCCTGCCTCCCATACCCTACGTCAACCCGCGGGTGGAACTTGTCCTGGCAGTGCGTCACACCAACCTCCACCAGGGGACAGCCCGACCGAGCGGGGCCCATCGTCCGGGCGCTATGTGCCGACGCCCCGCGTCTACACCAGGCAGTTGTCTCGTTCTGCGCCAGGTGGGACCAGCGCTCCACCTGAGCTGGATTCGCTAGGTTCCGCAGGATCTTCTGTTGCATCTCCAACTTCTGCGACCTCGTTTTCTGCCACAGACGATCCGGCAATGGTGGCCACCTCGGGATAGCTCGGATCAGCTGTGGGCTCGGGCGACTCTTCTAGCAAGGAGGATGCAGCCTCCCTGGATCTTCGGTGCAGTTGCAGCTCCCTCGTACACAACTTCAAATAGGCATGATCCATCATGTTAATTACAAAACTATTTATGGATTAGTTGTGTCTAATACATCTACAGGAGAACCACGTAATGTTCGTGTAGCAGTTGCTGCTCCCAAGTGGAAAAAGCGATGGACGAGGGGTTTTGTGGACTTCAGAAAATCACACTTGGCGCCTTGTTCCTTCCCATTCGTGTACAAATCTCATTGATTGCAAGTGGGTGTTCGGCATTAAACGGAGGTCAGATGGTACAATTGCTCGTTATAAAGCACGAGTCGTTGCAAAAGGATTCAACCAGAGGTATGGACTTAACTTGTGGACACTTTTATCCCCGTTGTTAAATCTGCCACCATTCATCTGTTCTATCCATTATTGTGTCTCGTGGATGGTGTCTTCGTCAGCTAGATGTGAAGAATGCGTTTCTTCATGGTGTTCTGGTAGAGGAAGTATATGTGAAGCAACCTCCTGGTTTTGAATACCCACACAGGCCCTTCCATGTCTGCAGGCTTGATAAGTTACTCCATGGACTGAAACAGGCTCCAAGAGCATGGTACTCTCGCTTGAGCTCAAGATTGCAAACTCTTAGCTTTGTTCCTTCCAAGTCTGATACTTCCTTCTATATTCATTATCGATCCCACACAACTATCTTTGTGCTCATTTATGTTGATGATATTATTGTCACTAGTTCATCCAGTGACGCAGTCACAACTTGCTTGAAAGATTACAGTCAGATTTTGCTCTCAAAGATCTAGGTGACTTGCACTTCTTTCTTGGCATTGAGGTCAAGTCAAACCAGGAAGGTGGTCTTCATCTTTCTCAAGAAAAATATGCAACTGATTTAATGAGCAAGGCAGGGTTGCAAGGCTATAAACCATCAACAACGCCACTCTCAAGTTCCGAAAAACTATCTCTTACAGAGGGTGTACCTCTGAGTCAAGAGGATGATACCAAATATAGAAGTTTGGTAGGAACACTTCAGTACTTGACACTAACCAGGCCTGATATTCCCTTTTCTGTAAATAAAATGTGTCAGTTCCTTCATGCACGTACTTCTGCTAATTTGGCTGCAGCTAAACGCATACTGGGATACATGAAGAACAAACTAAGTATTGGGCTAACATTCACCAAGTCAACCTCTACACTTCTAGTGCCTTTTCTGATTCTGATTGGGCTGGATGCTTGGATGACAGAAGGTCCACAGGTAGCTTTGCAGTTTTCTTTGGACCCAACTTAATCTCTTGTTGTGCAAAGCAACAGGTCACACTATCAAGATCAAGTACCAAGGCAGAATACAAAGCGCTAGCCAATGCTATCACAGTAATTATATGGGTTAAGTCTTTGCTTTAAGAGCTTGGGATATTTCACACACAAACTCCATGTCTCTAGTGTGATAATATTGGTGCTACTTACCTCTCTGCTAAGCCTGTTTTTCATGCAAGAATGAAGCATATTAAGATTGATTATCATTTTGTTAGAGAGACGGTTGCTAGCAAAGAACTGGAGATTCGGTTCATTCCTTCAAAGGATCAAGTTGCTGATGGGTTTACAAAGGCATTACCAACAGGACCATTTGAAGAGTTTAAGCGTAATCTAAACTTGAGAGGTTCTGATTATGGGAGCATGTTAAATATATTGTTATGGGGCTCTTCGGCCGGACACCTTGTGTGTCAGGTTGGAGTAGTTAGGTAAATATCTTGTTATTGTATCTCCTTCTATCTCCTCCTAAACCTCCTATAATATCTCCTGTTGGTTAGCCTCGACGCTGCCAACCCTTGTACTCCAAGTCATAATTAATAGGGTCTTTTACATTTCTGTCCCTAACTCGAACCCACTACTCGGATTTGCCCCTAGTTTTGAAGCATGCTCAAATTTGCCCCTCTGCTGTTATGTGCCATTACAGAAATGCCCTTCCGTGCCGTTTCCGTCTGGTCAAAGGGCTTTGACCGTTTTCCTAACGTTTAATGGACATTGTTGCCCCTCAATGCACATGCCACTTACAAGTGGGGCCTACCCCAGGAAAAAGAACTCTCTTTCTCTCATCCCCTCTCTGACTTACACATGGACCCCACCAATATAAAAAAAACTCTCTCCCTCTCTCGAATCTCTCTCTCCCTCTTGGCGGCTCGGCCGGTGGCCGGCGCCGGCGAGGGCCAGCATGCCTGCGCCTGAGGACCACAGTGGCAGGCTCGGGGTCGTACGGCTGAGGTGGTGGAGCCGCCGCCCGCAGCTATCGCCGGAGCTATCATCGGAACTAAATCCTGAGAGTGCGTGAGATCTTCTGCCGGCGATGTCGTTGCTAGCCACCGTGGCCGGAGTCCAACTCGAGCAGCACGAGCATGTCCATGAGCTTTGGCGGGCGCCTCTCCTTCGTCCTGCACAGTGGATCTGGTCTGGGGCTGCCCGTAGACGACGCCCAGGACGTCGAACTCCGCCCTGGCCATTGCTCTTCCCGTCCTAAATTCGGCCGCTCTAAGCCATTCTTGACCTACCCGACCCCTGTTCCGTCGTCAAGGAAAGCAGGTGCCCCTACTCCGCTCTTCCCCCGCCCGATTCCGTGCCCGGAGCACCCTGAGAGAATCCGGCCGCCATGACCAACCTTGGTTGGCTCGGTCGTGCACGCGCCCATCTACACCCTGCCGCTCCTAGTGAGCTTGGTGCATCTCGTGCAGCTTGCGTGCCTCGCGCAGTAGGCACCGTCCTCCCACGGTCATCCACCTCCCCTACGGCGACCCGCCGGCGAGCGCAGGCGCTCACGGCCGGGAACGCGTGGACTGGGGGTGTTTACCCTCATAGTGGGTCCCGTCGGGAGGAGATGGATGAGAGAGATTTTTTTTGTTTTTTCCTGGGTAGGTCCCACCGGTAAGTGACTGACCCACGGGAGGGCTGAGTTGGCCAGTTTTCCTTTTATTTTTTTAGAGGGGGTCCCGCATGTAAGTGTCACATGGATTCAGGGGCAAATTGTCCAACTAACGTCCAGAAAACGGTCAAAGCCCTTTGACCGGACGGTAACGGAGCGGAAGGGCATTTCTATAAGTGCACATAATGGCGGAGGGGCATTTTTGAGCAGGATTTCGAATTAGGGGTATATCTAATTAGGTGGTTCGAGTTAGGGACAGAAATGCAAATGGCCCTAATTAATATATACTCATGCGGCTCCCCTGTTGGCAGTAGGAACACTTAACCATATTTTACATCCTCCATCATCACATGGCATGAGGTTCAGGATCGGGGAATTGCGTCAGTTTATTTACGCATGCAACCCCCTAATCTAGTTCCTCCTAGAGCTCTTTTATGCACTGATTTATTCTCTGGGTTGCTATTTTTATGTTTGGGGCATGGATGTGACGACCCCTGCCCAATAAGTGTAGATGTGTTTCCAATTTGGCAGAGTGGAGGTCAGTTGTTGCCGCAAGGAACAAAGCAACTCATCACATGGATGTCCACAACCTGTCGTGGTTAGTCACAAAATAGTCTAGAGGCACCACTGTAACTTTCAACATGGCCAGTGAGGCTTTTTAGGTAGATAGTCATATAGTTCAATTGTTGTTACCATGGTATCATGTGAGCGTCGATATCATACTTTGCCATGTCCCCGGCCCATATAGTTAGAGTGTTTCTATCGTCACCCTTCCAGAGGAAGCCCTGAACTATTTTGTTAGGCACATGCATACCTACTTGGGCGAGGTGGAGAATAGACTTTTGCAAGCATATTCCTGCCTGCCTGGAATATCATTGGTAATATTAGCTGTGTTAAGATGACAATGATCGAAATGATGAGACCCGTTAAGCTATTCCGGCTGTAAAATATAGATACGAAGATCGTTTAGGCTGCTGGAGAAAAATATCTAGCATGCAAAGGAAGTGACTCAAGTAAGAAACAAAATTCAGTCAACTGTTTAAAACACGGCACCTCAATATTATTTTATCTTAGGCTCACTTGCTTAGCCAAAAACTGGAGTCTAAAGATAAGCACAAGGCTAATCTAGACATACCGGTGGGTTGCGACAACTACAAAACTAGAAAATCACACCACATCCTGGACGTTAGAGCATACCATGAGACCAAATTGCTATTCGGCACTGTTGAGTCGCCACATGCGGTTGATTACATAAGCACAACAGGCCCATCCGGCTTCTATGAAAGAGGTTGATGAAGATAAATGGTTGCACTTATTGGCTTGGTTGTTGTAGAATTATCCCTGATACATCTCAGCTCTATGCAACAAATTTATACAAGACACGGTCTACCCATAATTCTTTAACAAATGGATGATCTATGTTCATCATCACTAGAGGAACTGGGCATATGCAAATAAGAATGCAACTAAATTTATCGACTAAGAATTTGATGTGCAGGTGGTCTGGTAGCTCTGTTCCTTCCTTTTATAGGGATGTATGCATGGTTGCAGAAGTCTATTGTTAATGTGAAGATCGTTTGGTAGCTCACTTTATTTATTACATTTATCAGATGTATGGTTGCACACATATGTCTGTTGTTGGTCTGAAGGTGCTTCCCGATAGCTCACTGCATCATATTTATAAGCATGTAGAACTGCACATGTCTCCAGTTTTTGCATATGAGATACTTCTCTCGTCTTCGATCAACAAGACTCGCACACCATGCCTGCAAAATCATGGCTCTTGGTGGTCATTCTAGTTACCCTTGTAGCTGGCCGTGCCGATACCTTTGACCCCAACCTTCTCCCATGCAAGCACCAGAAAACCAGACTGCCTGGCAGAAAAAAAATCTTGCTCGACATTGTCCAACTTAGAAGACTGATTATGCATATAAACCAAAAAGAGCCTGGTCGAACAAGCAAGAATTGTGACAAAGCTGACTAAAGGAGAGAGAACATAGCATTCAACGCGAAAGGCAAGCACATAGTGGTCAGAATACACAAAACACTGTCAATGGTGAGGGGAGATGAGACAAGTTGGTAACTTCTCGGTATCTTTCCCTCAGCCGCTCACACACATTCTGATGCACTTTTCTTGAAGGTGATGCAGCTGGTTTCACCTAACCTTTTTATTATTTTCAATCATAGACCACGAAACGCCCATGGATGAGTAATTTGGTTTACGTTGTGTTGTCTGAGTAAAGCCGTTGGGCGTCACTGATGATTACCCTACCCTAGGAAGGTCTTTCAATCAGTCAATCACCACAACCTTCGAACCCATTGGTCGCTCACCAACTCCCAGTTACCCATTATTCTCCAAAATATTCCATATTCACATTCAATTTTCAGATTATATGCTTCTGCAAAGGACCAACATTAATTACATTGGCTGCTCAACCCTTGTGTGCTCATTTTCATGACATTTGAAGTGTTGAGCGAGTTGAATTAAATCATGCATGCGTCTATGACACATGGTGGACTAGTATGATCCCACATCATTAGCGTAGCACTGACAACAACAGTGACGTGGACAGCCCTTTTGATTTTTGAAAAACCCCTCCCATATATTAATTAATATAAAACATTCATACAATCATCCATTACAACTTTAGCCACGCAGGGCGGAACACTAGTAAGAAGCACACCGTCGGACCTATCTTTAAAACTAAACTTCGCAATCTCGTGCACCACCCTATTGCCTCTTCGGTTAATCATGGATATCTTGCAATGTATCATCATCTTGGAAATACTCAATGCTTCCATCTTTAGATCAACTAGGGAAGAAAATCTTTTCCAAAAGAAGATGCCACAAAAAAACCAGTTTCTAAAATGATGGGCTTGTGGAGAGTGATACCAACGTACAACCCCGCTAGGGTCACTCTCGGTTTCGCTTCATCCGCCTAGCTCTAAAATGGTTTCAACCTTTCCTCGACCTCATGGAATTAACTAACTCATATGCAGTGAGCATATTATCACAGACATCCCTCACGATAGCGAACTTGAAGAAGAAGCTGTTTCGACATCTACTTTATCCCAAGTGCAATAATGCTCCAAGTACGGGTTTTCGTATTCATTCCTCGCTGACCGTGCATCATCTGCAGTTCACGATTGAGGATGACTTTGCTAGCTTATCGAGCCGAGGAGACAAGACGGATCCATATAAGGATACCAACAACCCGAAGAGAAGAACCCCAGTTTATTAGAGAGATCCGTTCTATTTCACTAGTTGGGTTTCTGTCTCGGCCTGGCATCTTCATCCACGCTATTACACACCTCATTATATTCCCACGACAAGATGATAACCTCTCCAGCATAGTTCCTGGCCACCACACCCACACTTGCAGCACTCATGGCCTCCACATAACTTGTGTCAGCATTAATCTTAATGAACTCCCTAGCAGGAGGCTGCCAAGCAACAAAATTCTCATGCACATCATTAGTAAAAGTTAAACCATTCGCCCTCTCCTTACCTTTGTTGCTAATCTCCATCTTCACATTGGAATGATAGGACGAGAAGGATGCCCAATAGTTTGGAATAAAACCCACTGAGGCAGAGATAGTTTCCTTACCTTACTAAATGCCAAATCATTCCTCGGGTCCCATGCCCTCCAAAACATGAATATAATTTGTTCAGGCACCGGTGACCTGACTTGATCAAATAAAATAAGTAACCAATAAGGCCAAGAAAATTTTAAAAACTCCTCACTTGGTAAACTCCAAACCTCCCTTACAGCCATACATCACGCTCGAGCCTTGGGACAGTTCGTTAGAGCATGAAACACACATTCATCTTCAACATTGCAAATAGAGCACAACCCCTATGGTAGTTTGGTGATGTTTCACTCTATTCACTTGAAGCGCTAGACAGTGTGTAGCAGCATGCCACACAAAAATCCGAATCTTCTGCGGGGCCTGAGCCATCCAAATAATGTTCCATAGCCTCATTTCCCCAATTACAGCACCACTAAAGCTCCCTAACCTGAGATTATGGTTCAACGCCATCCTATACACTTTTAACCGAGAACATCCCGTTTTTCTCATAGTGCCAAGCAATAAAATCTCCCTCACCCAAACTTAGAATACGCAACTTCTGAATTGCCTCTACATCATGGGGATAAAATAGATGCCTAATAAGATTTTCGTCCCACCTTTTTGAGCCACATAGGAATAACTCAGACACATATTTAAGTCTAGTTCTATTCTTTTTTGCAGAGATCTGTAGACCCGACTCTCTAGGAAGCCAATTATCCATCTTAATATTTATATTTGCCCCATCGCAGAATCTCCAAATGACACCCTTTTCCGGAAGCTCAAGACCATGCATAATACCTTTCCAAGGAGTCGACATCACTTGAGGGAACACCATGTCCGGCAGATTCCCATAAGGATAATACTTTTCTTTCACTACCTTTGCACATAACGAGTCTGGAAAAACCAATAATCGCCAAGCCTGTTTCGCCAAAAGCGCTTGATTAAATACTCAAATCTCGGGAGCCCATACCTACTACTCCTTTGGGTCTCGCCATCTTATCCCACGCCTGCCAATGTGCTCTCTTCCTGTTCTCCTCGTCACCATACCAAAAATTCCTAATGATCTGGGATAACTCTTCATAAAGAGAAGTTGAAAATTTAAAAATACCCATGGCATAGACCGACAGATCCTGAACGTCTGACTTAGTCTGCAATCCCTTCACTCCGCTCGAAGCATATTTTTCTCTCTAATATGAAATCCTCTTAAGCGCTTTATCTTTTCTACACTGAAATTTGCCGGCCTTCATTCACCCTTTGGGCACAGGTGAACCAAGATATTTATCGTCAAAACCATCTGAAGTGATTTTGAGAATCACCAAGATAGACACTTGATCTTCCAGCCTGTACTTTTTACCAAATAAGATGAAGCATTTGTCCGGGCTTAAAAATTGACTTGTTCCCTATTCATAAGTCGTAAAAATGCGTTTAATGCCCAGAGCATGCTTCAAAGAACCCTTAAAAACTAGGAGGCTATCATTAGCAAATAATAAATGTGAGATACCTGGAGCATGTTTGTTAAGCCAAAAATCATGGATATCCACATTCGCCGTAGCATCATGAAGTAACAATGAAAGGGCCTCAGCTACAATAGCAACAAGTATGGAGACAAAGGATCTCCTTAACTGAGACCCCATGAAGGTTGGAAAGAACCTAACATCTGACCATTAAAGCACACTCAAAATTTAACTGACGTAACACAGGTCAGAATCCATTTAACCCAAACTGTAGCAAAACCATTAGCATGAAGCATTCCTTCTAAAAAAATCCGGTCCACACAATCATATGCCTTAGTGAGATCGAACTTGTACGCATAGTATTCACCCGGCTATCTTTCAGCATAGTTAACGAATGCAAACACTCAAAGGCTACGAGAGCATTATCAAAAATTAATCTTTCAGGAATGAAAGCACTCTGAGTAGGAGAGATCATACCATCCAACAGGGGTCTTAGTCTGTTAACAAGACACTTGGACATAATTTTATATATGACATTGCATAGACTGATTTGACAAAAATCTTTTATGGACTTCGCGTTCTTCACTTGAATAAGCACAATAGTTGTATCATTTATCCCTTCCGGCATGCATCCTGAAATAAAAAACTTTTGAACAACATGTACAATATCTTCCTTTAGAAAACCCCTATTTCTCTTTAAAAATCTAGCTGGAAACCCATCTGGCCCTAGAGCCTTCAACAGACCAATTTGAAAAGGAGCATCACAAATCTCTTGTTCAAAAAAAGACGTACAAAGATCATCATTCATCTCATCATTCACCATGGGTTTCACAAGCGAAATAATATGGGAAGGATTTACTGAATTGTAACAAGAGTAAATATTCTTAAAAAAGCGAGTTTGTGATACCTTTGATCTCCTCCATATCATTAGAGATAGACCCGTCGCTCCTTTTAAGGGCAGCTATATTCTTCTTCTTTGCTCTCCACGTGACCTTCCTTTGAAAGAACTTTGTGTTCCTATCACCCCCTTTCATTTCGTCCTAACACAATCTCTGCTTCCACATGATTTCTTCCTCTATCAATAACAGTAGTACCATCATTCCTTTTGAAGAGCACATTTAATCTGTTCGCGTTGTTTCAAGCTTTTTAGGCAAATAAACAATACGTTCTCTGCTCCATCCATGAAGTGACTTCAGAAGATTGTCCAAATTATTCGCCACATCTCCCAAGTCACTGACGTGTGTACTTTTATTCCAATACTATTCAATTTGATCTTTAGCGCCACCGCCTCCCTCTGCCAGTACGCTTCATATTTCAGAAGTTTAATAGATGTAGCAGGACGAGGACTACCCACCAATTGGATAAGAATAGGGCAATGATCTCACCTTGAACTGAGGATATGTGATACCCTGCAATCAGGGAACGTAGAAGACCACTGAGGGCACGCTACTGCACGGTCAAGACACACGTTCACATTTTTGTGACGAGATTTTTTACGGTACATCATACTACCGAATTTAAGAGGTAGTATTAAGTTGATCCAACGGCTGATATTGTTCGACTCAAAGATTGTTTCGAGGATAGCTTGGTAATTTCCTACTGTTCATCTGTGCTTAGACTCTCGCCGGCAAACGATCTATTTAGGGCGTAGGATTAATCGAGCAGGGGAAACAGAATTAATCGATTGCCATTGTACGCCCTCATCTCCCCTGGGACTGTCTCAAGTTGCGCTGCCGACAAGCGCAGGCAGGCCGCTCATCCTGTTGAGCCGTCGCCGAAGGTAGACGAAGCAGACGACGACACCAGCTGCTGCTCCCCGTCTCCATCAACACCAACAAATAAGATACTTGGAATTCAGGAGCTTTGCCATGCAAAACTGCAGCACTACGAAAAACTGCTCACCCAACCACACTGCGTAAGAATTTAGCTCGTGATGTTTCACCGTCAATTCTGAAACCAAGCTTAAGCAAGCTAGCACCTTATCAACTGTGAAATAATCATGAGAAACGAAAACGGCGAGAACTAGCACCATGTTCTCGCGCTTCTGCAGTGGCGACGTGCTCGGCAGTGTGACTGCGGGACCGAAGGAGAGCAACATGTTCACGCGCTCTGCAGCGGCGACGTGCTCGGCCACGTGACTGTGCGACCGAAGGAGAGCAATCTGTTCCCGCACTCTGCAGCGGCGACGTGCTCGGCAGCGCGACTGCGCGACCGAAGGAGAGCACAACCTGTTCTCCCGCTCCCTCCCGTCCAGGCCCGCGCCCACGGCAGCCCACCCACCGTGTCATCCCCGACCTATTGCGGTCCCGCACCACCCTGCCAGCGGCACGAATGGCGGCACCGGCGGCCTCCCTCTCGCTGCCGCCCGATCTACAATAATGAACTGCCAAAAGTACCCCTATCATCTGAATATACTACCTGAATTATGGTGAGTATTGCTATATCTCGACCGTTGAACCACAAAAATAAACGGCTTAAAATATTCTAATGTACTGTAAAAGGTCTCTTTTGTGACCTTCCTGCTTTTTATTATATGTCCAAGGAACTCCAGAAAATCCCAAATCAAATAAATTGCAATCTGACAAAACATCACGGAAGCTCTCCATAAGCTTGGCTGACCTCTTGCTACGCGAAGAATGTTCATTCTGCCACATAGCTTCGTTAAAATCACCAGCCATAAACCAAGGTCCGGTTCCAAGCGGTTTAATTCGCCTTAACAGATCCGAGAGACATACCTTTGGCTCACCTTCGGTTCACCATAGACAAAGGTACTTCTCCACTTGGTGCCTTCTCCTTTGCAAACATACATGTCAATGAAATGTTCACCATATTTGCTCAATTCCAGAATATAAAGATCATCCCAGAAGACCGCTACCCCACCACCTTTGCCTGGAACAGAAACAATAAAAATATTTTTCATACCCAAGCGATAACGCAAACTCTCAACATATTCTTTATTTTTTCTTGTTTTCGAAAAAAGATAACATTGGGCCGGTGTGTCTTCGTGAGGCACACAAGTTCTTGAACTGTCCGAGTTCGACCCAAACCTCGGCAGTTCCAACATATCATTTTCATGTCTCCTGACGTGCGACATCAAGCGCGCCCGTCAGTTGACCAGCAGTAAGAGCCACAGTCAACATGACTTGATCGTCAGAGAAACAGTAGCCAAATGGATTGAGGAAACAATGACACGTTGTTGTTGGTAACAACCAGGAATATTCAAAGTTAGCCTTTCCTGAGGTAAACTATTCCCATCATGATTCGTTAAGCAGACAACACCAGGCCAGCAGCAGCTGCATGGCCTTATTTCAGTCACCGGTGGTCAAACATGATAAAATCCTGGCCGTTTTACTTTTTCTTTTCATTTTTCATTTTTAATGGCTGTAGTAGTTCGTGTGAGTTATGGAGTAGTACCCAACACCAACAGTAATCATTTCCATAATATGTATATTTCGAGATCCCAACATCAATATATGATTGGAAAATCATGAACCTCCACTATTATTCAGTACAAGGCATCGAAATGGATAAAAAGACCTACAAAAAATGCTATGACCGTGTACATTTGCAATAGCAATCTAATTAAGTGGAGAATCGACCCTAGCTAGTAATCAATGTCTATTCTGCTCAAAAGGCTGGAACATGCTGATATCTCTGCTGTTCACCTCCTGACACGGTCTCGGTTTCTTCTCCATGTCCTGCACGGTGGAAGCAAAATCAGTCTGTTAGAGTACGTAATAGGCTTAATGGGCCCATTAGTCTTAGGGTTAATTAGAGATAAGGGTCGCTTACTTAGGGGTCAAGTAAGTCTTGCTTGGGAGTCAAGTAAACCTCTCTATATAAAGAGAGGAGATGTATCAATCTAATCAAGCAAGAATTAAGAAGGAAATCCCTTCCCTCTTGTCCGGCCGTGGGCAAAAAGGCCTCCGGCCGGCCCCCTCGCGCCCTCCTTCTAGCAGCGCCATAATAATTTGGTATCAGCTAGCTTCGGTTCGATCATGTCTTCACCGCCGCCAAGCCCGTCTCTTCCGCTGCCGGTCACCTTGTCGCCTCCGGCGACCATCATGACCGTCGCCCCGCTCCTGCCCGCGTCGGGATCCTCTGTCGCGCCCGCCCCCGCCGTACTCACCTGGGAGGAGGTGTCCGGGGTGCTGCGGGACCTAACCCAAGCGGTCCAGGAGATCCACCTGTTCTTGGCCGGGTCCTACGGGCCGCACCCGGTTGCGCCGCCCATCGCCACCCCTGCGCCGCCGTGGCTGCCATGGCAGCCGCTGCACCAGGTGGCCTTCGCCGCGCTCGCCAGGCCGCTGCAACTGCCATCCATCGCCACCATCGCCCAGCCCTGGCTGCAGTGGCAGCCGCCGCTCCTGGCGGCCTCCTCCGCGCCCGGCGCTCCGACGCAGCAGTCGTTGCTGCGGCCCGACATGACAGCGCAGCAGCCGCTGCAGCTGCAGCAGCCATCGCCGGTCAGCTCCGCCGCCCAGTATGGGATGCCCTACGACGGGAGTGCGACGACCTCGTTCCCATCAGCGCCGCCGCCATCCCAGGGCGTCCACATCCAGCAGATCAAGGCCCTGCCGTCGCCGTCACCGCTTCCGTCTTGGATTGCTACCCGCCACGTGTCGGCGCCAGTGAGGCTGCAGGCTGCTGCGCGCGGCCTCCTAGCGCGTGGGCGTGTGCGGGAGATGCGTGGTCTGCAGCTGCCGCTCCTCCAAGTTGCCCTTCGCTGCGCAAAGGACCTCGATCTCGTCCGCTGCGTCGGGGATCTTGGGCATGCGGTTTGCCCACGGGCGGCTGGCACGTTGTTTTTCCCGCGGGCAGCGACCTCAAAGTCTGCGACATCGGCGGTTGGGGGGGGGGGGGGGGCACACCCCTCCTCGTCATTCTCAATCACAAGCCCTCTACTCTTCCCTGTGCGGTGCAGACCAATAGCCGTCCGGCGGGGAGAAGGCAGGGTGTCACCGACAGGAGCGCACCGCGTAGCACCACTGCTTTCCGCCGCCGACCACCGCGAGGGCGCCTTTGCTGGTCGCTCTTGCGACCAGTTCCAGGTGGCCATACACATGCACTCCTTTGGTCCAGGTGGTGTCCATGGGATCCAGGTGGCTGTACACGTGCACGTTCGACGTGCGGATGGTGTCAACTTTTTGTTAAAGGGTCCAAAATAAAGCGTCTCAGTCCATTTTAGGTTGAGAATAATAAAACGAGCCAAGATGTAAAAGGCTTGTTTTTAGGTGTTAGGTTTGTGTTGCGTCGAGTCATGGTTATAAGCTGGTTAGGCTGCAGCTCGAGGACAAGCTGCATGTCCAGGTGGGGTGTAGTGTTAGAGTACGTAATAGGCTTAATGGGCCCATTAGTCTTAGGGTTAATTAGAGATAAGGGTCGCTTGCTTAAGGGTCAAGTAAGTCTTGCTTGGGAGTCAAGTAAACCTCTCTATATAAAGAGAGGAGATGTATCAATCTAATCAAGCAAGAATTAAGAAGGAAATCCCTTCCCTCTTGTCCGGCCGTGGGCAAAAAGGCGCCCGGCCGGCCCTCTCGTGCCCTTCTTCTAGCAGCGCCATAACACAGTCCAAATTTTTCTAGTCCACGGGTGGAGATAGACCAAAATTAAAGGTGGCTTTCATGTTGTTGTGGAATTTCTCGATGTCCGTGGTTAAGGGCTGCCGCACGACACGAATCTAGAGACAACAATCCTCTGGAAGATAAGAGTTGAATGCACCAGGAGGAATAGGACTTCGCTTTCATGAAAAGGATTGAAGAAATCCAAAGATAAATGATTGGAGAACTGGAAATGAAATGAAATGAAACTTACGTCAAGGACGGCCTCCCACAGAAGCTCCATGTAATGCATAGCATATAGTAATAAGGACTTGTGCACGGATGTGCGAGTAATGAAATATTGTACTGATGGCTGTTGGTTGGTAGTTGTGTGCGACACGTGACGGTGAATGAATGAAACGGGACGTACCCTCTTGAGTCTTGATGATGGTCTAGATGACCCCATTCCATGCAGGGTGGGGTGGTGAGGGAGGAGAGAGCTCCTGTGACGTATTGCAACTGTCGTTGGGTAGCTGACATGTGGGCCAGGTTCCAAGTGAGCCCACTTGTCAGTGGTGGAACGGCACCCAGCCGTACGACAGGGGATCCTCGCCCGGTGAGGGAGCCCACGTACTGTAGTACACTCTGCGCACGCCCTTGTGGTTTGAATTCAAATCTTTGTTCATTACATTCAAATTTGCTCCGTTAAATTTAGGGCTTCGGCTAGAACCGACCAAATATTCATGGAGTGAATATAGTCCACTAAGTTTACTCCGCCGTTTTCCTCCCTATATTTTAAGGGGATCGACTAGACTTGGCCTAAGCTATTCAGGCTGCAAAATCTAGATAGGAAGATGGTTTTAGGCCGTTGGAGGAAAACATCTAGCATGCAATTGAAGAGACTCACGCAAAACAAACATTAATTCAACAGTTCAAAAGACGGCCTCTCGATATTATGTCTCTTAGGCTCACTTGCTTAGCCAAATACTGATGTCTAAAGATAAGCCAGGCTAACCAGGACATACTGGTCTGTTGGGACAACTACGAAACTAGAAAAACACAACACATCCTGGATGTGGGAGGATACCATGAGACTAAATTGCCTTTCGGCACTGCCGAGTCGAGTTATGATGGTTGATATAATAAGCACGGCAGGCCCATCCCGCTTCTTTGAAAGACGTTGATGGGGATAATTGCCTGCACTTTATCAGCTTTGTTGTTGTAGAATTATGCCCGATACCTCTCAACCCTACGCTACTCATTTACCTAAGACACGGTCTATAATTCTTTAACAGATAGATGATCTATGTTCATCATCACTAGAGGAACTAGGCAGAAGCGAGCAAAAATGCAACTAAATTAGTCGGCTAAGTATTTTGATGTGAAGGTGCTGTGGTAGCTCACTTCACTGCATTTATAGGCATGTATGGTTGCAGAGGTCTATTATTGATGTCGAGATCGTTTGGTAGATCACTTTATTTATTACATTTGTCAGATATATGGTTGCACACATACGTCTGTTGTTGATTTGAAGGTGCTTCGGTAGCTCACTGCATATAGTTACAAGCTTGTAGAACCGCACATGTCTCTAGTTTTAGCACATGAAATACTTCTCTTAGTCTTCGATCAACAAGACTCGCACACCATGCCTGCAAAGTCATGGCTCTTGGTGGTCAATCTAGTTAGTCTCGGTGCTAGCCGTGGCGATACCTTTGACCCCAACCCCCTTCCATGCAAGGACCTGAAAACCAGACTGCCTGGCAAAGAAAAACAAATCTTGTTCGGCATTGTCCACCTTAGAAAATTGTTCATGCATATAAACCAAAAAAGAGGCTCGTCGAAGCAGAAAGAATTGTGACAACGCTGACTACCTGAGACAGAACATAGCATTCAACGTGAAAGGCAAGCACATAGTGGGCAGACAACACACAACACTGTCAATGGTGAGGGGAGACTTCTCGGTATTTTACCTCAGCCATTCACATTCATTCTAACACACTTTTCTGGAAGGGGATAGATCCGGTTTCACCTAAACTTTTTGTACTTCTTAATCATAGACCACTAAACTCCCATGGACTCGTACTTTGACCATTGTTATGTTGTCTGACTAAAGCCATTCTGCGTACAGTTTCAGATCGTCTGCTTCTGAAAAAGGCCAGCAATAATTACATTAGATGCTCAACTCTTGTCTGTTCTTTTTCACGAGATTGAACAGTTGAGCCAGTTGAATAACTTCAGGCCGGCGTCCATGGCACATGGCGGACAAGTCTGATCTCGCATCATCATAGTACCAGTGATATCCACTCGCCTGGTCAGGTCGACAGCCCTATTGATTAGGAAAACGTTCTGAGACGTCGCGCCGGCCGAAACATCAGCCGGTCACATGCCACGCGCAATGTAGTTGTGAGCCCCCAAGCGCACCGCTTCTTCTTTTCTCGAGAAGAACCACATCCACACGTCTCTTATCCTCTCTCGTCCACATCTTCCACATCTGGCTTTACCATGTATATCTCTTCGTCCCCAATTTCTTCTTCTACCTCTCGCCTCCCTTCTTCCATCAGCGCCCAAGGCAAGGTCAGCCCCACCAGTGACGCAGCAAGCCCACGCTGTCGCTGCCCCCTAGGACCACCTCTGCAGTCCACCCCTTGCCAGCTTTCTTTGCTGCAACCACCCATCGTCCGCTGGAACCGGCGAGCTCCGGTGCTGCTATTGGTTGCGCCAGCAGCTGGAACTGGCAAAATAAAAAGCTGCAACCGGCAAACTGTTTTGCTACGGCGCCGATAGTGCTGCCGCGACGAGGTGCAACCGGCAACACAAAAAGCTGCAGCCAGCCAACCATTTTTGCTACGACGACGACGAGAGTGTGCCGCGATGGGCTGCAACCCGGTGGTGCACGGAGCTGCATCCGTTTTGCACCTGAGCCACGGCGACGCCATGGGATGGTTGCAACCTCTGTACGACGCTGCAACCATCCATGGCGAAGCTGCTACCAGCAGGAGCCATCCCATGGTGGTGGTGACCACGACCCGGCGTGGTGACCACGACCGACGGCGGTGCTGCAATTGCAATGAGCACAGCTGGAACCAGTTTGTATTTTTGTTGCAATCATCCCCAATTTTTGCTACTACCGTCTTCAGATTTTGCTGAAACCAGACCAAGTTTTGCTACCACCTTCTTTATTTTGCTGAACCGGCATCTCATTTTGCTTCCACCGTGTTGGGTTTTTGCTGGAACCGGTGTCTCATCTTAGTTGCTTCCACCGTGTTGTGTTTTTTGCCAGAACAGATGACCCGTTTTTTGCTTCCACCATGTTTTGTTTTGCTGGAATCGACATAGCTTTTTGCTACAGCCGCTATTGGCTGCGAGCGACGCCGTCACGCCATTTGATGCTGCAATCGGTGACGAGGACGGCCGACGAGGTTGAAGGCCAGCGAGGGCGACGAGGACGGCCGGCGAGGGCAGTGACCCGAGAGCATGTGCGGCCGGCCAGACGGAAGAGAGCGACGAGATGAAGGGAATCTTTTTGTACGGGTGTGTTTTGACAAAGACAAAGTGCATCGAACGATTAGAATCAAACGAATCGTACGGCTGCGGGCTGACCGGCCCAAAATTAGGCCGGTGCGCCGGCGCCTATTACCGCCCTATTAATTATTTTATGAGCCACGCTCACCTTGACCGGATTCTTAGAAAAACAGTAGCCAAATGGATTCAGGAATAAAAATCATGTTGGTAACATTCCGGAATATTCAAAGTTAGCCTTAATTTCTTTTTTTTTTAGAAAAAGAGGATGACCCTCGGCCTCTGCATTTGGGCGATGCATACGGCCACTTTATTAATTATTCTCACAAGACCTTACAAAGTCATACAACAGCAAGATTAAAGCCATCGTCTAAGCAACAACTATCACTACACCTATCCAATTAATGAAGGGGCGTAGATAGTCTGGGCCTAATACCAAACATAAATCGCAGCCAAACCTAAACATATAAGACCCGAGGTCCCAACCAGGACGCCTGCCGGGTATGGGGCACCTACCAGTCCGACGCTCTCCTCAACCAGGACGCCTGCCGGGTATGAGGCCGCCGCAGCCACCTGCCACCAACCATCTTCAAAGTTGTATTGTTGCATGTACCGTGTCAGGTCTCTCTGCCATCGACGCCACCACGACGCCCGACAGCGTCGTCCTCCTGCGCGAGTCCATCCTCCCACAGCGAACTCCGAATCTGCACTGCGGCCACGCTGTCAAGATCCGTCGCCATCAGTGTGTAGGATGAAGCACCGCTCCACCAAAGAATCCGTCCTCTGGTCCCTCGATCACGTGTGTACCTCCAAGAATGACACCCCCAAGGGAGGAACGACACAAGAGCGCTGCCGTCATCCGATCATCCGATCTGGGGTTTCCCCCGGAGGTAGCAGAGAGTGGCCATGAACTTATCCACGGTGATGCCTTCAAGAAGGGAACGATGCAGATAGCGCCGCCACCACCGGCCTTAGCAGGAGCCGAAGGCAAGTTTTCACCCAGATCGGTTCAAAGGGATCCAACTCTCGTGCCCAGGCCGCCGTCACCACAAGCACCACCAGGCAGACCCTGGATAGTAACGGCATATCAGCGAGCCGCCGGCACCACCGCATCCAGATCACCGCCCACACCGAGCTGCCGCCATCCCCGGCGCCATCCGAGTCAGAGACGGATCCGCCGACCGCGCACAGGGACCGCCGCCGCCTGCTCACGCCGGAGCGCCGGCGAGATCCGAGCGCCCGCCACCGCTTGCCGAAGCCAACCGCCCGAGCACTGGCTCCGCCGTGGAGCCATCAGATTGGGGAGGAAGACGCGCCGACCACCCTCGCGTATCCCGCCGCACGCCCGAGCACCGGTGCTACCGCGGCGCCATCAGATCGGGATGAGGAGGAGCCCGCGCACTCGCCGCCCCGCGCAAACCACGCCGCCGCCAGCGCCGCAGCGCCACCAAGCAGGGGAGCCCCGCCCAGATTCGCTGGCGGCCTGACCTGTCGCAGAGCCGAGCGCCGCCGCGAGGGCTGGCCGTCCCGCGCCACCTAGTAGCCTCCCGAGGGGGAGGGAGCCCCGCCGCCGCTGACGCACGCACGGGCTTTGCTCGGCGGCAGCCCCTGGGGGCGGCGAGGGAGAAGGAACGCGTGGAAGGGGAGCGACGGCGGCGATCTAGGGTTCCGCCCGGGCCGCTCGCGGGAGCGGCACGGGGACGAGGGATCTTGCTGCTTAATATGTTGCCTTAATTTCTTGAGTTAAACTATTGTTCGCATAATTCTTCAAGGAGACAACACCAGATGGCAAGCAGCAGCTGGATGGTCCTATATATATATACACACTATTCTGATCACGGGATCAGAATAATTCTGATCACGGTATCAGTATAATATTCTGATCACAACCTGAATTAATGGAGTAACGCGCCTGAACTTCTCTCTATACGAACCCGACCTTCGGGCTATCTTCGCAACCGTGCCTTCTACCGCGAATTTTTCTGGTTAGTCGTGTTCCATGTGATGTAAGTGTAATCTCAAACGGTTTTTAGCAACTAAATACTCATTTTAGATAGGAATCTCGCTCATAGGCGGATTTTGCACTCGGGTCGTGAAGAACTCGCGTTTTTTGCGATTAAACTGCCTGAGTTGTTCGACCTGAACTTCCCCCTGTGCTAGGTTGAACTTCCTGTAACATTGCCCAAATAGGGCTTGCTATATACCGTTGGAAAGCTATGTACACGAGTATCATGACCCAAGTTAAATTTTTCGCAAAATGTAAGCGGTTTAAGAGCAGTTTTGAAAAGCGTTTTTTCTTCACACAAAAAACGTGAATCGTAATTTCGATCGCATTTCGAAACCGTTTATCGGAATCAGGCAAGTAATATGGCTTTGGAAAGCTGTTGCAAAACCGCTCCTTCCACATGTTAAAAGTTTTCTCTAATTCCGTACGGTTAAAGAGTAATTTAGAAAATCGTAAAATTTCACAAACCGAACAACTGAGTTCGTATTTTCGATGTCATTTCTAAATGACTAAACCAATTGAGGCACATGATATAGCGTTGGAAAGCTTATGAAAATGCGCTACTTTTTCATGTAGAAAGATTTTTCTAATTTTGAACGGTTTAAAAGTGATTTAGAAAACGGTACAAGTTTCACCGAGTTCGTATTTTCGATCTATTTTTTTTGACCCTATGTCCGAATGCAAAAAATGATATGGCGTTGGAAAGCTTGAGGAAATTCGAAACTTTTTGCTATATATTATTTCTCCCAATTCTTTACTGTTTTATGTCAGTTTTCAAAATGGCTAAAAACGTATTTTCGATGTAATTTCCACAAACTTTATCGGAATGGGGCAAATAATATACCGTTGGAAAGCTAAGGAAAATGCGAAACTTTTTCATGTTGATGGTTTTCTGTCATTCCCTGCCGTTTTCAAGTAATTTGGAAAATGGCGAGATCATTCATTCTGCCTTTATCGCGAAACAGATCCTTCGCGAATGCACCACATGAAGAACCTGAACTTCTCGACATGTCTACTTGTACTTCACTCTATTTTTCACGTGCTTTTTTTGCTCGTAGATCTCCATTCACTGCTCGTAGCTCTCCATCCACTCACCGGAATTGAGCAAGTGATATATAGATGGAAAGCTGCTGTAAACACGCAACTTTTCCGTGTAGATCGTTTTTTCATACCCGTGACGATTTTAATAGTTTTTCATCTGAAATTCATCCATTGTAGTAAATGAACTTCCTGGTGTTTTCAGTTGAACTTCTGTGACGTATTTTCATTTGTAATTTTCTTATCGGTCCATCAGTGTTTACACAAATGATATTCCTATTGTACCAATCTCTCTCACAATAATTTTTTTAACTTTCTCCGACGAAGGACTTGAACTTATAACAACAAAACTTTTAGCCTTTGATTTTCTGTTCTTTTTTAATACAAAATGCACACCATGTAGTACATGAACTTCTAGCAGTTATCAACCTGATCTTCTCCCGGTTACGTGAAAATATTTGAGTTTTTTTTTATGAATTTTTAATCTGATTTTCTTAATCTTTTTTATGAATTTTGAAGCGCTCTATTTTTAATAGTTGAACTTCTTGTTATTTTATTTTTCAACTTCTTATTTCCATTCTTTAATAACGAGGAAAATATGAGTTTTCTATAATCATCGAACTTCTCCATCTTTTTAATATGGACATCCTGGTTTTATTTCTTAATACTTTTTTAAGAAATTTTGAAGCGCTCTATTTTTAGAAGTTGAACTTCTTGTAATTTTATTATTAAACTTCTTGTTTCCATTTTTTAATAACGAGGAAAATCTAAGTTTTCTATAATCATAGAACTTCTCAATCTTTTAATATGGACTTCCTGATTTTATATCTTAATACTTTTTAATGAATAAAAATATTTTTAGACATCAAAACAACATTTTGTGTGTGTGTGTGTTTTTGCATTGGTTTGCACATCAAACTCGTCATCTTTAGAAATTGAACTTCCTTTCTTTTTGTTTTTTTTCAACATTGTTTAGCATGTCGAACCGCGTCATCTTTAGAAATTGATCTTCTCCTTTCCTTTTGTTTTCTTTCAACATTGGTTTGAACGTCGAACCGCGTCATCTTTAGAAATTGAAGTTCTCCTTTTCTTCTTGTTTTCTTTCAACATTGGTTTACATGTTCAATCGTGTCATCTTTAGAAATTGAACTTCTCCCTTTTCTTTTTGTTTTTTTGCATGTTTTACCTTGCATGTTTAAATTTATTTTGAACTTGCTGAGATAACACACTTGGCCTTCTCGAACACAACATTTTGACCTTCGCAAAACATAAATTAAAGCCATACCTTTAACCTACAGAGCATGTACAATTTTCTCCACTTCTTCAAGAATAAACACTGAATCACCCCGTTAGTTTGACATGAACTTCTGTTGCATATTTTCAAATCGTCAGTTTGATTTTTCTTTTTCAAAAGCACGTTGAGCTTTTTATTATGTTTTGTGGCAAGTAGCATGATCATTTTTTTGTTCCTGTAGAAAAGCATTTGTGTTCGTCCTGCCACTAGTTTTTCACTCGACCTACCGTGAACATTTTGTTCGACCTACACATGGCACAATCTAGGGGGGGCCAAAAATCAACATGTGCCGGCATGGCTCGAAAGCACGCCCGGAGGATTGACGTTGCATCTGCCACGCTGGGCAACGTCGTTTCGACCTGTTGAACACCGACCGAAGGAGGAACCTCCCGTTGCAACTCAGTTGCTGCTGGATGTGCCACATAGGTCGAGTTCAAACACGATGGCGAACACGATGTTGTTTTTGCCTCTCTTTTTTAACATGTAATTGAAGGTCAGAGTCTCACACTAAAATATCAAACCGCACAATTATTTAAATTTGAACTTCTAGGTATTTTTGAAATGAGGGGAAATAGGTTTTTATAATTGGTTTCTTCCTTTCTATAATTTGGACTTTTTGTTTATTTCCTTTAGTAACGAAAAAATCATACTTTTGTAATAGATATTGAACCGGTCCATTATTTAAATTTGAACTTCTATATTTTTTTTAGGAACGATGAAAATCGTTTTTTATGAATTTTGAACTGCTCTATTTTTAAAATTTGAACTTCTTGTTTTTCTTTTTAGAATCGTGAAATATCCACTTGAAAGTGCTTTGTTATTTCTGAACTACTCTATTTTTATTTTTATTTTGTTTAGAAATGGTGAAATATCCACTTGAATATTTATTTTTCCTTTTTAAATTGAACTTCTAGGTTTGTTATTTAGTAACTGGGAAAATCTTTTTAGTTTTAAATAAACATCGAATCGCTTTTCTTATTTTAATTTGAACTTCTAGATTTTTTTAGAAAGGGGGGAAACATTCTTAGAAATTCTAACTACTCTATAGTAATTAAACAACTCTGTTTATTTAATTTGAAGTTATTGGTTTTGTAATAAACATCGACCTCCTATGTTATTTTAATTTGAACTTCTAAGTTTTTTTAGAAACGAGGAACCCCTTATTTGTAAACATTTTGATTTTTTTCCTTTCTTTTTAATTTGTACTTCTTTTTGGGTTTTTTGAACGACATATTTTTTTGGATATGTGCATATGTTCAAAAAACAAGATTTTTTTACATGAGTTTGAGGGAGGCCAATACAAAGACATATTTTACATTATGTTTTCCTGAACTTCCAACTGGTTTGTTCTTTTAAACTCCATTCCTTCCTTGTTTTCACTGTTTGAACTTTGCTACAATTTATTAATGAGAACTTCGCTAAAATGATATAAATAGGAGAACATTTTTGTGAAGTAATAAACGTCTCAAGTTGTTCATATACAAATTTCTCGTGTTTTATAATTAAATTACCAAGTTCATTAAAGGTTTCTATTTTGACGCATAGCAAATTATTTGCTGCTTTTTATATAGTGGACCGAACATAGTTTCTGAACTTCAATGTTTTTTCAAACATCGTGGAACCTATGTTTACAAAAGTTCGTGCTCATATATTTGAACTTGTGTATGAATACAAAACGAATACATGGACTGGTTCAAGCCATAAACAGGTTGGCTTAGAAGTGTGGGGGTGCATAGAAGAAAGCTTTATTTTTCCAGAGAAAACAGTTGTAGCCTACATGGAGCTTTCCCCTAGCCGTGAACACTAGCCTGAAATTGACCACACGCACGAAGAAAATGTTCAGATAATTAACAGCCATAGCCTGAAGATGAAAGTTCAGAGGAAAATGCCATCGTTTTTCTCATTCTCTATCGGTAGAAGTACAAATGCACATGTAGATGAAGTGACAAGTCTAATTATTCCCGTAGCTTTCATGGCCCGTCATGGAGTTCCGGCGGACGCATTCCAGTAAATGGTAGCAGGAGGAGCTGCGGGAAAAGCCGAGCAGCACGCAGCCGGCGTCTCGTGAAGGAACTACGCGAGCAAGCAGACGATGAGGCACTGCGCGCAGACAACGTTGGACTCCAGGACAGCCGCAGCTGGACGGCGCGCGGGCCGCACCAGCGCACTGGCCGCATCGGCGCTAGATGCTGCACCGGCCAAAGCTCGGGAGGACGGGGGTCGCGCGGGATTGATGCACCAACATGGATTGAGGCCGGCAGGACGCCGTTGGCACAACACTGATCTCACTGGACGCACCCATGGGAGGGGGACGCTCGCCACTGTCGGGAGGAGTCTCGAGGAAGGAAGGCGCCATACAGTTGGAAGTCCAAGAAAGAGGCGCCATGTCGGGCGTGTGCAAGACGAAGGGAACGACGCAAGGTGGTTCAGCGGTCCCCGGCGGACGGCGGCGGAGACAACAACTCCATTGGCCGCGAGCAGGAGGGAATCTGCCGCACGCCGCTTCCCGTGCCTCGCCGGGGGTCGTGGCCGGCTGGATGGCCGCCCCCTCGTGTGTGTGTGGGGGGGGGGGGGGGGGGTGTCTGATCCGCGCGGTGGCGAGTCCGATGCACGGCGGGAGCAGCGTTGGGGAGGCGGGGATGGGGGAGACAGAGGCTGGTGGCGATGTGGGCGGTGGTAGCGAAGACCGACGACGAGTGAGGCCAGCCGGATCGGGGCGCAGGGGCTGCGCGGTGGCCTGATTCAGCCGCAGGGCGGCGCATGGGCTAGATCCAGGCGGAGCGCGAGGGGGGGGGGGGGGGGACACGGACGGTGTGGGTGACTGGCTTCAGGCGTTGGGCGGCTCGACTGCGGCTGGAAGGCAGCTGGCGTCGGCCGGCGGTGGAGGGTGGTGCCTGGTGCGGGGTGGTCGGTACTCGAGGAGGAGCACGCGGTGGGAACGAGTGGTCGAGGACGACCGTGTTTGCCTGCTGTTTTTCTTTTCGGAAGTTCGGAAACATCTTCGTCGCCTTTATATAGGGTGCCGTGATCCAAATAACTATTCTAATCCTGGCATTAAAATAGTGTTGTCATATATATAGCCGGCTCAATTATTTTTAATGGCAGTGGCAGCTGGATGAGTTATATTCTTGTACCCAACGACAATAGATCACAGCAACAACACACATGCATGGACATGAACTGGACGTGGTCCTTTATTAAGCAATGACTTGGATACAAGGCATCTAGTATGGGAAGAAAAAACTACAAAAAATGGTATAACCATGTGCATATACAATAGCTGTAACAACAAACTAATCAAGTAGAGAATCGACCCTTGCTAATGATCAATGTCTATTTTGCTCAAAAGGCCGGAACATGCTGATATCTCTACTGTTCACCTCCTGACGGGGCCTCGCGTTCTTTTCCATGTCCTACATGTAGGGGGTTGAAGGAAAATTAGTCCAAACATTTTTCCTAGTCCACGAGTGGAGATCGACCAAATTAAAGGCGGATTTCATGTGGCTGTGGAATTTCTAGAGGTCCTTGGTTAAGGTCTACCATCCGACACGAGTCTAAAGATTGTAAAGTGCTGAAAGACAAGAGTTGAATGCAAGAGCACAATAGCAAAGACTTCTCTTCCATGAACCGACTAGAGAAACAGAAGGGAACAAAAACTTACGTCGTGAACGGCCTCCCGTAGAAGCTCCAGCTGGTGCCTCGACACAGTGCGGACCTGCAAATTCAACCAGATAGAGAAAAAGAAAAGTTTGAGTAACCTAAAATATACTACCTCCATTCATAAATATATGTCTTTTTAGAGATTTCACTATAGATACTACATTTGAATTTATACAGACGCCTTTTAGAGTATATATTCACTCATTTTGCTTCGTAAGTAGTCTACAGTGAAATCTCTTAAAAGACTAATATTTAGAAACGGAGGAAGTATGTCAGTTCGATCATTATTCACAAACCATGCATAGGATATAATAGGACTTCGACACATGTAGCTGGCGTGCTTTCCACTGTTCTAAATTCCAATCAATCAAAAGTGAAGGAAAGACGAAACCGGTGGGAAGACTCTTTGTGACTAACAAATCAAAGGATCTAGACATAAATCGAACTGGCAGCTCCCTGCCAACTGCGAAATTCCAAAAATGAATTATTTTATGTGACAGTTACAAGTTGTGTGTCATCATGTGTGATATGGTCCAGAAATGAAATATTTTACTGATGGTTGGTAGTTGTGTTTGATGCAAGGTGATGCGTGAAGGCGAATGAATGAAACAGGACGTACCCTCTTGACGATGGTCCACATGACCCCTTCCGAGCAGGGTGGGGTGGTGAGGGAACCCACGTACCGGTAGTACACGCTGGCCTTTCCTCTGGCGCCCCTCGGGTCCATCATGCCCATCTTCTCCTCCCTGTCCTTGCGTTCCGCTATCATCTCCAGGTACGGCTCCAGCTGCGTTTGTACCAGGTTAGAGTTAGTTCCATGAATGGCGTGCCAATTATTAACTGCATCTTGCAGCTTTGCAAGGGGAGGTGTTGGTGCGTTAGTTATGCCGTGCACGGTAAATCATCATCAAGCTTAACTAAGCCCGGTTCGTTGGTTGGTAAACTAAAGAAAGGAAGAAAGAAAGAAAAGAGAGGCACCTTGTGCAGGAAGGCGTCGTGGGCGCCGATCTCGTAGAAGACACCGATGACGGCGGCCTTGCCCTCGGCGCTCTCATGGAACATGTGGAGCTCCATGTCGTACCGGCGGCCGTTGACGCTCACTACCGGACTCGCGGGCTATGCTCACTACCTGTTATAGCAATTCTGACATTCCCAGCCTCGGCTGCTTCCTTCAGATACTCTATATCGAATGACTTCCATGCTTCACCTTCTGATGGATGTATAATTTTTTTGGGTTGTACCTTTCCCCTTCCTTGTTCCACTTCATCATTTTGGCAGACTCCTCGGTGATGAAAAGGCGCTGCAGTCTTTTTATAAAATCAAGATACCGAAGAACCTTCACAGGGATTTTTAGCTGCTGCTTTTGACCATGCTTATCGACCACCTCAATATACCGAGAGGAACCGCACTTCCTACAGTAGTTGTCATCCGCATACTCATGCCTAAACAAAAGGCAATTCTTTGGACAAACATGTATTTTCTCATAGTCCATGGAGAGCGCCTTCATGATTTTCTTCGTACCGTACATGTTTTTCGGCAGTTCATGGCCCTCAGGCAGGCTGTTAGCCCATACTCCCAAAAAAATTTCGAAGCAACCTCGGCTACAGCCATACTCAGCCTTGACTGCCATCAGTTGCGAGATGGCATCCAGCACAGACAGCTTGGCACCCTCATAGAGAGGTTTCTTTGACGAGGCCAAGATTTCCAGGAAGGCCTTTGCGATTTCCTCCGGCTCCTTCGGTTCATTCGCTGAATGTGACGGAGGTGTCGGCTGTGCAGCAAAGACATCATCTAGCATGTCTCTAACCCCATCGTTCTCATAACCAGCGACGCGTTGTCGTATCACATCCTCTCTACCACGGTCCCGCTGGGCAAAGTTTATCGGCATATTAAAGCTGGGCATAAATCCATTCGTGCGAAGGTGCTTAGTCATCTCACTCTTATCTCTGCGGATACGTCTCTTACATTTGGCACACGGGTATTCTGGCACCATCCTCATTGGACTACGGAATATCTCTTTCAAAAACACATCAGTTTTCTCGACCCACTCTGTTGTTACTTGATTCCGACGGAAAAACCCACTATACATCCACTGATGATCTGCCATCTCTGCTTTATTGGAAGCCACACAACAAAATTAAGGATTCATTTAAATTACCCACATCAATATTTTATTTTTTACAAGGTTGACGAGAAACGACATTTAATCCACCTACATCTCTAATAGGTAAAGATGGGTCCTAATCCCACCCGAGAATGTGTAGATTGAGTACAGTCCATGCTCTACCCCATTCCGAGACAAAATTTCGGCAGCACCTCCCCGCTGTTCTCCAAATACACATCTCGGCAAAATGCCGAGAGAATGTGCATCCGGAGAACAACAGGGAGGCGCCGCCGAAATCCTGTCTCGGAACGGGGTAGAGCATGAACAACGTACCCAATCTACACATCCTCGGTCTGTCCGTCGAAAGCGCTGGACAATCCGAAAGAGCTGCGGTGATAAATATGCAATTGAATGCATATTTATCGATGCAACCCTTTCGGATGGGAGACCTAGGTTACGCGACTTGATGTGAAAATTCAATCTAGTTAAAGGAGGCTAGGAGTTGAAGGTGGATTCGTAGCTCACCCTCCGCTGTAGAGGAAGTAGTCTAGCAGCGGCAGGATCACGGACCTAACCCAGACGACGAAGGCTCCAGTGAGATGAAATACCACAAAGCCTGTAAATTTTACCGAGTCAAAAATTTGAGGGCATCACATCACATAAAGCATTGACACTTCAAACTATGAAAAAAATCATATTGCTGATGACATCTAGTCAAGGTTTTAGATCATCATTATACTTCAAATTCTAATTTTCATCAAGTGTCAAATTTTGTTCTTCAATTTTTTTAGCAACATCATCATGATAAAATAACAACTCATCAGATACAAATTTTGTCAACATCACAAAATGAAACTATAGCTATTTGACAACATCTCAAATATACCAATTTTGTTCTTCCATACAACATGCATGCATCAATCAATCTATACAACATGCATCCAATATACATCAATCCATACATACAACATCAAACTAACCAATATACATCAATCCATCCATTCATCCATACAACATGCATCTATCACATATATAACAAGCAGTAAAAATTGCAAAAAAAAGAAGAAAAAAAAGCTCACCGGGGCGGCCGGAGACGGTGAGGCAGGGGCGGCCGCGAACGGTGAGGCAGGGGTGGCCGGGGACGGTGAGGCAGGCGCGGCCGAGGATGGTGAGGCAGAGGCGGCCGGTGCAGCGGACGAGCAGGGGGCGGCGGTGGAGGGCAGGGCCGGCTGGGGGCGGGAGCGCCGGGCGCACGGGCCGGCAGGAGCTGCGGCCGGCGCGCGGTCGGTGGGAGGCCGGGGCGACGCGGCGGGGTCGGGAAAAGTGCGGGGCGACGGCGGGTGTGGATGCGGGAGCGGGGACGCGGGTGTGGAGGCGGGGGAGGGCGGCGGCAGGGGTGGGGTGTGCGGCGAGGGGGCGGGGTGGAGTGGGCGGGGTGGAGTGCGGCAACGGCGAGGGGGCAGCCGGGATGGAGGGCGGGGCACAGAATGCGTCGGCGGCGGCGCAGGTCGGGGGTGCGGCGGCGGCGCAGCTCGCGGGAGGAGAGAATGAGTGGAGGGGGTTCGCCCCGCGGGTGGATAAGGCAGTGTATGCCGACGGCTAAGCCGTCGGCATAGGTGAGGAGGCAACGTGGCAACTATGCCGACGGCTTATCCGTAGGCATACATTTTTTTTATTTTTTTTATTTTTTTATTACCCACGTCACTGATCCGTGTAACGCCTACCGTATGGCCGCAGCTATGCCGACGGCTTTGCCGTCGGCATAGTTTTATTTTCCATTTTTATTTTATATTTTTTTTAATATTTTCTTATAGTTATATATTTATTCTTTTTTATTTCATATAGATTTTTAAATTTTTTTATAGTTATAATTTTCCTTTTTTATGTATTATTATTTCATATAGATTTTTTATTTTTTTAAAACCGCTCGGCCCTCTCCTCTCCCGGAACCACACAGAGGGGAGGGAAGGGGAGGCGCCGAATTCGAGTAGCTTCGTCCGCCAAGGCCGTGGCCTGGTCGTGGGTATGGGAGCGCCATGGCCGCCCTCGATCGCGTGCTCGATCTGGAGCTTAGTTCGTCAGGTGAGTGAAGGGGGTGGGGGTCGTCGACGGTGAGGGTGGGGGTGGGGGCGGGGGTAGTTTAGTTCATCAGGTGAGTGAAGGGGGAGGGGGTCATCGACAGAGGGACACCAGGGAGCAACATCTGGGCCAAACCCACAGCTACATATCCACACCGTGTAGACCCGACGCGTCCGTTTCCCCCCTCCCGGTGCCGTCGGCGGGGCCGTCCATGAGGGAGGCCACACACCGGAGACGCGTGCCGCCTCTTCGGACATGCCACAACACCACCCTGCATGTATGAGGGCCTGGTACGATGCTCCGGTGGCATTGCTACCCCCTAGGGACCCCGTCCCACCTAACCCTGGAGCGTTCACCACGAGATCTAGCCCTTTGACTTCCTACGGACGGGCTTTGACTAGTGGACCTCTCCACCCGATTGTGTCAGGTCAGCCCAGAGGGACACCTGGGAGCAACATCAGGGCCAAACCCACACCTACATCCACTCCGTGTAGACCCGACGCGTCCATTTCCCCCCTCCAGGTGCCGGCGGCGGCGCCATCCGTGAGGGGTGCCACACCCAGAAGACCCGTGCCGCCTCTTCAGACATGCCACAACACCAGCCCGCATGTATGAGGGCCCGGTACGATGCTCTGGTGGCATTGCTAACCCCCAGGGCCCCCGTCCCGACTAACCCAGGAGCGGTTGATCACGAGATCTAGCCCTTTGACTTCCCACGGACGGGCTTTGACCAGTGGACCTCTCCACCCGGTTGTGTCAGGTCAACCCATAGGGACACCCGGGAGTAACATCCTGGCCAAAACCACAGCTACATCCACTTCGTGTAGACCCGACGCGTCCGTTTCCCCCCTCCAGGTGCCGGCGGCGGCGCCGTCCATGAAGGGGGGCAGACCCGGGAGACGCGGGTGTCGCCTCTTCGGACATGCCACAACAACACCTCGCATGTATGAGGGCCCGGTTCGACGCTCCGCTGGCATTGCTACCCCCCCCCCCCCAGGGCCCCCGTCCCGCCTAACGCCCTGGAGCGGTTGACCACAAAATCTAGCCCTTTGACTTCCCACGGACGGGCTTTGAACAGTGGACCTCTCCACCCGGTTGTGTCAGGTCTACCCATAGGGACACCCGGGAGCAAAATCCGGGCCAAATCCACAGCTACATCCACACCGTGTAGACCCGACGCGTCCGTTTCCCCCTCCAGGTGCCGGTGGCGGCACCGTCCGTGAGGGGTGCCACACCCCGGAGACGCGTGCCGCCTCTTCGGACATGCCACAACACCACCCCGCATGTATGAGGGCCCGGTACGACGCTCCGGTGGCATTGCTACGCCCAGGGCCCCCGTCCCGACTAACCCAGGAGCGGTTGATCACGAGATCTAGCCCTTTAACTTCCCACGGACAGGCTTTGACCAGTGGACCTCTCCACCCGATTGTGTCAGGTCTACCCATAAGGACACCTGAGAGCAACATCCGGGCCAAACCCACAGCTACATCCACTCCGTGTAGACCCGACGCATCCGTTTCCACCCTCTAGGTGCCGGCGGCGGCGCCGTCCGTGAGGGGTGCCACACCCCGAAGACGCGTGCCGCCTCATCGGACATTCCACAACACCACCCCGCATGTATGAGGGCCCGGTACGACGCTCCGGTGGCATTGCTACCCCCAGGGCCCCCGTCCCGACTTACTGAGGAGCGGTTGATCACGAGATCTAGCCCTTTGACTTCCCACGGACGGGCTTTGACCAGTGGACCTTTCCACCCGGTTGTGTCAGGTCTACCCATAGGGACACCCGGGAGCAACATCCGGGCCAAATCCACAGCTACATCCACTCCGTGTAGAACCGACGCGTCCGTTTCCCCCCTCCAGGTGCCAGCGGCGGCGCCATCCGTGACGGGGGGCACACCCCGGAGACGCGTGTCGCCTCTTCGGACATGCCACAACACCACCCCGCATGTATGAGGACCCGGTACGACACTCCGGTGGCATTGCTACCCCCAGGGCCCCCGTCCCGCCTAACCCTGGAGCGGTTGACCACGAGATCTAGCCCTTTGACTTCCCACGGACGGGCTTTGATCAGTGGACCTCTCCAGCCGGTTGTGTCAGGTCTACCCATAGGGACACCTGGGAGCAACATCCGGGCCAAAACCATAGCTACATCCACTTCGTGTAGACCCGACGCGTTCGTTTCCACCCTCCAAGTGCCGGCGGCGGCGCCGTCCGTGAGGGGTGCCACACCCCGGAGTCCCGTGCCGCCTTTTCGGACATGCCACAACACCACCCCGCATGTATGAGGGCCTGGTACGACGCTCCGGTGGCATTGCTACCCCCCAGGGCCCCCGTCCCGCCTAACCCAGGAGCGGTTGACCATGGGATCTAGCCCTTTGACTTCCCACGGACGGGCTTTGACGAGTGGCCCTCTCCAGCCGGTTGTGTCAGGTCTACCCATAGGGACACCCGGGAGCAACATCCGGGCCAAACCCACAGCTACATCCACTCTGTGTAGACCCGATGCGTTTGTTTCCCCCCTCCAGGTGCCGGCGGCGGCGCCGTCCATGACGGGGGGCACACCCCGGAGACGTGCGTGTCGCCTCTTCGGACATGCCACAACACCACCTCGCATGTATGAGGGCCCGCTACGACGCTCCGGTGGCATTGCTACCCCCCCCCCAGGGCCCCCGTCCCGCCTAACGCCCTGGAGCGGTTGACCACGAGATCTAGCCCTTTGACTTCCCACGGACGGGCTTTGACCAGTGGACCTCTCCACCCGGTTGTGTCAGGTCTACCCATAGGGACACCCGGGAGCAACATCCGGGCCAAATCCACAGCTACATCCACTTCGTGTAGACCCGACGCGTCCGTTTCCCCCTCCAGGTGCCGGTGGCGGCACCGTCCGTGAGGGGGGCCACACCCCGGAGACGCGTGCCGCCTCTTCAGACATGCCACAACACCACCCCGCATGTATGAGGGCCCGGTACGACGCTCTGGTGGCATTGCTACCCCCCAGGGCCCCCGTCCCGACTAACCCAGGAGCGGTTGATCACGAGATCTAGCCCTTTAACTTCCCACGGACGGGCTTTGACCGGTGGATCTCTCCACCCGATTGTGTCAGGTCTACCCATAGGGACACCTGGGAGCAACATCCGGGCCAAACCCACAGCTACATCCACTCCGTGTAGACCCGACGCATCCGTTTCCACCCTCCAGGTGCCGGCGGCGGCGCCGTCCGTGAGGGGTGCCACACCCCGAAGACGCGTGCCGCCTCATCGGACATGCCACAACACCACCCCGCATGTATGAGAGCACGGTACGATGCTCCGGTGGCATTGCTACCCCCAGGGACCCCGTCCCGACTTACCGAGGAGCGGTTGATCACGAGATCTAGCCCTTTGACTTTCCACGTACGGGCTTTGACCAGTGGACCTCTCCACCCGGTTGTGTCAGGTCTACCCATAGGGACACCCGGGAGCAACATCCGGGCCAAATCCACAGCTACATCCACTCCGTGTGGACCCGACGCGTCCGTTTCCCCCCTCCAGGTGCCGGCGGCAGCGCCATCCGTGACGGGGGGCACACCCCGGAGATGCGTGTCGCCTCTTCGGACATGCCACAACACCACCCCGCATGTATGAGGGCCCGGTACGACACTCCGGTGGCATTGCTACCCCCAGGGCCCCCGTCCCGCCTAACCCTGGAGCGGTTGACCATGAGATCTAGCCCTTTGACTTCCCACGGACGGGCTTTGACCAGTGGACCTCTCTAGCCGGTTGTGTCAGGTCAACCCATAGGGACACCCGGGAGCAACATCCGGGCCAAAACCACAGCTACATCCACCTCGTGTAGACCCGACGCGTTCGTTTCCACCGTCCAAGTGCCGGCGGCGGCGCCGTCCGTGAGGGGTGCCACACCCCGGAGACCCGTGCCGCCTTTTCGGACATGCCACAACACCACCCCGCATGTATGAGGGCCTGGTACGATGCTCCGGTGGCATTGCTACCCCCCAGGGCCCCCGTCCCGCCTAACCCACGAGCGGTTGACCACGAGATCTAGCCCTTTGACTTCCCATGGACGGTCTTTGACCAGTGGCCCTCTCCAGCCGGTTGTGTCAGGTCTACCCATAGGGACACCCGGGAGCAACATCCGGGCCAAACCCACAGCTACATCCACTCCGTGTAGACCCGATGCATCTGTTTCCCCCCTCCAGGTGCCGGCGGCAGCGCCGTCCTTGACGGGGGGCACACCCCGGAGACGCGTGTCGCCTCTTCGGACATGCCACAACACCACCCCGCATGTATGAGGGCCCGGTACGACGCTCCGGTGGCATTGCTACCCCCCAGGGCCCCCGTCCCGCCTAACCCAGGAGCGGTTGACCATGGGATCTAGCCCTTTGACTTCCCACGGACGGGCTTTGACGAGTGGCCCTCTCCAGCCGGTTGTGTCAGGTCTACCCATAGGGACACCCGGGAGCAACATCCGGGCCAAACCCACAGCTACATCCACTCTGTGTAGACCCGATGCGTTTGTTTCCCCCCTCCAGGTGCCGGCGGCGGCGCCGTCCATGACGGGGGGCACACCCCGGAGACGCGCGTGTCGCCTCTTCGGACATGCCACAACACCACCTCGCATGTATGAGGGCCCGCTATGACGCTCCGGTGGCATTGCTACCCCCCCCCCCCCAGGGCCCCCGTCCCGCCTAACGCCCTGGAGCGGTTGACCACGAGATCTAGCCCTTTGACTTCCCACGGACGGGCTTTGACCAGTGGACCTCTCCACCCGGTTGTGTCAGGTCTACCCATAGGGACACCCGGGAGTAACATCCTGGCCAAAACCACAGCTACATCCACTTCGTGTAGACCCGACGCGTCCGTTTCCCCCCTCCAGGTGCCGGCGGCGGCGCCGTCCATGAAGGGGGGCAGACCCGGGAGACGCGGGTGTCGCCTCTTCGGACATGCCACAACAACACCTCGCATGTATGAGGGCCCGGTACGACGCTCCGCTGGCATTGCTACACCCCCCCCAGGGCCCCCGTCCCGCCTAACGCCCTGGAGCGGTTGACCACGAAATCTAGCCCTTTGACTTCCCACGGACGGGCTTTGAACAGTGGACCTCTCCACCCGGTTGTGTCAGGTCTACCCATAGGGACACCCGGGAGCAAAATCCGGGCCAAATCCACAGCTACATCCACACCGTGTAGACCCGACGCGTCCGTTTCCCCCTCCAGGTGCCGGTGGCGGCACCGTCCGTGAGGGGTGCCACACCCCGGAGACGCGTGCCGCCTCTTCGGACATGCCACAACACCACCCCGCATGTATGAGGGCCCGGTACGACGCTCCGGTGGCATTGCTACGCCCAGGGCCCCCGTCCCGACTAACCCAGGAGCGGTTGATCACGAGATCTAGCCCTTTAACTTCCCACGGACAGGCTTTGACCAGTGGACCTCTCCACCCGATTGTGTCAGGTCTACCCATAAGGACACCTGAGAGCAACATCCGGGCCAAACCCACAGCTACATCCACTCCGTGTAGACCCGACGCATCCGTTTCCACCCTCTAGGTGCCGGCGGCGGCGCCGTCCGTGAGGGGTGCCACACCCCGAAGACGCGTGCCGCCTCATCGGACATTCCACAACACCACCCCGCATGTATGAGGGCCCGGTACGACGCTCCGGTGGCATTGCTACCCCCAGGGCCCCCGTCCCGACTTACCGAGGAGCGGTTGATCACGAGATCTAGCCCTTTGACTTCCCACGGACGGGCTTTGACCAGTGGACCTTTCCACCCGGTTGTGTCAGGTCTACCCATAGGGACACCCGGGAGCAACATCCGGGCCAAATCCACAGCTACATCCACTCCGTGTAGAACCGACGCGTCCGTTTCCCCCCTCCAGGTGCCAGCGGCGGCGCCATCCGTGACGGGGGGCACACCCCGGAGACGCGTGTCGCCTCTTCGGACATGCCACAACACCACCCCGCATGTATGAGGACCCGGTACGACACTCCGGTGGCATTGCTACCCCCAGGGCCCCCGTCCCGCCTAACCCTGGAGCGGTTGACCACGAGATCTAGCCCTTTGACTTCCCACGGACGGGCTTTGATCAGTGGACCTCTCCAGCCGGTTGTGTCAGGTCTACCCATAGGGACACCTGGGAGCAACATCCGGGCCAAAACCATAGCTACATCCACTTCGTGTAGACCCGACGCGTTCGTTTCCACCCTCCAAGTGCCGGCGGCGGCGCCGTCCGTGAGGGGTGCCACACCCCGGAGTCCCGTGCCGCCTTTTCGGACATGCCACAACACCACCCCGCATGTATGAGGGCCTGGTACGACGCTCCGGTGGCATTGCTACCCCCCAGGGCCCCCGTCCCGCCTAACCCAGGAGCGGTTGACCATGGGATCTAGCCCTTTGACTTCCCACGGACGGGCTTTGACGAGTGGCCCTCTCCAGCCGGTTGTGTCAGGTCTACCCATAGGGACACCCGGGAGCAACATCCGGGCCAAACCCACAGCTACATCCACTCTGTGTAGACCCGATGCGTTTGTTTCCCCCCTCCAGGTGCCGGCGGCGGCGCCGTCCATGACGGGGGGCACACCCCGGAGACGTGCGTGTCGCCTCTTCGGACATGCCACAACACCACCTCGCATGTATGAGGGCCCGCTACGACGCTCCGGTGGCATTGCTACCCCCCCCCCCCAGGGCCCCCGTCCCGCCTAACGCCCTGGAGCGGTTGACCACGAGATCTAGCCCTTTGACTTCCCACGGACGGGCTTTGACCAGTGGACCTCTCCACCCGGTTGTGTCAGGTCTACCCATAGGGACACCCGGGAGCAACATCCGGGCCAAATCCACAGCTACATCCACTCCGTGTAGACCCGACGCGTCCGTTTCCCCCTCCAGGTGCCGGTGGCGGCACTGTCCGTGAGGGGGGCCACACCCCGGAGACGCGTGCCGCCTCTTCAGACATGCCACAACACCACCCCGCATGTATGAGGGCCCGGTACGACGCTCTGGTGGCATTGCTACCCCCCAGGGCCCCCGTCCCGACTAACCCAGGAGCGGTTGATCACGAGATCTAGCCCTTTAACTTCCCACGGACGGGCTTTGACCGGTGGATCTCTCCACCCGATTGTGTCAGGTCTACCCATAGGGACACCTGGGAGCAACATCCGGGCCAAACCCACAGCTACATCCACTCCGTGTAGACCCGACGCATCCGTTTCCACCCTCCAGGTGCCGGCGGCGGCGCCGTCCGTGAGGGGTGCCACACCCCGAAGACGCGTGCCGCCTCATCGGACATGCCACAACACCACCCCGCATGTATGAGAGCACGGTACGATGCTCCGGTGGCATTGCTACCCCCAGGGACCCCGTCCCGACTTACCGAGGAGCGGTTGATCACGAGATCTAGCCCTTTGACTTTCCACGTACGGGCTTTGACCAGTGGACCTCTCCACCCGGTTGTGTCAGGTCTACCCATAGGGACACCCGGGAGCAACATCCGGGCCAAATCCACAGCTACATCCACTCCGTGTGGACCCGACGCGTCCGTTTCCCCCCTCCAGGTGCCGGCGGCAGCGCCATCCGTGACGGGGGGCACACCCCGGAGATGCGTGTCGCCTCTTCGGACATGCCACAACACCACCCCGCATGTATGAGGGCCCGGTACGACACTCCGGTGGCATTGCTACCCCCAGGGCCCCCGTCCCGCCTAACCCTGGAGCGGTTGACCATGAGATCTAGCCCTTTGACTTCCCACGGACGGGCTTTGACCAGTGGACCTCTCTAGCCGGTTGTGTCAGGTCAACCCATAGGGACACCCGGGAGCAACATCCGGGCCAAAACCACAGCTACATCCACCTCGTGTAGACCCGACGCGTTCGTTTCCACCGTCCAAGTGCCGGCGGCGGCGCCGTCCGTGAGGGGTGCCACACCCCGGAGACCCGTGCCGCCTTTTCGGACATGCCACAACACCACCCCGCATGTATGAGGGCCTGGTACGATGCTCCGGTGGCATTGCTACCCCCCAGGGCCCCCGTCCCGCCTAACCCACGAGCGGTTGACCACGAGATCTAGCCCTTTGACTTCCCATGGACGGTCTTTGACCAGTGGCCCTCTCCAGCCGGTTGTGTCAGGTCTACCCATAGGGACACCCGGGAGCAACATCCGGGCCAAACCCACAGCTACATCCACTCCGTGTAGACCCGATGCATCTGTTTCCCCCCTCCAGGTGCCGGCGGCAGCGCCGTCCTTGACGGGGGGCACACCCCGGAGACGCGTGTCGCCTCTTCGGACATGCCACAACACCACCCCGCATGTATGAGGGCCCGGTACGACGCTCCGGTGGCATTGCTACCCCCCAGGGCCCCCGTCCCGCCTAACCCAGGAGCGGTTGACCATGGGATCTAGCCCTTTGACTTCCCACGGACGGGCTTTGACGAGTGGCCCTCTCCAGCCGGTTGTGTCAGGTCTACCCATAGGGACACCCGGGAGCAACATCCGGGCCAAACCCACAGCTACATCCACTCTGTGTAGACCCGATGCGTTTGTTTCCCCCCTCCAGGTGCCGGCGGCGGCGCCGTCCATGACGGGGGGCACACCCCGGAGACGCGCGTGTCGCCTCTTCGGACATGCCACAACACCACCTCGCATGTATGAGGGCCCGCTATGACGCTCCGGTGGCATTGCTACCCCCCCCCCCCCCCAGGGCCCCCGTCCCGCCTAACGCCCTGGAGCGGTTGACCACGAGATCTAGCCCTTTGACTTCCCACGGACGGGCTTTGACCAGTGGACCTCTCCACCCGGTTGTGTCAGGTCTACCCATAGGGACACCCGGGAGCAACATCCGGGCCAAATCCACAGCTACATCCACTCCGTGTAGACCCGACGCGTCCGTTTCCCCCCTCCAGGTGCCAGCGGCGGCGCCATCCGTGACGGGGGGCACACCCCGGAGACGCGTGTCGCCTCTTCGGACATGCCACAACACCACCCCGCATGTATGAGGACCCGGTACGACACTCCGGTGGCATTGCTACCCCCAGGGCCCCCGTCCCGCCTAACCCTGGAGCGGTTGACCACGAGATCTAGCCCTTTGACTTCCCACAGACGGGCTTTGATCAGTGGACCTCTCCAGCCGGTTGTGTCAGGTCTACCCATAGGGACACCTGGGAGCAACATCCGGGCCAAAACCATAGCTACATCCACTTCGTGTAGACCCGACGCGTTCGTTTCCACCCTCCAAGTGCCGGCGGCGGCGCCGTCCGTGAGGGGTGCCACACCCCGGAGTCCCGTGCCGCCTTTTCGGACATGCCACAACACCACCCCGCATGTATGAGGGCCTGGTACGATGCTCCGGTGGCATTGCTACCCCCCAGGGCCCCCGTCCCGCCTAACCCAGGAGCGGTTGACCATGGGATCTAGCCCTTTGACTTCCCACGGACGGGCTTTGACGAGTGGCCCTCTCCAGCCGGTTGTGTCAGGTCTACCCATAGGGACACCCGGGAGCAACATCCGGGCCAAACCCATAGCTACATCCACTCTGTGTAGACCCGATGCGTTTGTTTCCCCCCTCCAGGTGCCGGCGGCGGCGCCGTCCATGACGGGGGGCACACCCCGGAGACGTGCGTGTCGCCTCTTCGGACATGCCACAACACCACCTCGCATGTATGAGGGCCCGCTACGACGCTCCGGTGGCATTGCTACCCCCCCCCCCCCCAGGGCCCCCGTCCCGCCTAACGCCCTGGAGCGGTTGACCACGAGATCTAGCCCTTTGACTTCCCACGGACGGGCTTTGACCAGTGGACCTCTCCACCCGGTTGTGTCAGGTCTACCCATAGGGACACCCGGGAGCAACATCCGGGCCAAATCCACAGCTACATCCACTCCGTGTAGACCCGACGCGTCCGTTTCCCCCTCCAGGTGCCGGTGGCGGCACCGTCCGTGAGGGGGGCCACACCCCGGAGACGCGTGCCGCCTCTTCAGACATGCCACAACACCACCCCGCATGTATGAGGGCCCGGTACGACGCTCTGGTGGCATTGCTACCCCCCAGGGCCCCCGTCCCGACTAACCCAGGAGCGGTTGATCACGAGATCTAGCCCTTTAACTTCCCACGGACGGGCTTTGACCGGTGGATCTCTCCACCCGATTGTGTCAGGTCTACCCATAGGGACACCTGGGAGCAACATCCGGGCCAAACCCACAGCTACATCCACTCCGTGTAGACCCGACGCATCCGTTTCCACCCTCCAGGTGCCGGCGGCGGCGCCGTCCGTGAGGAGTGCCACACCCCGAAGACGCGTGCCGCCTCATCGGACATGCCACAACACCACCACGCATGTATGAGGGCACGGTACGATGCTCCGGTGGCATTGCTACCCCCAGGGACCCCGTCCAGACTTACCGAGGAGCGGTTGATCACGAGATCTAGCCCTTTGACTTTCCACGTACGGGCTTTGACCAGTGGACCTCTCCACCCGGTTGTGTCAGGTCTACCCATAGGGACACCCGGGAGCAACATCCGGGCCAAATCCACAGCTACATCCACTCCGTGTGGACCCGACGCGTCCGTTTCCCCCCTCCAGGTGCCGGCGGCAGCGCCATCCGTGACGGGGGGCACACCCCGGAGATGCGTGTCGCCTCTTCGGACATGCCACAACACCACCCCGCATGTATGAGGGCCCGGTACGACACTCCGGTGGCATTGCTACCCCCAGGGCCCCCGTCCCGCCTAACCCTGGAGCGGTTGACCACGAGATCTAGCCCTTTGACTTCCCACGGATGGGCTTTGACCAGTGGACCTCTCCAGCCGGTTGTGTCAGGTCAACCCATAGGGACACCCGGGAGCAACATCCGGGCCAAAACCACAGCTACATCCACTTCGTGTAGACCCGACGCGTTCGTTTCCACCGTCCAAGTGCCGGCGGCGGCGCCGTCCGTGAGGGGTGCCACACCCCGGAGACCCGTGCCGCCTTTTCGGACATGCCACAACACCACCCCGCATGTATGAGGGCCTGGTACGATGCTCCGGTGGCATTGCTACCCCCCAGGGCCCCCGTCCCGCCTAACCCACGAGCGGTTGACCACGAGATCTAGCCCTTTGACTTCCCACGGACGGTCTTTGACCAGTGGCCCTCTCCAGCCGGTTGTGTCAGGTCTACCCATAGGGACACCCGGGAGCAACATCCGGGCCAAACCCACAGCTACATCCACTCCGTGTAGACCCGATGCATCTGTTTCCCCCCTCCAGGTGCCGGCGGCAGCGCCGTCCTTGACGGGGGGCACACCCCGGAGACGCGTGTCGCCTCTTCGGACATGCCACAACACCACCCCGCATGTATGAGGGCCCGGTACGACGCTCCGGTGGCATTGCTACCCCCCAGGGCCCCCGTCCTGACTAACCCAGGAGCGGTTGACCACGAGATCTAGCCCTTTAACTTCCCACAGACGGGCTTTGAAGAGTGGACCTCTCCACCCGGCTGTGTCAGGTCAGCTCAGAGGGACACCTGGGAGCAACATCCGGGCCAAACCGACTGCTACATCCCCTCCATGTAGACCCGATGCGTCCGTTTTCCCCCTCCAGGTGCCGGCGGCGGCGCCATCCGTGAGGGGGGCACACCGCGGACGTGAGGGGGTCACACTCCGGAGACGGGTGCCGGGCGTTTGCAACCGCCACTAAACTTCTGTCACACAGCTGTTTTTTATTTTAATAAAATATAAGGACTTATATTCAAAAGAATATGACGGCACATTATTAATGTGCTCGAAAAAAATACAAAATATAAATAAATAAATAAATATATATATATATATATATATATATATATATATATATATATATATTCACAATCTATGGAAAAAATTACAAAGTACATATATATATTCATATAATACATGAAAAAGCATAAAAACATATTTAAAAAAGCATAAAAACATATGTAAAAAAAAAGCATAAAAAACATATGGAAAAGCATGTAAAAAAATAGCTATGCCGTCGGCATAGAAACGGCAAGGTTTCGGGAGGAGGCGTGCCGCGGATCGGTGACTTGGCGCCTATGCCGACGGCTGCCGTCGGCATGTCTACGCCACGGATAGGTGACGTGGCATGCGGAGATATGCCGACGGCCGGCCGTCCCGACCGTCGGCTTGGGGTTGACGGCGTTAGCGCTGGTCACGGGCGGGGTCGCCGGGCCCACTTTGTATGCCGACGGCTTTCTTATACCGACGGCTGCTGTCGGCGTGTTCGTAGATAGGCCGACGACTTATATCAGGGTAGCCCGACGGCCAGGATAAGCCGACGGCCAGGATGCGGCTGTTGGCATATCTCAAACTAGGCCGACGGCAGCCGTCGGCATTGATTTGGCCGTAGGCATAGGTCAGTTTTCCGGTAGTGGTTGTGCTCGCTGGGCGAGTGCCAGTGCAGCCGCCGGAGGAAGTAGGGCGTGCCCCCGATGGACACGCTCCCGGCGTCGCCCTCGAACTTGAGCATGATGTCGTGGCCGCGGTTGACGATGGTGGCGTTGGCGGGGGCGTAGGAGTGGTTGAGGTAGCCGAGGCCGCGCACGAGGGAGACGCGCGGGCTGGCCAGATCGATGGGCGACTGCCTTGCCGCACGCGGACCACTCCTCCTTGATGTCGCCCCAGTGCGCCGGCCCGTTCTCCGCGTCCAGCGAGTAGCTGAACTCCTCCTCCTCCTCGGTCTCCTGCTGGGCTCTGGCCGCCGGGGCGGCAGAGAGGAGGACGGCTGCGGAGAGGAGCAGAAGCACGGCGAGGCGAAGATCCCGTGATGGACGCATGCTGTCTCTCTCCTGGTCTTGGCGTGCCTGAGTTGGTGCTGGGTTGGGTGTCGGTTCCTCTTGTGTGTGTTGGACTGGAGACAGAGCTGGTGCGGCATGTATATAGTGAAGAAGAAGAGAGAATGAGATGGGTCTACTACGGCCGCGTTAATTAGGTTAGAACGTCTCAAACCTGTCAACTTGCTACGGCCTACGGTACCGTTGCGTTGCACGAAAAGGGAGCCTGTATCATGGTCCGGAGTCCGGACCCTGTCGGATAGGGACGTTCCCAAAAATTCGGGGTATGGAGGGAAGCAGCACGGCCGGTCATTTTCTCCCTTCGCCTGTATAAACAAAACTGAACGGACGATTTGCCAAATTGGAACGCTCTTTTGGATGGATGCCCAACCGAGACTAATGGAGAAAAAGGAGTCCCACGGCCTGCCATCATCGTGACTCGTGAGAGTGTTTCGTTTCAGACCCATGTTATAGTATTCACCTGCTTCCACCATCGCGGTTGGTAGCACAAGCAAAATTAGTGGAAACATTTCAAACACCTTCTTGTTACTGACGTGTCAAACCTGCCCACGCATAGTGCAACGAGTTGGTGAGCAATGCAATAATAGTCTTTCACGGAAACACAACCTTTCATTTCATTTTCGGCGAGCAATGCAACTAGTTGCTCACTGTAGCAGCGGCCTGCAGAAGAAGATTTCTAGGGGGCAAAAATGCTTTAATATGCCACAGTTGGTGAGCGAGTGTGCTGATGTGCGCATATGGAAATGCTGTGAATGCCAACATGCACTACTTGGGGCGCATGCACGCATGTTATGGTTGCCTGATTATTTCCAAATGCAGTCATCCTTCTCTACACCACTGGTCCTCCCTCCTTCCCGAGTATTTTCGGACGAAAGGAGTACGAGTTAGGACAGCACATTTAACAAGAACCACTAGGTACATGCTCGAACGAGAATAATTAGAGAGCGCGATCGATGGATGCCGTCTGCGAGGATACAACTCTCATATGATCACCAGTACCTGAACTCTTATACAGTAGTATGTTAGATGTAGTGTTAGCGAAAGCGCTCTTTTGATCCCGAGCTCATATGCTCTCGCATGAACAGTAAAATTCAAAAAAAGGAAAAAATTCAAAGAAATTTGATTTTTTTATGATGAACATTGAATGTTCTAACTGCGTGCAAAATTTCAGATCGAAATGAGATTTGTGGAGGTCTGGGCAAAAATAACAAAATCGATGCTCCAAAATGGTTCCAACAATAGTCTTTTTAGAGCATCGATTTTATTCTTTTTGCCCAGACCTCCACGAAAGTCATTTCAGCCTGAAATTTTGCACGGAGTTAGAAATTTTGTCAATGTTCACCTAAAAAAAATCAGCTTTTTTTAATTTTTTACTATTTTTTTATTTTACTGTTCATACAGGAGCATATAAGCTCGGGATCAAATACTCCACTTCCGTGTGTTAGTAGGTTTTCCTCAATAGTAAGTGCTTTCACAACGAACACTGGCAGCGAATTTCCTACTAATGTGCCAACCGAACTCACAACTCTTTCTCCTTATGTGTTAATGGAAAGGGGTTCGCCTGGTTGGAAAAAGAAAGCTTGTGTTCGGTTTTTTTTAACCCTGCCATGAACGGCTGTTCTTTTTTGCCGCCAAAAATGAAAAAAATGAGGTGAAAAGTGGCACAAGTAGCTCCGAAGTTATAAAAAGGAGTTCAAGGTGACTAGGAGCGATGGTTAGAAAGTGAAAAGTGGCCGAAGAGCTTCTCCTGCATTTCTATTCCTTTATGTTGAAGTCTAACACCTCCGGTGCTGACGTCCTGACTTCAGTCCTTAAGACACAGGTCTCCTCTCTAGCAAGTCAACACCAAAGCCATGCACAGTGGTCAAACACAGCACAAAACGGCACACAGGGAGATGAAGACGAGGAGAAGCTTCCGCAGAGAAAACTTACTAGCTACGTACCCATTATATTCACCATGGGAGTTCACACTCATTTTAGTATGCTTTCGAGGGAATGCAGCAGGATTCACCAAACAATCTGTACTTTTCAATCATAGAACCCTGAATGACGCACGTTGTCTAAAATAATTCCACATCACCGATTACCCTAGACAAGTTTTCTAATGACCCAGTCACGCTGAACTTCCAACCCCTCTGTCGCTCACCAACCCTCGGTATTTTCGGAGACTCATGTTATTCTCCAAAATATTTAGTATTCACAGATATGTTATGATTAACCGCAATGTGTACGCAAAGTCGATGTCGAGTTGCTTTTTTTTCCACTATGGTTTCTATGGGGAGAAACTTCATTAACCTGAACACTTTGTCCAAACAAAAAACTATATATTTCAACAAGTGTAAGGAAAACTGGATCTTGTAAAATTCCAAGATAACTTCACAATGCAGTCCTACTTGTGTATGTTCTCATGTGCGTTTTGGAAAATCCAGAGAATTGTGCAATATCATCTTCTTTTTAAAGGTTAATAAATAATAGTACATTAGGCCTCCATATTTAAAGACATTATAACTGGGCACCATCCCAGCCCTCTCACGTATTCAACATCTTGACCATCCATTTTCATGTGCTGGCCGTTCCTGGCCATTTGATCTTCCTTAATGGGGCAGCTACTCTGGTAGCTTTTTTGGACCCTTGTGGTTAATTGGGCTCGTATTGGGTTGTTTGGGCCCATTTTCTGTGCTCAACAATCAACCCTGGCGTTCTCAGTCCTCCCGTGAACGAGCGATCCTGGCGGCGGATGTGGCGACTTCCCCTGATGCTATGCGGCGCGCGACGGCTAGGTTGGAGGAGGCCGCCCGCGTCAACTCAACAGCAGCAAGCCACCCACCTCATCCTGCTTGAACGGGGCCGCCCACCTCATCACGCAAGCCCCCTTCCACGCCGTTCAGTCGCCGTTGCTCTCCCCACCGGTAAGTTTCTTCTCCCTCGATGCATTAGGGTTTTGTAACTCGACCAATCGAGGTGCTAAACAATCTGTTTCTCCGGCCGAGGTGCTACAGATTGGGGTAATAAATTAGGGTTTGCCACACCCGTAATGTTGAATGATTAAGGGGTTCATCCTATTAAGCTCATACTGTAGAATGATCTATCATCTAACTGAATTCTGGATGCTCCAATTTCCATGGATGTTCATTTGATTTTCATGGCGCGCAACTGCAACTCCCATATCCGGCGAACCCTTGCAATACTGTTTGGTCATCACAAAGCTCAAGTCATAGGACCATACCATGCCATATTGTGGCTGAAGCTTATCTGAGATGACACCGAAGCAACGAGATAGCAGGTGGCAGGCCGCTGATGAAGTAAGTAAATGAAATCTAATGAAGGTCTCCTGTAATTTTATTAGTCCATGTACACATCATGTTGGCAACCTTTTATTGGAAGAACCACATAAAAATGTCGCCTTTTTTGTTTCTTGGTGTTTAGTTAATTAATTCATATAGATGTTGGTACAGAATTTGGAGTTCTGGCCTTGCTTGAACTCACAAGTCACAACACAAACAGTAGTTAGTTGCTCATTGGCTGGATAGTGTTCTTAGATATTTTGCTTCTGAACCGATCTCTTTCATGAATGGATACATTGGATATCTAAATGAATTGCGCAGTCCCTAGATGAAGTCCATAGAATTGTCCTTATCTGATAAATAAACTAAAGAATCAATGTCAGTTGTAGTTTTAGGCATATCTATCTCAACTATTGCATGTTAAATTTTTTGTCTGAACCAAATATTCTTCACTCCTTATTATGGAGCAAAGTAATGACAACGACAACTTCGCAATTCTATGGAGTTGGAGGATAAGCCGTTGGACAAAGGTAGTGGAAGACCCAGTCAATGTTGTGGATGTCGAGGATCCTGTCTCCCTCATTGATTGCATCGGGTCCTCATCTCCTCATTGTCAGGATGCTTCAGAGCTGTTGTTGGTGAGCTCCTGCAAAATTCCCTCTTAGCTCCCCTATTCTCCTTGAACACTAGGCCTCATTTGCCCCATTGTACTGGTGGATGAATCTCAAAGCACTAATTTGGACTTTATTTCCACTTTCTTCATGGATCAGGCCTCTTGCTGTTTGTGAATCCCCTGACACCAATTATTGGAAGAGATGGAGACAATTCTGTATAGTTTGACCATGATCCGAAGAGGTAAACTTATTAGATAGGTTGTTCTGTATGTCAAGACAATAGACCATGAGGGCACGTGTTGCCGCGCCTGTTTATCGTGTCAATAGAACAATGCAAATATCTGAGTATAGCTGAACGACATGAATATGTAAAAAGGACATGGTCTGGATTACACTTCTTTTTCAAGTTAGTTTTAGATATAAGATTGCGTAAAAATTTAGACAGTATTGCATCAATCATTCCCCATTTATTTGGATATGAGCTGACTTGAATGCTTAATGTGTAACGTCCAAAATAATTTAGGATGACATCGAATATACTAAATGGATTAAGCCATGCAAATATATATGGGCTAATATTAATGTGGGTATAGTTGGATTGGATGGAGCTGCTGGAAATACCAGAAAGGAACAGATAAACAGATGCTAGAATCAAAAGTAAAAAAAGAAATTTCAAGTAGAACGATCTAGCAAGTAGCAAATAGGGCTTCAAACTATCTGAATATACTATAAGAATATACCCTTTTCATTTGCAGACCAAGAATGATGGCGTAGCAGTCCCAGAACTGAAAGTTTCTCCATCAGCTCTGTTCTTTGCTTCAATTGTCATTCTAGAACTGAAGCTTCATCACCATTATTCTGTCGCTGGTCACATGACTGAATGATTTGATGGGGCAGGGAATTTTCATTTACGTTGAGCCGACATGGAATGTGAACGACATAAATTTCGCTAGCTCAAAGCTGCAGGGGAGAATGCTAATGGTCTGGTTATATTTTAGGGCATTTATAAATTATAATGCTCAGTTATAGTAACCAGAAAACACGCGTCGCTCCAGTGGAAAGGCCACAAAATAGGCTTCTGGAGCAGCAGTCGCTACACGTCAGCCTGCCTCACACAAGCACGCAAAGAAGCCCATAAAAATGGTGGCCACCTGCCTGGAATCGATGTTAGTTCTCAATTGTCATGTTCAGGCCTCTCGTACACAGTTGGTTTTTTTGTGGCCCGGTCAATGACAGAACGGCCAGATCAGTTCGGTAGCAGCAACCCTTTTAATTTGGCAGGCTGTCACACGCGATGGGACCCTACAAATGGTGTCGCGATACTCGGTACAATGACCAGACAATCTCGGACGTCCAACGGCGCAATCTGACGGCTGAGGACACCAAATCGCTGTGGTAAATTCTGTATGTCAAGACATTGCATAGAGTGTGTGTTGGGAAGGTGTGTGAGGACGTATGCTGCCTCACTTGTTGGTGTTTATCTGTTTTGGTTAGTATTTTTGGGGTTAAATTCCTATGTTGATTATGCATCTTGTCCCATACTCCGATTCCCCTTTTCATATAACTACATCCCATTTTCATTCCAATTTTTATGTATGCACCTTGCTCGATTGCCCTTTTCATATAACTACATCCTGGCACCAATGAATGTCATCGAAAGTGCACCCCTCTTAGGTTTTGTCCTTGAAGGATTAACTTAATTTTTTCACTTTACTTTCTTAGACAGGTAATTGAATTTCCATTCTGCTCCATATTCCCAACTTGCAAGATATGGTCCTCTGGTTGTGAGCATTCTGATTCCAAAGTGGAAGTGCTACTGAAATCGATGATGAGGACATGAGGTTAATCTTGATGGTGATACTTATTGATATGGATATTTGGAAATGTGAGGTGACTAATTTTCCATTTAGATGTTATACTCTTTACATTGTGTACATTTGTAGTTTGTTCGATAGAATTATTTAAGCTGTGCTGGTCAAGTCGGGATCTTTTTTGAAATATTGAATACTTTTACATGATATACTTAATGGTTAAGTTATTTGGTCACGGACCACGTGTTGATGCCTTAATATTTAGGTTGAATTTCTCTTCTCTTAAGAACTGAGCGCCAACATGCTACAGGTATATGAAATAAATTTAATGCTGCTTTTGTTTACATGTAGAATAATGATTATTTTCCTAAATCTATTGCATAACGAAAAAAGCTACCTTTGGTAGATTTATCATGTTGCATCAAGATACTTGAACGATGCATATTCTGATGATAAGACCATACTATCTACTACTTCCCATCCCGTAAGAACCTTGAAAGCATTTTGATCTCAACTGCTGCTAGCTACATATTTCTCATATGAAGGTATGGACGAGGGATCGGTTGATATGTTTCCATCCCAAAACAATTGATGTGGTGGACTGCATTACATCCTATGCGAATGATCTTATGTAACAAATCTGTCACACATTTATGACTATCCACTGAGTGCAAGTATAATGCTATAAGGATTTATATATTATAATTTTTGTTGGGTTGCAGAAGAGGGAAGAGAAGCGACTGTAGTTTAAGAGCCGGCAGCATCATGGACTCCAATAAACATTGTGAGGGTGTAAGGTGGGGCAAGTATTAACAAAGTAGTACATCTATATGTTAACTACCCCCCCTGTTATAAGATCTTTTAACTTTTATCTGAATAGGATGTTTATAAACACATTTTAATGTGTTTGTTAACTCATTTCACTCTGTATGTAGTCCATATTAAAATATTCAAAACATCTTATATAATAGTGAACCGAGAGAGTATTATACATGTCGGTTATTTGATTGACTATAGATGACATGACAATGTGCTATTGCCGTATTATTATCCTTGCTTTGGTGTCGCCAATCAAGTTGCTGGTCTGTGCGGTGACCCACCTAAAGTTGGAGAATATTGGCCCTCCCTCATGGCATCATATATTTACATGATTCCTATAATTACATTGAACCAATAGACGGGCGCAGCAACGCGCGCCATCGATGATCTAGTTTAGGACAGTAAAACTGAACCTAAACCCAGCCCTCTCATGCCATCAGTCATTTCGGCCGTCCAGTATGTCGATCTGGCTGTTTCTCTCCATTGGATGCGTGTGCGACACTGCTTTAGTGCAAATTTGGCCACACCCTAGCCTGCTGTCCTAGGGGTAGCTATTCCCGTGAATAGTCTCTTTGCTCACATGGTCATTTAATGACCGACAGCTTATTTCCTTTGATTACTTAGTTAATTTTTGTTTTCTCCTCTTTCAACATCAATCAAATAGTGTGACTTATTCCAGACTATAACCATAACCGAGGACACGACCATACGGATGGGTTTTACAATTGCTAAAGGTTGTACGCTTTACCACACTATAGATGTTCATCTTTTGGCATGTGCTTTGGCATATTATCCTCGTGGGTGGACCAGCTTTACTTCAACAAGACCATCCCACCTCCATGACACTTTTATCGTGTCATCCGCGTACCTTTAGGCCTTGTTCAGAGGGAGAGATTTCTATAGGAGAGTCCAAACAAATTTTTTGGATGGAAGACATCCCCACAAGAGCTCATACAAGGAGAGAAACACCATTGTGGTGCCTCCGTCATCAGGATCGACAATGGACAACTCTAGATTTTTGCCAGGATCTTGTCGACCATGTGCCTATATATCCGTGAGGATCGTCTTGGCCGGTGCGGTATCGGAGAAGAGCATGACCTAAAGTAATAATGGGGTTCTTATTGTTGATCGTGATATAGAGCATGATAGATGCACTCCCATTTTTGTGGAAGAAGGGGGAATCTCTTCTAACACGACGAACTCATCTCAGTTGTGGAGCAACCCGGCGACAAGATTGTCATTATTGTCAATCTCCATCTCAATGATGTTATGTATATCATGTTTTTTTCTTCGAAACAGAGGCAAAAGATTTGCCTCATCTATTAATTTTAGCAATATACTTGGATCTATCTTCTTAAAAAGTGTTCTGATGTGCTTCAACACTACTAGAGAAAAGCTTACCAGTAGCGCTGGTTTTTGTGCTACCTGTAGCGCGGGCACCAGCGCTACTGCTACGACGCTACAACTATTTTCTAGCAGTTAGCGCATTTCTAGACCAGCGCTACTGGTAAGTTCAAGTACTAGTAGCACGTTTTTAGGCCAGCGCTACTGCTAACATTTATGTTTTTTTTTTGTATTTTGGCGTTGTACATGTTTAAACAGATATATCTTTTATACAATAACAACTCATCATGAACTAGTCTGTTTAAATAGCATATTCATTACCACTTGTCATCACCACCAAACAATGTTCGCCAATGAGACATCATATAACAAGTTGGTCACTAATCATAATCATAACTCCTCATCATCAGCATCAACTCTAACACATTGTAGCACATAATAACACATTCTAGCTACGACCTACTGCTCTCATAGGACCTACTCTACCCTCTCTTAGGTAAAATATCATAAAACAAGATAGGCATTGACTCTCCATTAAGGAAAATTGACTCTCCACAATAATAAAAAATGGAGATCATCCTGTCTCCAAGTCTTGGCCTACGCACAATGTTGCGTCCAAGTAGCTCTCTACAATGGTTCAAACATTTTTTGAAATCATTTATTATCATGGCTTCCTCGCTTATAGAAATCCGGTATGGACATGAGTGATGTGGATACTGCGGCCGACCTGGCCGTGGTGGCCGTAAGCTCATAACATTAACGCGACCTCTCTGCAACATCAGATGAGGCACATAATCCATCGGGATTTTCTGTTCAAAAACATAGTAATAACTTTGTAGTTAGCAATGTAGTTTAGTTTTAGAAGAATTTATGCAAAAGATGTACGGATGTCGTAATAGTAGAAAATCTTACCATGATATCTCCATTGATGTTACCGTAGTTCAACACGTGCACTAGTGGCACGTATTGACCATAATGTGGAGAAGTTTGATAATAGCTATTGTAATTCTCAAAATTAGTAAAAAATGCGATAAGACCATCTTGCTCCTTATAAGTTAATTGTGCTTCATCATTGTAGTAGTAGGTTCTGTCTACCATTTTCCGTACATTTTTTGAAGAATGAAAATAAGCTGTCAAATATTTTGAAATAAATAATATAAATTACTTAGTAAATATGTTTAAGAAACTCACACAACGATAGAACTGGAAGCGTGTCAACAAGGACCCAAATGGTCATATCATTTTCGTTGATGTCAGGATCACCAAGATCGAAGGTGAGAAGCATACCCTCATGAAAATCATACGCCTAGAAAAGGGCTTCCCAATTCAGGCAACCAAAGTTGGATGAGTTCACAGAATTGTATAGATTTATAGCAAAATCATAACCATGATGGGTCCTTAGTTGAATTATCTTCGTCTCCATTCTTTCATGATCTTCAAAACCCATCTTCTCTAAGACATAGCGTCTTGCATGGCATAGGATAAGCTAGTCAAATTGTAAAAGACGGAAATTACACGTTGAAGAAGCAGAGAAGTCGTGCAAAAAATAACAAAACACACTTGTCGTCGTTGCGTACCATTTCAACATAGAAGGTCTTTTGGAGTTTGATGCTGAAGCGCCGATCTTCTACCAGGTGAGGCCTGTCGCACAGACCGCGCTCATCTTCGCAGTACTCGCACATAGCAAATTCCCTTTAGTCATCAGACATTTCCTAATATGTAATTAATTATCCATCATCGAATACATATATAGTAGTTTGTAGCAAAGATCATCATATAACAACTAAAACACCTAAAATTTGTAGTTTGTAGTAGTTTGTAGCAAAGGTCATCATATAATCCATCATGAATACATATATAGTAGTTTGTAGCACAAACCGCGCTCATCTTTTGCATTCAATAAGCAAATAACTAATAGGTAATTAATAATCCATTATCGAATACATATATAATAGTTTGTAGCAAAGATCATCATATAATATCACTAATACATCTCGAATAATAGCTCCTCTAGGTTCAGTGGGCCGCGGTGGACACCCAAAGAGAAGGAACCATCACCGGATCATAGCTCCGGTGAGATCCCCAAAGAATCTGCCAGGTATTGGAGAACCGGCCGTTCGCCAACGCAACCAAGTAGCGCTGGACATGCGTGTTCTCCTCTGTGACACGGTGTTGTACGACCTGCGCGGGGGACTCAAGCCTCTCCACCGATGCAGGCCCACGTGACCGCCACCAAAGAAGCTCCGGGTAGACGACAGGCTGGCTCCTCACTAAGTTGCGCTCACCATAAGGTAGCACAACCCAGTACCAGCCCGGCGGAGCCCAGTCCCGTACATGGCCCCTCGGCTCAACCAGGAGTCCTCCATCGAGTCGACGACGAGGATGCGGGATAGGCATCGTCGACGTCGAGAACAAAATGCTTAATTATGAAAACAAAAGTAATAAACACTTAGCAAAATTTGGCATGACCTTTGCTAAAAACAGGACATATCGAGCGCCTGAAATTTGCCAGAACGTAAACAAGTCGACATTTCTGGCAAAACATAGGCCACTCGGAAAAATATGACATGTCCAAAATGTGACATGCTCAAAATATGACATGTCCACTGCAAATTTGCATATAACAGGAAAAATTGCTTTAACTAAAAAAATAACAACAATTGCTTTAACTAGAAAAATACCTAGAATTCTATTAACTACACCTAAAACAACTAAAACACCTAAAATTCTGTTAACCACACCTAAAAAAACTAAACCACCTAAAATTTTGTTAACTACACCTAAAACAACTAAAACATCTAAAACTCTTTTAAATACACTTAAAACAAATTCAACATTATTCTAAGAACACCTACATTATTCTAAGAACCTACATTTTTAACTAAAACACCTAGAAATTTAACTAAAACACCTAAAAATTCAACTAAAACACCTACATTATTCTAAGAACCTACATTTTTTCAACTAGGATTCAAAATAATTAACTACTCTCTAATAACTATAACTAGGGAGGGAGGGAGGAGGAGGAAGGAGGGAGGAGTACCTCTCGGTGGAGGAGGGCCGGCGCGGGGGGGGGGGGGGGGGGCGACTGGCGGGGGAGGATGGTCGGTGCAGGGGGGGAGGCGATCGGCAGGGGAGGAGGGCCGGTGCGGGGGGGGGGGGTGCGGCCGGCAGGAGAGGAGGGCCGGCGCGGGGAAGGGCGGCCGACGAAGGAAGAGGGGCCCGCGCGGGGGAGGGCGGCCGGAGTAGGACGCAGGGGTGGCGGCCGGATCAGGGGACGATTGAGGGATTTGATCTGGTGTGAGCGTGTGAGTGTGAGTGAGGGGAGAGGGGTGGTGCGCGGGCCGGCGCGGGAGGAAGCAAAGGTGGGCTTAGCGGCAGCGCGGAGGATGAGGCCTAGCGCTATACTGCAACGGGGGGGCGAGAGCATGGCCCATTAGCAGTAGCGCTAGCTGTGAAATCCAACGCTACTGCTAATGTGCGCTTGTAGCGCTGGTGCTGGCCGACGTTGCTGCTAAATAGCAGTAGCGAGGGGTATCTAACCAACGCTACTGCTAAATGTCTACCTATAAGCATTTTCCTAGTAGTGCAAGTTTTTCACAACTTCCAAGCCCTTGTTGAACGCAAATTTGATAGCAAAGTAATTGCTGCAATCAGAATGGGGTGGTGAATATGAAAAATTAAATTCCTTCTTTCAACAAATAGGCATATCTCACCATGTGTCTTGCCCTCATGAACATCGTAAGCATAGGCATATTGTTGAAGTAGGCTTAGCTCTTCTGGTTTCGGCATCCATGCCCCTGAATTTTGGGATGAAGCTTTTCTTACTGTTGTCCATCTTATTAATATGTGGCCGAGTCGCACTATCTCCAATGAAACTCCTACTGAACGCCTGTTGCATGTCACACCAGATTATCACACTCTTCGAGTTTTTGGTTGTGCCTGTTGGCCCAACCTCTACAACTCTCGCAAACATATGTTCTATTCTAGGCAGTGTGTCTTTCTTGGTTATAGTGCTCAACACAAAGGTTTCAAATGTCTCGATGTCTCCATTGGTTGTGTGTACATACCTCGCGATGTCGTTATTTTAAGAAACCCAATTTCCCTTCGAAAAGGTCCATCCCAATGTTGGTGCCCATATCAAGAAGGAAATCCTTCTACTTCCTTCTAATCTTCTTGGAGATGATTGTGTGGGTGTTCATAATGATGATTCAGTGTTGACTAACTTCTCTGTTGTTCCACATGAGCTCTCTGCTATAGAAATAAACAGTGCAGAAAATGGCGTGGAGATTGGTGCAATTTTTGCTAAAAATAATGCCCAAAACCCCTCTGGTATGGATACAACAGATACGGCCAGATCTAATTCGGGATCGGTGCGGCAGTCTGCGCCATAATCCGCCATGAGATCGGTGCAGCAGACTTTGCCTAGATCAGCCTCGGGATTAGCAGCCTGCACTGACCCTGCCTCCCCCACCCTACGTCAACCCGCGGGTGGCACTTGTCCTGGCATTGCGTCGCACCAACCTCCACCAGGGGACAACCCGACCAAGTGGGGCCCATTGTCCGGGCGCTATGCGCCGATGCCCCGCGTCTACACCAGACGGTTTTCTCGTTCTGCCCTAGGTGGGACCGGTGTTTCACCCGAGCTGGATTCGCTAGGTTCCGTGGGATCTTCTGTGGCATCTCGAACTTCTGCGACCTCCTTTTCTGCCACAGACGATCCGGCAACGGTGGCCACCTCGGGATAGCCCAGATGAGCTGCGGGCTCGGGCGTCTCTTCTGTCCAGGAGGATGCAGCCTCCCTGGATCTTCTGTGCAGCTGCAGCTCCCTCGTACACAACTTCAAACAGGCACGATCCATCATGTTAATTACAAAACTAATTATGGATTAGTTGTGTCTAATACATCTGCAGGAGAACCACGTAATGTTCGTGTAGCACTTTATCACGCCCAATATGCGACCCTATCCTAAAGGAACTTGAAGGTCCCACTAAGGATACAATCGCATATTGGAGACGCTTTTGCAAGGTGGATATCATTACATCAACATTACATAATGGATGGGGATACATACAAGAGGCATACAATGCCACACGAATACAACAAAATCATACATAAGAGCATCATCTGACTACGGATGAAACACAAACAGAAACTGAAACGACATCCACCCTGCTAGCCCAGGCTGTCGCAGTGGAACCTATCCCTTGATCGAAGAAGAAGCAGAAGAAGAACGCCAAAACAAGTAAGCATCGCTCTCGCGTCATGATCATCGCAATACCTGTACCTGCAACTATTGTTCTAGTATTCTGTGAGCCACGAGGACTCAGCAATCCCATTACCATGGGTATCAAGACTAGCAAAGCTTAATGGGTAAGGAAGGGGTAAATTGGTGAGGTTGCAGTAGTGACTAAGCATGATATGGTGGCTGACCTACGAAAATAAGAGCGAGAAGAGAAGCAAAGGAACGGTCGTGAAGCTAGCAATGATCAAGAAGTGATCCTGAACTCCTACTTACGTCAAACATAACCCAAAACCGTGTTCACTTCTCGGATTCCGCCGAAAAGATACCATCACGGCTACACACGCGGTTGATGCGTTTTAATTAAGTCAAGTGTCAAGTTCTCTACAACCGGACATTAACAAATTCCCATCTACCACATAACCGCGGGCACGGCTCTCGAAAGTTTATACCCTGCAGGGGTGTCCCAACTTAGCCCATCACAAGCTCTCACGGTCAACGAAGGATATTCCTTCTCCCAGGAAGACCCGATCAGTCTTGGAATCCCAGTTTACAAGACATTTCGACAATGGTAAAACAAGACCAGCAAAGCCGCCCAATGTGCCGACAAATCCCGATTGGAGCTGCACATATCTCGTTCTCAGGGCACACCGGATAAGCAAGACGTCGGGTTGGCATAGACCCTGGTTGCCTAGGGGGCGCCAGACATCACTCGGTTTGGACCAGCACTCGAAGGAGCACTGGACCGGGGGGTAAATAAAGATGACCCTTGGGCTCCGGAAAACCAAGGGAAAAAGGCTTAGGTGAGGCAAATGGTAAAACCAAGGTTGGGCCTTGCTGGAGGAGTTTTATTCAAAGCGAACTGTCAAGGGGGTCCCATAAATCACCCAACCACGTAAGGAACGCAAAATCAAGGAACATAACACCGGTATGACGGAAACTAGGGCGGCAAGAGTGGAACAAAACACCAGGCATAAGGCCGAGACTTCCACCCTTTACGAAGTATATAGATGCATTAATTAAATAAGAGATATTGTGATATCCCAACCATAATCCGGTCCACCATGGAGCAATCTTCAACTTCACCTGCAACAAACAACGCTATAAGTGGGGGCTGAGCAAAAGCGGTAACATAGCCAAGCAACGGTTTGCTAGGAAGGGTGAAAAGGTTAGAGGCTGACATGGCAATTTGGGAGGCTTGAAAAGCAAATGATAGGTAGCGCAGCATAGCGATAGAATGACGCAACTAGCATAGCAATGATAGTAGTGAGATCCAAGGTAACGGTCATCTTGCCTGAAATCCCGCTAGGAAGAAGAACGAGTCCATGAAGAAGACAAACGAACGTAGTCGAACGAATCCTCACGACAACTCCGGAACAAAACCGAAGCTAACGAAAGAAGCAAACCGGAAAGAAGCAAACAACATGGTAAACACACAAGCATAATCATGGCATGATGCACAATCAAGTATGATGCATGTCCGGTTTAATGAGGCATGGCATGGCAAAGTGCAACAAACAATACTACAAGTTAAGTGGAGCACAATATGCAACGAGTTGCACATTGACGAAACACCACATACAATTATTTAGTTCACTCCCGATTATGCTACCCAACAATATTAAAGGTTCTAACATGGCAAGAGGTGAAGCATATGCAAACTACGTATTTAGGCAAGTTTAAATAAGGCCGGAAACACAAACAACAATTCCGAAAAATCCCCATATGCATATTTCAAATTTGGTACTGTTCTGCCTAACCCATATTTAGAGTTGTTAAATAGCAAAAGTCAGTGCATCATGTTAATCTATGCATTTTTCTAGACAAGTTACATATATAATTTATTAAATTCGGAGCTACGGTTATTTAGTAATGAAATAAATCATTTTAACATGGCATTTAAGCAAATTTAAACAAATAGCAAGTTAAACATTCTAAACATGGATGAAAGTGACATATTATGAAACTAGACGAAATTCTAAGCATTTTACCTATTTAAAACATTTTAATCCGATGCACGGTTGAGGAGTTATTATATGCATGAAGTGCAAGGGGTTTTCTGCAAAACTGTAAATCCTGGATAAATGCTAAATTCGCAGAATGGAAAAAACAGGAGCTAGGCCGAATCTGAGATCTGGCCCAGGGAGTGGGGAAGCTGCTCACATCGGGCCTTGAGGCCGGGAGGCTGGCGCGCTAGGCTGGTTGGATCGAACGAGGGGAGGGGGTGTGGTCAATGCAGGGCGGCTGGATCGAGCAGGCGCTCGTTGCAGCGCGGTGCAGCGGCAGGAAATAGGGGAAACGGCAGTGGCTTGGCGCTGGACTCGGCGCGGGCGTCTCACGGCGAGATCCGAAGAGGGGACGACGTGGAACGGTGGACCGGATCTGATGGTTGGGCGGCCAGAGGAGGTCGAGGGCGGCTCGACTTGAGGCCATGGCAGCGGCGTCCTGTAAGAGACACAGAGAAAGAGAGAGGGAGATACATGCGAAGGAAAAGGAAGACTGAGAGGGAAAGGAGCAGGGGCTTTGCGCTCATCTGCTGGTCACTGCTACCGTCGGCGGCCGGACCTGGAGTCAAGGTGGCGGAGCAAGGCGGCGGCCGCTGGCTGGTCTTCGGGAGGAGCTCGTCTCCCTGCGTCAACGAGGAGAGCGGGGAGGCTACAGGGACGAAGGACAACGACGGCGCGGGGAAGGAGCTCCTGACATGGGACTGCGAGGACGGACGCGCTCGGGAGGAGAAGAGGAGGGCCACGACGATGTTGTTGCTGTCGCCGGTGGCGCCAAGCTCTGGCTCGAGGAGGCAAGCGAGCACGGGCATGCGAGAGGAGAGGTGCTCGGGGATGCGGGGTATGTTTGGTATCCCGTTGTCATCCCGTTGTCAACTTTACTCTAAGGGTATGTTTGGTTGCTACCCGGGCCCAGATTACCTGGCCGGAGCCATTGCCATGTAGCCTGCCTCGGATATTTCCTCTTGCGAAGCTGCCTAACGCAAGCGTATGAAACTAGACGCCCGAGCTTCCCTCTGCCTCCTCTCATTGTTGCCTGAGGGCTTATTTGGTTTGGAGGAAATGAAAACATAGGAATTAGGAGTAGTATAGGAATTTGATAGAATGGCACTTGCCATCCTAAGGAATTGACTTGCCTCGTTCCAACGCGCAAAATGAGCTTTAAGTGGATGTGTAGTTTTCTCCAAAAACATAGGAAATGAGTAGTATTCCTACGAAATTCATGCACACATTTCTTACAAACTGAATGCATATATAGGAAATTTTCCTCCAGACTCCTTGTTCCTATGAAAATCCTCCAAACCGAATGAGGCATGAGTGTAATAATCGTACTCTGGTGATAATACGGCTTTAACTGCACCCCAGGCAAAATCATGAGAAAAACACTATATGTGGCCGTTGTACCCTTTTGCGTGGTTTTAGGTTATCAGCCAAACGCTGCTTTGAATGGGAGATGTTGGTGATCAGTCAATTTGTGGTCCAACTTCAGGGCACGATTATAAGAGAAAAGCTCTTCTTCAGGGTTGTAACCAAACATCCCAGGACAGATCATCATGAATGCAAGAACTTTTGTGTAGAGTTTGGATGTTTAGGTTCCTCCCAATGCTTCACCTTGTACAGGTGTTAGGACCGTCATGTAGGTAAAAAATTTGATGTGGCAAGGTAATTAAAAGGAGAGAGATGAGTGTGGTGACCCGAGAAAGAAACAATGCCAAGCGCGAAAACCTAGAAAAAACACTTAAATGAAAGAATCTGACCAATGAAGAACTTTAGTTGTAAAATCATTAAATGAAGGATGCTTAGCACCAACAAGTTAAGCACCTATGCATTGAGGGCTTTAGTTGCTAAAAAAATTAATGTGCTTAACACCTCATGTAGCCACCAATGCATTGGAAGCAGCCTTAAATCTAGTACTCCAATACATGAGTCGTCCGGAGTCCTTTGAAGTCCGAATGAAGCTGACGGCAATCGCACAGCGCGCGCCACATTGGCTGCGTGTGCGCCTTGGCCACTGGAAGTGAGATGAACCCGTCGTTGCTTGAACTTAACATTTATGATGGATCGCTCGTGCGTCGCGTTCATGGCTGCCTGGCAGCGTGGGGAGGGATGCACAACACAGTGGAGGGCATCATCGTACGATTTATTCGACCGTCGTTGAAGGATGAAGGATAGATAGTACGATTGGACCGGGCGCCACTGTTGGTTCGCTGCGGGGCTGGTGGTGGTGCCAATGAGGCTGCTGCTGGGCTGGTTTCGCCTTCAATTCATGGATCGGTACGGCGTACAGGAGGGGTCGCACATACTTCCTCCGTCCGAAAATACTTGTCTTCAAATTGGATAAAAGGGGATGTATCTAGATGTATTTTAATTCTAAATATATTTCTTTCTATCAATTTTAATGACAAGTATTTTCGGACGGAGGGAGTACGTTGTGGTCTATCTCTCAGCGCTGGCGTGCGCCTATGTACAGCTAAAGTTGCGGTACCATCCACACTGTGACTCTCCCTCTCTTTACATGCATCGTGGGCAAGGCATGAAGGCACGAGCAACCTTATCAGGGTCCTCCCACCTGGCGTAACAAAGGCAGGGAAGGCTAGTTGGTTCCTTACCACGATTTTTCTTTTGACTTGGTTCCTACCACGATTTTAATACAACCTCTTTTTTTTTGAACTTAACACTACCTCTTTGTTTCCTAGAGCGATTTTGTCGTGAAATTTTGTGACAAACCATAGGAGACATGTTGATGGGAAAACCGAATTCAGTGCTGCTGTTCAGGGTATTGGGCTCTGGCCTGCAATTCAGGGCTAGTTCTTTTGAGAAATTCTCCCAGAATTGACCCCCTTCCCCAGCTTCTCCCAGAATTCAGTGTCCCTGTTCCAGGTTCCCCCATCCCTACCGCCTGGTAGGCCCAAAGGTCCTGTTCCGCGACCTATGTGATAGATTGTGAGCAAACGCATAACCCATGCAATTTGTGCCATCTTTGTGATCACAAGTCGTCCAATCCCTAGTTTGTTAGGTTTTCGTATCCTCTGCTTCTTATGCTTCCTCTTTTCGGTAGCGGCATCGGGGCCGGTACCTTCCCCGCCGGTACCTTCCCTACCGGTCTCGGTGCCGCCATCGGTGCCGGCGCCGTCGGTGTCGATGTCGGCGTCAGTACCATCATCGAGGCCGACCTGCAAACCTTGCTTAGCAGTCAAATAGTCGAGGTACTCTTGTTCACCCTCATAATCCATCTCGTCTGCATCTTTGTCAGAAGGCCCAGTTTCTTCGTTGTTCGACATGTTTCCTATGATTAAGTGTCCTCATTTATTTCTAGAAGTATGAATAAATGAGAAATGACATCAAAAGAAATCTATGTGCCAGCACTCGATATGCCAACTATGTAGCACAAATCATGCCTTTATTCACGGGAAATTTCGGCATGACCTTTGCTAAAAAATGGACATATCGAGCGCCTGAAATTCACCAGAACGGAAATGAATCAACATTCCGGTGTAACATAGGCCACTCGGATCATTTTCCAAACATGACATGTCCAAAACATGACATATGCACATATCACATGTTCAGTTCAAATTTGCATATAAATTCAGCAAATTTTGAAACCTAGCTAAATTCATAACTAAATAGATAAACTAATTAACATAAACGAAGAACCCTAGCATAGAGAGGGGGGGTTACAGAGGGTGCAGGGGCGAGGAGGCAGGCCCGACGACGGCCGGCAGGGGAGAGGAGGGAGGCGAGGGCCGACGGGTCGGGGGCCAGCACGCCGGGGTCGGGGGCGAGCGCCGGCGCCGAAGTCGGGGGCGAGGGCCGGCCGGGTCGGGGCGAGCGCCGGGGTCGGGGGCTAGCGCCGGCGTCGGGGTCGGGGTCGAGGCCCAGGCCGGGGGCGAGCGCGGCGGTCGGGGGCTAGCGCCGGCGCCGGCGGAGTCGGGGGCGAGCGCCGGGGCCGGGTCGGGCGCGGCGGTGCGACGGGGGAGAGAGAGTGGGGATTTGGGGGGGGGGGGGGGGGAAGGCGGGATAAAGCAGGGAGAGTGAGAATTTTGGGTTAAGTGGACGTAGCAGTAGTGCATTATGTCAAAACGCGCTGCAAGTAACATCAGTAGCTGTAGCGGTTTAGGCAAAATGCGCTACTACTAAATTCAGTAGCTGCTGCGGTTTATGCAAAACGCGCTGCTACTACCGTCGCTACTGCCAGTTTTCCTTTTTCTTTTCCTTTATTTTATCCCACTTTTATTTCCCGAGGGCAGTGAACGAAGGGAGGGCGATATATATTGCATCATTTGATGGTTAAATATGTATGCAAAATAGGAACATATATATTACACATCATTGGACCCATGCATAATAATGGCTAAGTGTGTATACAAAATAGGAATATATATATATATATATATATATATATATATATATATATATATATATATATATATATATATATATATATTACACATCATTGGACCGATAACATATACGTTTCCTCAGTGCTGACGTTTTTGTTTTTGAGTCAGCTTCTTTCCCTTCTTGTTCATCGAAGAATAATTGAGCCCCTCATTGTGACTTTGCCTTTTCCATGGAGTACGATTTTTCTTAGGTAATGTAGTATTGATTCTTCTTTTGACGTATACTTCATCATCATCGTCATCTTCCCTCATTGGGTTGCCGTATTGATCATAGTCTTCCTCGCTGGCGACTCCATCCATTCCAATGATGTTCCTTTTGCCTCTCCTCACGACAACACGGCTGGGATTGCGCGGTTCAGTTATGAAGAAGCATTGTGTCACGTGCTTAGCGTGTACCCATGGCTCGTTTTTTGCGATAGCGTTCACGGTAGCTCTCTTGGCGTCGGGTATAGTCATGGTAGTGAACATCCGGCTTTCTCTTTCGACATTCTTAGCCCATCTGACACGGAACATCGTCGTGTTGTGTAGTCCAGAGTAGTCAAGCTCCCATATCTCCTCGACCCTTCCATAAAATCGTTCAGTTGCGCCGTTGTCGCTGCCGGTCATGCATTCCATCGTCACCCCTGAGTTCTGATCATCACTGTCCATATCTTTGGCCTCCGTGTAGAACGTGTATCCGTTGATATCATATGTCTGATAGGTTACGAGGTTGGGCGAGGGGCCATGTGCTAAGGCGTATATGAGCAATCCGTCCTTAGAGCCCTCCTCCGGGGGATTAGCAATAATATGCTCTTTGAACCAATGCAGGAAAGTTGAGTTGTGCTCTCTAGTAACTTCGGCATCCATCCTGCATACCCCTCGGTCACGATACTTCTTTGCGATAATTTCTTTGTGCAGTGCCACGAAAGGATCCGCCTCGTCTAGGTGTTGTAGCACTACCAAGTTTGCTCTGTCAAAGTCGCTGCGTCGATCTGAGTATGCCACGTGCAGTTCCCTGCGACCGTTGCAGTGACCATCTCCTTCGAGCCTCCCATTGTGCTTGTTAAGGGGCAAACCAACACCAACACCAGGTGGCTGGTCTGCGCCATATAGAAAATTCTCACAGAAAGAGATGCACTCTTGTGCCAAATAGCCCTGGACAATGCTTCCATCCGGACGGGACATGTTACGAACGAATCCTTTGATGATCTCATTCATCCTCTCAAACGTGTCACGGATGTGCTTGTCCATTATCCCTCTAAGGGTAACAGGTAGTATCTGCGTCATCATCACATGACAGTCATGAGACTTCATCCCGCTGAACCTTTTCTTGTCCGTGTCTAGATATCTGCTTATCTTGCCACAGTAACCGAAACTAACTTTGACTCCGGTAAGTCACTTAAAGAATTGATTGATCTTAGCCTGACTTAAGGTGAAGCAAGAAGGGGGGCAATAATCCTCTTTCTTTATTTTCTTGCCCTTCTTCTCCCATGCCTCTGTCTCCGTCTTTGTCTCGTCTGACATTTTATGGGGTGGCATGTGCAGATCTTCCCTGATTTTCAAATCTTGCAAGTCTTTTCTTGCCTTCAGCCCATCCTTGGTCTTATCCGGCATGTTCATCAGTGTTGCGAGCAAGCTCTCAAGGACATTCTTACAGATATGCATTTGATCAAGGCAATGAGGTGTATCGAGTTTGTGCCAGTACTCCAAGTCCCAGAACACAGACCTCGTCTTCTATACCTTCAGCAGCGGCTCCAGTGCCTTTCTCATCGTCTTTCCCGGCGCGGGGCACTCCTTCCAGTTTTTCAACAGCTCATCAATTTCGGCACCGCTCCGCTTACGTGGAGGTCCTCGATGCTCAGCGTGACCATTTAATAGATCTCCACGGTTTCTCCACGGGTCATCCTGTTCAAGCCATCTTCGATGCCCCATGTACACGATTTTCCCAGACCCGCCATCTTTCCTTGACGTTTGCTGCCGAGACGTCGTATCATCCATGCACCGCGTGCATCCGCAATATCCATGGCACACCTGGCCTGCCACATATCCGTAACTGAGATAGTCCTGCACTGTCGTGATCAGCGAGGCTCTCATGTTGAAATACTCAACTTTGCTGGCGTCCCATGTCTTGACCGGTGTTTTCCATAACGTGTCTAACTCCTCTTGAAGTAGCCCCAGATACAAATTAATATTATTTCCTGGTTGTTTCGGCCCTTGAATAAGCATGCTCATGTGAATGTACTTTGATTTCATGCACAACCAGGGGGGAGGTTGTAAATCCATACAAACACGGGCCATGTGCTATGGTTGGTGTTCTGGTTGCCAAACGGATTCATGCCATTGGTACACGCGCCGAGCACGATGTTCCTTGCATCACATTCAAAATACCGATAGAAGCTGTTCAACACTCTCCACTGGCTTCCATCCTTCACGTGTCTCAGCTTCGGATCATCTCCATCGTCGGGCTTCTTCCTCTCCGCGTGCCAGCGCATTAGCTTAGCTTCCTTGAGATCTACAAAATAACTCTGGAGACGAGGAGTGATCGGTAAGTACCATACAACTTTCTGGGGACATTTCTTCCCGGCCTTCTTGTATCAAGAAGCATTGCACACCGGACAGCTTGTTTTTTCCGCGTGCTCCTTCCGATAAATTATGCAATCGTTGATGCATGCATGGTATCTAATGTGTGGCAGATCAAGAGGGCACACGATCTTCTTGGCCTCATCAACACTAGTAGGACATAGATTACCCGCGAGAAGAACATCCTTTAGGTACTTGAGATGCTCATCGAGGCTAGTGTCGGTCCATTTGTTTTTAGCCTTCGTCTTCAGGAGTTGGAGCGTGAAACTCAAGCGGGTCACCTCAGGATTGCAACCATCATACAATGGAGTGTTGGAGTCTACCACCAGTTGCTCCAGCTTAGCCTCCTCTCTAGAAGCAGCACTCTCAGTACTCATCCCCTTGCGAAGCAATGCTTGAACATGAGGGTCCCACACGATTGAACTTAGTAACAACGAACTCTGCTGCGTGGAGTCCATGTCGTTCTCTCCGCCACCATGTCCGGCCCCTTCTCCTCCGCCATGTCCGGCCGCATCTCCGCCGCCATGTCCGGCCTCTTCCCCACCGCCATTATCGATCATCTCTTCGTCTTGCCCCGTGTCATCATTGCCTGCCCCGTCGGCATCCTCAACATCGTCATCCTCATCTTCAATTATCCACTGAGTATAGCCATCCATGAAACCAGTCATGAGCAGGTGCGCTTCGACACGACCATCGTCATGAGGATTGAGCCAAACTATTCCTTTGCATTTTCGACACGGACATAAAACCTCTGTCCGGTTATTTTCTTTCATGTCCTGCACCGCCGACCGCAACCACCTGTCCACCATCGTTCCACTGACCATCGTCAACTCTGCACGGTAATAATAAACGAATAGATTATAAAAATGCATGCATGCATCAAAGTCATAAAAAAATTTGGCATGACCTTCCCTAAAAATAGGACATATATGGATCTAGAGTTTGCCCGGAATTCGCCGAAACGGAAATAAATCGACATTTCGGCAAAACATAGGCAACTCAAAAGCACAATTTGGCGGAGTCAACTCATGCCACACACACAATTTCCACAAACATATCACACACACATAAACATATTTCCATTTTGCAAAAGCATGAAATTTTCATCACCTCTATCTCGATCGAGATCGAGCACACGGTGGAGATGATGTTGTAGGGAGATCAAAAGTGCACAAAGCTCTTCTTGACAAAGATAGATCTAGTTAGCTAGGGGGCAAATAGGTCACTTAACTAAATCCTACATCTACCTAGCTACCTAATTTGGGAGGAGACAACTTCAACTAGTGGAGTGGGAAGGAAAAAGAGAAAGGAGATGCATTAATGGAGGTGGTGTAGTTAGGTAGGAGTAATGAAGAGAGAGAAAGGTGGATAGAAGAGAGAGAGTAATGGGGGAGAAGTATTGAGGAAGAAGAAGAGTGAGAGTGGGAGCATGTGGTGGAGGTAGGGGGAAGGGAAGAGAGGAGGGGGAGGGGGAGGTAGGGGGAAGGGAAAGAGAGGATGGGAAGGCGAGGGACGGGTGGGGAAAGGTGGTGGGTTGGTGCGGGTTAGCAGTAGCGCGGGATCTAAAATGCGCTGCTGCTAAGTAATTAGCAGCAGCGCGCTTTAGGATACGGCGCTACTGCTAACTGGGACAAAAAAGTGTGGCAATTTGAAATTTAGCAGCAGCGATCTCAAAAAAAACGCGCTACTACTACAACCTTACCAGTAGCGCGGTTCCCGCGACCGCGCTACTGCTAATTAGAGTTAGGTGAACACCACCGGGCGATATTTGTAGCAGCGCATTTTACGCCGAGCGCGCTACTGGTAAATCCTTATCAGCAGCGAGTTTCCAGCACACGCACTACTACTAGTTAGCAGCAGCGCTCCTTTTTGAGCCGCTCTGCTGCTAAGATTCTGTGTATAGGCTTTTCCCTAGTAGTGCGACGCTGTAGCACTTTCCACCTCCTGTGTGCCACTATGGCAGCCCCTTTCATCTATAAAAGGAGGCCCATGGCACACGGAGAAAGGATTCGGCTCCTTGGAACCTCGCAGCACCTAGAGCTAGTTCGAGAGCTCAAGAACACTAATACATCCACCAAAGCAGGATCGTAGGGTTTTACGCATCTTTGCGGCCCAAACCTGGGTAAATCCTTTTGTGTCATGTGCTAGTCCCGCTCTCCTCACGGTCCCCGTGCCCCGCAACTGTAGAAGGGATTCCAGTGATACCATAGGTGTCGTTTCCCACCGACACAAGGGTTTCCCCGGAGAGGCCGTGATGGCTGGATACGTGCGAGAGGGGTACAAAAGCAAAGTAGCGATGCCTCCAAGAAGGCCAATGACGGCCGCAACCGCCGCCATCGCTAGTGACAGCACCAGGCCGAGACTTAGTTTTCATCCAAGCTCTCGACACACCCTCGGCCACACATCAAACCACCGACACGGACAAGCCCACCGACCATCACCACCATCGAACCTGCCCTTGGATGAAGAAGCACCAAGAATCGCCTCAGCTAGCCGCACCACATGGAGGCCAACGACGGCCAACCTCCATCAGTAGGTACCAGAACCATCAGCGGCCGATCGGACACATGACCGCCAGACGCAGCGAGCCACCATTCCATGCCAAGAACCATGCCAGGAAGGAACAGATGAGCGTTGCCCAAGGGCAAGAACCACCACGGTTTTGAGCCACATCCAAACATCAGGGGCACCGGCGAGCACCATGCACACCAAGCACCCGCCAAGGACCAGATCTGTTGCGCCCGCTGCAAGTCGCCGCCCCTCCACGTCGCCTCGGACCCCTTGCTGGCTACAGGCCTCGTCGGAGACCCTTGTAGCACCTCATGCCCGAGCTCCATGCCCACCACGCTCGAGACCCCTGCTGGCCCCTTGCACGCATGCGCCATTGTCGCAGCCTCCCTAAATGCTCGCACCCCCGCAGCGGCCTCCATGCGCGCTCTGCCCGCACACCACCAGATCCGGGCGTGAGGGCCCCAGATCCGCCGCTCCCGCCAGTGGGGAGGAGCTCCAGCCCGCCGGCGCAGAGCTAGCGATGACCACGCCGGCGCTGCACGAGCCAGCCATGGGCTGTCCGCACCCTGGAGAAGAAGCCCCGCCGCCACCTCTGTCACACGGGCTTTGCCCGGCGATGCGTCCCAGCAGCGTCGACGAGGGAGACGGCGGAGGAGCCGGCTGCCGGAGGGAGCCTGGGTCACCGCCCGTGTCGCTCATGTGGAGCGATGCGGGGGCTCAGTTTGCATAATGCAGACAATTATGTATATCATGTTGAAGTTCTAATACTTTTGAGATATTCTACTTCATTTCTCAACTTCATTCCAAATATCCTAATGATGTTCTTTTTTTTTTGCAGCGACAACAATACCTGTGAGAAATTTACTATGCAATATGCGTCTGTAAATAAAGAATTCCAAGTTGAAACTAGCACCTGAATCCAAAGTTAAGTGTGCTTCGTTAATATGGACCTCCTAGCAACTAAAAACAACATGATGCGTGTACACTGCCGGGATACTAATCATGTGTTTTTATGGTTGATTTGTGTCCAATCATATCAAAGACATGTTAAATGGTCCTTCCATCATCAAAGGCAAAGATATCAAACCAACCCGACTAGAGAAAAAAGTGGGGCAGGTGCTGATCTGAAGATACATGGAGCTGCACAAGCCTATAAATGCAATTGGGTGAGCTACTGAAGCTCCCTCACAATGATTACAAATGGATAGATATAGTTACATTCCAAATCTCTTTTGTCTAGTTTATCTATAGTGGTGATACTCAAATATGGTCCATATATTTAAAATTGGTGGCCTTTAAATCTTATATGAACGAGTTGTGTAGGCTTGAGAGGCATTTGGGATTATTCTACCACATTTGAGGAGGAAGTGCTCGCGATCTCATAGGCTCTCACTCATTTGCAACAATAATGCGGAATGTTTATCTATATACTATTGAGACTAATAACCGTATCAAACCGCGGAATCCTAACAGTGCCAACAACTTCCTCCTTCGTCCTGAACGCCAAGAGCATCCGGTTGACGTTTTCTCTTTTTACGGAAGGATTATGCTGATGTTGTTACGAAATCTATGGCTGACCTAAGTAGAAATATGGTGTGGTAGTGTACAATATTGTAGTCATGGTTACATCACAATTATAAGCTATGCCGAGTTTATGAGGAGCTTGTGGTTTTCTTTGTATCACATTTATTCTCCAAGATGTCAAGCCTAAGAGGCATACATGTTGTTAATTATAGAACAATAAAAGATAGAAACAAGGAAAATGCAAGATGGTTGTGCAAACAAACTCTACCGTTTTTATATGAGTTCATTTCACTTTGAATATGCCTTCGCAAAATTAATCTTAAGTGGTCTCTCCTCTCATTTCATTTTCTTCGTGTGAAGCATATGAATGATCTCTTGCTGTATTATCACACCTTCAGGGACGTTATGGTCATACATGAAGGCCATCCTGGGTTGGGACACACCGCATGGTCACCACGATTGAATATATGTAATAGTTCCATTAGGTTATCCATGATTACCTCCTGAAAGGCTTGATCAAACTCTTCTAGAAAATCAATACATGGTGCCTTGTTATGTTCAATTTGAAAACCTAGCATAGTGGCCCGTGCAAATGTGCGGGCAATGTGCTAAATTTCAACAGTTTATTTACAAAAATATGTGTTTTATAGGACCTTACATTCTTGATTCTAGATACTCTATTATTTTAAATATTAAAATATCATGTTTTGTGTAATGACTACGAACAAAATTGAATATATAACAATATGATGCATCTAAGCACTGACTAGCGTTACAAATTCAAGATAGTAATGGTGAAAGAATTTAGTTAATTTGTTGGTTTAACATAGTAATGCAATTCATATATTTTTCTTTTAACAACCAAACTAATCAATTTCTTCAATTGTTTGGTGGCATCTTATGTCATGTTTTTTGCATATGTAAACCTTACAAACAATTTAAATGAATAATATTTTCTTAAGAAGACAACATAGTAGATGCCAAAGAAGGATAATCGTCTCCATTACAAGCATACATCTTGAAGGGCTTTTATAAAAAAAAACATAGTGTAATACGAAAGGAGGTACAATTGAAATTATGTAGAGGAAATAATGGCTTCTTTTGCATTATTATTATTACAATTACTCCCTCTGTAAAATGGTCTTATATTAGTTATAGAGTGAGTACTTATTAGAATCTATATACTTTTATTGTTGAATTGGAACTCACTATGACAGGAATAGGGTGATTATTAATTCGCAGAAGCTTGGTTTGATCAAGTTGTTGAATATTGGAAAAACAAGCTATAGCACTTACTCCAAGAAATTGAAATGTCAAGCAGTAGTATTTTGTTTTGGTATAACAGTTTAGCTCATTAACGTGATATTATGTGGGATGTGGGATGCCCACTTATCCCATCAAAAATTGTGTGGATACATGTGAGAATCCCACTTATATTATGCGGCAGGTGTGGGTGTGGATGGGGTTTGGGGTTCAGTTAAAGCTGTCTGAGCAGAAAAAAAATTAACCAGGGTCTATCTAGCATCATATACTAAAAGCAGAATGTGTAAGGAGAAAGACAGATACTGAAATTCTAACAATATCTATCATCATATACTAAAAGCACAATATGTAAGGAGAAAGACACATACTGAAATTCTCACAAAACATCTCAAGTTAATGGGTGAACCCTTCCAATGTGAATATATCACAACCAATAGATCTTCATAATTGTAGGTTACCAACATCTAGCCATTGATCTGGTGGACCCTTATTATTAAAGAACACACCTGTTAGTTGTCCGTAATATGTATGCATATTTATCGATGAATTAAGGGAATCCTCCCCCCCCCCCCATATCCCCCCCTTCATACAACCAATCATTTCCTTTCATCGAACAGGTCATGCCACACCGATCCGTTCATCGCATGGCCTAGTCATGCTAAAGCAAATCCCCACCCACATATACCCCTAAATTATGCATTCCTTGTTAAGGTTTTTTCGTTCCAATTTTTCCCCATTCAACCAACGAGATCTTCGTCGCCCCACTATGTTATCTCGCTGTTCTCCCTCTTGCGCCACCTCTGGTAGGACGGCCAACCATTCTTCATCACCTCTCGGGTATGTCCCCCTTACCACTACGTCTCTAGGTCATAATCTCGACTGCCCGATGCACATCCGTTGGCAGCAGTGATGCCATCACCACTTGGAAAGGGGTAATGTCTATGTGGAGGCTACTTCTTGTGCTCACCAAGTGCACATATGCTTCCCTGACCGTAGAAGCAGCATCCACGGCCAACAATTTAAAATGACATCTCACTTCTCAGCTGCCATATGTTATGTTTCTTCTCGATTCCTGTCAACTGTGAAATACAAGCAAATTTATCCTATTATTTTGAAATAAAATCATTTGCAGCTAAATTATTCTTTGTAAAAATGAAAGCGGGCATATCATGTAATAGCATAGTATCAAAATTATATGATTCCATGGTATGTCGTATACATTGGATGTAACTTGCTTCACGACTCTTTGTTGCTTCCTTGGGTTTCTTATATACATGTAGGTCGCAGCCACAATATGCTTCTTAATTTAGCAAATATTTGATATGTTTCAATTTCTTTGCCATTTTAATGTGAAATTTAATAGTTCTGTTGTCTTTCATCAAGTTATTATTTCTTGGCAACATTGCTCCAACTTTTATTTACTGCATATATTTCACTCTTAGTGAAATTTTACTTCAACCACTATAGTTGCATGTTTCTGTTACTATATAATAATTTTAGTTTTGACTACTGCTGGTGCATGTTTACTACAATGTGTGTCAATCAATGTTAACATTACTTCTGGTATTGATATTGTATTGTATAATCATTTTGTTTATTTTAGTAAATTTTGTCAAGCACTAACAACATGTAATTCTGATGTTTTGTGCAGACATTTTACAACAACTTACTCCCTCCATTCCCTTATACAAGGACATAAACTCAAATTACAGGTACCTAGGCAAAATTTAATGATTACTTTGCAAGCCAACTTTTCTTCTTGTTATCTGGGATCATTAATACGCCCACATGCATGCAAAGAAGGAATGAGAAGGAAGTAACACAATGTCATTATGACTACATGCATGCAAGTATTAAACAAGTTGCTAGTACGAGAAAACATCATTAAATTTTTCCTCGGTTACTGTTAGTGGCCTTGTATAGATGCAAAATGTATTTTTCATAGCGGCCTTGTATAAGGGAATGTAGGGAGTATTTAAACATTGCTTCTTCCTTTCCAACACAGTGCCAGTGACGTTCCAATCACATTTATTGTGCTTTCAACAGAACATGTGTTATTCTACATTGGATGGATGTCTTGTCAAGGTAAGGAGAGGCCACAGGGACCTTATTCCAACACATTACAACCACCTCGTCGATGTCGCTAGGGAAACAGAACCTAAGGAAAAGAAATATAAAACAGACATGTCCTCACTCCTCTTGCCGACGTCGAGGTCGCCAGACAAGGGAGAGGAGAGGGACCAAGACGACGAAATTGGGGAGATCTTAGGATGTGGCTGCGGCTAGGGTTCGGAATGGATGAGCAACTATCTTAATTAATGGACGAGGCAAAACTTTTGCCTCCGTTCCTGAAAACAAATGCCCTGATTTTTCTATTGCCACTTTAATTGCCAAGTGTTAGAACTTAGAACCATTCCATATTCGAAGGTGATGCAGAAAACTTCAAATTTTCAAATAGAGGGATGCTATTTAAGAAACAAATGGCCGATTTTTTTACTTTCACTCAAATTCAGTAAAATAAATAAATGGGGCAGTATTGATATTGATTGGAACATGCTACCTTCAAACAGAGTCATTTTGTGTTGGACAAGTTTGTTTGTTCTGTGGATCGGGTTGGGCTTAGGGTTGGCGTTGTGCGGCAGCGGCAGCGAGCTTACCCTGCAATGAAGGTGCCGTGCATCCCGACACTCTTTCGGTCACGGAAGTGTTGGACGACCAGCCGAGTACTGCCTCGTCGGGGATGGGGCGTGTTTTGCAAAAGCTACATCCACCTAGCTGCAAGGGGGTCACGTGTACCTCGCCGCACCTATCGTCATGTTGTTTGCCGCCTCGCCAGCGTCTTGGAAGGACCGTACGACCACTTTTATCTCACAATTTTTTGTTTCAATTTTCAAAAAGCTTATCACATATACTGTGGTACTTTTATCCCACAGTTGATGATGTTCATTTGTTCCTCTTTAATGCTGCTAAGCTATTTCTTCAAAACAAAAATAAGATATTCCGCTATAAACTGCCGTGTGACAAGGGGATGGAAGGGCCGCACCTACGATGGTTGTCCATCATGAAGGTACTCCTAGAAATTTAAGACAGATCATGATTTTGGTGCTATACCAGATCGATCCTCTTCTTTCTCAAAAAGTTTAGCACCAAAGAGCTAAATAATCTTTTTAGCTCCAATGTAAGGTTGTCAAGCAGCACGAACATTTTATTTGTCACGGTGCGGTGGTGCTCCATTAAAGAGTTATGAAAAAGGCTCTCCAATAACTGTCCTATTTTAGGCCAGTAGACATTTCTAGGACGGTTCGAGGTTAAAAAAACAACATCCAACACTGCCCTATCATAAAAATTTAGAAAACAAAATTTGGGCAGCCCTAAATGCAACATGCTACAAATATACAACACTTGTGCGGTTGCCGCAAAATCACACGACTCCCCCACGACGCCCAACCGCAGCCATTTGGCTCCCGCACGTGGTCGGAAATCCACCCCGTCGGCCCTCAGAGGTGATTTTCTGCCGCGAAAGGCCACCACCCGTCGCCCCCGGTCCCGTCGCTCCACCCCGCAACCTCGGACGGCCACCGAAGCGTCCATCGCCCATCCGATTTTGCATCCGCCGCGCATCCGATTCTGGCCAAGCACCGGAGCGTCGCTAACCGTATGGCTGTCGGACCTCAGTCGCGGCCCTTCTAGGTGGACTAGCAGCTGCTGCTTGCTGCCCGAGATCAACCTTAGGGCAGCGTCAATGTCGTGACATTGGTGTTTTTCGGCTGCACAGTCACCTTCCAAACGTCGAGGGAGGTCCTCCCATAGCCCTTTTCACCACGTCCCACTGTCATCTAGCAATCGACGCCCCATTGGCTGGTTTTCTCCCCCCTCACCTAAAAGGTGTTCGGCGGAATTACTATAACGATAAAAAAAATTGCTTGCATTTTTATGTGCATTGTAGAATTAGCTCGATAGAGAGTATCCTATTGCAGTCTTGTAGATGAGTTCGTATGACTCAAACTATTGACATGATTCCTCGCCAGATGAGGAATATGACATGACCAAGAAGGAAGATATTTCTATGGTCTAGTTGATGCACAAGAACATCATGCCAAAGCATGGCGGTTTCATTTTTGGCCGTCAACTTTTATGGACAGAACGGAAAGATGCGGACGAAACATTGATGCACAACTAGTTTGGACAGAATCCTTGTTATCTAGAGAGGTACTTTCGACGCAAGTTTAAGATGTCTACGGTCTTGTTTATTAACATTTGCTTCAAGCAAAGGAGGAATTGCATCAGATTGCTTAGACAGAGCACTAAGCAGAAGGTCACTACAGCATTGACATGATGGCCTATGGTGTTCCGGCAGATTTCGTTGATGATAACTTGGCGACGGGAGAGAACACTTCAATCTTTGTCGTCATAATTTGCGAAGGCGATGGTGGAACCACTACTCGGGACACGACAAGACTTTTGGAAATGAACAAGACTCCTACATTTTCAGGTATGCTTGGCTCCATTGATTCCATGCATTGCAAGTGGAAGAACTACCCTATAGCATGGCATGGACAGTTCAAAGGACACAACAAGGATGCTAACATCATTCTTGAGGTTGTGTATGATCAGAAGACATTTGCCATGCCTATTTTGGGATGCTTGTATCTTACAATGATATCAATGTGCTACACCAATCACCCCTCTTTAAGTTAGCCAATGGAGAACTACCACCGGTGAACTTCCAAGTAATAAATGGTCGCACATACAACTATAGGTATTACCTTGCGAATAAGATTTATCTGGAGTGAGGTACTTCTGTGAAGCTACTTTCAAAATCCATAGGGAAGAAAGAACTTTACTTTCATAATGCCCAAGCGGCTGCTAGGAAATGTGACAGGGATTTTTGGTTTTTGCAATCCCAATATGCTATTTGCAAGGACCGTCTAGCTTTTTAGATCAAGATATCCTTCGGACATCATCACAACCTGCATGATCCTGCACAAATATGATCATTGAGAACTAGCATCGCCCAGATTTTGACTGCAATGTCCATGACCTCATGGGACAATAGGTGTGTCCGAGTTAGAGGCAAGACCGACTTCGTTCCTTTCTCAAGGTCTACGATGAAATTTGAGAGGCCGATACACACGAAGATCTTAAAAAGATGTCATGTAGGAGTGGTGGGCCTCGCATGGGCGACAATGGACCTAGTTTTATCTCTATGTTTGTTGATTTGTGTCGTGAAATTTGTTGTATTGTGTGCTAAACTTTGTTGTTGTGCTTGATGAACAATTTATGTTGGGGATTTGGTGAACTATGTAATAATTTGTAGTTTGTTTTGGATTCATTTGATATGTGTTTGGTATTTTGTATGTGTGCAATATGTATGAATAGAGATGAAAATTTTACATGCGGCTGTCCTATCATAGGGCAACTGTTGGAGGCGACACTTTGTGGTACGAAAAAAACGTACTTTTTATTGTTCTAAATTTTATTCCAAGCCCAAAATCCTAAAACAGGAGGAGCTATTAGAGATGAAAGTCGAAGCGAGATACAAAAGAGACGAAACAAAAGATAGGCCAACTCTAGGTTATGGTGTAGCTCATTTTGATGGCGAATTAAGCTTGCAAGTTGTCAACCAGCTATCACTCAGTTGCAATTAATGTAGTGTGCCTAACACAAATTCGGAGGCATGGACATCCAGCCGTTGCAGTTTATTTCCGCGTCGAACAAATATTTGCTTCTCTCTTGGTGTCTCCCATTCATATGTGATCGCAACTTCAATTCTATTTCCTATTCATAATTATTACAGTAAACTATTCAAATCAAAGAATTGCGATGTGGAATTATGTGGGTGAAGGAGAGGTGGTCGAGTTTGCATGCTGGTGACTCAAGTGAAGACCGGGTATGTAGTATATATGCAGATGAAGAGAAGAGGCCTCCGAACGGTGAAGGTGGGTGCACATTTATTAGCCTTATTTCCATCTTATAAACCTCTAACAGCACGATGGAATAGAATTAAACTTGTGGAGAGAACTATTTCACACTTTCACTAAAAAGCTAGAAACACTTAACAAAAATGTATAATGGTTTCCACACGGACCAGTTCACTGTTAACTAGAATGGTAATTATTTTTTGTGAAGAATTAGAAAAGGAAAATGTTGATACTATTAGCTTCATAGTCATATTCAACCAAGTAAGAGAAGACATGTAAAAGATTTTATGGTGAGCTGAGGTACCATTATGTACGGATCTCATGGCGCACTAGTTCTACCTGCTCATGTGTACAGTGTCATGATACTCTGCACCCCAAATGTAAGGCGGAGCCCACCTTTTTGTAGCATCTCGTACTGTTTCCGTGTCAAAATCCCCCACTTTCTACTTTCATACCGTCGCACTCCACCCAATTCCCACCCTTTTCTCCCACTTTCTTCTTCGCTGCCGCCACCGATGCACAGAACCGGACCTAGACCTACCAAAGATGGAGGTGGTGGAGGTGCAGGAGGATTCCAGCATCACCCTCGCCCAAAATATCAACTCGGCGATGTGGTAAAATCGCTGCATCAAAGCAAAGGCTACAAAGGAGGCAACACTCATAAAGAAGAAGGCGGATGGAAGGCGTGCTGACATCATCCATGGCGGTGGGTGTGCTGGTCGTGGACGTGGTGGAGGTCACGGCCAGGGCCACGAGCCCAATTGGTGCCGCCCACCGTCCATACGCCTACATGGCCGGAGCATTACAAAGATCCGTACTACTATGTCGACAAGCAGCTCGGTAGGCAGTCCACGGCAACGACCTTCGGACAGGAGCCTTACATGATTGACGTCAACGTGGCGCCGCTGCTCTTCTCAAAGTCTGCTTCGCCACAGCTTGTCCGGAAGGGCAGAAAATCTCAATTTTCTGCACGCACCGTTGGACTGAAATAATTTTATGATCGGGCATGTAAAAAACTTAAGCATAACTGCATCTTTTTTGTTGTGATCGTGTATGTAATCCGGCGCCGGTGTGATACGGCGTGCGCTATCGATCAGTTATCATTTGAATTTTAAATTGGCATTCACTGGTGGACATATATACGATAGTATTGGATGGCCGGCTCTCGCATCCATTTCCGTGGACTGGTCCCCGTCGCCCTGTCCGTAGACAGACGACGGAGCAAATTTTGCGGGTCAGCATTCGAGATGCCCTTACCAAGTATTAGAACCAACACACACTCAAAGTTGATACGAAGAACTAATTCAAATATTCATATATACCTAGAGGCTACAAGAAATAAGTGTGAGCTTTTCAGTAATTTCAATGCTAAGATACAAGTAAGCGATTGAATTTCTGCTTAGATTCATGAGAAAAGTTGGGGAAGAATTGATATTGTTATTAGCATTCTAATTGTCTTGAAATAGAGCCAGATCATGTTTGAAAATTCGGTTTGTCTATGGATTGAGTTGGGCAGCGGCCCCAAATTTTTCTCATCTGGCATCCTAGTTTCTACTTGCTCATCAAACTTGTGTCGTTAGGCCGACTAATTTCCTATATGTGGGTTCTCTTGGTTCCTTTTCTGATAAATAATCATTTTATTGACTAAAATCTTGCATCAAGCTCGACGATACATGCGCTACATCATATTCGATAGCCCTTGGCGAGCACGACCATCAATATTTCAAGGTGGAGAAACCAAAGCATGGATACCATGCAGACTAGCTAGTTAATTAGAGGGATATCATTGGTAAATTTGTATAATACTGGCGCATCTGTCTGTTGTCTGCAGGTACTACAGGACGTGAGCACGTTTGGATCCATGAAGGCAATCTCTGATATCTTCACTTAACCCAACCCGTGAAAGGGCTGTAGGGAACCACAACATGAGCGATGTGTAACACCAAAGCAATGGACCATCGGCGATGGAAACATGTGTTCTTCCTAAGTGTCTACTTCCTAATGTCTCTCAATCTCAAAGTTAGCATTTCTATATTATATTTGTGCTATTTTGTAATGAACGTGTTTCTAGATTAACTCTCCTTGTCTTGCTAGATTGGTTTGTGGACAAAGGTGATGAAGCTGGTCAAGCATATATATGGTGGTAGGTGTTGAAGCTACTAGTTTATAGTACATGTTAAATTCAGGTCTAGCTAGCTTAGACCAAACCAGCAAATTGTTACTAAGACAGGGCACAATATAGGGTTTGGGGAAACCATTATCAAATGTACTATTGCGCAAAGAAACACAACATAGAAAATTTAGCACTAGTGCCGAAATGCATCGTTTGGGTGAGTGCGTTATAATATAAAGCCTGGAAAAATCCTATTTCGAGAAATATACTCTTGCAGGGTTATTAGTGTTTGGGCAAATGGTCCAGCTTTGCTAATAAATTAAGCAAAGAATATTAAGTGGAAGGAATTCAAACACAAGGAAATAAAAATTAGTGATAAAACCAACATTACGAGGTCCTTCGAAGTAATCCTTTCTAATTCCTCGGTTGTTCCACCGTAGCTATCTTTTTTTTATAGCTAGCCCTTTTCTTAAATTTTCTTATCGTGTGCTTAGTTAATTTTGCAACAGTTTGTCACGAACATACATTTCTCTTCTGTTAGCAATAAACCTTAAATTGGATATTTGGTAGAAGCTATTACACCATACTTGTCCATTCAATCATCTCCTCCTACTTTCTTCCGGTGTAAGAATGACTAGAGGATCAATATGAACTCTAATCTTCTGGAGAAATAAATTAGCTGATGAAAAATTACTTTTTTATTAATTATAAGATAGCCTTAACAATAAAAACTACATAGAAACCACATACGTATTAAAATTTCATAAGAAATTGTTTTGTATTTAGGAGTTATGCTCTTTAAACAAGCATGTGCATTTGGAGATCAGACTCAACCAAGTTTCAAAGATACAAAACCGATAGAAACAACTAAATAGTTTATTTTCTAGCTTATTAACTAGAGATCAAAGTTAAATCATATTTAAGTTGCACAAATCGTGTAAACAAAAGTAATGTATACAATATACTAGTTTCCTGTATTGCTTGGACGATTTTAGCAATGTCAACACATAATGTGTGGACATGTAAATGGTCGATTGATTATCCAGCTTCCGTCTGTAGTATTAGTTTATTTCATAAACAATGAAGAAATTATGATTAGAAATGTTCTGAATAAGATCACTTGGTTATGGAAAAATTTATAAACATAAAATGGTATGTATACCAATGATATCTCACATCACCTACAGCATTTGCATGTGCCCACTGTGGCATACACCGACATCCTTTTTTTTCAAACCAAAAAGCATAGTACAATCGTTTCGGGAATGCATGTCAGGATGTACTTGAGAACTTGTGTTGGGTCATTTGGTGTTCCTTGACGGAATATGGAACATCTTCTATGAAACATTTGGATCATAGGAAACTATGGCATGGGCCGAGTTGCAGGGCGGCCCCTCGGCTAGGCCTCTGGATTCCTCGGTCACAGTGTCTTGGAACCTTTCCCCTTTGGGGCTCTTCTTGTCTGGGTGGACTTACAATTTCCTATGTTCATGTCCAACCCTTGCTTGGATTTACCCTTTGTGGAAAGCCCCTTTACCACTCAAAATCGAGATCTTTGAACGATGGCTCCTCCATGACCGTCTTCCATAGATCATTGAGGTGGCTAAGCGGCATGGTGTAGGTGATGGTCTTTCCACCTTATGTGTGGTGCCTGATCTTGGGACACACATATTCTTCTCATGTCCCGCCGCCTACTTCCTATGGATCTCCATCTGCGAGGCTCTAGGACCTAAGTGGTAGGCCTTACACCCGGACTTTATTGGCTACGCGGACTCTTTGTTATAATAAGGAGGAGACACCTCTTTTGGTTGGAGTTATTTGCGATGGCCTGGACCTTATGGATGAGTTGCAATAGATGGTTATCGATAAGATTTTATTGTGACATGCTACGGACTATGCGCTTAAAGTTTTGGCTTTTATGCATGTTTGGTGGTCGTTGTTTAGGTGGCGGGACGTTGACTTGCTAGTTTGGGTCATGGATTTTCTTCAGATAGTTGACCACCAGATCTCAAAACACCCCCTTACACTACAACACAGCAGAAATTAGGAGGCACTAAAAAACGCCTTTGAAAGGCAGAAAAATGCCTTCAAAGATGTACCAAGGCGTTTGAGAAAAACGCTAGGGATGATCGCGAAAGGAAAGGCCTATGTAGGAGTTTTTGAAATGCCTCGGATGCTCATGTCTTTGAGGGCACTTTTCGTGGTCAAATCGTGGCGATTTTCCAAAACGCCAGGTGTAAGTAAAGAAAGTACTGCAGTCTGGGACGAGGCCCGTCTAATTGTTCGCCGCTTTGCCTATCTAATCAATGTATTCCCCGGCGTGGGCGCGTATATTGAACAGCTGGTCGCCTGGGCTGGATCTCAAAGCGCATGCAGGGCTGTCCGACACAGGGCTAAACAGAATCATACTGCACATAGTCTCTTCCGTTTAGGTTACATAATTCTTACTCCCTCCGTTTCAAAATAGATAACCTGAATATTACGCATTACGCAGCTCTCCTTTTAAACCGGTCAAACTTTTGTTAGCTCAGCAGTATGGGACTAAAAGTAGATTGCTACGTTGTGTTCCGAGTGTGGAGGCCCACACAAAGAAAACGCATACCATGAATCGAAAAAGCAGGTATTGCCAGCTAATCCACCAGTCTGCTCATAAATCCGATTGAAGCATATAACGTGTCCATCTGGCGAGGTCTGTTGCAGGAGTACTGATATATTACCCCCCCCCCCCACCCCCCCCAAAAAAAAGGAGTACTGATATATTAAGGCATATTCCCAAAATGCCTCCAAATCTGCAGCAGCTTTTTGCGAAACGCTCCGTATACGTGGGACCTTTGAAGGCGTTTTTCAGAATGCCATTAATTGTGAATATTAGAGGCGATTTCATAGACGCCTGCCAACGAGCGACTTTTGAAGGCATTTTCTACGGAACGCCTTTAAAATAGGTAATCTAAGGCATTTTTTTTAGTGCCTCCTAGAAAATGCCTTTGTTTGTCAACCGTGTTGTAGTGTTAGCAGTTGGTGCCTCGTCCTCATGGCGCCATGTATCACCCATTGTTTCGCTTTTGGGCATGTTTGTGTTGTTGCCCTAGCAGACTATTTGCTTCTTAGGTTTGAACATGTACTTGTTGGTATATGAACTTGGTTGGGAGAATTATCCCCAATACTCCTAACCCTGCGCACGGGTTGGAGGCACCAAGGAGAGGAAGTGCATGTCCTCGCCGCCGCAGTCTGCCGTGGGTCTTAGCCTGGCGGCCTCCTTCTGACGGCGAGGGAGAGTAGCGGTGGTGACGGCCTCTAGGGGTGCGGCGGCGGCGGTGTCCGGAGTCGCTCGCGAGCGGCCCTGGAGTCAGTTACGACTCTGGTCTTGTTTTGAAGCCAAAAAAATATTCAAGACCGTCAGTTAATGTTAAACCGTTGGTACCGTGGTATCATGTGACCGTTGGTATCACATGATGCTTTGCCATGTCCCACTACATTCCTAGAGTGCATACCTACGGTAAGGATAATTTTAACATGCTCCCTCTTACCCCCTCTTTTTACATGTTAAAACTGCTCTTTGTAAGGATACTCCAGTCGGCCCAGTATATCATTGGTAATATTAGTTGTGTTAAGATGAAAATCATCGATATTATGAGACAGTTAAGTTATTAAGGCTGCTAAATCTGGATACCATGATATGGTTTTAGGCTGTTGGAGGAAAACATCTAGCATGCAGATGAAGTGACTCATGTAAAAACAAAAATAGTCAAATGTTTAAAAGAAAGCCTGTCGATGCTACATGGTTTCAGGCTGTTGGAGGAAAACCCTTAGCAGGCAGATGCTTAACAGAAAAACTGGAGTCTAAAGATAGCCACAAGGTTCATCAGGTCATACTTGTGCGTTGCCACAACTAGAAAACTAAAAAACCACACCACCATTTTTCTTCGTACAACCCCCTAAATACATCAACGACTGAGATCGCTCCGTACCCCTTCATTAAAAAGGGTAGGATCGTCTCATGAAAAAATAGCCGCCGCCCGCGCGACGGGGCTGTACCCGCGTCAGCGTCAGATCTTGTACGGTGATGGGCCCGTACACGCGTCGACGCGTCTACGTGCGACGACCGTACACGCATTGGCGCATCTACGTACGACGACGTCCAGACGGTCACCGGGAGGTCAAAGGAAAAATAAAATAAAAAAGACACGACACGTCGTGCGACCCCGCCTGGCGTCGTGGTGTCGGTCAAGGCGACGGTTCCTGAGGCGTCTGCCGCCTCCCCCAATGCGCCATTAAGGCCGACGTTAAGCCGGTGTGTCGGTCACGTACCCGCCACCCGCCCGTCCTTAAAACACCACCACTCCGTCTGCCCCCCCCCCCCCCCACACACACACACCGCCACTCACCTCACCCACCGACGCGATCCCACCGACGCGTTCCACACTCCACCGACGAGTTTCCCTCTCGGCGGCAGCCAGAGCGTCTGGCGGCAGTGGCGGCACTGACGGTCGGGGCGGCTCGTGGCCGACGAGCCAGGCCACACCGGAGACCGACGAGCTCATCTGCCTCGGGCTCATGGTGCCGCCGAGCTGCCGTCTACTGCACATCTTTCGCATCACCGCCGACGGCTACCCGACAAGGGGGCCCGGCGCGACGCCGGATGATCTCCGTCGGCACGAGGGTGGCCGTTGGGACATCGACGGCCGTCACAGGTTTTGGAAGGGGAAAAATTTTTGGACGGTGGCCGGCTAGCTCCGACGGGCGTCGGAGACGGGCGGCTCATCGTCTGCCCCGCGCCGCCCCCGCCGTCGCCTACTGGCGGCCACACCGTCCCCAAGATCCCTCCGCCGTCCGGTACCCGCGCTCGCTGGGTGCTCCGCCCCTCCCACTGGAGCAAGTTGTGTTGCGCGTGGACGGTGACCCCGACGACAGCCCCGGACCTCCTCGCCCTACGGGCGTCGCAGGCTGATGTGGCGGCGATGGCGAGAGAGGCCGTCGATCTGCTAGCGGCACTGGACGCTATGGCGGCTATGGCGGCGGCAGCAGAGGCCGCTGATGTGCAGGCGGCGTTGGATGCGACAACGGCTATGGCCGCGGTGAAGGTGCCGGCTATGGCGCCTGTGCAGGCTGGTGCGGTGGAGGACGATGGTGTCGACTGGGCTGCCGACGTCAAGAGCAATGACGATGACGGCGGTGACGGTGGTGCGGGCGAGGTCGTGGACCTCGCCGACTCCGACGACAAGTAGATTAGGTTTAGATTAGGTCCTGTTATGTTTAATTAATTTTCGTTATGTTCGACTGTAAAATGAATCGTTTGTTGTAAGGTTTAATGAAACATCCTTATGTTTTTGAATTTTAAATCATTTTTAAAATAAAAGTTAGCCAAAAGAAATTAAAATTTTAATGTTCGCAGGAAAAACTGAAAGGAAAATAAAAATGATATAAAAGAAAAGAAAAGAAGAGAGGAAGAAGGGAAGAGGAATAAAACGAAATTAGAAGGGGGGTGAGGAATCGTAAATTATTTTGGCAAAGTTAGTAGGAAATCATTTTAATTAATAACGGGCGGGAAAAACCATAGAAAATGCAAAAAATCTCGAAATGCACCGAAAATTGGCAAGCATGATTCTCATATGGATACAATGTCGTACAAAACATTTGGGCGTGTTTGAAGGGTGCTGGAAAAAACGTTCTTCCGGACAGACCCTTTGGTCCACCCGAACGGACTGCGCTGCAATAGGTCAAAATTTGGTCATATTGAGATGAACACCAAATATTGCCCGGAGGAGGGCATATGCTCATCCCAGTGCCCCAAGCGAGTTATTAACAAAATCCAAAACGAATGCACGTTGCGTCACGTCCGGGCATTATTTTAGTGTTTTTCCGGACCGGAAAATCATAGAAAATCCATGCAATGTCGAAACACAACAATTTTTGGCGTGCATGCTTTGCATGGTCATTGTAGCACGTGAAAAAATGATCCCATTCGGCGGATGCGAAGGAGAGACATACACCCGAGCGTCCATTCTGCCCATACCGAAACCACCACCTTCCACATGATGTACCTGAGCACAATCACGGAATCTACCCAACTTTTGACAGGGCGTGTGAGGCCCCACTTGGGTACCCCATTCCAAAAATGAATGAAATCCAACAACGCACGCACCTTGCGTCATGTCCGGGCACTATTTTAGGGGTTATGGAACCGGAAAATCGTAGAAAATCCATACAGTGTAGAAACACGACAAATTTTGGCATGCATGCTTTGTATGGTCATTGTGGCACATGAAAAAAATGACCTGTTTGGCGAATGTGAAGGAGAGACATACACCCGAGGGTCCATTCCGCCCATACCGAAACAACCGCCTTCCACATGATGTACCTGAGTGCAATCTCGGAATCTACCCAACATCTCGCAGAGCGTGTGAGCACTATTTTATGGGTTTTCGGCCAGGAAAATCGTAGAAAATTTATACAGTGTTGAAACGCGACAATTTTTTGCATGCATGCTTTGCATGGTCATTGTAGCATGTGAAAAAAAATGAGCCTGTTTGGCGGATGCGAAGGAGAGACATACAGCTGAAACCACCGCCTTCCACATGATGCACCCGAGCACAATCACGGAATCTACCCAACTTTTGGCACGGCATGTGAGGCCCCATTCGAGTACCCAACGCCAAAAACGAATGAAATACGAAAACGAACGCACGTTGCATCATGATCCCAATTGCAGTGTCAGCATCACCCTTTGCTAGCAACTTCATTTTTTCTCTATAGCACATGTTATTTTGCTACCTCCTCCCAAAACTAGCCTTCGCATATGAGCCCTACCTACTGACGAATTGTCAAAAATCATATGTTTTCTCATCCCAGCACCTGCCATCGCTGAGATCTCGAGCTTCTGATATTCCTTTATCTGATTATGAGACCGGAGGTAGGTAACTTCGTCCGATCTAGCAAGATTATGGCTATGATCATCGCTGAAACTGCGGACATACCAAATTGAGCGCTCTCTATCAAGCTTCACTGTACAATGGGCTTCACAATAACATCCTCTGGTCTCAGCCTGCGCTTCCTCCCTTCCATGGTACAAAACTTGGCCTGTCGTTTCCCGGCCCTCGAATATAGAAACCTCCCCAAGCGCATAGATGTGTCAACACCCTTGGTGTATTTCCGTTGGTCCCTCTTAATGCCGAATCCACGGTTTTCTGCGAACTCGTTATAGAAATCGTATGCCTCCTGTTCTGACTTGAACGTCATGTTCATCACCTTCCAGTGCCTGTCCAGTGACTCTTGCCGGTATTCATCGTAGCCAATGTCAAAAGCACACTCATCACCAATAGCATCCTCATTGTTCCCGCTTGGGCCACCCTCGTCTCCCTGCAACATAATTAATATATAACCTTCCATGTCTGTGAGTTGTTGTATGCGCCTCTCAGATATAAACACTTTTCAAAACTTACTTTGCTTGATCTCTCATCATTTGATGCATATACATCACTTTCGTCCATGTCATTGTCAAATGTGTTCAGCTCATAGAACCCTTGCACTTCCATCTATGCACATTTAGAAAAAGACATGTAAGAGGTGATGCGGTTGTTATGTTATTTTGTACCATCCTTAATTTTATATGTACTTGCCTACCACTTTCAGCATATGAATCATCTATATCCATATCCTCATTGTCATCGTCCTCACGTTGTTGTACAAAGACAAAGAATTACATTTCAGTGTCAACACGGTTATTTGTGTTTCATGTTTTTTCCAACGTGTACGATACTTACATTGCCACTGTAGGATTCATCCAAACTCATATAGTTCTCCGCGGCATGTCCGTCCCCATTGAATGACAATGAGCCATCCTCGCTATCGCCATCATCTCCATCGTAATCGTTATCCCGATCCATTAGTACACGTGCAAATGTAGTCATTCATGAATTCAAAAATCACATAACATAACTGCAAATATAATCATTTTACGTGAGGGCAGTGTCGGAGCATGGAACACATTTTTTGAGCGGCAAATGGGCTGGGGGCAACCATTGTTTAGACTACATTTTTGCGAACCTATGAACAATTCACTGACCATAATATGAATATATCTACTGTGCTGGGGAGGGACGGTGCGCTGTAGACGTACATGCACCACGTGGCCGATTGATCGATCGATCGTCCGTGTGCATTTAGAGTCATGTGCGCGTGCTAACCCCAATACGGACTGATCAGTCCTTTTACGCGCAAACCATAGCGGGAGGCTAGAGAAACCGAGCGCAACGATGACGAGGCGTTTCGGCGACCAGATCGATTAGACGAAGACGAACCTGTGATTTTCTCACCGCGGAGAGGGCGTCAAGGGTCGTAGTTGCCGGCGGCGGGGCAGTCAGGGCTCCCCCTCGGTGAGATACTGCCGGTGAAAGTAGCGGCGGCGGCAGACGGTCGAGTAACCTAGGTTTCGGACTGCCGGCGGCGTCGGGCCGACCTGTATCTTTTTTTCTCTACCAAACATGCAGGTCTACAGCAGCGGTCGGGCGCACGCAGACGGGCTACAACAGCGGGTGGTCGTACGCAACCGCTGACGATACCATGGACCTACAGTAGGGTCATAGGCCTGACCTAGACGCCGTATCCAAGGTCACTGTTCTAGAATCAAGAACATTCGAAGTATAACAAAAGACACCGACTAAAGTAACCTTGGAATGCAATCCACTCGATGACTTATCTCACTCAGATATGCCACTCCCATTCGACCAAGATGAAGTCACTCGACCATGCAAGAAACCACTTGGAGTGGAGAAGACCTAGAGTCACCCAGGATGGCAACGGTCAGGCGTTCACTTCGTAGTCTTAAAGACCATTAATAGCTCTTGACTTGTGTAGTGGTTTTGTTAACATTCTGCTGCCAATTGGGCTTGTACCCTACCTGAGTCTGCTGCCAGGTACGAGCCTTTTGCATTGACTGAACCTCCTTCCTTGGCTCGAACTTGCGCTTGTAATCGTTATTTGCAGGCTTGTTGTCATGTATAAGCTTGTGCTCTCTTTCAGCAATGAGGGCCTTATTTACCAGAGTTTGAAAATCGGTGAAATCAAACATACCGAGGGTGCATCGGAGATGTTGGTTTAATCCCCCAAGAAACCTGTCAATCTTTCTTTCTCCGGTGGCCACATCATAAAGGGAGTAACGGGCCAAATGATTGGACTTATTCAAATATTCACTCACAGACTGACTTCCTTGGAGGAGCGTGTGGAATTCATGCTACTTGCCTTTCATAATTCTAGCAGGAATATGGTATTTACGGAACTGATTCTTGAATTTTGCCCAGGTGATTTCTTCATCAGCAGGCCGCATGGCTTTTGCATTTTCCCACCATATGATGGCAGCCCTTCAAGATAATGAGTTGCAAACAAGACTTTGTCATTATCTTCAGTACGAGCAATCTCAAGCTTCTTTTCAATAGTTCATAACCAGTCGTCTGCGTCCAAGGGATCAACAACCTGACTGAAGTTGGGAGGGTTGGTTCTCTGAAAATCTGACAGTTTGGAGTGATGACCGTTCTGATTTCCATTCCGCCCAACCATAGCTTGCACACTTCTCAATATTTCAATCAGATAATTAATTCTCTTTTCCTCAAGTACGAAGAATTTGCTCGATGGAGGGCGGATTTGGCGGCAGAGGCGGTGGTGGAACGTACGGCTCGGGGGAGTGTCCTGCCTATCATGCAGAATGACGGACAAGTACATCCTCGCATCATCCTATTGTTTTTTTCCAAGACAACGCAACCGAGATGAGCAACATCCAAAAAGAATATAGTGGGGAAAAGCCAGCGATAAAACCTGAAAGAAAGCGAAATAACGAAGGAAATGCGTCGAATAAGAGAAAGTTCCAACATAATTATACATAGACCCGTACATAAAAGATAAATGACATGATAAGTTCAACTACTCTCATACATGAAATGGAACATCATGACTCGTACGACTACATCAGTACATCAACCTGACAACTGCGAATACTCGAGCGCTCTAATGCTCTGCTGGTGCTGCGGGGTCCTCTCCTCAAGCGGACTCAGATCCTAAACTGACGACGTTAACCGAGACCTCCGGGTTAAAGGTAACATGATGACGCTGCCTCGAGGGTTCTCCCTCCAGAGAAGGTGCAGGATGGGGCTGAAGCATCGGGGCTGCGGGGGTAGTGAGAAGAGAAACCCACTCAGCAGGAGCATTGAGAGGATTCACGGTCGAGGTACCCGAGCTATTCGGAGGAGTAACCGGTGAAATAGGTGAGCTAGAACATGATGGAATATAAGGAGTAAATCCCGGAGACGATGGAGTAGTGAAAGCTCTAGTAGCAGCTAAAGCAGTGCGAGCACGAGTATGCTCTCGAGCCAGCTCGTGAATTAGAAGGTAGCTAGCAGTGATGTAGCGAGAAAGGTGGCTAGCAGTACTATCAGACTCTGGATCAATCGTAGGAAAACAAATACGACCATTGTCGTGCAAGGAGGGATAGTAGTAGAATCCTGGATGGTTCTGCATTCGGACGTTGTTATAACGCAGCTCGATGAGGATCTCAAATGCATCTAACCAGACAGCCTGAGAAGCGGTAGAGGCGAAACCGCTCCTGGATGTATGAGTGTATGTGCTGGAAGATGAACTGGTGCACAGAGTAACCACTGTGTGATACTCATACACTGAGTCTGCTATACGCTCCTGGTACACACGATAGACTGGGTCGTCACCGAGAGGGTACAGTCGACGCCACATGTTTTGAAGAAGATGCAGCGACGTGTACGGCATCAGCTGCTACTGGCACGGATATGACACCGGAGCCATCTACACTCACAGCCATTACTAGGTTGGAAATTAAAAATAACCGAGTGTATGCAATGCAACAACCAGCTACGAACACTATCATCACTCAACTTTTACTATAACTAACATCTAGTAACACAGCGGTAGTCTAGCATGTCCTATAGTCAGCGCAGCTCTGATACCAAGCGTTGTGGCACCCCGGCTTAGAGGAACCGGTTTACCTTGCATTGACAGCCCATAGACCATGTCTTCTGGCAACACACAACATCTTGGTACAGAAAACAACCGCTTTATTCATGCTAGCGGAACATAGTTCATAGTACAACAAGTTATGAGGCCAAGCGGCACACATGGTGCGGCTGAACATTATGTACATTATTTAGAGAACATAAAGGGGCCTCGATTATGACAACTATGCGGCAGCGGAACAACGACGAAGCAAGACTCCGTAGCACAAGGACACCGATGTGGACATGATCTAGACTCAGTCAACACTCTATTCCAACGAGACTTTCCTAAAATCTGGCATAACACGCCAAGTCAGTACATTGAATGTACTTGCAAGCTCACAACAAACATAAACATAATGACAAACAATATCATGATATTAACCAATTTAATCATTAATGCAAAATCATACTAGGGACGCAGTGAATGAAATCTCGTGCCTCAAGTCCCTCGAACTTGCTTACCAAACGGGTTACCTAGTAACCCAACGGTGATCTTTCTCGGATCACAAACGGACCAACACTTAGTCTTCAAATGGGTTACCACGTAACCAAACGGTGATTTTCTCGGATCACAAACAGACCAACAACTTGGTCATCAACATCAACATGGTTTCACAACCATCCTCTTTCCAATAGTGCCATGTTATAAATTTTAGTGTGCAAAATTATTTAAATGTTGACCCATGGTGTGACCTACTTTAGAGCGTGTCCGTAACCGTGGACTCGGCTATCGATAGATAAATACACTCTGCAGAGGTAGTGCACTGTACCCACACCAAGGAACCCATGGCCTCGCACTCCCATTCGGGTGGACCAATAGCATTCCAACAGAACCCCTCCATTGCCATGACACTCTCCCGGCCACTCCGACTAACTCCCCACGGGGCTAAGTCATGGGTGGCCCCATGTCTACCAAAGAAACCAACGGCCAAGTCGTGGCAAAACATAAACGGTCCAAATGGGGCCAAGGTGACATAACAACAACAACGGGCACACAAGGTTAGGTCTGCTTACCGGGCCTGGGTAACGCACGCCCATAACCTTCCCTCGTTGGAGGCACCGACCAGAGGCATAACAACGGACCGAATAAAGGCCTTCCCATAAAGGCAAATGTGGTTGCACTGGAAAAACTCGATTCAGTGGCACCATGATCCGATCAACGATATGTTCAAGTTGAGTTATTATCAGGTTCAACTTAAAGTAAAAATAACCGATGTCATGACATGCCATGCAAATGCACTCATATAACATGCATCACTTATCATTAGAACAATAACGGGTCAACTAAACCAAGCACTAACCATACATATCAGATAATTAGAACACTTTTCTGACCATGATTATTCACCAAACTAACCATGAGAATAACTTAGCATAATACTTTTCTTACTCAAGAAAATATTATCCAAACTAACACTTTTTCTTAAACAAGGTATTTCTTCAGAACCAAAGTTAACTTCTAATGACTTAGTTAGCTTTAACCTTCTGCAAACCAACATGTTAACACAATCAAGCATTCAAGTTTAAATGCATGAACTAAATTATTCATTCAAGTTTAACAAAAATCATAAATATTCCAATGACACCATGAAAATGTTGTTGTGGCTTGCCTTAGTGCAGATGAGGTTCACACTCCTCCTGGTGATCGTCAAGACAAGCATCACCTTCTGGAATCAATTAAAAACACAAAAAGAAAACATCAAGAGACACTCTGAAATTCACAAGAAAATCTAGGCAGCAGAGAAAAATCTCATCTTTGATGTGCTGCTAGAGATTTTCATACAGAACACATTGCAAAAAGAATCAATTCATTCAGACTTATGGTTAAAAAATATAGTTGTTTGAAGTTCTCTGGAAATATTTGAATTGAATTTAAATAAAACAGAACTAGGGGGTGACGTCGAAGGCGTAAACCCCGCGGGGCGCCTCCACTCATTCCGCTTCGGGCGCGGCCAGAGGGGCTGACAACGGGCCCCACTAGTCAGGTGAGAGAGAGGGGGAGAGGGAAATAGGGCACGGCGGAGCTTCGCCAGAGCACACGCCGGCGAGGAGGGCATCTTGGCCCGATCTGGAGGGATAGATCGAAGGAGAAGAGAGAGACACACCTGCCCATACCCGTAGAATAGCTAGGGGTGGTCGGACGGCGTCGGGACGAGCCTCTCCAGCGGCAGCAGAGAGCAGTGGTCGCCAGAGTTGGGGACGACGGTGATGAGGGGCTGCCCTAGTGGCTCCAACCGAGTCGGACGGCACCACTGAAGCACGACAGAGGCTGTGGAAGAGTCGCCCGAGCTTGGGAAGGGCTGGAGCGGTGAAGACGGACAGAGGGGATCGCCGGTGAGCTCGAGCTCGGGGACGGCGGCCCGAGGCCTGCCCGCCCGGGCTATGGCTTCCTACTGGCTTGTGGAGTGTGTGAGTGGAGCTGGTGATGCTCAAGAGGGCCGGGGGCTGGATTTATAGCCGAGCGGGGTGAGGGGGTTCGGGCTCCGCCGGAGGACACCTGGACACGACGCCTGGCAACGAGCGGCGTTAGTGAGTGAGGGGGAAGGCGCCGCAGCTCACGCGGGCACTGTGAGCGGGCAGAGACGAGCACAAGAACGAGGGGGTGGCGACGAACACAGTGCGCAGCGCACTGCTGGGTTGGCCGAACCGCGCCCGTGCTCGCTGCGGCGAGCTCAGGTGTCGGCAAGTGCCGGGATGGAGTTAAGGGAGTAAAGACGGTGATGGTGGCGAGGTTAGGCAGGCTGGGAAGTGAGCACGCGCCAAATAGAGCGCTCGGCGGCACTCAAAGCGCGGCGACAAGCATGCTGGCACCGTGCACACGCGTGGTCACCGCGTGCACTATGGCATAGAGCCACGTCTGGACCCATTTCCATGTCTGGCGTGTAGTCCTTAGTGTTTAGGGTTGTGCCAACGCTTTGAGTTGAGCTCTGGTCCTGTAAGTTGGAGTTTATCTTCATGGTAATTGTTTGGATAATAACTTTGAGTGTTAACTATGGTCAAACGATTGGGAGTTGGGAGCTGCGCTTTGGGGATTAGCAATCATCTAGGAAGGTAGTGATGCACAAGAAAATGCAGCAGCATTGGAGCAAGTAAAATGGTAGTTGTTGTAGAAACTACCATTTCTGTCCAGAACAGAAAATGTTTTCTGTAGCAAAAATATTCCAAAAAGTGATGCAATACTTTTTCTCAGGGAGGTGCCCTAGGGTTCAAAGGATTTTTGTGAATTTTCTCAGATTTTTGTGGGCAAGAAAACTTGGGGTTGCTTTGGAGCACAAGTGGCTGGTTAGGGTTTAGAGGAGAAAATGAATATTTTTCATTTAAGAAAAATATTCATAATATTATTTTGAGGTAGACCAGAGAAGAAATGATGGCTAGGGATAGAAATGAGTCACTTGGGTGAAAGCCAAGGTGATGCCCAAGTGTTTAAGTCCAACTGAAGTGATTCAAACTCCAAATTTCAAATCAAAACCAAATAAAAATCAGAGAAAGAAGAGAGGGCAAAAACCAGGCTGTCACACTACTCCCAATGGCTCATCCAAGTCTAACGGATCGTCGCATACCTCCTTAGAAACCTATCAAAAGAAGTGCTTGTCCAAGTTGCGTTGATTCAAAAATTGCATGCGATATGGACCGCACTCGGGAACATGTTCTTGGCCATGTCTCTCTCGCGTGCCAACAACATACGGGTCACCCTCACCAATTCCCAGAAGGGCTCCCAGTCGGCTGCTGCATATTTTGCTCATATACTGGCTCTCTCTGACGAGCTCGTGGTGGCGGGCATGTCGATCAGCGAGGATGAGCTGATCTCCTTCATCATCGTCGGGTTGGACATGGAGTACCAGCCCATCATCTCGGTGTTCGATGCACGAACAAAACCTGTCTCCATTGACAACCTCTTCTCCATGGTGTCAAATTTCGATCAGCGAGTCGAGATGTTCCATGGTACAAGCGCCAGATCCTTCAAATCATCGGCAAACTCTGCATCTCGTTGTCGCCAGGGAAACACAAAAAATTACCAAAACCAGAGGAGTGGTGAGGTGGTGGTAGATCCCGTGGTGGTGGAGGCTTGTACGGTGGTGGCAGCGGCTACCACAACGGCGGCAACAACCATGGTGGTGGCGGTGGCTACCGTCCTAATAACAGCGGTGCTGGTGGCGGCGGCTACCACGATGGTGGTGGTGCCAACTATCCTGGTGGGGGTGGTGGCAATTACTATCCCCAGGGAAACCATCGCGGTGGAAACTACGAGTGCCTCCCGAGAACAACAATCGCAGGAACAATTTCCAAGTTTATAAGGGGTATGAAGGGAAGAGCCAGACCTATAAAAAAACAAATCACATAGCTAAAGATTGTGACTGGCGCTACGCTGATGACTCTTCCCAGAAAAAAAAGTTTATGCCGCTGCTGATATGTCATATGGTGTAGATACAAATTGGTATATGGACACAGGTGCCACCAACCACATCACTGGTGAGCTGGACAAGCTGACGATGCATGAGAAATACCATGGCAATGACCAAATTTACACAGCTGCAAATGGTCCAAGTATGGAGATAAGTCACATTGGTAAATCAATCATTGAAACCCCACACACAAATCTTGAACTCAATGACATCTTGCATGTTTCTAATCCCTCTAAGAATCTCTTATATGTCCATCGCATTGCTCTTTATAATAATTTGTTTCTAGAGTTTCACTCTTTATTCTTTTTGATCAAGGGTCAGGTCACGAAGAGAGTTCTTCCTAGAGGTGTCTGCACTACTCGTTGCTTCCCAAGTATTACAAATCCAACAAACAAGTCTATGGTGCCATCAAGCTTTCTACTGAAAGGTGGCACAGTCGATTAGGTAATCCATCCTTTGCTATCATTCATCAAATTCTTAGTAGGAATAAACTCCCGGTTGTTGGTGAGAGAAATTCAGAAACTATTTATGATTCATGCCAAAGAGAAAAAAGTCATCAATTACCATATCATGTCTCTACTAGTGTGTATACAAAACCCTTGCAACCTATTTTTTCCGATGTTTGGGGTCCAACACCCACTTCTGTTTTTAGACACTCTTATTATGTGAGATTTATTGATGATTTTAGCAAATACACTTGGATCTATCTTCTTAAAAAGCATTCTGATGTGTTTTAAAATTTTCACTTCCAAGCTGTTGTTGAACACAAATTTGATAGAAAAGTCATTGCCATGCAATCAGACTTGGTTCGTGAATATGAAAAATTAAATTCCTTCTTCTAACAAATAGGCATATATCACCATGTGTCATGCCCTCATGCACATCAACGAAATGGCTCTGCTGAACGTAAGCATAGGCATATTGTTGGAGTAGGATTAGCTCTTCTGGCTGCCGCATCCATGTCCCTCAATTTTGTGATGAAGCTTTTCTACTTCAGTTCATCTTATTAATATGTGGCATGTTGCATGTTGATAACTCACAATTATAGGGGATAATTGTAGCCTCTTTCGATAAGTAAGAGTGTCGAATCCAACGAGGAGCTAAAGGTAGAACAACTATTCTCTCAAGTCGTATCTGCCACTGATACGACTCTACGCATGCTTAGTGTTTGCTTTACCTAGAACAAGTATGGAACTAGAAGTACTTTGAAGGTGTTCTTGGATAGGTTTCCAAGATAATAAAGAGCAAGTAAATAAAAAGTAGGGTCTGTTTAGATAAAGAAGCAATAAAGTAAATATAGCGAGTGTGGAAAAGTGGTGGTAGGAGTTGTGAAATTGTCCCTAAGCAATTGACTACTTTACTAGACCGATAGCATATTTTATGTGGGAGAGGCATAAGCTAACATACTTTCTCTTCTTGGATCATATGCACTTATGATTGGAATTCTAGCAAGCATCCGCGACTACTAAATATCATTAAGGTAAAACCCAACCATAGCATTAAAGCATCAAGTCCCCTTTATCCCATACGCCACCACCCCCTTACTCGGGTTTATGCTCTGTCACTCAAGCAACCCACTATAAGAGAATCGTGAACATATTGCAACACCCTACAGCAGGAATCCCTCACGCTTGCGCGACAGGGAGGGCACAATAGGATAGCAACATAACCACAAGAAAATTAAACCAATCATAGCAATTCATCAATCACCGGTAGGACAACAAAAATCTACTCAGACATCATAGGATGGCAACACATCATTGGATACTAATATGAAGCATAAAGCACCATGTTTAAGTAGAGGGTACAGCGGGTTGCGGGAGAGTGGACCGCTGAATATAGATGGGGGAAGGTGATGGAGATGTTGGTGAAGATGATGGAGGTGTTGGTGAAGATTGCGGTGATGATGATGGCACCCGAGAGCGCTCCGGCGCCTCCGGAAGCAATGGGGAGAGAGCCCCCTTCTTCTTATTCTTCCTTGACCTCCTCCCTAGAAGGGAGAAGGGTTTCCCCTCTGGTTCTTGGCTCCCATGGCGTGGGAGGGGCGAGCTCCCCTCCGAGATTAGATCTATCTTTCTGTCTTTCTCTGTTTCTGCGTTCCCTGATTCTGCCCCTTCACCGTTTCTTTTATATCCGGAGATCCGTAACTCCGATTGGGGTGAATCTTTCGCCTCGATTTTTCTTATAAAATTAGCTTTCTTGTGGAAAAAGAAGAGCGTCAACGGCCTTACGGGGTACCCACGAGAGTCTAGGGAGCGGCCCCCTGTCTCGTGGCCCCCTCGGGCACCATCTCGCGTTGATTCTTCCTCCCAAAAATCACAAATATTCCAAAATAATTCTCCGTCCGTTTTTATCCTATTTGGAATCCGAATGATATTGGGTTTCTGCGAACCATAAAACATGCAACAAATAGGAATTGGCACTGGGCACTGGATCAATATATTAGTCCCAAAAATAGTATAAAAAGTTGCCAAAAGTATATGAAAGTTGAATAATATTGGCATGGAACAATAAAAAATTATAGATACGACAAAGACGTATCAGCATCCCCAAGCTTAATTCCTGCTCGTCCTCGAGTAGGTAAATGATAAAAAAGATAATTTTTGATGTGGAATACTATCTAGCATAATCTTGATGATATGTCTACTCATGGCATGAATATTAAGACACGAGTGATTCAACGCAATAGTCTATCATTTGACATAAGAACGATAATACTTCGAGCATACTAATAAAGCAATTGTGTTTTTACAAAACAACATGGCCAAAGAATGTTATCCCAACAAAATCATATAGTCTGGCTGTTGCTCTATCTTCATCACACAAAGTTTTTAATCATGCACAACCCCGATGATAAGGAATTGTTTCATACATTAGTAATCTCAAAATTCTTCAACTTTCACGCAATACATGAGCGTGAGACATGGACATAGCACTATATGTGGAATAGAATGGTGGTTGTGGAGAAGACAAAGAGGGAGAAGAAAGTCTCACATCAACTAGGCATATCAACGGGCTATGGAGATGCCCATCAATAGATATCAATGTGAGTGAGTAGGGATTGCCATGCAATGGATGCACTAGAGCTATAAGTGTATGAAAGCTCAAACTGAAAACTAAGTGGGTGTGCATCCAACTTGCTTGCTCATGAAGACCTCGGGCATTTGAGGAAGCCCATCATCAGAATATACAAGCCAAGTTCTTTAATGAAAATTCCCACTAGTATATGAAAGTGAAAGCATAGGAGACTCTCTCTATGAAGAACATGGTGCTACTCTGAAGCACAAGTGTGTTAAAAGGATAGTAACATTGCCCCTTCTCTCTTTTTCTCTCATTTTTATTTTCTTTTTTATTATTATTATTTTTATTTTTTGGTGGGCTTCTTTGGCCTTTTTTTATTTGGGCTTCTTTGGCCTCTTTTATTTTTCATAAAGTCCGGAGTCTCATCCCGAGTTGTGGGGGAATCATAGTCTCCATCATCCTTTCCTCACTGGGGCAATGCTCTAATAATGATGACCATCACACTTTTATTTAGTTACAACTCAATATCTAGAACAAAGATATGACTCTATATGAATGCCTCCGGCGGTGTACCGGGATGTGCAATGATCTAGCATAGCAAAGATATCAAAAAAATGGACAAGCCATGAAATCATCATGCTAGCTATCTTACGATCATGCAAAGCAATATGACAATGAATGCTCAAGTCATGTATATGATGACGATGGAAGTTGCATGGCAATATATCTCGGAATGGCTATGGAAATGCCATGGTAGGTAGGTATGGTGGCTGTTTTGAGGAAGATATAAAGAGGCTTATGTGTGATAGAGCATATCATATCATGGGGTTTGGATGCACTGGCGAAGTCTGCACCAACTCTCGAGGTGGGAAAGGACAATGCACGGTACCGTAGACGCTAGCAAATTGCTGAAAGGTAAGAGTGTGTATAATCCATGGACTCACATTAGTCATAAAGAACTAATATACTTATTGAAAAAGTCTACTTGCCCTCGAAGGAAAGTACTACTACGCATGCTCTAGGGGAAGGGCTGGTAGGAGTTAACCATCGCGCGATCCCGACCTCAACACATAAGGAAGACAATTAAAAGAGCACCCCATGCAACAAATTTGTCACACAACTTTTACCATACGTGCATGCTACAGGAATCACAAACCTTAACACCAATATCCTTACTAAACACAACCATCTACTAGAACCTCCCACATATTATTATCTCTATATCGCAAAACTATTGCAAGGAATGAAACATATCATATTCAGTGATCTACAAGTTTTATGTAGGATTTTATGACTAAACATGTGAATGACCAATTCCTGTCATCTCTCTAAATAGATATAAGTGAATCAAGAGAGTTTAATCCTTTCTACAAAAGATATGCCCACGCTCTAACAAATATAAGTGAAGCAAAATAGCGTTCTACAAATGGTGGTTTTCTATGTGAAGAGAAACATGCAATCCAAACTTCAAATGATATAAGTGAAGCACATGAAGCATTCTATAAAGCCATACTAAAAAGATTTAAGTGAAGCGCAATGAGCATTCTATAAATCAACCAAGTACTATCTCGTACCAGCATGGTGCATAAAAGAAAAATGAAAAGTAAATGCAAAAGACACTCCTAGACTTGCACATATCGCATGAACGAAACGAATACGAAAACATACCGATATTTATTGAAGAAAGAGGGGATGCGTTCCGGGGCATCCCCAAGCTTAGACGCTTGAGTCTCCTTGAATATTTACTTGGGGTGCCTTGGGCATCCCCAAGGTTGAGCTCTTGCCTCTCCTCATTTTCCTCATATCGAGACGTTCTCGATCAAACACTTCATCCATACAAAACTTCAACAGAAAACTCGGTAAGATCCGTTAGTATAATAAAGCAAATCACTACTCTAAGTACTGTTGCAAACCAATTCATATTTTGTTTTTGCATTGTTTCTACTGTAATATAGCATTTCCATGGCTTAATCCACTTATAGAAATTGATAGTTTCATCAAAACAAGCAAACTATGCATCAAAAACAGAATCTGTCAAAAACAGAACAGTCTATAGCAATCTGAACATTCACCATACTTCTGGACCCCAAAATTTTTACCAAAATTAGAAAAAATAAACAATTTGTACAGCAAGAAAGTGCAAAAATAGTCAGAACCATTTGACGTTCCAGTTAAAAATGTAAAATCATGCACTACAGCCAAAGTTTCTGTCTTGCACCGTACAAACCAACAAGCATTGTAAACATCCTAAAGGCAAACCTTAGCACATTATTTTTATAATACAATGGAAATGTACAAGGGGATAATTATTTTTGATGAAAAGTTTCTGTAATTAAGATTCACAAAGTTTCCGTGAGCATGAACAAAGTTCAAGGACCTCTCCCACTTCAACAACGCTTGTCTTTCTCACATTCACTTTCCTTTTTGAAAAGTTTTAGGTTCCCCTCTTTATTTTTTTTGTTTTTAAACTATATAAAAGCACTCAACAGAAATAAATGACTCTCTAAAACTTTTGGGTTGTCTCCCTGGCAGCGCTTTCTTTAAAGCCATTAAGCTAGGCATATAGTGCTCATGTAATGGATCCACCCGGATCCCAAGGTATATCAAAGCCAATTTTAATTAACAATGATTTATAATTTAGTAGTGAGCAAAAAGTAACATATGTCATGCAACAACGAAGTTTAACTCTCTTCCTATGCATATGCATGTCATAAAAGAACAATTCATGCACACCAAGTAAAGGCCAATGCATAGTATAAGTAGTTTCTTGCAATTTCGTCGTATGGGAAACATAGAGAGGTGGAGATATAGTTCCTCTCTAATAATAATTGCAAGTAGGAGAAGAAAGCACATGCATATTACATTCATCAAAATTATCATGTGCAATGGTAAAAGGAAACCCATCAATATAATCCTTAATAAGCACAAACTTCTCCGATATAGTGTAGTTTGGAGAATTCAAAAAGATAATAGGACTATCATGCGTGGGTGCAATAGTAACAATTTCATGTTTAACATAAGGCACTATATAAAGTTCATCTCCATAAGCATAATTCATATTGGCATCTTGGCCACAAGCATAGCAAGCATGATCAAAAAGGGATATTTCAAGAGAATCAACGGGATCATAACAATCATCATAGCAACCATCCTTCGGTAAGCATGAAGGGGAATTAAACAATGTATAAATTGAAGAGTTACTCTCATCAGAAGGTGGGCACGGGTAGCTAATCCGCTCTTCCTTCTTTTGTTTTTCGCTCTCCTCATCATCTTTTTCATCCAATGAGCTCACAGTTTCATCAATTTCTTCTTCCATAGCTTCCTGCAAAATATTAGTCTCTTCTTGGACAGCGGAGACTTTCTCAATAAATGCATCAATACCGGAATTGTATTCATAATTTTCATAGCAATATCTAAGTATAGAAAAAATTTGAGGTCTGTAAACTGAATCATCAAAATCGTCGAACATTTTAAACATAGATTCAATCTCATAAGCACCCATAAAAGCAACAAATTCTCTATTTTTTCCACATCATAGTAATCATAGATACCATTAGCATAAGAAGCCAAGGTTTTATCATCATTAAATTTGCATGAAAAGGGAAGGTGTGGAGCCTTCATTCTAGAGCAACAAGTATAATCATATCTCAAGCATAGCATTGCAAACGATGAATTTGATCTAGTAAATGTTTCCATTTCTTAGATATACGATGTTGCACATAACAAGCAGCTCGTCCAAAGATTTTCCCTCAACTAAGCTAGTTGGGTTTTCAGCACGAGCACAAAGGGATCGAAGATGATCCAAGTAAAAAGCTTCAGGAGTGTGATAGATTTTGAGTGGTTCTTCAACCATTGGTGTAGTAGGTACAACTAATTTTTTTGGTATTTTGCGTTTCCTACCCATAACTAAAGATAGATAACAACTAAGAACCGCAAATAAAAATTACTTAGTGATAAAGCAAACAAGCACACACAAGAATATTCACCCCGCGTTATGACTCGCCTGTAACGGCGCCAGAAAAAGGTCTTGATAACCCACAAGTATAGGGGATAATTGTAGCCTCTTTCGATAAGTAAGAGTGTCGAACCCAATGAGGAGCTAAAGGTAGAACAAATATTCTTTCAAGTTCTATCTGCCACTGATATGACTCTACACGCGCTTAGTGTTCGCTTCACCTAGAACAAGTATGGAACTAGAAGTACTTTGAAGGAGTCGTTGGGTAGGTTTGCAAGATAATAAAGAGCAAGTAAATAAAAAGTACGGGCTGTTTAGATAAAGAAGCAATAAAGTAAATATAGCAAGTGTGGAAAAGTGGTGGTAGGAGTTGTGAAATTTTCCCTAAGCAATTGACTACTTTACTAGACCGATAGCAAGTTTTATGTGGGAGAGGCATAAGCTAACATACTTTCTCTTCTTGGATCATATGCACTTATGATTGGAACTCTAGCAAGCATCTGCAACTACTAAAGATCATTAATATAAAACCCAACCATAGCATTAAAGAATCAAGTCCCCTTTATCCCATACGCCACAACCCCCTTATTCGGGTTTATGCTTCTGTCATTCAAGCAACCCACTATAAGCGAATCATGAACATATTGCAACACCCTACTGCGGGAATCCCTCACGCTTGCGGGACACGGAGGGCACAATAGGACAGCAACATAACCACAAGCAAATTAAACCAATCATAGCAATGCATCAATCACCGGTAGGACAATGAAAATCTACTCAAACATCATAGGATGGCAACACATCATTGGATAATAATATGAAGCATAAAGCACCATGTTTAAGTAGAGGGTACAGCGGGTTGCGGGAGAGTGGACCTCTGAATATAGATGGGGGGAGGTGATGGAGATGTTGGTGAAGATGATGGAGGTGTTGGTGAAGATCGCGGTGATGATGATGGCCCCCGGCAGCGATCCGGCGCCACCGGAAGCAAGGTGGAGAGAGCCTCCCTTCTTCTTCTTCTTCGTTGAACTCCTCCCTTGATGGGAGAAGGGTTTCCCCTCTGGTCCTTGGCTCCCATGGCGTGGGAGAGGCGAGAGCCCCTCCAAGATTGGATCTATCTCTCTGTCTCTCTCTGTTTTTGTGTTCCCTGATTCTGCCCCTTCACCGTTTCTTTTATATCCAGAGATCCGTAACTCCGATTGGGGTGAATCTTTCGCCTAGATTTTTCTCATAAAATTAGCTTTCTTGCGGCAAAAGAAGAGAGTCAACTGCCTTACGGGGTGCTCATGAGAGTCCAGGGCACGCCCCCTGTCTCGTGGCCCCCTCGGGCACTGTCTCGCGTTGATTCTTCCTCCCAAAATTCACAAATATTCCAAAATAATTCTCCGTCCGTTTTTATCCCGTTTTTATCTCGTGGCCCCCTCGGGCACCGTCTCGCGTTGATTCTTCCTCCCAAAATTCACAAACATAAAACATGCAACAAACAGGAACTGGCTCTGGGCACTGGATCAATATGTCAGTCCCAAAAATAGTATAAAAATTTGCCAAAATTATATGAAAGTTGAATAATATTGGCAGGGAACAATCACAAATTATAGATACGACGGAGACATATCACATGTCACACCAGATTATCATAGTCTTCGAGTTTTTGGTTGTGCCTTGCCCAACCTTTGTCCCCACAACTCTCGCAAACTTATGTTCTGTTCCAAGCAGTGTGTCTTTCTTGGTTGTAGTGCTCAACAAAAAGGTGTCAAATATCTTGATGTGTCCACTGGTCTTGTGTACATATCTCGCGATGTCATTTTTGACGAAACCCAGTTTCCCTTCGAAAAGGTCCATCCCAATGTTGTTGCCCATCTCAAGAAGGAAATCCTTCTACTTCCTTCTAATCTTCTTGGAGATGATTGTGTGGGTGTTGATAATGATGATTCAATGTTGACTAACTTCTCTGTAGTTCCACATGAGTTCTCTGCTATAGGAATAAACATTGCAGAAAATGGCGTGGACATTGGTGCCATTTTTGCTGAAAATAATGCCCCAAACCCCTCTCATATGTATACAACAAATTCAGCCAGATCTAATTTGGGATCATTGCGGCAGTCTGCGCCAGAATCCGCCCTGAGATCGGTGTGGCAGACTTCGCCTGGATCAGCCTCGGGATCGGCGGCATGCACTGACCCTGCCTCCCATACCCTACGTCAACCCGCGGGTTGAACTTGTCCTGGCAGTGCGTCACACCAACCTCCACCAGGGGACAGCCCGACCGAGCGGGGCCCATCGTCCGGGCGCTATGTGCCGACGCCCCGCGTCTACACCAGGCAGTTGTCTCGTTCTGCGCCAGGTGGGACCAGCGCTCCACCTGAGCTGGATTCGCTAGGTTCCGCAGGATCTTCTGTTGCATCTCCAACTTCTGCGACCTCGTTTTCTGCCACAGACGATCCGGCAATGGTGGCCACCTCGGGATAGCCCGGATCAGCTGTGGGCTCGGGCGACTCTTCTAGCAAGGAGGATGCAGCCTCCCTGGATCTTCGGTGCAGTTGCAGCTCCCTCGTACACAACTTCAAATAGGCATGATCCATCATGTTAATTACAAAACTATTTATGGATTAGTTGTGTCTAATACATCTACAGGAGAACCACGTAATGTTCGTGTAGCAGTTGCTGCTCCCAAGTGGAAAAAGCGATGGACGAGGGGTTTTGTGGACTTCAGAAAATCACACTTGGCGCCTTGTTCCTTCCCATTCGTGTACAAATCTCATTGATTGCAAGTGGGTGTTCGGCATTAAACGGAGGTCAGATGGTACAATTGCTCGTTATAAAGCACGAGTCGTTGCAAAAGGATTCAACCAGAGGTATGGACTTAACTTGTGGACACTTTTATCCCCGTTGTTAAATCTGCCACCATTCATCTGTTCTATCCATTATTGTGTCTCGTGGATGGTGTCTTCGTCGGCTAGATGTGAAGAATGCGTTTCTTCATGGTGTTAAGGTAGAGGAAGTATATGTGAAGCAACCTCCTGGTTTTGAATACCCACACAGGCCCTTCCATGTCTGCAGGCTTGATAAGTTACTCCATGGACTGAAACAGGCTCCAAGAGCATGGTACTCTCGCTTGAGCTCAAGATTGCAAACTCTTAGCTTTGTTCCTTCCAAGTCTGATACTTCCTTCTATATTCATTATCGATCCCACACAACTATCTTTGTGCTCATTTATGTTGATGATATTATTGTCACTAGTTCATCCAGTGACGCAGTCACAACTTGCTTGAAAGATTACAGTCAGATTTTGCTCTCAAAAATCTAGGTGACTTGCACTTCTTTCTTGGCATTGAGGTCAAGTCAAACCAGGAAGGTGGTCTTCATCTTTCTCAAGAAAAATATGCAACTGATTTAATGAGCAAGGCAGGGTTGCAAGGCTATAAACCATCAACAACGCCACTCTCAAGTTCCGAAAAACTATCTCTTACAGAGGGTGTACCTCTGAGTCAAGAGGATGATACCAAATATAGAAGTTTGGTAGGAACACTTCAGTACTTGACACTAACCAGGCCTGATATTCCCTTTGCTGTAAATAAAATGTGTCAGTTCCTTCATGCGCGTACTTCTGCTAATTTGGCTGCAGCTAAACGCATACTGGGATACATGAAGAACAAACTAAGTATTGGGCTAACATTCACCAAGTCAACCTCTACACTTCTAGTGCCTTTTCTGATTCTGATTGGGCTGGATGCTTGGATGACAGAAGGTCCACAGGTAGCTTTGCAGTTTTCTTTGGACCCAACTTAATCTCTTGTTGTGCAAAGCAACAGGTCACACTATCAAGATCAAGTACCAAGGCAGAATACAAAGCGCTAGCCAATGCTATCACAGTAATTATACGGGTTAAGTCTTTGCTTTAAGAGCTTGGGATATTTCACACACAAACTCCATGTCTCTAGTGTGATAATATTGGTGCTACTTACCTCTCTGCTAAGCCTGTTTTTCATGCAAGAATGAAGCATATTAAGATTGATTATCATTTTGTTAGAGAGACGGTTGCTAGCAAAGAACTGGAGATTCGGTTCATTCCTTCAAAGGATCAAGTTGCTGATGGATTTACAAAGGCATTACCAACAGGACCATTTGAAGAGTTTAAGCGTAATCTAAACTTGAGAGGTTCTGATTATGGGAGCATGTTAAATATATTGTTATGGGGCTCTTCGGCCGGACACCTTGTGTGTCAGGTTGGAGTAGTTAGGTAAATATCTTGTTATTGTATCTCCTTCTATCTCCTCCTAAACCTCCTATAATATCTCCTGTTGGTTAGCCTCGACGCTGCCAACCCTTGTACTCCAAGTCATAATTAATAGGGTCTTTTACATTTCTGTCCCTAACTCGAACCCACTACTCGGATTTGCCCCTAGTTTTGAAGCATGCTCAAATTTGCCCCTCTGCTGTTATGTGCCATTACAGAAATGCCCTTCCGTGCCGTTTCCGTCTGGTCAAAGGGCTTTGACCGTTTTCCTAACGTTTAATGGACATTGTTGCCCCTCAATGCACATGCCACTTACAAGTGGGGCCTACCCCAGGAAAAAGAACTCTCTTTCTCTCATCCCCTCTCTGACTTACACATGGACCCCACCAATATAAAAAAAACTCTCTCCCTCTCTCGAATCTCTCTCTCCCTCTTGGCGGCTCGGCCAGTGGCCGGCGCCGGCGAGGGCCAGCATGCCTGCGCCTGAGGACCACAGTGGCAGGCTCGGGGTCGTACGGCTGAGGTGGTGGAGCCGCCGCCCGCAGCTATCGCCGGAGCTATCATCGGAACTAAATCCTGAGAGTGCGTGAGATCTTCTGCCGGCGATGCCGTTGCTAGCCACCGTGGCCGGAGTCCAACTCGAGCAGCACGAGCATGTCCATGAGCTTTGGCGGGCGCCTCTCCTTCGTCCTGCACAGTGGATCTGGTCTGGGGCTGCCCGTAGACGACGCCCAGGACGTCGAACTCCGCCCTGGCCATTGCTCTTCCCGTCCTAAATTCGGCCGCTCTAAGCCATTCTTGACCTACCCGACCCCTGTTCCGTCGTCAAGGAAAGCAGGTGCCCCTACTCCGCTCTTCCCCCGCCCGATTCCGTGCCCGGAGCACCCTGAGAGAATCCGGCCGCCATGACCAACCTTGGTTGGCTCGGTCGTGCACGCGCCCATCTACACCCTGCCGCTCCTAGTGAGCTTGGTGCATCTCGTGCAGCTTGCGTGCCTCGCGCAGTAGGCACCGTCCTCCCACGGTCATCCACCTCCCCTACGGCGACCCGCCGGCGAGCGCAGGCGCTCACGGCCGGGAACGCGTGGACTGGGGGTGTTTACCCTCATAGTGGGTCCCGTCGGGAGGAGATGGATGAGAGAGATTTTTTTTGTTTTTTCCTGGGTAGGTCCCACCGGTAAGTGACTGACCCACGGGAGGGCTGAGTTGGCCAGTTTTCCTTTTATTTTTTTAGAGGGGGTCCCGCATGTAAGTGTCACATGGATTCAGGGGCAAATTGTCCAACTAACGTCCAGAAAACGGTCAAAGCCCTTTGACCGGACGGTAACGGAGCGGAAGGGCATTTCTATAAGTGCACATAATGGCGGAGGGGCATTTTTGAGCAGGATTTCGAATTAAGGGTATATCTGATTAGGTGGTTCGAGTTAGGGACAGAAATGCAAATGGCCCTAATTAATATATACTCATGCGGCTCCCCTGTTGGGAGTAGGAACACTTAACCATATTTTACATCCTCCATCATCACATGCCATGAGGTTCAGGATCGGGGAATTGCGTCAGTTTATTTACGCATGCAACCCCCTAATCTAGTTCCTCCTAGAGCTCTTTTATGCACTGATTTATTCTCTGGGTTGCTATTTTTATGTTTGGGGCATGGATGTGACGACCCCTGCCCAATAAGTGTAGATGTGTTTCCAATTTGGCAGAGTGGAGGTCAGTTGTTGCCGCAAGGAACAAAGCAACTCATCACATGGATGTCCACAACCTGTCGTGGTTAGTCACAAAATAGTCTAGAGGCACCACTGTAACTTTCAACATGGCCAGTGAGGCTTTTTAGGTAGATAGTCATATAGTTCAATTGTTGTTACCATGGTATCATGTGAGCGTCGATATCATACTTTGCCATGTCCCCGGCCCATATAGTTAGAGTGTTTCTATCGTCACCCTTCCAGAGGAAGCCCTGAACTATTTTGTTAGGCACATGCATACCTACTTGGGCGAGGTGGAGAATAGACTTTTGCAAGCATATTCCTGCCTGCCTGGAATATCATTGGTAATATTAGCTGTGTTAAGATGACAATGATCGAAATGATGAGACCCGTTAAGCTATTCCGGCTGTAAAATATAGATACGAAGATCGTTTAGGCTGCCGGAGAAAAATATCTAGCATGCAAAGGAAGTGACTCAAGTAAGAAACAAAATTCAGTCAACTGTTTAAAACACGGCACCTCAATATTATTTTATCTTAGGCTCACTTGCTTAGCCAAAAACTGGAGTCTAAAGATAAGCACAAGGCTAATCTAGACATACCGGTGGGTTGCGACAACTACAAAACTAGAAAATCACACCACATCCTGGACGTTAGAGCATACCATGAGACCAAATTGCTATTCGGCACTGTTGAGTCGCCACATGCGGTTGATTACATAAGCACAACAGGCCCATCCGGCTTCTATGAAAGAGGTTGATGAAGATAAATGGTTGCACTTATTGGCTTGGTTGTTGTAGAATTATCCCTGATACATCTCAGCTCTATGCAACAAATTTATACAAGACACGGTCTACCCATAATTCTTTAACAAATGGATGATCTATGTTCATCATCACTAGAGGAACTGGGCATATGCAAATAAGAATGCAACTAAATTTATCGACTAAGAATTTGATGTGCAGGTGGTCTGGTAGCTCTGTTCCTTCCTTTTATAGGGATGTATGCATGGTTGCAGAAGTCTATTGTTAATGTGAAGATCGTTTGGTAGCTCACTTTATTTATTACATTTATCAGATGTATGGTTGCACACATATGTCTGTTGTTGGTCTGAAGGTGCTTCCCGATAGCTCACTGCATCATATTTATAAGCATGTAGAACTGCACATGTCTCCAGTTTTTGCATATGAGATACTTCTCTCGTCTTCGATCAACAAGACTCGCACACCATGCCTGCAAAATCATGGCTCTTGGTGGTCATTCTAGTTACCCTTGTAGCTGGCCGTGCCGATACCTTTGACCCCAACCTTCTCCCATGCAAGCACCAGAAAACCAGACTGCCTGGCAGAAAAAAAATCTTGCTCGACATTGTCCAACTTAGAAGACTGATTATGCATATAAACCAAAAAGAGCCTGGTCGAACAAGCAAGAATTGTGACAAAGCTGACTAAAGGAGAGAGAACATAGCATTCAACGCGAAAGGCAAGCACATAGTGGTCAGAATACACAAAACACTGTCAATGGTGAGGGGAGATGAGACAAGTTGGTAACTTCTCGGTATCTTTCCCTCAGCCGCTCACACACATTCTGATGCACTTTTCTTGAAGGTGATGCAGCTGGTTTCACCTAACCTTTTTATTATTTTCAATCATAGACCACGAAACGCCCATGGATGAGTAATTTGGTTTACGTTGTGTTGTCTGAGTAAAGCCGTTGGGCGTCACTGATGATTACCCTACCCTAGGAAGGTCTTTCAATCAGTCAATCACCACAACCTTCGAACCCATTGGTCGCTCACCAACTCCCAGTTACCCATTATTCTCCAAAATATTCCATATTCACATTCAATTTTCAGATTATATGCTTCTGCAAAGGACCAACATTAATTACATTGGCTGCTCAACCCTTGTGTGCTCATTTTCATGACATTTGAACTGTTGAGCGAGTTGAATTAAATCATGCATGCGTCTATGACACATGGTGGACTAGTATGATCCCACATCATTAGCGTAGCACTGACAACAACAGTGACGTGGACAGCCCTTTTGATTTTTGAAAAACCCCTCCCATATATTAATTAATATAAAACATTCATACAATCATCCATTACAACTTTAGCCACGCAGGGCGGAACACCAGTAAGAAGCACACCGTCGGACCTATCTTTAAAACTAAACTTCGCAATCTCGTGCACCACCCTATTGCCTCTTCGGTTAATCATGGATATCTTGCAATGTATCATCATCTTGGAAATACTCAATGCTTCCATCTTTAGATCAACTAGGGAAGAAAATCTTTTCCAAAAGAAGATGCCACAAAAAAACCAGTTTCTAAAATGATGGGCTTGTGGAGAGTGATACCAACGTACAACCCCGCTAGGGTCACTCTCGGTTTCGCTTCATCCGCCTAGCTCTAAAATGGTTTCAACCTTTCCTCGACCTCATGGAATTAACTAACTCATATGCAGTGAGCATATTATCACAGACATCCCTCACGATAGCGAACTTGAAGAAGAAGCTGTTTCGACATCTACTTTATCCCAAGTGCAATAATGCTCCAAGTACGGGTTTTCGTATTCATTCCTCGCTGACCGTGCATCATCTGCAGTTCACGATTGAGGATGACTTTGCTAGCTTATCGAGCCGAGGAGACAAGACGGATCCATATAAGGATACCAACAACCCGAAGAGAAGAACCCCAGTTTATTAGAGAGATCCGTTCTATTTCACTAGTTGGGTTTCTGTCTCGGCCTGGCATCTTCATCCACGCTATTACACACCTCAATATATTCCCACGACAAGATGATAACCTCTCCAGCATAGTTCCTGGCCACCACACCCACACTTGCAGCACTCATGGCCTCCACATAACTTGTGTCAGCATTAATCTTAATGAACTCCCTAGCAGGAGGCTGCCAAGCAACAAAATTCTCATGCACATCATTAGTAAAAGTTAAACCATTCGCCCTCTCCTTACCTTTGTTGCTAATCTCCATCTTCACATTGGAATGATAGGACGAGAAGGATGCCCAATAGTTTGGAATAAAACCCACTGAGGCAGAGATAGTTTCCTTACCTTACTAAATGCCAAATCATTCCTCGGGTCCCATGCCCTCCAAAACATGAATATAATTTGTTCAGGCACCGGTGACCTGACTTGATCAAATAAAATAAGTAACCAATAAGGCCAAGAAAATTTTAAAAACTCCTCACTTGGTAAACTCCAAACCTCCCTTACAGCCATACATCACGCTCGAGCCTTGGGACAGTTCGTTAGAGCATGAAACACACATTCATCTTCAACATTGCAAATAGAGCACAACCCCTATGGTAGTTTGGTGATGTTTCACTCTATTCACTTGAAGCGCTAGACAGTGTGTAGCAGCATGCCACACAAAAATCCGAATCTTCTGCGGGGCCTGAGCCATCCAAATAATGTTCCATAGCCTCATTTCCCCAATTACAGCACCACTAAAGCTCCCTAACCTGAGATTATGGTTCAACGCCATCCTATACACTTTTAACCGAGAACATCCCGTTTTTCTCATAGTGCCAAGCAATAAAATCTCCCTCACCCAAACTTAGAATACGCAACTTCTGAATTGCCTCTACATCATGGGGATAAAATAGATGCCTAATAAGATTTTCGTCCCACCTTTTTGAGCCACATAGGAATAACTCAGACACATATTTAAGTCTAGTTCTATTCTTTTTTGTAGAGATCTGTAGACCCGACTCTCTAGGAAGCCAATTATCCATCTTAATATTTATATTTGCCCCATCGCAGAATCTCCAAATGACACCCTTTTCCGGAAGCTCAAGACCATGCATAATACCTTTCCAAGGAGTCGACATCACTTGAGGGAACACCATGTCCGGCAGATTCCCATAAGGATAATACTTTTCTTTCACTACCTTTGCACATAACGAGTCTGGAAAAACCAATAATCGCCAAGCCTGTTTCGCCAAAAGCGCTTGATTAAATACTCAAATCTCGGGAGCCCATACCTACTACTCCTTTGGGTCTCGCCATCTTATCCCACGCCTGCCAATGTGCTCTCTTCCTGTTCTCCTCGTCACCATACCAAAAATTCCTAATGATCTGGGATAACTCTTCATAAAGAGAAGTTGAAAATTTAAAAATACCCATGGCATAGACCGACAGATCCTGAACGTCTGACTTAGTCTGCAATCCCTTCACTCCGCTCGAAGCATATTTTTCTCTCTAATATGAAATCCTCTTAAGCGCTTTATCTTTTCTACACTGAAATTTGCCGGCCTTCATTCACCCTTTGGGCACAGGTGAACCAAGATATTTATCGTCAAAACCATCTGAAGTGATTTTGAGAATCACCAAGATAGACACTTGATCTTCCAGCCTGTACTTTTTACCAAATAAGATGAAGCATTTGTCCGGGCTTAAAAATTGACTTGTTCCCTATTCATAAGTCGTAAAAATGCGTTTAATGCCCAGAGCATGCTTCAAAGAACCCTTAAAAACTAGGAGGCTATCATTAGCAAATAATAAATGTGAGATACCTGGAGCATGTTTGTTAAGCCAAAAATCATGGATATCCACATTCGCCGTAGCATCATGAAGTAACAATGAAAGGGCCTCAGCTACAATAGCAACAAGTATGGAGACAAAGGATCTCCTTAACTGAGACCCCATGAAGGTTGGAAAGAACCTAACATCTGACCATTAAAGCACACTCAAAATTTAACTGACGTAACACAGGTCAGAATCCATTTAACCCAAACTGTAGCAAAACCATTAGCATGAAGCATTCCTTCTAAAAAAATCCGGTCCACACAATCATATGCCTTAGTGAGATCGAACTTGTACGCATAGTATTCACCCGGCTATCTTTCAGCATAGTTAACGAATGCAAACACTCAAAGGCTACGAGAGCATTATCAAAAATTAATCTTTCAGGAATGAAAGCACTCTGAGTAGGAGAGATCATACCATCCAACAGGGGTCTTAGTCTGTTAACAAGACACTTGGACATAATTTTATATATGACATTGCATAGACTGATTTGACAAAAATCTTTTATGGACTTCGCGTTCTTCACTTGAATAAGCACAATAGTTGTATCATTTATCCCTTCCGGCATGCATCCTGAAATAAAAAACTTTTGAACAACATGTACAATATCTTCCTTTAGAAAACCCCTATTTCTCTTTAAAAATCTAGCTGGAAACCCATCTGGCCCTAGAGCCTTCAACAGACCAATTTGAAAAGGAGCATCACAAATCTCTTGTTCAAAAAAAGACGTACAAAGATCATCATTCATCTCATCATTCATCATGGGTTTCACAAGCGAAATAATATGGGAAGGATTTACTGAATTGTAACAAGAGTAAATATTCTTAAAAAAGCAAGTTTGTGATACCTTTGATCTCCTCCATATCATTAGAGATAGACCCGTCGCTCCTTTTAAGGGCAGCTATATTCTTCTTCTTTGCTCTCCACGTGACCTTCCTTTGAAAGAACTTTGTGTTCCTATCACCCCCTTTCATTTCGTCCTAACACAATCTCTGCTTCCACATGATTTCTTCCTCTATCAATAACAGTAGTACCATCATTCCTTTTGAAGAGCACATTTAATCTTTTCGCGTTGTTTCAAGCTTTTTAGGCAAATAAACAATATGTTCTCTGCTCCATCCATGAAGTGACTTCAGAAGATTGTCCAAATTATTCGCCACATCTCCCAAGTCACTGACGTGTGTACTTTTATTCCAATACTATTCAATTTGATCTTTAGCGCCACCGCCTCCCTCTGCCAGTACGCTTCATATTTCAGAAGTTTAATAGATGTAGCAGGACGAGGACTACCCACCAATTGGATAAGAATAGGGCAATGATCTCACCTTGAACTGAGGATATGTGATACCCTGCAATCAGGGAACGTAGAAGACCACTGAGGGCACGCTACTGCACGGTCAAGACACACGTTCACATTTTTGTGACGAGATTTTTTACGGTACATCATACTACCGAATTTAAGAGGTAGTATTAAGTTGATCCAACGGCTGATATTGTTCGACTCAAAGATTGTTTCGAGGATAGCTTGGTAATTTCCTACTGTTCATCTGTGCTTAGACTCTCGCCGGCAAACGATCTATTTAGGGCGTAGGATTAATCGAGCAGGGGAAACAGAATTAATCGATTGCCATTGTACGCCCTCATCTCCCCTGGGACTGTCTCAAGTTGCGCTGCCGACAAGCGCAGGCAGGCCGCTCATCCTGTTGAGCCGTCGCCGAAGGTAGACGAAGCAGACGACGACACCAGCTGCTGCTCCCCGTCTCCATCAACACCAACAAATAAGATACTTGGAATTCAGGAGCTTTGCCATGCAAAACTGCAGCACTACGAAAAACTGCTCACCCAACCACACTGCGTAAGAATTTAGCTCGTGATGTTTCACCGTCAATTCTGAAACCAAGCTTAAGCAAGCTAGCACCTTATCAACTGTGAAATAATCATGAGAAACGAAAACGGCGAGAACTAGCACCATGTTCTCGCGCTTCTGCAGTGGCGACGTGCTCGGCAGTGTGACTGCGGGACCGAAGGAGAGCAACATGTTCACGCGCTCTGCAGCGGCGACGTGCTCGGCCACGTGACTGTGCGACCGAAGGAGAGCAATCTGTTCCCGCACTCTGCAGCGGCGACGTGCTCGGCAGCGCGACTGCGCGACCGAAGGAGAGCACAACCTGTTCTCCCGCTCCCTCCCGTCCAGGCCCGCGCCCACGGCAGCCCACCCACCGTGTCATCCCCGACCTATTGCGGTCCCGCACCACCCTGCCAGCGGCACGAATGGCGGCACCGGTGGCCTCCCTCTCGCTGCCGCCCGATCTACAATAATGAACTGCCAAAAGTACCCCTATCATCTGAATATACTACCTGAATTATGGTGAGTATTGCTATATCTCGACCGTTGAACCACAAAAATAAACGGCTTAAAATATTCTAATGTACTGTAAAAGGTCTCTTTTGTGACCTTCCTGCTTTTTATTATATGTCCAAGGAACTCCAGAAAATCCCAAATCAAATAAATTGCAATCTGACAAAACATCACGGAAGCTCTCCATAAGCTTGGCTGACCTCTTGCTACGCGAAGAATGTTCATTCTGCCACATAGCTTCGTTAAAATCACCAGCCATAAACCAAGGTCCGGTTCCAAGCGGTTTAATTCGCCTTAACAGATCCCAGAGGCATACCTTTGGCTCACCTTCGGTTCACCATAGACAAAGGTACTTCTCCACTTGGTGCCTTCTCCTTTGCAAACATACATGTCAATGAAATGTTCACCATATTTGCTCAATTCCAGAATATAAAGATCATCCCAGAAGACCGCTACCCCACCACCTTTGCCTGGAACAGAAACAATAAAAATATTTTTCATACCCAAGCGATAACGCAAACTCTCAACATATTCTTTATTTTTTTCTTGTTTCCGAAAAAAGATAACATTGGGCCGGTGTGTCTTCGTGAGGCACACAAGTTCTTGAACTGTCCGAGTTCGACCCAAACCTCGGCAGTTCCAACATATCATTTTCATGTCTCCTGACGTGCGACATCAAGCGCGCCCGTCAGTTGACCAGCAGTAAGAGCCACAGTCAACATGACTTGATCGTCAGAGAAACAGTAGCCAAATGGATTGAGGAAACAATGACACGTTGTTGTTGGTAACAACCAGGAATATTCAAAGTTAGCCTTTCCTGAGGTAAACTATTCCCATCATGATTCGTTAAGCAGACAACACCAGGCCAGCAGCAGCTGCATGGCCTTATTTCAGTCACCGGTGGTCAAACATGATAAAATCCTGGCCGTTTTACTTTTTCTTTTCATTTTTCATTTTTAATGGCTGTAGTAGTTCGTGTGAGTTATGGAGTAGTACCCAACACCAACAGTAATCATTTCCATAATATGTATATTTCGAGATCCCAACATCAATATATGATTGGAAAATCATGAACCTCCACTATTATTCAGTACAAGGCATCGAAATGGATAAAAAGACCTACAAAAAATGCTATGACCGTGTACATTTGCAATAGCAATCTAATTAAGTGGAGAATCGACCCTAGCTAGTAATCAATGTCTATTCTGCTCAAAAGGCTGGAACATGCTGATATCTCTGCTGTTCACCTCCTGACACGGTCTCGGTTTCTTCTCCATGTCCTGCACGGTGGAAGCAAAATCAGTCTGTTAGAGTACGTAATAGGCTTAATGGGCCCATTAGTCTTAGGGTTAATTAGAGATAAGGGTCGCTTGCTTAGGGGTCAAGTAAGTCTTGCTTGGGAGTCAAGTAACCCTCTCTATATAAAGAGAGGAGATGTATCAATCTAATCAAGCAAGAATTAAGAAGGAAATCCCTTCCCTCTTGTCCGGCCGTGGGCAAAAAGGCCTCCGGCCGGCCCCCTCGCGCCCTCCTTCTAGCAGCGCCATAATAATTTGGTATCAACTAGCTTCGGTTCGATCATGTCTTCACCGCCGCCAAGCCCGTCTCTTCCGCTGCCGGTCACCTTGTCGCCTCCGGCGACCATCATGACCGTCGCCCCGCTCCTGCCCGCGCCGGGATCCTCTGTCGCGCCCGCCCCCGCCGTACTCACCTGGGAGGAGGTGTCCGGGGTGCTGCGGGACCTAACCCAAGCGGTCCAGGAGATCCACCTGTTCTTGGCCGGGTCCTACGGGCCGCACCCGGTTGCGCCGCCCATCGCCACCCCTGCGCCGCCGTGGCTGCCATGGCAGCCGCTGCACCAGGTGGCCTTCGCCGCGCTCGCCAGGCCGCTGCAACTGCCATCCATCGCCACCATCGCCCAGCCCTGGCTGCAGTGGCAGCCGCCGCTCCTGGCGGCCTCCTCCGCGCCCGGCGCTCCGACGCAGCAGTCGTTGCTGCGGCCCGGCATGACAGCGCAGCAGCCGCTGCAGCTGCAGCAGCCATCGCCGGTCAGCTCCGCCGCCCAGTATGGGATGCCCTACGACGGGAGTGCGACGACCTCGTTCCCATCAGCGCCGCCGCCATCCCAGGGCGTCCACATCCAGCAGATCAAGTCCCTGCCGTCGCCGTCACCGCTTCCGTCTTGGATTGCTACCCGCCACGTGTCGGCGCCAGTGAGGCTGCAGGCTGCTGCGCGCGGCCTCCTAGCGCGTGGGCGTGTGCGGGAGATGCGTGGTCTGCAGCTGCCGCTCCTCCAAGTTGCCCTTCGCTGCGCAAAGGACCTCGATCTCGTCCGCTGCGTCGGGGATCTTGGGCATGCGGTTTCCCCACGGGCGGCTGGCACGTTGTTTTTCCCGCGGGCAGCGACCTCAAAGTCTGCGACATCGGCGGTTGGGGGGGGCACACCCCTCCTCGTCATTCTCAATCACAAGCCCTCTACTCTTCCCTGTGCGGTGCAGACCAATAGCCGTCCGGCGGGGAGAAGGCAGGGTGTCACCGACAGGAGCGCACCGCGTAGCACCACTGCTTTCCGCCGCCGACCACCGCGAGGGCGCCTTTGCTGGTCGCTCTTGCGACCAGTTCCAGGTGGCCATACACATGCACTCCTTTGGTCCAGGTGGTGTCCATGGGATCCAGGTGGCTGTACACGTGCACGTTCGACGTGCGGATGGTGTCAATTTTTTGTTAAAGGGTCCAAAATAAAGCGTCTCAGTCCATTTTAGGTTGAGAATAATAAAACGAGCCAAGATGTAAAAGGCTTGTTTTTAGGTGTTAGGTTTGTGTTGCGTCGAGTCATGGTTATAAGCTGGTTAGGCTGCAGCTCGAGGACAAGCTGCATGTCCAGGTGGGGTGTAGTGTTAGAGTACGTAATAGGCTTAATGGGCCCATTAGTCTTAGGGTTAATTAGAGATAAGGGTCGCTTGCTTAAGGGTCAAGTAAGTCTTGCTTGGGAGTCAAGTAAACCTCTCTATATAAAGAGAGGAGATGTATCAATCTAATCAAGCAAGAATTAAGAAGGAAATCCCTTCCCTCTTGTCCGGCCGTGGGCAAAAAGGTGCCCGGCCGGCCCTCTCGCGCCCTTCTTCTAGCAGCGCCATAACACAGTCCAAATTTTTCTAGTCCACGGGTGGAGATAGACCAAAATTAAAGGTGGCTTTCATGTTGTTGTGGAATTTCTCGATGTCCGTGGTTAAGGGCTGCCGCACGACACGAATCTAGAGACAACAATCCTCTGGAAGATAAGAGTTGAATGCACCAGGAGGAATAGGACTTCGCTTTCATGAAAAGGATTGAAGAAATCCAAAGATAAATGATTGGAGAACTGGAAATGAAATGAAATGAAACTTACGTCAAGGACGGCCTCCCACAGAAGCTCCATGTAATGCATAGCATATAGTAATAAGGACTTGTGCACGGATGTGCGAGTAATGAAATATTGTACTGATAGCTGTTGGTTGGTAGTTGTGTGCGACACGTGACGGTGAATGAATGAAACGGGACGTACCCTCTTGAGTCTTGATGATGGTCTAGATGACCCCATTCCATGCAGGGTGGGGTGGTGAGGGAGGAGAGAGCTCCTGTGACGTATTGCAACTGTCGTTGGGTAGCTGACATGTGGGCCAGGTTCCAAGTGAGCCCACTTGTCAGTGGTGGAACGGCACCCAGCCGTACGACAGGGGATCCTCGCCCGGTGAGGGAGCCCACGTACTGTAGTACACTCTGCGCACGCCCCTGTGGTTTGAATTCAAATCTTTGTTCATTACATTCAAATTTGCTCCGTTAAATTTAGGGCTTCGGCTAGAACCGACCAAATATTCATGGAGTGAATATAGTCCACTAAGTTTACTCCGCCGTTTTCCTCCCTATATTTTAAGGGGATCGGCTAGACTTGGCCTAAGCTATTCAGGCTGCAAAATCTAGATAGGAAGATGGTTTTAGGCCGTTGGAGGAAAACATCTAGCATGCAATTGAAGAGACTCACGCAAAACAAACATTAATTCAACAGTTCAAAAGACGGCCTCTCGATATTATGTCTCTTAGGCTCACTTGCTTAGCCAAATACTGATGTCTAAAGATAAGCCAGGCTAACCAGGACATACTGGTCTGTTGGGACAACTACGAAACTAGAAAAACACAACAAATCCTGGATGTGGGAAGATACCATGAGACTAAATTGCCTTTCGGCACTGCCGAGTCGAGTTATGATGGTTGATATAATAAGCACGGCAGGCCCATCCCGCTTCTTTGAAAGACGTTGATGGGGATAATTGCCTGCACTTTATCAGCTTTGTTGTTGTAGAATTATGCCCGATACCTCTCAACCCTACGCTACTCATTTACCTAAGACACGGTCTATAATTCTTTAACAGATAGATGATCTATGTTCATCATCACTAGAGGAACTAGGCAGAAGCGAGCAAAAATGCAACTAAATTAGTCGGCTAAGTATTTTGATGTGAAGGTGCTGTGGTAGCTCACTTCACTGCATTTATAGGCATGTATGGTTGCAGAGGTCTATTATTGATGTCGAGATCGTTTGGTAGATCACTTTATTTATTACATTTGTCAGATATATGGTTGCACACATACGTCTGTTGTTGATTTGAAGGTGCTTCGGTAGCTCACTGCATATAGTTACAAGCTTGTAGAACCGCACATGTCTCTAGTTTTAGCACATGAAATACTTCTCTTAGTCTTCGATCAACAAGACTCGCACACCATGCCTGCAAAGTCATGGCTCTTGGTGGTCAATCTAGTTAGTCTCGGTGCTAGCCGTGGCGATACCTTTGACCCCAACCCCCTTCCATGCAAGGACCTGAAAACCAGACTGCCTGGCAAAGAAAAACAAATCTTGTTCGGCATTGTCCACCTTAGAAAATTGTTCATGCATATAAACCAAAAAAGAGGCTCGTCGAAGCAGAAAGAATTGTGACAACGCTGACTACCTGAGACAGAACATAGCATTCAACGTGAAAGGCAAGCACATAGTGGGCAGACAACACACAACACTGTCAATGGTGAGGGGAGACTTCTCGGTATTTTACCTCAGCCATTCACATTCATTCTAACACACTTTTCTGGAAGGGGATAGATCCGGTTTCACCTAAACTTTTTGTACTTCTTAATCATAGACCACTAAACTCCCATGGACTCGTACTTTGACCATTGTTATGTTGTCTGACTAAAGCCATTCTGCGTACAGTTTCAGATCGTCTGCTTCTGAAAAAGGCCAGCAATAATTACATTGGATGCTCAACTCTTGTCTGTTCTTTTTCACGAGATTGAACAGTTGAGCCAGTTGAATAACTTCAGGCCGGCGTCCATGGCACATGGCGGACAAGTCTGATCTCGCATCATCATAGTACCAGTGATATCCACTCGCCTGGTCAGGTCGACAGCCCTATTGATTAGGAAAACGTTCTGAGACGTCGCGCCGGCCGAAACATCAGCCGGTCACATGCCACGCGCAATGTAGTTGTGAGCCCCCAAGCGCACCGCTTCTTCTTTTCTCGAGAAGAACCACATCCACACGTCTCTTATCCTCTCTCGTCCACATCTTCCACATCTGGCTTTACCATGTCTATCTCTTCGTCCCCAATTTCTTCTTCTACCTCTCGCCTCCCTTCTTCCATCAGCGCCCAAGGCAAGGTCAGCCCCACCAGTGACGCAGCAAGCCCACGCTGTCGCTGCCCCCTAGGACCACCGCTGCAGTCCACCCCTTGCCAGCTTTCTTTGCTGCAACCACCCATCGTCCGCTGGAACCGGCGAGCTCCGGTGCTGCTATTGGTTGCGCCAGCAGCTGGAACCGGCAAAATAAAAAGCTGCAACCGGCAAACTGTTTTGCTACGGCGCCGATAGTGCTGCCGCGACGAGGTGCAACCGGCAACACAAAAAGCTGCAGCCAGCCAACCATTTTTGCTACGACGACGACGAGGGTGTGCCGCGATGGGCTGCAACCCAGTGGTGCACGGAGCTGCATCCGTTTTGCACCTGAGCCACGGCGACGCCATGGGATGGTTGCAACCTCTGTACGACGCTGCAACCATCCATGGCGAAGCTGCTACCAGCAGGAGCCATCCCATGGTGGTGGTGACCACGACCCGGCGTGGTGACCACGACCGACGGCGGTGCTGCAATTGCAATGAGCACAGCTGGAACCAGTTTGTATTTTTGTTGCAATCATCCCCAATTTTTGCTACTACCGTCTTCAGATTTTGCTGAAACCAGACCAAGTTTTGCTACCACCTTCTTTATTTTGCTGAACCGGCATCTCATTTTGCTTCCACCGTGTTGGGTTTTTGCTGGAACCGGTGTCTCATCTTAGTTGCTTCCACCGTGTTGTGTTTTTTGCCAGAACAGATGACCCGTTTTTTGCTTCCACCATGTTTTGTTTTGCTGGAATCGACATAGCTTTTTGCTACAGCCGCTATTGGCTGCGAGCGACGCCGTCACGCCATTTGATGCTGCAATCGGTGACGAGGACGGCCGACGAGGTTGAAGGCCAGCGAGGGCGACGAGGACGGCCGGCGAGGGCAGTGACCCGAGAGCATGTGCGGCCGGCCAGACGGAAGAGAGCGACGAGATGAAGGGAATCTTTTTGTACGGGTGTGTTTTGACAAAGACAAAGTGCATCGAACGATTAGAATCAAACGAATCGTACGGCTGCGGGCTGACCGGCCCAAAATTAGGCCGGTGCGCCGGCGCCTATTACCGCCCTATTGATTATTTTATGAGCCACGCTCACCTTGACCGGATTCTTAGAAAAACAGTAGCCAAATGGATTCAGGAATAAAAATTATGTTGGTAACATTCCGGAATATTCAAAGTTAGCCTTAATTTCTTTTTTTTTAGAAAAAGAGGATGACCCTCGGCCTCTGCATTTGGGCGATGCATACGGCCACTTTATTAATTATTCTCACAAGACCTTACAAAGTCATACAACAGCAAGATTAAAGCCATCGTCTAAGCAACAACTATCACTACACCTATCCAATTAATGAAGGGGCGTAGATAGTCTGGGCCTAATACCAAACATAAATCGCAGCCAAACCTAAACATATAAGACCCGAGGTCCCAACCAGGACGCCTGCCGGGTATGGGGCACCTACCAGTCCGACGCTCTCCTCAACCAGGACGCCTGCCGGGTATGAGGCCGCCGCAGCCACCTCCCACCAACCATCTTCAAAGTTGTATTGTTGCATGTACCGTGTCAGGTCTCTCTGCCATCGACGCCACCACGACGCCCGACAGCGTCGTCCTCCTGCGCGAGTCCATCCTCCCACAGCGAACTCCGAATCTGCACTGCGGCCACGCTGTCAAGATCCGTCGCCATCAGTGTGTAGGATGAAGCACCGCTCCACCAAAGAATCCGTCCTCTGGTCCCTCGATCAAGTGTGTACCTCCAAGAATGACACCCCCAAGGGAGGAACGACACAAGAGCGCTGCCGTCATCCGATCATCCGATCTGGGGTTTCCCCCGGAGGTAGCAGAGAGTGGCCATGAACTTATCCACGGTGATGCCTTCAAGAAGGGAACGATGCAGATAGCGCCGCCACCACCGGCCTTAGCAGGAGCCGAAGGCAAGTTTTCACCCAGATCGGTTCAAAGGGATCCAACTCTCGTGCCCAGGCCGCCGTCACCACAAGCACCACCAGGCAGACCCTGGATAGTAACGGCATATCAGCGAGCCGCCGGCACCACCGCATCCAGATCACCGCCCACACCGAGCTGCCGCCATCCCCGGCGCCATCCGAGTCAGAGACGGATCCGCCGACCGCGCACAGGGACCGCCGCCGCCTGCTCACGCCGGAGCGCCGGCGAGATCCGAGCGCCCGCCACCGCTTGCCGAAGCCAACCGCCCGAGCACTGGCTCCGCCGTGGAGCCATCAGATTGGGGAGGAAGACGCGCCGACCACCCTCGCGTACCCCGCCGCACGCCCGAGCACCGGTGCTACCGCGGCGCCATCAGATCGGGATGAGGAGGAGCCCGCGCGCTCGCCGCCCCGCGCAAACCACGCCGCCGCCAGCGCCGCAGCGCCACCAAGCAGGGGAGCCCCGCCCAGATTCGCTGGCGGCCTGACCTGTCGCAAAGCCGAGCGCCGCCGCGAGGGCTGGCCGTCCCGCGCCACCTAGTAGCCTCCCGAGGGGGAGGGAGCCCCGCCGCCGCTGACGCACGCACGGGCTTTGCTCGGCGGCAGCCCCTGGCGGCGGCGAGGGAGAAGGAACGTGTGGAAGGCGAGCGACGGCGGCGATCTAGGGTTCCGCCCGGGCCGCTCGCGGGAGCGGCACGGGGACGAGGGATCTTGCTGCTTAATATGTTGCCTTAATTTCTTGAGTTAAACTATTGTTGGCATAATTCTTCAAGGAGACAACACCAGATGGCAAGCAGCAGCTGGATGGTCCTATATATATATACACACTATTCTGATCACGGGATCAGAATAATTCTGATCACGGTATCAGTATAATATTCTGATCACAACCTGAATTAACGGAGTAACGCGCCTGAACTTCTCTCTATACGCGGGCTATCTTCGCAACCGTGCCTTCTACCGCGAATTTTTCTGGTTAGTCGTGTTCCATGTGATGTAAGTGTAATCTCAAACGGTTTTTAGCAACTAAATACTCATTTTAGATAGGAATCTCGTTCATAGGCGGATTTTGCACTCGGGTCGTGAAGAACTCACGTTTTTTGCGATTAAACTGCCTGAGTTGTTCGACCTGAACTTCCCCCTGTGCTAGGTTGAACTTCCTGTAACATTGCCCAAATAGGGCTTGCTATATACCGTTGGAAAGCTATGTACACGAGTATCATGACCCAAGTTAAATTTTTCGCAAAATGTAAGCGGTTTAAGAGCAGTTTTGAAAAGCGTTTTTTCTTCACACAAAAAACGTGAATCGTAATTTCGATCGCATTTCGAAACCGTTTATCGGAATGAGGCAAGTAATATGGCTTTGGAAAGCTGTTGCAAAACCGCTCCTTCCACATGTTAAGAGTAATTTAGAAAATCGTAAAATTTCACAAACCGAACAGCCGAGTTCGTATTTTCGATGTCATTTCTAAACGGCTAAACCAATTGAGGCACATGATATAGCGTTGGAAAGCTTATGAAAATGCGCTACTTTTTCATGTAGAAAGATTTTTCTAATTTTGAACGGTTTAAAAGTGATTTAGAAAACGGTACAAGTTTCACCGAGTTCGTATTTTCGATCTATTTTTTTTGACCCTATGTCCGAATGCAAAAAATGATATGGCGTTGGAAAGCTTGAGGAAATTCGAAACTTTTTGCTATATATTATTTCTCCCAATTCTTTACTGTTTTATGTCAGTTTTCAAAATGGCTAAAAACGTATTTTCGATGTAATTTCCACAAACTTTATCGGAATGGGGCAAATAATATACCGTTGGAAAGCTAAGGAAAATGCGAAACTTTTTCATGTTGATGGTTTTCTGTCATTCCCTGCCGTTTTCAAGTAATTTGGAAAATGGCGAGATCATTCATTCTGCCTTTATCGCGAAACAGATCCTTCGCGAATGCACCACGTGAAGAACCTGAACTTCTCGACATGTCTACTTGTACTTCACTCTATTTTTCACGTGCTTTTTTTGCTCGTAGATCTCCATTCACTGCTCGTAGCTCTCCATCCACTCACCGGAATTGAGCAAGTGATATATAGATGGAAAGCTGCTGTAAACACGCAACTTTTCCGTGTAGATCGTTTTTTCATACCCGTGACGATTTTAATAGTTTTTCATCTGAAATTCATCCATTGTAGTAAATGAACTTCCTGGTGTTTTCAGTTGAACTTCTGTGACGTATTTTCATTTGTAATTTTCTTATCAGTCCGTCAGTGTTTACACAAATGATATTCCTATTGTACCAATCTCTCTCACAATAATTTTTTTAACTTTCTCCGACGAAGGACTTGAACTTATAACAACAAAACTTTTAGCCTGTGATTTTCTGTTCTTTTTTAATACAAAATGCACACCATGTAGTACATGAACTTCTAGCAGTTATCAACCTGATCTTCTCCCGGTTACGTGAAAATATTTGAGTTTTTTTATGAATTTTTAATCTGATTTTCTTAATCTTTTTTATGAATTTTGAAGCGCTCTATTTTTAATAGTTGAACTTCTTGTTATTTTATTTTTCAACTTCTTATTTCCATTCTTTAATAACGAGGAAAATATGAGTTTTCTATAATCATCGAACTTCTCCATCTTTTTAATATGGACATCCTGGTTTTATTTCTTAATACTTTTTTAAGAAATTTTGAAGCGCTCTATTTTTAGAAGTTGAACTTCTTGTAATTTTATTATTAAACTTCTTGTTTCCATTTTTTAATAACGAGGAAAATCTAAGTTTTCTATAATCATAGAACTTCTCAATCTTTTAATATGGACTTCCTGATTTTATATCTTAATACTTTTTAATGAATAAAAATATTTTAGACATCAAAACAACATTTTGTGTGTGTGTGTGTGTTTTTGCATTGGTTTGCACATCAAACTCGTCATCTTTAGAAATTGAACTTCCTTTCTTTTTGTTTTTTTTTCAACATTGTTTAGCATGTCGAACCGCGTCATCTTTAGAAATTGATCTTCTCCTTTCCTTTTGTTTTCTTTCAACATTGGTTTGAACGTCGAACCGCGTCATCTTTAGAAATTGAAGTTCTCCTTTTCTTCTTGTTTTCTTTCAACATTGGTTTACATGTTCAATCGTGTCATCTTTAGAAATTGAACTTCTCCCTTTTCTTTTTGTTTTTTTGCATGTTTTACCTTGCATGTTTAAATTTATTTTGAACTTGCTGAGATAACACACTTGGCCTTCTCGAACACAACATTTTGACCTTCGCAAAACATAAATTAAAGCCATACCTTTAACCTACAGAGCATGTACAATTTTCTCCACTTCTTCAAGAATAAACACTGAATCACCCCGTTAGTTTGACATGAACTTCTGTTGCATATTTTCAAATCGTCAGTTTGATTTTTCTTTTTCAAAAGCACGTTGAGCTTTTTATTATGTTTTGTGGCAAGTAGCATGATCATTTTTTTGTTCCTGTAGAAAAGCATTTGTGTTCGTCCTGCCACTAGTTTTTCACTCGACCTACCGTGAACATTTTGTTCGACCTACACATGGCACAATCTAGGGGGGGCCAAAAATCAACATGTGCTGGCATGGCTCGAAAGCACGCCCGGAGGATTGACGTTGCATCTGCCACGCTGGGCAACGTCGTTTCGACCTGTTGAACACCGACCGAAGGAGGAACCTCCCGTTGCAACTCAGTTGCTGCTGGATGTACCACATAGGTCGAGTTCAAACACGATGGCGAACACGATGTTGTTTTTGCCTCTCTTTTTTAACATGTAATTGAAGGTCAGAGTCTCACACTAAAATATCAAACCGCACAATTATTTAAATTTGAACTTCTAGGTATTTTTGAAATGAGGGGAAATAGGTTTTTATAATTGGTTTCTTCCTTTCTATAATTTGGACTTTTTGTTTATTTCCTTTAGTAACGAAAAAATCATACTTTTGTAATAGATATTGAACCGGTCCATTATTTAAATTTGAACTTCTATATTTTTTTTAGGAACGATGAAAATCGTTTTTTATGAATTTTGAACTGCTCTATTTTTAAAATTTGAACTTCTTGTTTTTCTTTTTAGAATCGTGAAATATCCACTTGAAAGTGCTTTGTTATTTCTGAACTACTCTATTTTTATTTTTATTTTGTTTAGAAATGGTGAAATATCCACTTGAATATTTATTTTTCCTTTTTAAATTGAACTTCTAGGTTTGTTATTTAGTAACTGGGAAAATCTTTTTAGTTTTAAATAAACATCGAATCGCTTTTCTTATTTTAATTTGAACTTCTAGATTTTTTTAGAAAGGGGGGAAACATTCTTAGAAATTCTAACTACTCTATAGTAATTAAACAACTCTGTTTATTTAATTTGAAGTTATTGGTTTTGTAATAAACATCGACCTCCTATGTTATTTTAATTTGAACTTCTAAGTTTTTTTAGAAACGAGGAACCCCTTATTTGTAAACATTTTGATTTTTTTCCTTTCTTTTTAATTTGTACTTCTTTTTGGGTTTTTTGAACGACATATTTTTTTGGATATGTGCATATGTTCAAAAAACAAGATTTTTTTACATGAGTTTGAGGGAGGCCAATACAAAGACATATTTTACATTATGTTTTCCTGAACTTCCAACTGGTTTGTTCTTTTAAACTCCATTCCTTCCTTGTTTTCACTGTTTGAACTTTGCTACAATTTATTAATGAGAACTTCGCTAAAATGATATAAATAGGAGAACATTTTTGTGAAGTAATAAACGTCTCAAGTTGTTCATATACAAATTTCTCGTGTTTTATAATTAAATTACCAAGTTCATTAAAGGTTTCTATTTTGACGCATAGCAAATTATTTGCTGCTTTTTATATAGTGGACCGAACATAGTTTCTGAACTTCAATGTTTTTTCAAACATCGTGGAACCTATGTTTACAAAAGTTCGTGCTCATATATTTGAACTTGTGTATGAATACAAAACGAATACATGGACTGGTTCAAGCCATAAACAGGTTGGCTTAGAAGTGTGGGGGTGCATAGAAGAAAGCTTTATTTTTCCAGAGAAAACAGTTGTAGCCTACATGGAGCTTTCCCCTAGCCGTGAACACTAGCCTGAAATTGACCACACGCACGAAGAAAATGTTCAGATAATTAACAGCCATAGCCTGAAGATGAAAGTTCAGAGGAAAATGCCATCGTTTTTCTCATTCTCTATCGGTAGAAGTACAAATGCACATGTAGATGAAGTGACAAGTCTAATTATTCCCGTAGCTTTCATGGCCCGTCATGGAGTTCCGGCGGACGCATTCCAGTAAATGGTAGCAGGAGGAGCTGCGGGAAAAGCCGAGCAGCACGCAGCCGGCGTCTCGTGAAGGAACTACGCGAGCAAGCAGACGATGAGGCACTGCGCGCAGACAACGTTGGACTCCAGGACAGCCGCAGCTGGACGGCGCGCGGGCCGCACCAGCGCACTGGCCGCATCGGCGCTAGATGCTGCACCGGCCAAAGCTCGGGAGGACGGGGGTCGCGCGGGATTGATGCACCAACATGGATTGAGGCCGGCAGGACGCCGTTGGCACAACACTGATCTCACTGGACGCACCCATGGGAGGGGGACGCTCGCCACTGTCGGGAGGAGTCTCGAGGAAGGAAGGCGCCATACAGTTGGAAGTCCAAGAAAGAGGCGCCATGTCGGGCGTGTGCAAGACGAAGGGAACGACGCAAGGTGGTTCAGCGGTCCCCGGCGGACGGCGGCGGAGACAACAACTCCATTGGCCGCGAGCAGGAGGGAATCTGCCGCACGCCGCTTCCCGTGCCTCGCCGGGGGTCGTGGCCGGCTGGATGGCCGCCCCCTCGTGTGTGTGTGTGTGTGTGTGTGGGGGGGGGGGGGGTGTCTGATCCGCGCGGTGGCGAGTCCGATGCACGGCGGGAGCAGCGTTGGGGAGGCGGGGATGGGGGAGACAGAGGCTGGTGGCGATGTGGGCGGTGGTAACGAAGACCGACGACGAGTGAGGCCAGCCGGATCGGGGCGCAGGGGCTGCGCGGTGGCCTGATTCAGCCGCAGGGCGGCGCATGGGCTAGACCCAGGCGGAGCGCGAGGGGGGGGGGGGGGGGGGGGGACACGGACGGTGTGGGTGACTGGCTTCAGGCGTTGGGCGGCTCGACTGCGGCTGGAAGGCAGCTGGCGTCGGCCGGCGGTGGAGGGTGGTGCCTGGTGCGAGGTGGTCGGTACTCGAGGAGGAGCACGCGGTGGGAACGAGTGGTCGAGGACGACCGTGTTTGCCTGCTGTTTTTCTTTTCGGAAGTTCGGAAACATCTTCGTCGCCTTTATATAGGGTGCCGTGATCCAAATAACTATTCTAATCCTGGCATTAAAATAGTGTTGTCATATATATAGCCGGCTCAATTATTTTTAATGGCAGTGGCAGCTGGATGAGTTATATTCTTGTACCCAACGACAATAGATCACAGCAACAACACACATGCATGGACATGAACTGGACGTGGTCCTTTATTAAGCAATGACTTGGATACAAGGCATCTAGTATGGGAAGAAAAAACTACAAAAAATGGTATAACCATGTGCATATACAATAGCTGTAACAACAAACTAATCAAGTAGAGAATCGACCCTTGCTAATGATCAATGTCTATTTTGCTCAAAAGGCCGGAACATGCTGATATCTCTACTGTTCACCTCCTGACGGGGCCTCGCGTTCTTCTCCATGTCCTACATGTAGGGGGTTGAAGGAAAATTAGTCCAAACATTTTTCCTAGTCCACGAGTGGAGATCGACCAAATTAAAGGCGGATTTCATGTGGCTGTGGAATTTCTAGAGGTCCTTGGTTAAGGTCTACCATCCGACACGAGTCTAAAGATTGTAAAGTGCTGAAAGACAAGAGTTGAATGCAAGAGCACAATAGCAAAGACTTCTCTTCCATGAACCGACTAGAGAAACAGAAGGGAACAAAAACTTACGTCGTGAACGGCCTCCCGTAGAAGCTCCAGCTGGTGCCTCGACACAGTGCGGACCTGCAAATTCAACCAGATAGAGAAAAAGAAAAGTTTGAGTAACCTAAAATATACTACCTCCATTCATAAATATATGTCTTTTTAGAGATTTCACTATAGATACTACATTTGAATTTATACAGACGCCTTTTAGAGTATATATTCACTCATTTTGCTTCGTAAGTAGTCTACAGTGAAATCTCTTAAAAGAATAATATTTAGAAACGGAGGAAGTATGTCAGTTCGATCATTATTCACAAACCATGCATAGGATATAATAGGACTTCGACGCATGTAGCTGGCGTGCTTTCCACTGTTCTAAATTCCAATCAATCAAAAGTGAAGGAAAGACGAAACCGGTGGGAAGACTCTTTGTGACTAACAAATCAAAGGATCTAGACATAAATCGAACTGGCAGCTCCCTGCCAACTGCGAAGTTCCAAAAATGAATTATTTTATGTGACAGTTACAAGTTGTGTGTCATCATGTGTGATATGGTCCAGAAATGAAATATTTTACTGATGGTTGGTAGTTGTGTTTGATGCAAGGTGATGCGTGAAGGCGAATGAATGAAACAGGACGTACCCTCTTGACGATGGTCCACATGACCCCTTCCGAGCAGGGTGGGGTGGTGAGGGAGCCCACGTACCGGTAGTACACGCTGGCCTTTCCTCTGGCGCCCCTCGGGTCCATCATGCCCATCTTCTCCTCCCTGTCCTTGCGTTCCGCTATCATCTCCAGGTACGGCTCCAGCTGCGTTTGTACCAGGTTAGAGTTAGTTCCATGAATGGCGTGCCAATTATTAACTGCATCTTGCAGCTTTGCAAGGGGAGGTGTTGGTGCGTTAGTTATGCCGTGCACGGTAAATCATCATCAAGCTTAACTAAGCCCGGTTCGTTGGTTGGTAAACTAAAGAAAGGAAGAAAGAAAGAAAAGAGAGGCACCTTGTGCAGGAAGGCGTCGTGGGCGCCGATCTCGTAGAAGACACCGATGACGGCGGCCTTGCCCTCGGCGCTCTCATGGAACATGTGGAGCTCCATGTCGTACCGGCGGCCGTTGACGCTCACTACCGGACTCGCGGGCTATGCTCACTACCTGTTATAGCAATTCTGACATTCCCAGCCTCGGCTGCTTCCTTCAGATACTCTATATCGAATGACTTCCATGCTTCACCTTCTGATGGATGTATAATTTTTTTGGGTTGTACCTTTTCCCTTCCTTGTTCCACTTCATCATTTTGGCAGACTCCTCGGTGATGAAAAGGCGCTGCAGTCTTTTTATAAAATCAAGATACCGAAGAACCTTCACAGGGATTTTTAGCTGCTGCTTTTGACCATGCTTATCGACCACCTCAATATACCGAGAGGAACCGCACTTCCTACAGTAGTTGTCATCCGCATACTCATGCCTAAACAAAAGGCAATTCTTTGGACAAACATGTATTTTCTCATGGTCCATGGAGAGCGCCTTCATGATTTTCTTCGTACCGTACATGTTTTTCGGCAGTTCATGGCCCTCAGGCAGGCTGTTAGCCCATACTCCCAAAAATTCTTCGAAGCAACCTCGGCTACAGCCATACTCAGCCTTGACTGCCATCAGTTGCGAGATGGCATCCAGCACAGACAGCTTGGCACCCTCATAGAGAGGTTTCTTTGACGAGGCCAAGATTTCCAGGAAGGCCTTTGCGATTTCCTCCGGCTCCTTCGGTTCATTCGCTGAATGTGACGGAGGTGTCGGCTGTGCAGCAAAGACATCATCTAGCATGTCTCTAACCCCATCGTTCTCATAACCAGCGACGCGTTGTCGTATCACATCCTCTCTACCACGGTCCCGCTGGGCAAAGTTTATCGGCATATTAAAGCTGGGCATAAATCCATTCGTGCGAAGGTGCTTAGTCATCTCACTCTTATCTCTGCGGATACGTCTCTTACATTTGGCACACGGGCATTCTGGCACCATCCTCATTGGACTACGGAATATCTCTTTCAAAAACACATCAGTTTTCTCGACCCACTCTGTTGTTACTTGATTCCGACGGAAAAACCCACTATACATCCACTGATGATCTGCCATCTCTGCTTTATTGGAAGCCACACAACAAAATTAAGGATTCATTTAAATTACCCACATCAATATTTTATTTTTTACAAGGTTGACGAGAAACGACATTTAATCCACCTACATCTCTAATAGGTAAAGATGGGTCCTAATCCCACCCGAGAATGTGTAGATTGAGTACAGTCCATGCTCTACCCCATTCCGAGACAAAATTTCGGCAGCACCTCCCCGCTGTTCTCCAAATACACATCTCGGCAAAATGCCGAGAGAATGTGCATCCGGAGAACAACAGGGAGGCGCCGCCGAAATCCTGTCTCGGAACGGGGTAGAGCATGAACAACGTACCCAATCTACACATCCTCGGTCTGTCCGTCGAAAGCGCTGGACAATCCGAAAGAGCTGCGGTGATAAATATGCAATTGAATGCATATTTATCGATGCAACCCTTTCGGACGGGAGACCTAGGTTACGCGACTTGATGTGAAAATTCAATCTAGTTAAAGGAGGCTAGGAGTTGAAGGTGGATTCGTAGCTCACCCTCCGCTGTAGAGGAAGTAGTCTAGCAGCGGCAGGATCACGGACCTAACCCAGACGACGAAGGCTCCAGTGAGATGAAATACCACAAAGCCTGTAAATTTTACCGAGTCAAAAATTTGAGGGCATCACATCACATAAAGCATTGACACTTCAAACTATGAAAAAAATCATATTGCTGATGACATCTAGTCAAGGTTTTAGATCATCATGATACTTCAAATTCTAATTTTCATCAAGTGTCAAATTTTGTTCTTCAATTTTTTTAGCAACATCATCATGATAAAATAACAACTCATCGGATACAAATTTTGTCAACATCACAAAATGAAACTATAGCTATTTGACAACATCTCAAATATACCAATTTTGTTCTTCCATACAACATGCATGCATCAATCAATCTATACAACATGCATCCAATATACATCAATCCATACATACAACATCAAACTAACCAATATACATCAATCCATCCATTCATCCATACAACATGCATCTATCACATATATAACAAGCAGTAAAAATTGCAAAAAAAAGAAGAAAAAAAAGCTCACCGGGGCGGCCGGAGACGGTGAGGCAGGGGCGGCCGCGAACGGTGAGGCAGGGGTGGCCGGGGACGGTGAGGCAGGCGCGGCCGGGGATGGTGAGGCAGAGGCGGCCGGTGCAGCGGACGAGCAGGGGGCGGCGGTGGAGGGCAGGGCCGGCTGGGGGCGGGAGCGCCGGGCGCACGGGCCGGCAGGAGCTGCGGCCGGCGCGCGGTCGGTGGGAGGCCGGGGCGACGCGGCGGGGTCGGGAAAAGTGCGGGGCGACGGCGGGTGTGGATGCGGGAGCGGGGACGCGGGTGTGGAGGCGGGGGAGGGCGGCGGCAGGGGTGGGGTGTGCGGCGAGGGGGCGGGGTGGAGTGGGCGGGGTGGAGTGCGGCAACGGCGAGGGGGCAGCCGGGATGGAGGGCGGGGCACAGAATGCGTCGGCGGCGGCGCAGGTCGGGGGTGCGGCGGCGGCGCAGCTCGGGGGAGGAGAGAATGAGTGGAGGGGGTTCGCCCCGCGGGTGGATAAGGCAGTGTATGCCGACGGCTAAGCCGTCGGCATAGGTGAGGAGGCAACGTGGCAACTATGCCGACGGCTTATCCGTAGGCATACATTTTTTTTATTTTTTTATTTTTTTATTACCCACGTCACTGATCCGTGTAACGCCTACCGTATGGCCGCAGCTATGCCGACGGCTTTGCCGTCGGCATAGTTTTATTTTCCTTTTTTATTTTATATTTTTTTAATATTTTCTTATAGTTATATATTTATTCTTTTTTATTTCATATAGATTTTTAAATTTTTTATAGTTATAATTTTCCTTTTTTATGTATTATTATTTCATATAGATTTTTTATTTTTTTTAAAACCGCTCGGCCCTCTCCTCTCCCGGAACCACACAGAGGGGAGGGAAGGGGAGGCGCCGAATTCGAGCAGCTTCGTCCGCCAAGGCCGTGGCCTGGTCGTGGGTATGGGAGCGCCATGGCCGCCCTCGATCGTGTGCTCGATCTGGAGCTTAGTTCGTCAGGTGAGTGAAGGGGGTGGGGGTCGTCGACGGTGAGGGTGGGGGTGGGGGCGGGGGTAGCTTAGTTCATCAGGTGAGTGAAGGGGGAGGGGGTCATCGACAGAGGGACACCAGGGAGCAACATCCGGGCCAAACCCACAGCTACATATCCACACCGTGTAGACCCGACGCGTCCGTTTCCCCCCTCCCGGTGCCGTCGGCGGGGCCGTCCATGAGGGAGGCCACACACCGGAGACGCGTGCCGCCTCTTCGGACATGCCACAACACCACCCTGCATGTATGAGGGCCTGGTACGACGCTCCGGTGGCATTGCTACCCCCTAGGGACCCCGTCCCACCTAACCCTGGAGCGTTCACCACGAGATCTAGCCCTTTGACTTCCTACGGACGGGATTTGACTAGTGGACCTCTCCACCCGATTGTGTCAGGTCAGCCCAGAGGGACACCTGGGAGCAACATCAGGGCCAAACCCACACCTACATCCACTCCGTGTAGACCCGACGCGTCCATTTCCCCCCTCCAGGTGCCGGCGGCGGTGCCATCCGTGAGGGGTGCCACACCCAGAAGACCCGTGCCGCCTCTTCAGACATGCCACAACACCAGCCCGCATGTATGAGGGCCCGGTACGATGCTCTGGTGGCATTGCTAACCCCCAGGGCCCCCGTCCCGACTAACCCAGGAGCGGTTGATCACGAGATCTAGCCCTTTGACTTCCCACGGACGGGCTTTGACCAGTGGACCTCTCCACCCGGTTGTGTCAGGTCAACCCATAGGGACACCCAGGAGTAACATCCTGGCCAAAACCACAGCTACATCCACTTCGTGTAGACCCGACGCGTCCGTTTCCCCCCTCCAGGTGCCGGCGGCGGCGCCGTCCATGAAGGGGGGCAGACCCGGGAGACGCGGGTGTCGCCTCTTCGGACATGCCACAACACCACCTCGCATGTATGAGGGCCCGGTACGACGCTCCGCTGGCATTGCTACCCCCCCCCTCCCCCAGGGCCCCCGTCCCGCCTAACGCCCTGGAGCGGTTGACCACGAGATCTAGCCCTTTGACTTCCCACGGACGGGCTTTGAACAGTGGACCTCTCCACCCGGTTGTGTCAGGTCTACCCATAGGGACACCCGGGAGCAAAATCCGGGCCAAATCCACAGCTACATCCACACCGTGTAGACCCGACGCGTCCGTTTCCCCCTCTAGGTGCCGGTGGCGGCACCGTCCGTGAGGGGTGCCACACCCCGGAGACGCGTGCCGCCTCTTCGGACATGCCACAACACCACCCCGCATGTATGAGGGCCCGGTACGACTCTCCGGTGGCATTGCTACGCCCAGGGCCCCCGTCCCGACTAACCCAGGAGCGGTTGATCACGAGATCTAGCCCTTTAACTTCCCACGGACAGGCTTTGACCAGTGGACCTCTCCACCCGATTGTGTCAGGTCTACCCATAAGGACACCTGAGAGCAACATCCGGGCCAAACCCACAGCTACATCCACTCCGTGTAGACCCGACGCATCCGTTTCCACCCTCTAGGTGCCGGCGGCGGCGCCGTCCGTGAGGGGTGCCACACCCCGAAGACGCGTGCCGCCTCATCGGACATGCCACAACACCACCCCGCATGTATGAGGGCCCGGTACGATGCTCCGGTGGCATTGCTACCCCCAGGGCCCCCGTCCCGACTTACCGAGGAGCGGTTGATCACGAGATCTAGCCCTTTGACTGCCCACGGACGGGCTTTGACCAGTGGACCTTTCCACCCGGTTGTGTCAGGTCTACCCATAGGGACACCCGGGGGCAACATCCGGGCCAAATCCACAGCTACATCCACTCCGTGTAGAACCGACACGTCCGTTTCCCCCCTCTAGGTGCCAGCGGCGGCGCCATCCGTGACGGGGGGCACACCCCGGAGACGCGTGTCGCCTCTTCGGACATGCCACAACACCACCCCGCATGTATGAGGACCCGGTACGACACTCCGGTGGCATTGCTACCCCCAGGGCCCCCGTCCCGCCTAACCCTGGAGCGGTTGACCACGAGATCTAGCCCTTTGACTTCCCACGGACGGGCTTTGATCAGTGGACCTCTCCAGCCGGTTGTGTCAGGTCTACCCATAGGGACACCCGGGAGCAACATCCGGGCCAAAACCATAGCTACATCCACTTCGTGTAGACCCGACGCGTTCGTTTCCACCCTCCAAGTGCCGGCGGCGGCGTCGTCCGTGAGGGGTGCCAATCCCCGGAGTCCCGTGCCGCCTTTTCGGACATGCCACAACACCACCCCGCATGTATGAGGGCCTGGTACGACGCTCCGGTGGCATTGCTACCCCCAGGGCCCCCGTCCCGCCTAACCCAGGAGCGGTTGACCATGGGATCTAGCCCTTTGACTTCCCACGGATGGGCTTTGACGAGTGGCCCTCTCCAGCCGGTTGTGTCAGGTCTACCCATAGGGACACCCGGGAGCAACATCCGGGCCAAACCCACAGCTACATCCACTCTGTGTAGACCCGATGCGTTTGTTTCCCCCCTCCAGGTGCCGGCGGCGGCGCCGTCCATGACGGGGGGCACACCCCGGAGACGCGCGTGTCGCCTCTTCGGACATGCCACAACACCACCTCGCATGTATGAGGGCCCGCTACGACGCTCCGGTGGCATTGCTACCCCCCCCCCCCCCCCCCCCCCAGGGCCCCCGTCCCGCCTAACGCCCTGGAGCGGTTGACCACGAGATCTAGCCCTTTGACTTCCCACGGACGGGCTTTGACCAGTGGACCTCTCCACCCGGTTGTGTCAGGTCTACCCATAGGGACACCCGGGAGCAACATCCGGGCCAAATCCACAGCTACATCCACTCCGTGTAGACCCGACGCGTCCGTTTCCCCCTCCAGGTGCCGGTGGCGGCACCGTCCGTGAGGGGGGCCACACCCCGGAGATGCGTGCCGCCTCTTCAGACATGCCACAACACCACCCCGCATGTATGAGGGCCCGGTACGACGCTCCGGTGGCATTGCTACCCCCAGGGCCCCCGTCCCGACTAACCCAGGAGCGGTTGATCACGAGATCTAGCCCTTTAACTTCCCACAGACGGGCTTTGACCGGTGGATCTCTCCACCCGATTGTGTCAGGTCTACCCATAGGGACACCTGGGAGCAACATCCGGGCCAAACCCACAGCTACATCCACTCCGTGTAGACCCGACGCATCCGTTTCCACCCTCCAGGTGCCGGCGGCGGTGCCGTCCGTGAGGGGTGCCACACCCCGAAGACGCGTGCCGCCTCATCGGACATGCCACAACACCACCCCGCATGTATGAGGGCACGGTACGATGCTCCGGTGGCATTGCTACCCCCAGGGACCCCGTCCCGACTTACCGAGGAGCGGTTGATCACGAGATCTAGCCCTTTGACTTTCCACGTACGGGCTTTGACCAGTGGACCTCTCCACCCGGTTGTGTCAGGTCTACCCATAGGGACACCCGGGAGCAACATCCGGGCCAAATCCACAGCTACATCCACTCCGTGTGGACCCGACGCGTCCGTTTCCCCCCTCCAGGTGCCGGCGGCAGCGCCATCCGTGACGGGGGGCACACCCCGGAGATACGTGTCGCCTCTTCGGACATGCCACAACACCACCCCGCATGTATGAGGGCCCAGTACGACACTCCGGTGGCATTGCTACCCCCAGGGCCCCTGTCCCGCCTAACCCTGGAGCGGTTGACCACGAGATCTAGCCCTTTGACTTCCCACGGACGGGCTTTGACCAGTGGACCTCTCCAGCCGGTTGTGTCAGGTCAACCCATAGGGACACCCGGGAGCAACATCCGGGCCAAAACCACAGCTACATCCACTTCGTGTAGACCCGACGCGTTCGTTTCCACCGTCCAAGTGCCGGCGGCGGCGCCGTCCGTGAGGGGTGCCACACCCCGGAGACCCGTGCCGCCTTTTCGGACATGCCACAACACCACCCCGCATGTATGAGGGCATGGTACGATGCTCCGGTGGCATTGCTACCCCCCAGGGCCCCCGTCCCGCCTAACCCACGAGCGGTTGACCACGAGATCTAGCCCTTTGACTTCCCACGGACGGTCTTTGACCAGTGGCCCTCTCCAGCCGGTTGTGTCAGGTCTACCCATAGGGACACCCGGGAGCAACATCCGGGCCAAACCCACAGCTACATCCACTCCGTGTAGACCCGATGCATCTGTTTCCCCCCTCCAGGTGCTGGCGGCAGCGCCGTCCTTGACGGGGGGCACACCCCGGAGACGCGTGTCGCCTCTTCGGACATGCCACAACACCACCCCGCATGTATGGGGGCCCGGTACGACGCTCCGGTGGCATTGCTACCCCCCAGGGCCCCCGTCCTGACTAACCCAGGAGCGATTGACCACGAGATCTAGCCCTTTGACTTCCCACAGACGGGCTTTGAAGAGTGGACCTCTCCACCCGGTTTTGTCAGGTCAGCTCAGAGGGACACCTGGGAGCAACATCCGGGCCAAACCGACTGCTACATCCCCTCCATGTAGACCCGATGTGTCCGTTTTCCCCCTCCAGGTGCCGGCGGCGGCGCCATCCGTGAGGGGGGCACACCGCGGACGTGAGGGGGTCACACTCCGGAGACGGGTGCCGGGCGTTTGCAACCGCCACTAAACTTCTGTCACACAACTGTTTTTTATTTTAATAAAATATAAGGACTTATATTCAAAAGAATATGACGGCACATTATTAATGTGCTCGAAAAAAATACAAACTATAAATAAATAAATATATATATATATATATATATATATATATATATATATATTCACAATCTATGGAAAAAATTACAAAGTACATATATATATTCATATAATACATGAAAAAGCATAAAAACATATTTAAAAAAGCATAAAAACATATGTAAAAAAAAGCATAAAAAACATATGGAAAAGCATGTAAAAAAATAGCTATGCCGTCGGCATAGAAACGGCAAGGTTTCGGGAGGAGGCGTGCCGCGGATCGGTGACTTGGCGCCTATGCCGACGGCTGCCGTCGGCATGTCTACGCCGCGGATCGGTGACGTGGCATGCGGAGATATGCCGACGGCCGGCCGTCCCGACCGTCGGCTTAGGGTTGACGGCGTTAGCGCTGGTCACGGGCGGGGTCGCCGGGCCCACTTTGTATGCCGACGGCTTTCTTATACCGACGGCTGCTGTCGGCGTGTTCGTAGATAGGCCGACGGCTTATATCAGGGTAGCCCGACGGCCAGGATAAGCCGACGGCCAGGATGCGGCTGTTGGCATATCTCAAACTAGGCCGACGGCAGCCGTCGGCATTGATTTGGCCGTAGGCATAGGTCAGTTTTCCGGTAGTGGTTGTGCTCGCTGGGCGAGTGCCAGTGCAGCTGCCGGAGGAAGTAGGGCGTGCCCCCGATGGACACGCTCCCGGCGTCGCCCTCGAACTTGAGCATGATGTCGTGGCCGCGGTTGACGATGGTGGCGTTGGCGGGGGCGTAGGAGTGGTTGAGGTAGCCGAGGCCGCGCACGAGGGAGACGCGCGGGCTGGCCAGATCGATGGGCGACTGCCTTGCCGCACGCGGACCACTCCTCCTTGATGTCGCCCCAGTGCGCCGGCCCGTTCTCCGCGTCCAGCGAGTAGCTGAACTCCTCCTCCTCCTCGGTCTCCTGCTGGGCTCTGGCCGCCGGGGCGGCAGAGAGGAGGACGGCTGCGGAGAGGAGCAGAAGCACGGCGAGGCGAAGATCCCGTGATGGACGCATGCTGTCTCTCTCCTGGTCTTGGCGTGCCTGAGTTGGTGCTGGGTTGGGTGTCGGTTCCTCTTGTGTGTGTTGGACTGGAGACAGAGCTGGTGCGGCATGTATATAGTGAAGAAGAAGAGAGAATGAGATGGGTCTACTACGGCCGCGTTAATTAGGTTAGAACGTCTCAAACCTGTCAACTTGCTACGGCCTACGGTACCGTTGCGTTGCACGAAAAGGGAGCCTGTATCATGGTCCGGAGTCCGGACCCTGTCGGATAGGGACGTTCCCAAAAATTCGGGGTATGGAGGGAAGCAGCACGGCCGGTCATTTTCTCCCTTCGCCTGTATAAACAAAACTGAACGGACGATTTGCCAAATTGGAACGCTCTTTTGGATGGATGCCCAACCGAGACTAATGGAGAAAAAGGAGTCCCACGGCCTGCCATCATCGTGACTCGTGAGAGTGTTTCGTTTCAGACCCATGTTATAGTATTCACCTGCTTCCACCATCGCGGTTGGTAGCACAAGCAAAATTAGTGGAAACATTTCAAACACCTTCTTGTTACTGACGTGTCAAACCTGCCCACGCATAGTGCAACGAGTTGGTGAGCAATGCAATAATAGTCTTTCACGGAAACACAACCTTTCATTTCATTTTCGGCGAGCAATGCAACTAGTTGCTCACTGTAGCAGCGGCCTGCAGAAGAAGATTTCTAGGGGGCAAAAATGCTTTAATATGCCACAGTTGGTGAGCGAGTGTGCTGATGTGCGCATATGGAAATGCTGTGAATGCCAACATGCACTACTTGGGGCGCATGCACGCATGTTATGGTTGCCTGATTATTTCCAAATGCAGTCATCCTTCTCTACACCACTGGTCCTCCCTCCTTCCCGAGTATTTTCGGACGAAAGGAGTACGAGTTAGGACAGCACATTTAACAAGAACCACTAGGTACATGCTCGAACGAGAATAATTAGAGAGCGCGATCGATGGATGCCGTCTGCGAGGATACAACTCTCATATGATCACCAGTACCTGAACTCTTATACAGTAGTATGTTAGATGTAGTGTTAGCGAAAGCGCTCTTTTGATCCCGAGCTCATATGCTCTCGCATGAACAGTAAAATTCAAAAAAAGGAAAAAATTCAAAGAAATTTGATTTTTTTATGATGAACATTGAATGTTCTAACTGCGTGCAAAATTTCAGATCGAAATGAGATTTGTGGAGGTCTGGGCAAAAATAACAAAATCGATGCTCCAAAATGGTTCCAACAATAGTCTTTTTAGAGCATCGATTTTATTCTTTTTGCCCAGACCTCCACGAAAGTCATTTCAGCCTGAAATTTTGCACGGAGTTAGAAATTTTGTCAATGTTCACCTAAAAAAAATCAGCTTTTTTTAATTTTTTACTTTTTTTTTTATTTTACTGTTCATACAGGAGCATATAAGCTCGGGATCAAATACTCCACTTCCGTGTGTTAGTAGGTTTTCCTCAATAGTAAGTGCTTTCACAACGAACACTGGCAGCGAATTTCCTACTAATGTGCCAACCGAACTCACAACTCTTTCTCCTTATGTGTTAATGGAAAGGGGTTCGCCTGGTTGGAAAAAGAAAGCTTGTGTTCGGTTTTTTTTAACCCTGCCATGAACGGCTGTTCTTTTTTGCCGCCAAAAATGAAAAAAATGAGGTGAAAAGTGGCACAAGTAGCTCCGAAGTTATAAAAAGGAGTTCAAGGTGACTAGGAGCGATGGTTAGAAAGTGAAAAGTGGCCGAAGAGCTTCTCCTGCATTTCTATTCCTTTATGTTGAAGTCTAACACCTCCGGTGCTGACGTCCTGACTTCAGTCCTTAAGACACAGGTCTCCTCTCTAGCAAGTCAACACCAAAGCCATGCACAGTGGTCAAACACAGCACAAAACGGCACACAGGGAGATGAAGACGAGGAGAAGCTTCCGCAGAGAAAACTTACTAGCTACGTACCCATTATATTCACCATGGGAGTTCACACTCATTTTAGTATGCTTTCGAGGGAATGCAGCAGGATTCACCAAACAATCTGTACTTTTCAATCATAGAACCCTGAATGACGCACGTTGTCTAAAATAATTCCACATCACCGATTACCCTAGACAAGTTTTCTAATGACCCAGTCACGCTGAACTTCCAACCCCTCTGTCGCTCACCAACCCTCGGTATTTTCGGAGACTCACGTTATTCTCCAAAATATTTAGTATTCACAGATATGTTATGATTAACCGCAATGTGTACGCAAAGTCGATGTCGAGTTGCTTTTTTTTCCACTATGGTTTCTATGGGGAGAAACTTCATTAACCTGAACACTTTGTCCAAACAAAAAACTATATATTTCAACAAGTGTAAGGAAAACTGGATCTTGTAAAATTCCAAGATAACTTCACAATGCAGTCCTACTTGTGTATGTTCTCATGTGCGTTTTGGAAAATCCAGAGAATTGTGCAATATCATCTTCTTTTTAAAGGTTAATAAATAATAGTACATTAGGCCTCCATATTTAAAGACATTATAACTGGGCACCATCCCAGCCCTCTCACGTATTCAACATCTTGACCATCCATTTTCATGTGCTGGCCGTTCCTGGCCATTTGATCTTCCTTAATGGGGCAGCTACTCTGGTAGCTTTTTTGGACCCTTGTGGTTAATTGGGCTCGTATTGGGTTGTTTGGGCCCATTTTCTGTGCTCAACAATCAACCCTGGCGTTCTCAGTCCTCCCGTGAACGAGCGATCCTGGCGGCGGATGTGGCGACTTCCCCTGATGCTATGCGGCGCGCGACGGCTAGGTTGGAGGAGGCCGCCCGCGTCAACTCAACAGCAGCAAGCCACCCACCTCATCCTGCTTGAACGGGGCCGCCCACCTCATCACGCAAGCCCCCTTCCACGCCGTTCAGTCGCCGTTGCTCTCCCCACCGGTAAGTTTCTTCTCCCTCGATGCATTAGGGTTTTGTAACTCGACCAATCGAGGTGCTAAACAATCTGTTTCTCCGGCCGAGGTGCTACAGATTGGGGTAATAAATTAGGGTTTGCCACACCCGTAATGTTGAATGATTAAGGGGTTCATCCTATTAAGCTCATACTGTAGAATGATCTATCATCTAACTGAATTCTGGATGCTCCAATTTCCATGGATGTTCATTTGATTTTCATGGCGCGCAACTGCAACTCCCATATCCGGCGAACCCTTGCAATACTGTTTGGTCATCACAAAGCTCAAGTCATAGGACCATACCATGCCATATTGTGGCTGAAGCTTATCTGAGATGACACCGAAGCAACGAGATAGCAGGTGGCAGGCCGCTGATGAAGTAAGTAAATGAAATCTAATGAAGGTCTCCTGTAATTTTATTAGTCCATGTACACATCATGTTGGCAACCTTTTATTGGAAGAACCACATACAAATGTCACCTTTTTTGTTTCTTGGTGTTTAGTTAATTAATTCATATAGATGTTGGTACAGAATTTGGAGTTCTGGCCTTGCTTGAACTCACAAGTCACAACACAAACAGTAGTTAGTTGCTCATTGGCTGGATAGTGTTCTTAGATATTTTGCTTCTGAACCGATCTCTTTCATGAATGGATACATTGGATATCTAAATGAATTGCGCAGTCCCTAGATGAAGTCCATAGAATTGTCCTTATCTGATAAATAAACTAAAGAATCAATGTCAGTTGTAGTTTTAGGCATATCTATCTCAACTATTGCATGTTAAATTTTTTGTCTGAACCAAATATTCTTCACTCCTTATTATGGAGCAAAGTAATGACAACGACAACTTCGCAATTCTATGGAGTTGGAGGATAAGCCGTTGGACAAAGGTAGTGGAAGACCCAGTCAATGTTGTGGATGTCGAGGATCCTGTCTCCCTCATTGATTGCATCGGGTCCTCATCTCCTCATTGTCAGGATGCTTCAGAGCTGTTGTTGGTGAGCTCCTGCAAAATTCCCTCTTAGCTCCCCTATTCTCCTTGAACACTAGGCCTCATTAGCCCCATTGTACTGGTGGATGAATCTCAAAGCACTAATTTGGACTTTATTTCCACTTTCTTCATGGATCAGGCCTCTTGCTGTTTGTGAATCCCCTGACACCAATTATTGGAAGAGATGGAGACAATTCTGTATAGTTTGACCATGATCCGAAGAGGTAAACTTATTAGATAGGTTGTTCTGTATGTCAAGACAATAGACCATGAGGGCACGTGTTGCCGCGCCTGTTTATCGTGTCAATAGAACAATGCAAATATCTGAGTATAGCTGAACGACATGAATATGTAAAAAGGACATGGTCTGGATTACACTTCTTTTTCAAGTTAGTTTTAGATATAAGATTGCGTAAAAATTTAGACAGTATTGCATCAATCATTCCCCATTTATTTGGATATGAGCTGACTTGAATGCTTAATGTGTAACGTCCAAAATAATTTAGGATGACATCGAATATACTAAATGGATTAAGCCATGCAAATATATATGGGCTAATATTAATGTGGGTATAGTTGGATTGGATGGAGCTGCTGGAAATACCAGAAAGGAACAGATAAACAGATGCTAGAATCAAAAGTAAAAAAAGAAATTTCAAGTAGAACGATCTAGCAAGTAGCAAATAGGGCTTCAAACTATCTGAATATACTATAAGAATATACCCTTTTCATTTGCAGACCAAGAATGATGGCGTAGCAGTCCCAGAACTGAAAGTTTCTCCATCAGCTCTGTTCTTTGCTTCAATTGTCATTCTAGAACTGAAGCTTCATCACCATTATTCTGTCGCTGGTCACATGACTGAATGATTTGATGGGGCAGGGAATTTTCATTTACGTTGAGCCGACATGGAATGTGAACGACATAAATTTCGCTAGCTCAAAGCTGCAGGGGAGAATGCTGATGGTCTGGTTATATTTTAGGGCATTTATAAATTATAATGCTCAGTTATAGTAACCAGAAAACACGCGTCGCTCCAGTGGAAAGGCCACAAAATAGGCTTCTGGAGCAGCAGTCGCTACACGTCAGCCTGCCTCACACAAGCACGCAAAGAAGCCCATAAAAATGGTGGCCACCTGCCTGGAATCGATGTTAGTTCTCAATTGTCATGTTCAGGCCTCTCGTACACAGTTGGTTTTTTTGTGGCCCGGTCAATGACAGAACGGCCAGATCAGTTCGGTAGCAGCAACCCTTTTAATTTGGCAGGCTGTCACACGCGATGGGACCCTACAAATGGTGTTGCGATACTCGGTACAATGACCAGACAATCTCGGACGTCCAACGGCGCAATCTGACGGCTGAGGACACCAAATCGCTGTGGTAAATTCTGTATGTCAAGACATTGCATAGAGTGTGTGTTGGGAAGGTGTGTGAGGACGTATGCTGCCTCACTTGTTGGTGTTTATCTGTTTTGGTTAGTATTTTTGGGGTTAAATTCCTATGTTGATTATGCATCTTGTCCCATACTCCGATTCCCCTTTTCATATAACTACATCCCATTTTCATTCCAATTTTTATGTATGCACCTTGCTCGATTGCCCTTTTCATATAACTACATCCTGGCACCAATGAATGTCATCAAAAGTGCACCCCTCTTAGGTTTTGTCCTTGAAGGATTAACTTAATTTTTTCACTTTACTTTCTTAGACAGGTAATTGAATTTCCATTCTGCTCCATATTCCCAACTTGCAAGATATGGTCCTCTGGTTGTGAGCATTCTGATTCCAAAGTGGAAGTGCTACTGAAATCAATGATGAGGACATGAGGTTAATCTTGATGGTGATACTTATTGATATGGATATTTGGAAATGTGAGGTGACTAATTTTCCATTTAGATGTTATACTCTTTACATTGTGTACATGATATATATGCATATACTTATGTTAAAATAGATATTTTTATTGATTCCTGCCTTGTCTTCAGTACCATTTGTAGTTTGTTCGATAGAATTATTTAAGCTGTGCTGATCAAGTCGGGATCTTTTTTGAAATATTGAATACTTTTACATGATATACTTAATGGTTAAGTTATTTGGTCACGGACCACGTGTTGATGCCTTAATATTTAGGTTGAATTTCTCTTCTCTTAAGAACTGAGCGCCAACATGCTACAGGTATATGAAATAAATTTAATGCTGCTTTTGTTTACATGTAGAATAATGATTATTTTCCTAAATCTATTGCATAACGAAAAAAGCTACCTTTGGTAGATTTATCATGTTGCATCAAGATACTTGAACGATGCATATTCTGATGATAAGACCATACTATCTACTACTTCCCATCCCGTAAGAACCTTGAAAGCATTTTGATCTCAACTGCTGCTAGCTACATATTTCTCATATGAAGGTATGGACGAGGGATCGGTTGATATGTTTCCATCCCAAAACAATTGATGTGGTGGACTGCATTACATCCTATGCGAATGATCTTATGTAACAAATCTGTCACACATTTATGACTATCCACTGAGTGCAAGTATAATGCTATAAGGATTTATATATTATAATTTTTGTTGGGTTGCAGAAGAGGGAAGAGAAGCGACTGTAGTTTAAGAGCCGGCAGCATCATGGACTCCAATAAACATTGTGAGGGTGTAAGGTGGGGCAAGTATTAACAAAGTAGTACATCTATATGTTAACTACCCCCCCCTGTTATAAGATCTTTTAACTTTTATCTGAATAGGATGTTTATAAACACATTTTAATGTGTTTGTTAACTCATTTCACTCTGTATGTAGTCCATATTAAAATATTCAAAACATCTTATATAATAGTGAACCGAGAGAGTATTATACATGTCGGTTATTTGATTGACTATAGATGACATGACAATGTGCTATTGCCGTATTATTATCCTTGCTTTGGTGTCGCTAATCAAGTTGCTGGTCTGTGCGGTGACCCACCTAAAGTTGGAGAATATTGGCCCTCCCTCATGGCATCATATATTTACATGATTCCTATAATTACATTGAACCAATAGACGGGCGCAGCAACGCGCGCCATCGATGATCTAGTTTAGGACAGTAAAACTGAACCTAAACCCAGCCCTCTCATGCCATCAGTCATTTCGGCCGTCCAGTATGTCGATCTGGCTGTTTCTCTCCATTGGATGCGTGTGCGACACTGCTTTAGTGCAAATTTGGCCACACCCTAGCCTGCTGTCCTAGGGGTAGCTATTCCCGTGAACAGTCTCTTTGCTCACATGGTCATTTAATGACCGACAGCTTATTTCCTTTGATTACTTAGTTAATTTTTGTTTTCTCCTCTTTCAACATCAATCAAATAGTGTGACTTATTCCAGACTATAACCATAACCAAGGACACGACCATACGGATGGGTTTTACAATTGCTAAAGGTTGTACGCTTTACCACACTATAGATATTCATCTTTTGGCATGTGCTTTGGCATATTATCCTCGTGGGTGGACCAGCTTTACTTCAACAAGACCATCCCACCTCCATGACACTTTTATCGTGTCATCCGCGTACCTTTAGGCCTTGTTCAGAGGGAGAGATTTCTATAGGAGAGTCCAAACGAATTTTTTGGATGGAAGACATCCCCACAAGAGCTCATACAAGGAGAGAAACACCATTGTGGTGCCTCCGTCATCAGGATCGACAATGGACAACTCTAGATTTTTGCCAGGATCTTGTCGACCATGTGCCTATATATCCGTGAGGATCGTCTTGGCCGGTGCGGTATCGGAGAAGAGCATGACCTAAAGTAATAATGGGGTTCTTATTGTTGATCGTGATATAGAGCATGATAGATGCACTCCCATTTTTGTGGAAGAAGGGGGAATCTCTTCTAACACGACGAACTCATCTCAGTTGTGGAGCAACCCGGCGACAAGATTGTCATTATTGTCAATCTCCATCTCAATGATGTTATGTATATCATGTTTTTTTCTTCGAAACAGAGGCAAAAGATTTGCCTCATCTATTAATTTTAGCAATATACTTGGATCTATCTTCTTAAAAAGTGTTCTGATGTGCTTCAACACTACTAGAGAAAAGCTTACCAGTAGCGCTGGTTTTTGTGCTACCAGTAGCGCGGGCACCAGCGCTACTGCTATGACGCTACAACTATTTTCTAGCAGTTAGCGCATTTCTAGACCAGCGCTACTGGTAAGTTCAAGTACTAGTAGCACGTTTTTAGGCCAGCGCTACTGCTAACATTTATGTTTTTTTTTTGTATTTTGGCGTTGTACATGTTTAAACAGATATATCTTTTATACAATAACAACTCATCATGAACTAGTCTGTTTAAATAGCATATTCATTACCACTTGTCATCACCACCAAACAATGTTCGCCAATGAGACATCATATAACAAGTTGGTCACTAATCATAATCATAACTCCTCATCATCAACATCAACTCTAACACATTGTAGCACATAATAACACATTCTAGCTACGACCTACTGCTCTCATAGGACCTACTCTACCCTCTCTTAGGTAAAATATCATAAAACAAGATAGGCATTGACTCTCCATTAAGGAGAATTGACTCTCCATAATAATAAAGAATGGATATCATCCTGTCTCCAAGTCTTGGCCTACGCACAATGTTGCGTCCAAGTAGCTCTCTACAATGGTTCAAACATTTTTTGAAATCATTTATTATCATGGCTTCCTCGCTTATAGAAATCCGGTATGGACATGAGTGATGTGGATACTGCGGCCGAACTGGCCGTGGTGGCCGTAAGCTCATAACATTAACGCGACCTCTCTGCAACATCAGATGAGGCACATAATCCATCGGGATTTTCTGTTCAAAAACATAGTAATAACTTTGTAGTTAGCAATGTAGTTTAGTTTTAGAAGAATTTATGCAAAAGATGTACGGATGTCGTAATAGTAGAAAATCTTACCATGATATCTCCATTGATGTTACCGTAGTTCAACACGTGCACTAGTGGCACGTATTGACCATAATGTGGAGAAGTTTGATAATAGCTATTGTAATTCTCAAAATTATTAAAAAATGCGATAAGACCATCTTGCTCCTTATAAGTTAATTGTGCTTCATCATTGTAGTAGTAGGTTCTGTCTACCATTTTCCGTACATTTTTTGAAGAATGAAAATAAGCTGTCAAATATTTTGAAATAAATAATATAAATTACTTAGTAAATATGTTTAAGAAACTCACACAACGATAGAACTGGAAGCGTGTCAACAAGGACCCAAGTCATATCATTTTCGTTGATGTCAGGATCACCAAGATCGAAGGTGAGAAGCATACCCTCATGAAAATCATACGCCTAGAAAAGGGCTTCCCAATTCAGGCAACCAAAGTTGGATGAGTTCACAGAATTGTATAGATTTATAGCAAAATCATAACCATGGTGGGTCCTTAGTTGAATTATCTTCGTCTCCATTCTTTCATGATCTTCAAAACCCATCTTCTCTAAGACATAGCGTCTTGCATGGCATAGGATAAGCTAGTCAAATTGTAAAAGACGGAAATTACACGTTGAAGAAGCAGAGAAGTCGTGCAAAAAATAACAAAACACACTTGTCGTCGTTGCGTACCATTTCAACATCGAAGGTCTTTTGGAGTTTGATGCTGAAGCGCCGACCTTCTACCAGGTGAGGCCTGTCGCACAGACCGCGCTCATCTTCACAGTACTCGCACATAGCAAATTCCCTTTAGTCGTCAGACATTTCCTAATATGTAATTAATTATCCATCATCGAATACATATATAGTAGTTTGTAGCAAAGATCATCATATAACAACTAAAACACCTAAAATTTGTAGTTTGTAGTAGTTTGTAGCAAAGGTCATCATATAATCCATCATGAATACATATATAGTAGTTTGTAGCACAAACCGCGCTCATCTTTTGCATTCAATAAGCAAATAACTAATAGGTAATTAATAATCCATTATCGAATACATATATAATAGTTTGTAGCAAAGATCATCATATAATATCACTAATACATCTCGAATAATAGCTCCTCTAGGTTCAGTGGGCCGCGGTGGACACCCAAAGAGAAGGAACCATCACCGGATCATAGCTCCGGTGAGATCCCCAAAGAATCTGCCAGGTATTGGAGAACCGGCCGTTCGCCAACGCAACCAAGTAGCGCTGGACATGCGCGTTCTCCTCTGTGACACGGTGTTGTACGACCTGCGCGGGGGACTCAAGCCTCTCCACCGATGCAGGCCCACGTGACCGCCACCAAAGAAGCTCCGGGTAGACGACGGGCTGGCTCCTCACTAAGCTGCGCTCCCCATAAGGTAGCACAACCCAGTACCAGCCCGGCGGAGCCCACTCCCGTACATGGCCCCTCGGCTCAACCAGGAGTCCTCCATCGAGTCGACGACGAGGATGCGGGATAGGCATCGTCGACGTCGAGAACAAAATGCTTAATTATGAAAACAAAAGTAATAAACACTTAGCAAAATTTGGCATGACCTTTGCTAAAAACAGGACATATCGAGCGCCTGAAATTTGCCAGAACGTAAACAAGTCGACATTTCTGGCAAAACATAGGCCACTCGGAAAAATATGACATGTCCAAAATGTGACATGCTCAAAATATGACATGTCCACTGCAAATTTGCATATAACAGGAAAAATTGCTTTAACTAAAAAAATAACAACAATTGCTTTAACTAGAAAAATACCTAGAATTCTATTAACTACACCTAAAACAACTAAAACACCTAAAATTCTGTTAACCACACCTAAAAAAACTAAACCACCTAAAATTCTGTTAACTACACCTAAAACAACTAAAACACCTAAAACTCTTTTAAATACACTTAAAACAAATTCAACATTATTCTAAGAACACCTACATTATTCGAAGAACCTACATTTTTAACTAAAACACCTAGAAATTTAACTAAAACACCTAAAAATTCAACTAAAACACCTACATTATTCTAAGAACCTACATTTTTTCAACTAGGATTCAAAATAATTAACTACTCTCTAATAACTATAACTAGGGAGGGAGGGAGGAGGAGGAAGGAGGGAGGAGTACCTCTCGGTGGAGGAGGGCCGGCGCGGGGGGGGGGGGGGGGCGACTGGCGGGGGAGGATGGTCGGTGCAGGGGGGGAGGCGATCGGCAGGGGAGGAGGGCCGGTGCGGGGGGGGGGGGGGTGCGGCCGGCAGGAGAGGAGGGCCGGTGCGGGGAAGGGCGGCCGACGAAGGAAGAGGGGCCCGCGCGGGGGAGGGCGGCCGTAGTAGGACGCAGGGGTGGCGGCCGGATCAGGGGACGATTGAGGGATTTGATCTGGTGTGAGCGTGTGAGTGTGAGTGAGGGGAGAGGGGTGGTGCGCGGGCCGGCGCGGGAGGAAGCAAAGGTGGGCTTAGCGGCAGCGCGGAGGATGAGGCCTAGCGCTATACTGCAACGGGGGGGCGAGAGCATGGCCCATTAGCAGTAGCGCTAGCTATGAAATCCAACGCTACTGCTAATGTGCGCTTGTAGCGCTGGTGCTGGCCGACGTTACTGCTAAATAGCAGTAGCGAGGGGTATCTAACCAACGCTACTGCTAAATGTCTACCTATAAGCATTTTCCTAGTAGTGCAAGTTTTTCACAACTTCCAAGCCCTTGTTGAACGCAAATTTGATAGCAAAGTAATTGCTGCAATCAGAATGGGGTGGTGAATATGAAAAATTAAATTCCTTCTTTCAACAAATAGGCATATCTCACCATGTGTCTTGCCCTCATGAACATCGTAAGCATAGGCATATTGTTGAAGTAGGCTTAGCTCTTCTGGTTTCGGCATCCATGCCCCTGAATTTTGGGATGAAGCTTTTCTTACTGTTGTCCATCTTATTAATATGTGGCCGAGTCGCACTATCTCCAATGAAACTCCTACTGAACGCCTGTTGCATGTCACACCAGATTATCACACTCTTCGAGTTTTTGGTTGTGCCTGTTGGCCCAACCTCTACAACTCTCGCAAACATATGTTCTATTCTAGGCAGTGTGTCTTTCTTGGTTATAGTGCTCAACACAAAGGTTTCAAATGTCTCGATGTCTCCATTGGTCGTGTGTACATACCTCGCGATGTCGTTATTTTAAGAAACCCAATTTCCCTTCGAAAAGGTCCATCCCAATGTTGGTGCCCATATCAAGAAGGAAATCCTTCTACTTCCTTCTAATCTTCTTGGAGATGATTGTGTGGGTGTTCATAATGATGATTCAGTGTTGACTAACTTCTCTGTTGTTCCACATGAGCTCTCTGCTATAGAAATAAACAGTGCAGAAAATGGCGTGGAGATTGGTGCAATTTTTGCTAAAAATAATGCCCAAAACCCCTCTGGTATGGATACAACAGATACGGCCAGATCTAATTCGGGATCGGTGCGGCAGTCTGCGCCATAATCCGCCATGAGATCGGTGCAGCAGACTTTGCCTAGATCAGCCTCGGGATTAGCAGCCTGCACTGATCCTGCCTCCCCCACCCTACGTCAACCCGCGGGTGGCACTTGTCCTGGCATTGCGTCGCACCAACCTCCACCAGGGGACAACCCGACCAAGTGGGGCCCATTGTCCGGGCGCTATGCGCCGATGCCCCGCGTCTACACCAGGCGGTTTTCTCGTTCTGCCCCAGGTGGGACCGGTGTTTCACCCGAGCTGGATTCGCTAGGTTCCGTGGGATCTTCTGTGGCATCTCGAACTTCTGCGACCTCCTTTTCTGCCACAGACGATCCGGCAACGGTGGCCACCTCGGGATAGCCCAGATGAGCTGCGGGCTCGGGCGTCTCTTCTGTCCAGGAGGATGCAGCCTCCCTGGATCTTCTGTGCAGCTGCAGCTCCCTCGTACACAACTTCAAACAGGCACGATCCATCATGTTAATTACAAAACTAATTATGGATTAGTTGTGTCTAATACATCTGCAGGAGAACCACGTAATGTTCGTGTAGCACTTTATCACGCCCAATATACGACCCTATCCTAAAGGAACTTGAAGGTCCCACTAAGGATACAATCGCATATTGGAGACGCTTTTGCAAGGTGGATATCATTACATCAACATTACATAATGGATGGGGATACATACAAGAGGCATACAATGCCACACGAATACAACAAAATCATACATAAGAGCATCATCTGACTACGGATGAAACACAAACAGAAACTCAAACGACATCCACCCTGCTAGCCCAGGCTGTCGCAGTGGAACCTATCCCTTGATCGAAGAAGAAGCAGAAGAAGAACGCCAAAACAAGTAAGCATCGCTCTCGCGTCATGATCATCGCAATACCTGTACCTGCAACTGTTGTTCTAGTATTCTG